>CAWUFW010000137.1:5307500-5931693 GCA_963921515.1 Calotriton arnoldi
CACCCCCCATTCGTGCTACTTGGAAGACCTCAAGCATATCATTTTTAAGATCTTGAAAAAAGGTCCTATAAACCTCCAAAGGAAGTTTATCCGGACCTGCCGCTTTCCCCATCGCCACACTATTGATAGCTTGTTATTACATATAAGTGAAGGTGCACCGAAAAAGAGTAATACAATTTTGTGTTGGTTTGTTCTTCAAACTTCTATTCTTTATTCCAATTTCTTTTAAAACAGACAGCCAACGCGTTTCGTTCCCACTTTACAGTGTGTGAAATTCATCAGGGCTTGGTTATATCAAATTTGGAAATGTCGTATAAAGGATGACCATTCTTAGCTGCACCTAAGAATCCAAGGAACTGACGACTGGTCCCCTTATCGAGGTGGCAAGTCCTACTTCCGGAAACCCTGTATTCTGGGAATTCCGTGGTCATCCTTTATACGACGTTTCCAAATTTGATATAACCAAGCCCTGATGAAGTTCCACACACTGTAAAGTGGGAACGAAACGCGTTGGCTGTCTGTTTTAAAAGAAATTGGAATAAAGAATAGAAGTTTGAAGAACAAACCAACACAAAATTGTATTACTCTTTTTCTGTGCACCTTCACTTATATGTAATATATGTGTAATCTGTAAAACAGTGACACTGAAGGGTGACGAGTGTCGAAGTGTGCACGAAAAAACACCACACGAGAAGGGCACAGTTACAGTGAGGTGCGATCTCTTTGGGTCCGTCATCTTATTTGCTTTGCCTGTTAAAACTATTGATAGCTTGCTCCAGTTCATCAACAGTGATAGGGCTATCCAACATCTCGGCTTCCTCCCGATCCAACCGCTCCAATAATAGATGTTGAAGCCCCAAATCCTTGGAATGCCGCCCCGCATTTTGCTCTGTATAGAGCTCTGTGTAAAAATCATAGAAGACCTCGAGGACGTCCTGAGGATCATGCACTGTGATACCCAGAGCATTTTTCAGACCATTAATTCTCCGAGCAGCCTCCCTTGACGGTAATTTCTGAGCTAAACAACGCGCTGCAGCCTCCCCATATTCATAGCTGTCTTTTTTGTAAATTTGATATTTTAGCGCGATTTTTTTACTCCATAACAAGTTAATATTAGCTTTGCACTTAGCTACTCCAGTTTGCAGGTCAACAATATTGTTACGCGCCAAAATCCCCCCTGCCAAATTCTCTTCCGCAGCTTTAAGTTTATTATACAATTCCTGAACTTCCAATTTTGCTTGCTTTTGATTATGTAGTCCATAGCTCAGGACTTCCCCTCTAAAACACGCTTTAAATGTATCCCATACAACCCCACATGACGTAGTATGACGATTAATTTGAAAAAAGTCCTTTATCCAGACCTTCATGTGATCAATAAAAACATCATCCAAAAGGTGCTTCCTATTCAATCAATCAATCACGGCATTTATAGAGCGCGCTACTCACCCGGGAGGGTCTCAAGGCGCTTTGAAAGTAAAGCCCCTTGAGGCTGTACATGTACCAAGCGCAGGAATATCGAAACAACTGGCGCGTGATCGGAAGTGATTCTCGGAAACACTTGTATCTTCATTCCTGCAAATAGTAAGGGGGAAACAAAAAAATAATCAAGCCGTACTAGCTTGCTATGCGGATGAGAGTAGAATGTAAACCCCGGGTCTTGCATATGAAGACTGCCCCAGACATCCATCAGACCATAATCTGACAACAAATGATATAGTGCCTTAAACACCCTAGGTTTCCTACCTATATAGTTCTGGGGACCACTTTGGAGTTCTTTCCCAGTCAGGCTAATATTAAAATCACCACACAATACAAGTGGAGTAGACCATAGTGCAAGTTCCACATTTAGATGCTCAAGGACGAGGGCCTCATCCAGATTAGAGCCATATACAGTGCACAGCGTAAACTTCACTGTTTTTGAGTGTTTGAGAGAGAATGAGATTGAGTGAGAGTGTGTGCTTGTTTAGTGTGTTTGAGCGTATTAATACGAGTGAAAAGGTGAAAATCAATGAGTGAGTGAAAGTCAGCATAATAAGTGAAAGCAAGGGTGAGGGAGTGAGTAAAGCAGTGTGAATGAGTTAGAATGAGTGAGGGGGAGATCGTGAGAGGGAGTGGAAGTTAGTCAGGGGTGCCTCTATCAATAGTGCAGCAGGTGCAGTTGGACCAGGGCACAGAGGCAGCCTTGGGGGGCTGGCAGCGGGGCTAATGTTGAAGGGGCAAGTGTGCTATTTATTTCCTTCACTGGGTAATTGCATTTATATAGTGCTTACTATCCCTGACGATGCATCGAAGTGCTTTTTGGTGAGTAGCATGCTACTCCGGAACCCAAAAAGGATTAGTGGTGAATTAGTATGGGGAAATATGAAATTAATTTGAGAGGTGGACATGTGAGTATGCTAGTTGGGTTGAAAAGGATAGAGGAGAGATAGAAGAGGGAAGGGTCTAGAACGTGTTTATTTGAAGATGTTCGCAGTAGGAGGAGGTTTGGGGTGAGTAAGGGAGAGATGGAGGAGGGAAGAGTCTCAAGAAGTGGATTAGTGAGAAAGATGAGGTATCGAATGAATCTAGGAGGGATACATGAGGCAAGGGTTTAGAAAGGCTTGTTTGAGAGATCGGAATTGTAAAAGAGGTTTAAGATGATGTAAGGAGGGGTAGAGGAGGGAAGAGTCTAGAAAGGGTTACTTTGGGGATCACACTAGTTGAATGGGGTTTGGGATGAGTCAGAGAGTGGAGGTAGAGGATATATTGAGTGCGGTATAGGGTGAGAAATAGGCTAGTGCATTGGAGATGCTGAATTAGGAGTAAAGTAATTAATATAAAGATACATAAGTATATGGAAGGCATATATGTAAAAGGAAGGTAATATATCTATATTTAAGTTGTATTTATTAAACTCAGACTTTCAAGTGTTGCTGTACTTTAAGCTCATTTATTTAGTTTTATAATTTCTGTTTTTAAATAATTCTATAGTGAAGCAATTGTAGCTACATAGTGATGATAAAAATGTATATATTGATGCAGTGACATATATACAAGTTAAACATAGAATAATATAACCGTAGGTAATATGTACATTTTACTATATACATCATTATTATATACATTTATACAAAGGAGTAGACATATCTAAATACAAATATGTAATCCAAATTAATGCGTATATACACCAGGATATAAGATCATCTACTGAGAAAGATACAATTACAGCATAAGTTAGTCCATTAAACAGTTTTTTATTCTTGTTATCCGTTCCGTTTGCAATAAACATTCAATTGAACGGGTCTTCGTTGTTTACAATCATTAACTTGATACCATCATCATCATCATCAGAAAACTTTATTACGATCACCAGGATCCCAAAAAGTACACACAGCACAGATATATAAAAAAAAAAAAAAGTTGGAACAGTTCAAAAGACAGGGGTACAATATAAAAAGGGCATAATTTCCCTCAGATAAAAGTGCAACTTATATGTCCCCCTACACATTTTTTTTATTTTTTAAACAATTTCATTTAGGAGTTTGTGCAAAAGAGCAAGTATACAATAAATCGTAACAAATGCGATACTTCATACAGATATCTTCCCACGCCTAATCCACAGTGCAAACCAAAATCGGGAAAGTCCAAAGACTAGCGGTCTTCGGGTATCAGTGCACAGAATTCTCAATACCTCAAGATAGTGGCCCGAACCAATAAGTCTCCTCAATGATGAATAGTGGGGACAAAAGAAAAGTAAATGAACAATCGATTCTTGGCAAACATTGCAGGGCACAAATCACTTTGGGTAATACTGCAACACCAGTTCGAACTGTATAAACGTATGGGCAAAGACTTGTAGCGAAACTGCAAAAACAACTTGCGTGCCAACGGTGGAGTGATTTCATCGATGGTTGGTTCAAACAGAGGGACAGATTTAAAAGACAGGAAATCTTTAGTCAAGCCTTTCAAGGGTTCCATCAAATCCATAGCATGCGTTTTTTTCCAGTACTCTTCCTTGAACTTTGCCCTTGAGGTTTGCAGCATGGTCTCCGGGTTTAACCAAAAGGACTCCAGCCCCAATCTCCCCAATAGTTCGCGTAAACAAATAAACCATCTTATTGATGAAGCCTGGGGAAATTTCAAGAGATCCTTCAGGGCCTCCCGGTAGGGCCTCCAACTCTTCCACTGTCCATAGTCTATACCAAAACATTAGCAGTTTGCAGTACAATTTGTGCTTGACTTGCCTGTGGGCAAGGTCTAGATACAAAGGTTTTAAAGGAGAGCTCGCAGGAAGATCAACCAAAGATCTTAAGAAGCGGTTTTCTACAGTAATTAACGAAACTTGGTTACCAGTTCCCCATAGTTCAGCGCCATAAAGTACCCCTCCCAGCACCTTAGTATTGTAAATTTCAAGTGCAGGGGCAATTTGACGAAATACCGTCTTCCTATGTATTTTATTAATATGGGTACATTGGTGGATTAGTTGCAGCTTTGCCTTTTCCAATTGCGGACCCCAGTTAATAGATGGGGTCAGGCGAATACCCAAATAGTCGAAAACTTCCACTTGCTCCAATTTTGCACTGCCAGCCCATACAGATCTAGTTAAAACCGTTTTGCTACCTTTGTTAAAAATCATATACTTAGTCTTTGACTCATTAAGAACCAAACCCCTGTCATTACAAAAACTTATAAAATCATTTATGAGTTGTTGAAGGCCTTGGGGGATTTAGAGATTAAGAGAGTGTCGTCTGCAAATAACAATGCAGGCACTCTTCTCAAGCCTATTTTCGGGCATCACAACCATCCCTATCTAAAAAATCAACAACTCCATTAATAAATAAAGTAAAAGGGTGGGAGCCAGCACACATCCCTGTCTCACTCCACGTTTGACAGGGAGGGTTTCTGTCACTTCGTTGTTGGCACCCCACCTGACCTGTGCTGAGTTGTCTGCGTGTAATCGAATTAAAATGTTTAAAAGATTGGTGGGTAAGCCCATCGCTTCTAGGACCCTCCAAAGTCGAACGCGCGGAACTAGTTTGAAAGCAGACTGCAAGTCAACAAAGGCCACATATAATTTGCCCCCCTTGACGACTACTTCCTTCCAGTAGGTGCAAATAAAACGATAAACCTGGTCCAAAGTGCTAACTTTATTGCGGAATCCCGCCTGAAAGTCACTCAATATTTGGCACTCCATCATCCAATCCTGTACCCTTCCTAGAACCTGTTTACAAAAGATTTTTGGGAGGGAGTCAATAAGGCTAATCGGCCTATAACTCATTGGTTTAGATCTATCCCCCTTTTTGTAAATAGGAACTATTTCTGCAATGTGCCATGATGACGGAATTGGGGCATCAGACAGGATTAGATTTGACACCAGATTTATATACAAGCCCCAAAGCATTATGTCCTCTCTAAACAGATCATTGGGGATACATAATCTTCTTTAGCATTAACAAAGAAATACAGCCAAGCCAACACGTGTTTCGCGAGGTAGATCGCGGCTCTTCATTGGAGGGAGGCTACAGCTTTACGATTATTGAAAAATACTGCAAGGAATACTGACCATTTGGAACGGATGCTTATAAACAGGAGTTCATTCTCCATTTAATAGTTTGTGTATTTTCAGCCCTGAAGAAGCGATTTGTTTTCGCGAAACACGTGTTGTTT
This sequence comes from Calotriton arnoldi, assembly GCA_963921515.1. Classification (NCBI taxonomy): domain Eukaryota; kingdom Metazoa; phylum Chordata; class Amphibia; order Caudata; family Salamandridae; genus Calotriton; species Calotriton arnoldi. Next base: position 5,313,147 of record CAWUFW010000137.1, read on the forward strand.
ATTGCAAACGGAACGAATAACAAGAATAAAAAACTGTTTAATGGACTAACTTATGCTCTAATTGTATCTTTCTCAGTACATGATCTTATGTACCTATTCCCTGAAAGGAAAACGGGGAACTGAGAAGCAGCGCTGGGCAATTTTTCACTATTTTTCCTTTGCTTGCATACACCAGGATATGCTGTACATTTATGTTTGAGTATGGTGGTTATATGGGGAAGAGCCAACTCTTGAGTAATCTTCGGAAGATAAGGTAGTTATCCGTAGATCTTATGTTTGGGGGTAAAGAGTTCTATAGTTTGGCTGCTTGAACAGAGAAGGATGTGCCACCTATGTTTTTTTTCTTGTATGGTGGGATTTTGAGGCGAGGTGCCAATCTAGAGCAGAGGTTGATTTGTTGAATGTATTTTGAGATTTTATTCCTGATGAAGAGTGGTCCCGTTTCATGCATTTCTTTGTGGGTGACCCATAGCAGCGTGAATGTGGATCTTCGGGCAACTGGTAATCAATGCAGGGCTTTCAAGGCAGGGGAGATATGGCCTTGCAGTTTGATGTTTGAGCGTAGTCTGGCAGCCGAGTTCTGAATCCGTTGGAGTCTTTTCATGGTCGTTAAAGGTGATCCATGGTAGAGGCTATTGGCGTAATCGAGTTTGGACAAAACAAGGTAGATGGGAGCCTAGAACTTGTGCGGAAATCCCAAATGGGGTAAGATGCGTTGCAGAGTTTTTATAGTAATGAAGCTTGATCTTGCTAGTTTGTCCATTGGGGAATTCATTGATATGTTAGAGTCCATGGTCATTCCGAGGTTTCTTACTTGCTTTTATACTTTAGGTGGTGATCCTAGATCGTCAGGCCAGGCGGCGAGTGGATCATAATTTTTCCAAGTGTCATGGTCAACTGTGTCAAAGGCGGCCGAGAGGTCCAAGAGAAGTAGTGTAGCAACCCCGTTCCGGTCAGCTATGTTCTTAAGGTCGTCCCAGATGTCAACGAGGGTAGATTCTGTGTCTCTTCCTGGATGGAATCCTGTTTGGAAGTCTGAAAGTATGGAGATCTATTCAATGATTTGTGACATCTGAGCGAATGCTGCTTTTCTATCAGTTTTCCCAGTAAAGGTTCATTTGTAATTGGCCTGTAGTTGTCTTTGCGCCACCTGTGAGGAACATGGGTGAAAGGTACATCTACACTATGTGTGTGATGAATGAGCTGTGTGTTGTAGGCAGGGGCGTAGCTGCCACTGGTGCAGCAGGTGCAGTCGCACAAGGACCAGAGCTCTCCGGGGCCCTTTAAACTCTGACAATTATTGTATTTTACTACCCCAACAGCAGTCAAGGGGCCATTTTCCTTGTTTGCCCAAGGGCCCGTGGCATCCATCTTGGACTACCTTTGCAGGAATGACAAGGTGCAATGAAGGGTCTTGGGCCCTTTCCTCGGTGTTTGCGTGATCTAGGAGCCTGCACCTGAATACTCCAGACTCTGCCCCAAAGCATCACTCTATCTGAGCTCAGCGCTGTGGGTGGGGGTGTCACACCATTCCCTTTGTACATTGCCTTCCACCCCATGCCACAATGCTCCTGTCTGCACCCCCTCCATTTGCTTGCTTGTGCTTGACAGTAGACATGGCTGGGATGTCTGAGTCACAATACACATAGACCCACCCCCCCTGAAATTGTCAAAACAGTCACGGTAGACGCTCCTGATCCTTGAGGAGATGCCGAATATGATTGGGCAATCCCCCCAAACTTTGAACAGTGCACAGTAGCTGGTTGGTCAGCCTGTGGATAAACGCCGGCAGATGTCATGCACAGTAGGTCAGGATTTCTCACCGACTGGAGAGGGATCTCACACCAGTGCAGCTGAGAAGATTGCTGTGCTCAGGACTGGTTCGGTGGTTGCTAATTCCACTGCCAAGGTGCGTGACCAGGGCTTTGTTGGAAAGGGTGAGAATTCCTGAGAGTGCAGGCTCACAGGTGCCTGCAGGCCTGAGTGGCGCTCACCTGTGCTCCCACAGGCATGGATCCTGTGGCAGGTCTCCACAGGTGTAAGAAGGGCACTTGGTCGGTGCATGTTTACCTTAAACTAAACTGGTATCAAGGTGGGCACCAGCCATGTGGCACAGGCACAATGGATTTAGGCCCAGATCTGTGCACTGGGGGGTGAGTGTTTGACATTGTTCAGCATTCTGTCCATCAATTGTTCGTTTTGCATTTGTCACCCCGAGTGGGACGGGGATGCCCAGTCGTGGGTCCAGTGCTCGCCGTGCTACTGGATTCAAGCTATCCTGGCTGATGAGCATGAAACAGGTCCCAGTATGCCTGTTTCTGGTCCAGAAAAGGCCTGGCTTGGCAGTTCGGGTTGGACTGTTCCCAGATGGAGCAGGGTCAAAACTGATTTACATATGGCTAGGTCCAAACTGGGATGGCGTGGTGAGCAAACAAAATATGGGTTTAGGCCAAAATCTCTGTACTGGGGGTGAGTGTTTGACATTGTTCAGCATTCCTTTCATCAATTGTTCTTTTTGCATGTGGCACAGACAGGCAGATGTCTAAAGGCATAGGTGCCTGGTGGTGGAAGAGTTGCCATGAACTGTGGAAGGGTACCACGTTACCAATGAGCACAGAGTTTGTGCCTTAAATAAAGCACCTTTAAGTGAATCCTAGGAGAGACAGACACTTCAGTGTAAAGTTCACATGATGAGATAGCTCACAGGGTAAATGCGGTAGCTATAGAAATCCCTGTAGCAAAACCAAGAAGGACTGCCCCAACCTTTCATCCACTAGAGGCTGACAATGTGATCTCAGCTGAATTACATCCAACTAATGTCTCATATACAATGCTACTAAGGGGAAATTGCACTATCTATGAATATTATAGAGCCTATTACTTTTTATTCATTCAAAATCTAATTTCTAGTTGTGCATTCCTGTGTTCGGTAAGTACATTCTTACTTAGCTATGAGTGCACCTGCTCTTGTGGGAACCCCTGCCAGGTGTTTGCTGAAGTAGACATTTTTATTTGCCTGTAAGTAATTGAATGTGGCCATGAGTCACTTCCCTCAAGAGTAGACAGGGGCTGAGGAATGCCTACTTCTTGCAATCTAATCTCTTCATCTGGATTATAGAACACCCACTCCATCTCTTATCGAGAAACAAGCAATCTTGCGTAGAAAGGTCAGCCTTCGCGTTCTAACATTTAGGAGCAGTCTAGAGGCCAAGAATGAAATGGGCATGGAGGCTGAACTTCCTTCTGAACAAAGAGACACTCTCTCCAGTATGGGCAAGCCTTCGGCATTTTGCGGGATTATCCTGCAATCCTGACGGCTGCCCACTGCCCTCACACATGGAAGGGACCTGTCGAGCACCGTGGGTGCCCACACCAAGTCCACGCCAACAGATCAGGGCTGAGACTGAAAACGTTTTGGTCAGAGTAAAACTTCTCAGGCCATATTTATCATCATAACATTCTTGCACATGAAACAACATTCAGTTAATAAATGCAAAATGCGACTTGTTCAAAATGATACACATGGTTTGAGGTCCCATACAGAGTATTCTGGACGAGTCTTTCTTTCATATCCATCGCTTTCTGTGCACATTGTGTGAGCTCCTGGTCCGACTCCTCCCCTGGTGCTCTCTCAATCTTCAAAACCAATCAGGGAGCCACCCAGTACTGGGAGAGGCCCCCAACATCTTTTGTTCTAAAAACTGAGAGTAAGGTCTGCTCTGATGTGAACCCAGGTATTCGTGTCAGAGACCAAGAAAACGTCAGCGCCCCCCCCCCCCGCAGAGAGATGGTCTGGGCGACTGGGTCATCATAACTCGGCCCCCAGGTGCAGACCACACCTGTCACCATCCCAACGAGCCACCAGAATGGAGCACCCAGCCAGATGAGAAGGCCTGAACCAGCTGCTGCAGCGAGCACCCCCAACCCCCTGCAAAATGGTATGGCTCAAAACTCCTACCTTGAGGTCCTAAGGAACTAGCCAATGATGTGCTCTATCATATGGAAGATGGCAAGGTGACCAAAAAGAGTCACTGCCAATCATGAGCCCCCTCAGCCCCCTCCCCCGCAGAGAGATGGTCTGGGCGACTGGGTCATCATAACTCGGCGCAGACCACACCTGTCACCACCCCAACGAGCCACCAGAATGGAGCACCCAGCCAGATGAGAAGGCCTGAACCAGCTGCTGCAGCGAGCACCCCCAACCCCCTGCAAAATGGTATGGCTCAAAACTCCTACCTTTGAGGTCCTAAGGAACTAGCCAATGATGTGCTCTATCATATGGAAGATGGCAAGGTGACCAAAAAGAGTCACTGCCAATCATGAGCCCCCTCGGCCCTTAAATACGATGAGCAAAACAAGGGCATGACATAACAAAGACTCCGTGGACAACCACCCTATCTTCAGAAGACTAAAGAGTTGGCTCTTCCCCACATAACCACCACCCTCAAACACAGATGTACAGCACATCCCTCTGTATATAAGCATTCAATTTGATTACATGTATGTATCTAGAAATGTGAATTCCTTTGTATAAATGTGTATAATAATTATGTTTATAAATATATAGATATTCGTTAGGTCTGCTTAACATGTATAAAGGTCACTGCATAGTTTTCATATAAGTTATTTGATTAGATGTTTATGGTTCCCCATTTAGTTATTTATCACAATATGTAAATTTTATCATAAGGTTTCATCTACAATTGGTTCACTATTGAAGCGTTAAAAGACAAAAATATATATAAAGAAAAACACAAATAAATTAAAGTACGTGTGTATCTATCTATTTATTACTTTACTCCTACTGTTATATATATATATATATTCAGCCTCTCTAATGCGCTACCCTATATATCACTCAATATATCCTCCACCTGCACTCTCTGACTCATCCCGAACCTCAATCTAGTACTATGATCCCCAAAATAACCTTTTTTAGACTCTTCCCTCCTTTACCCCTCCTTGCATCATCTCAAACCTTCAGGTCTCCCAAACAAGCCTTTCTAAACCCTTGCCTCATGTATCCCTCTTGACTCATCCGATACCTCATCTCTCTCCCTAATCCCCTTCTAGAGACTCTCCCCCTCCATGCCTCCTTTACTCATTCCAAACCTCCTCCTACTGCTGTGATCTCCAAACAAACACGTCCTAGACCCTTCCCTCTTCTATCCCTCCTAGACTCATCCGATACCTCATCTCTCTCTCTAATCCCCTTCTAGAGACTCTCCCCCCTCCATGCCTCCTTTACTCATTCCAAACCTCCTCCTACTGCTATGATCTCCAAACAAACACGTCCTAGACCCTTCCCTCTTCTATCCCTCCTAGACTCATCCGATACCTCATCTCTCTCCCTAACCCCTTCTAGAGACTCTTCCCCTCCATGTCTCCTTTACTCATTCCAAACCTCCTCCTACTGCTGTGATCTCCAAACACTTTCTAGACCCTTCCCTCTTCTATCCCTCCTAGACTCATCCGATACCTCATCTCTCTCTCTAATCCCCTTCTAGAGACTCTCCCCCTCCATGCCTCCTTTACTCATTCCAAACCTCCTCCTACTGCTGTGATCTCCAAACAAACACGTCCTAGACCCTTCCTCTTCTATCCCTCCTAGTCTCATCCGATACCCTCATCTCTCTCCCTAATCCCCTTCTAGAGACTCTCCCTCCATGCCTCCTTTACTCATTCCAAACCTCCTCCTACTGCTGGATCTCCAAACAAACACGTCCTAGACCCTTCCCTCTTCTATCCCTCCTAGACTCATCCGATACCTCATCTCTCTCCCTAATCCACTTCTAGAGACTCTCCCCCCTCCATGCCTCCTTTACTCATTCCAAACCTCCTCCTACTGCTATGATCTCCAAACAAACACGTCCTAGACCCTTCCCTCTTCTATCCCTCCTAGACTCATCCGATACCTCATCTCTCTCCCTAACCCCCTTCTAGAGACTCTTCCCCTCCATGTCTCCTTTACTCATTCCAAACCTCCTCCTACTGCTGTGATCTCCAAACACTTTCTAGACCCTTCCCTCTTCTATCCCTCCTAGACTCATCCGATACCTCATCTCTCTCTCTAATCCCCTTCTAGAGACTCTCCCCCTCCATGCCTCCTTTACTCATTCCAAACCTCCTCCTACTGCTGTGATCTCCAAACAAACACGTCCTAGACCCTTCCCTCTTCTATCCCTCCTAGTCTCATCCGATACCTCATCTCTCTCCCTAATCCCCTTCTAGAGACTCTCCCCCCTCCATGCCTCCTTTACTCATTCCAAACCTCCTCCTACTGCTGTGATCTCCAAACAAACACGTCCTAGACCCTTCCTCTTCTATCCCTCCTAGACTCATCCGATACCTCATCTCTCTCCCTAATCCACTTCTAGAGACTCTCCCCCCTCCATGCCTCCTTTACTCATTCCAAACCTCCTCCTACTGCTGTGATCTCCAAACAAACACGTCCCTAGACCCTTCCCTCTTCTATCCCTCCTAGACTCATCCGATACCTCATCTCTCTCCTAATCCACTTCTAGAGACTCTCCCCCTCCATGCCTCCTTTACTCATTCCAAACCTCCTCCTACTGCTATGATCTCCAAACAAACACGTCCTAGACCCTTCCCTCTTCTATCCCTCCTAGAATCATCCGATACCTCATCTCTCTCCCTAATCCCCTTCTAGAGACTCTCCCCCTCCATGCCTCCTTTACTCATTCCAAACCTCCTCCTACTGCTGTGATCTCCAAACAAACACGTCCTAGACCCTTCCCTCTTCTATCCCTCCTAGACTCATCCGATACCTCATCTCTCTCCCTAATCCACTTCTAGAGACTCTCCCCCTCCATGCCTCCTTTACTCATTCCAAACCTCCTCCTACTGCTATGATCTCCAAACAAACACGTCCTAGACCCTTCCCTCTTCTATCCCTCCTAGACTCATCCGATACCTCATCTCTCTCCCTAACCCCTTCTAGAGACTCTTCCCCCTCCATGTCTCCTTTACTCATTCCAAACCTCCTCCTACTGCTGTGATCTCCAAACACTTTCTAGACCCTTCCCTCTTCTATCCCTCCTAGACTCATCCGATACCTCATCTCTCTCCCTAACCCCCTTCTAGAGACTCTTCCCCCTCCATGTCTCCTTTAATCATCCCAAACCTCCTCCTACTGCTGTGATCTCCAAACAAACACGTCCTAGACCCTTCACTCTTCTATCCCTCCTAGACTCATCCAATACCTCATCTCTCTCTCTAATCCCCTTCTAGAGACTCTCCCCCTCCATGCCTCCTTTACTCATTCCAAACCTCCTCCTACTGCTATGATCTCCAAACAAACACGTCCTAGACCCTTCCCTCTTCTATCCCTCCTAGTCTCATCCGATACCTCATCTCTCTCCCTAATCCCCTTCTAGAGACTCTCCCCCCTCCATGTCTCCTTTACTCATTCCAAACCTCCTCCTACTGCTATGATCTCCAAACAAACACGTCCTAGACCCTTCCCTCTTCTATCCCTCCTAGACTCATCCGATACCTCATCTCTCTCCCTAATCCCCTTCTAGAGACTCTCCCCCTCCATGCCTCCTTTACTCATTCCAAACCTCCTCCTACTGCTGTGATCTCCAAACAAACACGTCCTAGACCCTTCCCTCTTCTATCCCTCCTAGACTCATCCGATACCTCATCTCTCTCCCTAATCCACTTCTAGAGACTCTGCCCCCTCCATGCCTCCTTTACTCATTCCAAACCTCCTCCTACTGCTATGATCTCCAAACAAACACGTCCTAGACCCTTCCCTCTTCTATCCCTCCTAGACTCATCCGATACCTCATCTCTCTCCCTAACCCCCTTCTAGAGACTCTTCCCCCTCCATGTCTCCTTTACTCATTCCAAACCTCCTCCTACTGCTGTGATCTCCAAACACTTTCTAGACCCTTCCCTCTTCTATCCCTCCTAGACTCATCCGATACCTCATCTCTCTCCCTAACCCCCTTCTAGAGACTCTTCCCCTCCATGTCTCCTTTAATCATCCCAAACCTCCTCCTACTGCTGTGATCTCCAAACAAACACGTCCTAGACCCTTCCCTCTTCTATCCCTCCTAGACTCATCCGATACCTCATCTCTCTCTCTAATCCCCTTCTAGAGACTCTCCCCCCTCCATGCCTCCTTTACTCATTCCAAACCTCCTCCTACTGCTATGATCTCCAAACAAACACGTCCTAGACCCTTCCCTCTTCTATCCCTCCTAGTCTCATCCGATACCTCATCTCTCTCCCTAACCCCCTTCTAGAGACTCTTCCCCCTCCATGTCTCCTTTACTCATCCAAACCTCCTCCTACTGCTGTGATCTCCAAACAAACACGTCCTAGACCCTTCCCTCTTCTATCCCTCCTAGACTCATCCGATACCTCATCTCTCTCCCTAATCCCCTTCTAGAGACTCTCCCCCCTCCATGCCTCCTTTACTCATCCAAACCTCCTCCTACTGCTATGATCTCCAAACAAACACGTCCTAGACCCTTCCCTCTTCTATCCCTCCTAGACTCATCCGATACCTCATCTCTCTCCCTAATCTCCTTCTAGAGACTCTTCCCCCTCCATGCCTCCTTTACTCATCCCAAACCTCCTCCTACTGCTGTGATCTCCAAACAAACACTTTCTAGACCCTTCCCTCTGCTATCCCTCCTCTATCCTTTTCAATCCAACTAACAGACTCACATGTCCACCGCTCAAATTAATTTCATATTTCCCTATACTAATTCACCACTAATCCTTTTTGGGTTCCGGATTAGCGTGCTACTCGTCGAATAGCGCTTCGACCCCTCATCACTGTTAGTAAGTGCTATATAAATGCAATTACAATTACAAAACATATATCATCCCTGAACCTGCAATATCAAGGGCTGGGTGGGTGGGAAAAGAGCAGAAGTGAGTGCTTCGGAGAGAGGTAGGTAGGGGCGCACGAGGCAGCTGTGGGTCATGGCAAACGAGGGCACAAAGCACTAAGCCCCCACCTCACACAGGTGGCCAGGCCCTGCCTGCAGCTTCCCCTGGCCAGTACGAACACCCCATCCGGTGCAACCCCTGTCAATGCACTGTTGCAGGCCTTTGGCTACGATCAAAGACTGGGGCCTCTCCAAGGGCCTCATTTTGCCCCAACCCTTACTCCTGGGTTCCTGGACCACGAGACATCCACTCCCTGCAGGTGATACATATCCATTCTAAAACTTGCCAAACTGGGAGCAGAGGCTACCTAAGAACACACACTTTGGACAAATGGGAGGTCAGGCTTAAAAGCGGTGCCTCCTGGGTTCACGTTCCCAACTAATCTCCCAGACCATAACTTGTGTGGCGGTGATTGTGATGGCATGGCCAAGGGACCCGCCTTCCCAGGAAACTATCACTGTGCCGTGGGCCCTGCCCAGCTTTAGAATATCGCGTTTATGCCCAGCATAGTTGGGTGGAGCAGCAACGCTGAGATTGAAACCTAGCTCCATGGCTACAGCGTGCCCACTGGGCTGGTGCTGAGGCAGGAGGTGGTTACTGGCGCGTACGCAGGGTAGATGCTGGCATTCATCCTTGGTCTTTCAAAGCTGATCATTTCAATCCAAAAACAGGGTGGGGGCACCCTTCATCCCTTCCCATCACTCATCATTTCATCCCACAGTTGTTTATTTTCTAAGCTCCTAAACTTGTCTCTCAAAAGTTTCAATAGTGAGCGGGTAAGGTTTACTCCAGGAAGTGGTAAAGGAATTGGAACTCAAATAGAGTATGAAAAGTAGTCACCCTCGATAAGCTCACTCACCTGCTGAGGTATATATTTTAAAATGGCCCGATTTAGAGGATGGAGATTTGGAATGAAATCCCAAAAAGGACCTATGCAAGCTATACTGTGTGCTCTCCAACAAACATCATCGGATGCCTCTGTAGGCACAAAGTATCTCCACGTGGGATGTATTCCATAGGCACAAAGTGTCCAGTGAAGTGAGAACAGAAAAGTGGCCACCATACTCCTCAGAGTGTGGCCAATAAATGAATGGCCAGAAGAGTCCTACTACAGAGATGTCCCTCTCAAGAAAAAGTCCTATGACTAAATGAACATGGAGACTCAATACAGAGGAGAGGCCAGGGATTGAATGGGCATGGAGACAGCACTCTGATGCTTTGAGAGGACAAGGTGTGACACAGCACGGAGACAGCACTCTGATGCTTTGAGAGGCCAAGGTGTGACACAGCACGGAGACAGCACTCTGATGCTTTGAGAGGACAAGGTGTGACCAAGCATGGAGGCAGCACTCTGATGCTTTGAGAGGCCGAGGTGTGACACAGCATGGAGACAGCACTCTGATGCTTTGAGAGGCCGAGGTGTGACACAGCACGGAGACAGCACTCTGATGCTTTGAGAGGCCAAGGTGTGACCCAGCACGGAGACAGCACTCTGATGCTTTGAGAGGCCAAGGTGTGACCAAGCATGGAGACAGCACTCTGATGCTTTGAGAGGACAAGGTGTGACACAGCACGGAGACAGCACTCTGATGCTTTGAGAGGACAAGGTGTGACCAAGCATGGAGACAGCACTCTGATGCTTTGAGAGGCCAAGGTGTGACACAGCACGGAGACAGCACTCTGATGCTTTGAGAGGACAAGGTGTGACACAGCACGGAGACAGCACTCTGATGCTTTGAGAGGCCAAGGTGTGACCAAGCACGGAGACAGCACTCTGATGCTTTGAGAGGACAAGGTGTGACCAAGCACGGAGACAGCACTCTGATGCTTTGAGAGGACAAGGTGTGACACAGCACGGAGACAGCACTCTGATGCTTTGAGAGGCCAAGGTGTGACCAAGCACGGAGACAGCACTCTGATGCTTTGAGAGGCCAAGGTGTGACCAAGCACGGAGACAGCACTCTGATGCTTTGAGAGGCCAAGGTGTGACCAAGCACGGAGACAGCACTCTGATGCTTTGAGAGGACAAGGTGTGACCAAGCACGGAGACAGCACTCTGATGCTTTGAGAGGCCAAGGTGTGACCAAGCACGGAGACAGCACTCTGATGCTTTGAGAGGCCAAGGTGTGACCAAGCACGGAGACAGCGCTTTGAGAGGCCAAGGTGTGACACAGCACGGAGACAGCACTCTGATGCTTTGAGAGGCAGAGGTGTGACACAGCACGGAGACAGCACTCTGATGCTTTGAGAGGCAGAGGTGTGACACAGCACGGAGACAGCACTCTGATGCTTTGAGAGGACAAGGTGTGACACAGCACGGAGACGGCACTCTGATGCTTTGAGAGGACAAGGTGTGACACAGCACGGAGACAGCACTCTGATGCTTTGAGAGGCCAAGGTGTGACCAAGCACGGAGACAGCACTCTGATGCTTTGAGAGGCCAAGGTGTGACACAGCACGGAGACAGCACTCCACTCCCTAAAAGAAAAGAATCCTTCAAGAGAGAAACTAAACATTGAATGGATACAGAGACTCTTAATACTACCCCTAAAAAGAGAGGCCAAAGATTGGATGGTCATGAAACTCTCCAAACAGAGGAGGTCCCTTAAGAGAGAAGACAGGTATTGAAGGAGTATACAGGCAGTACCTCCATACCGCTTGAATCCAAAGTAGAAATGTCAATAGAGGCGGCACTCCTTCAATACAGAAGAATTCCTTTAAGCGAGTGAATGGGCATTTGAGACCCTCAGTACATAGGAGATCCTCAAAGAGCAAGGGTGGGTACTAAATGGGCATGGAGATACCTCCCCACCCCGCTGGTTTCTCGGCCCTCAAAATGTAGAGGGCACCCCATTGTCACAGACTATGGAAAGCCAGTGCTTACTTTGAGCCGGTGGTTTCCATGCACTGAATTGTCAACACCAGCCTTTATGACAGTCTGCCACATGGTGGCGCTGTTTGACGAAATTAGAGATGAACACAAGAGTTGTTTATTAATTCAATATACATTAAAATGACTAACACCTGCCACCCAAGCCAATCTTATTGCTTTAGGGACCTGGAATAGTCTGGTGTAGGGTGTGATGGTTAGTAGCTCATTTGGTACTGTCACTGGTGATGCTGGCAGGGGCAATGGGTGATGCAGGCTACAGAGCCTCCTGATGAGGGCCCTGGCGCTTATACTGTTTACAAATTAAGCACTGTGGAAAGCACCCGCCCCCACAGGAGCTCCACCCCCAGTTTTAGTGAGATACCTCATACCGCTCCCCCCTCTCTGGCCCACATCAACTCCCCGCCGACAGAGGCCTCAACACTGGGGGCATCCAAGCTGAAAATAGCTTATTATTTCTGTCCCACAACAGAGGCACTGCAGGAGGTCAGTGGGACCTGGAGGCTGCTAAGGACGAAAGGATGGAAATGAGAAGGATTTATCGAGATCCCAGAGGCGGCAGTTATTACTGAGCAGGGTCTGGGATCCGGAAGGCCCCGGTGACATGTGCTGACTTTGTCCCCGTGTAATTTACAGATTCCTGCTTTCTGTTCAGAGCAGCAGCCTGCATGGGATGAGGGGCGTCTCTCGCTTTCAGCTCCAGTTGGTCCCAATGCAAATACCTCACTTCATGGGCCATCAGCAATGTTTTTTGGCGTCTAATCCATGGGGCTGATCAAGCCTTTAACACTTGATGCCAGTACTGCTCGGGAAACAAAGATGTTTAGCTTGTCACTTTACAAGTGCTTGAGAAAAATTGTGGTTTAGAAGAAGGTTTTTTGAGTGTTACAAACTCTGCATGTAAGAGACATGCACGAGCTGTAATAATGTCAGCTAAATCCTTCTATATGAATCATTAAACTATGAAGCATTTCCAAAGCACTTAATACCAAGTCCTTATTACTAGCCAAAGGAACCCTTTTTAGCAACCTTGGAATAAGATAAGATTGGAAAAAACAGTAAGATTCGACACCTATCCCCTGTAAACTGCACGCAGCTCCTTGAAGCAGTTTCATAGTGCACTGAGCTATATTACTGGGACTGTGCAACTTTTGCGTTATTTGCTTTTGTGTAATCACGTGAAATTATGGCAAAATAAGGAGAAATTACACATAATTATGAAACATGCAAATCTTTTATTTTACACCATAGTTTAGCGTGAAATTCGCCCTCGTGCCCACTGTGGACGCGAGGACACATTCAAAGAAAAGCAGCAGAAACAACAGCCACTGGTGCTCTGTCGTTCGTGGTAAAATTTGACTGCAAATGGCATGTGATTACATAAAGAGGCATAGTGACAAATCAATACAGAAGGTTAAAGGCAATGATCAGTCAATCAATGTAGGAAGGTGGAATCTGACTGCATGGTTGCCCCCACTTTTTTCCTGGTGTTTTGCTGGTTTTCGACTTAGTCTGACTGGGATCCTGCTGTTCAGGACCCCAGTCTATCTGCTTTCCCCTTTAAATTGATTGCATGTACTTTAGGTACACTCCAGATTGGATTCTGGGGTACCTTATGAGTCCCTAGTATATGGTATACTATGTACCCAGGGCATAGGTACCCCAGAGGCCTCCCAGGGACTGCAGCATGTATTATGCCACCCATGAGAGGCCATCCAAAATGACACAACAGGACTGCTACTGCAGCCTGTGTAAGGTGGTGCATGCACCCCTTACTTAGATATAGGTTCATTATATCTAACCTAATCACTGCACATATAAGCCTATCAGTCACCCCTATGGCAGGCCTTGTCAATCCTGAAGGCAGGGTGCTGGGTTTTATGTGAGAGGGTGCCCATGCATGAGCAGAGCCCCTCTGCAGCCTTCGGAACCACTATTCCGGGGTTGTTTGTGATGCAGCCAACCATATACTCTTAAGTGCATTATAACCTCGCAGTAAATGCTAACTTTAAAACGGCTGCAAGGAATTATGTCATGTTTGGTGTCAAACACCTTGGAATCATACCTCCACACCACTAACTGGTGTGGGAGGTATGATTCATCCCTCCTAGAGGGAGAAATATGACAACACCGGTACACCCGGTACCAGCTTCACAGAGCCCTGGCATCACAAAATGGATGCTGCCAGCCACAGACACGAGTCTGCCCTCCTACTGCTGGACGAAACTCCAGCAGGGGAGGCTGGACAATAGGTTTCCTGTCACAGGGAGGTGTGACCACCTCCCAGACAGGCTTTAGTGTATTGGGGCTGGGTGGGTGCACTCTCAGAGTGCTTTGATGTCTACACTGGGGGCACATTTGGTGTCCCTGTGCATAGTCCAGCTCAAACCGGTTACAGAGGCTATCAGCCCCTGCTCTGGCGCGAAACTGGACAAAGGACATGGGTGTAGCCACCCCTCTGTCCTGACCCTCCCATAGGTGGGTCCCCAGAGTTTGTCCTACCCCTTCCTTGGGTATAAAGTAGGAACCCCTGACTACAGGACTTTAGATATTACCTGGACTAAGCTCTGCTACAGAAACCAAGTAACCTTCGACGATCTACGCTTTGCTGGACGACTGAAGAATCTCCCTTGGAGTAAAGGAGTTACTCCCCTGCAAGGCAGGCACCTCAACGCATCTGACCGGTTTGCATCTACGCAGCTCCCGGAGGACTCCGAAGATTTTGCAACACAGGAGGTGGGTTTCCAAGCTTCTTCGAGGCCGACTAGTGCTCTCAGCAAACCTGAGACCCGCAGCCCTCGTGGGGACCGTGCAACCCGAACCCCAGGACACCGTGCACATTTGCAGCAGCATATGCTTCTAGGCAATCCCTGAGGCTGTGCTTTGGGCTACTTGTAGTCCAAGCCCCGAGCATTGTTTTCACTGAAGATTACTGGCCTACACTCCACAAGTGTTCCGTGGGCTGGTATTGGGTGATTCCTCTCGAGGTCCCTTCGCGATCCCTGGTCCATTGACCTGTGGGTCCCTGAGAAAGCAACTTTAACTTTCAGTGGGCTTTCCTTGTTGCTCCAGACGTGCCCTGACTCTCCATTGCTTGGGGAGTCCCCAGGACCCTGTTGGTCCTCACCGAAGCATCTTTTCTCTGACTGCGTGGGTTGCAGTTGCCAAGGCTTGTTGGTCTCCAATCAGGAAACTGGCCCCTCAGCACTCGACATCCTTTGTGGGACAGCTCGCCTGCAGAATCTGGTCATCGTCGACATCTCCTGGTCCCCGTGGCTGCAGAGTCAAGCTTCACCTCTTAGCACCTGAAGCACCCGACATCGGTGGGCATTCGATTGCTCCGCTCTTGGTCACGTGAAGTGACCCAGACTTTGTCCCCTCTGCTTTCAGGTTCTTCTCATCTCCGATCCAGGCTTGGATCACACCGGACACTTTTCTTCTCCACGGCAGCAGCACTTCTTCGCATCACGCCATTGAAAACGACGAGGGTTTCCGACACCACTTGACCCCTATGCACCCGGCTTCCCTGGGCTAGGTAACACGGGTACCTTGGTACTCACAAGGGTGCTGGCCTTAGAACCTTCTATGTTTAGCTGGGTTTGCTTGAAGTCCTCTCCGAAGTGTCCTTAAACTCCAAATTTCCAACTGCGACTTTCCCATAGAGTTGTACGGAGCTCGCGTCTGTGTTCCCACACTGCACCCGTCCTCCGTGGGTCCCCTGTGTCACTACCTTGGGTGGTTCCTTGGGGTCCCAGCGATTCTACGTGCTCTAGGCCCTGTGTCTCGTTAAGTCGTGGTTGTTATACCACTTTCTTAATATATGGTTTGGTCTCCCCCTGGAGCCCACTGTGTATTGTGCTATTTACTGTCGTTCTAGTGATTTAATATTGTGTGCCTTGTTCTCTAATCTCATAAAGAGGTTAGTAGAGAGTGTTTAGTAATAAATACATATATTTTATATACACCTGGTGTGGTTCTCCTTTCATTTGGTCATTCAGGAGGTTATATACTGGTAAAACAAGCTGCTTTACATTCCTTCGAGACTTAGCCTGAAGGCTGCTCTCCATAGCTACCACTAGGATAGCTTTCAATAAAGGTTGTCTTTAACCTAATCATCAATAAGGGTCGATTGGACTGGTGCAAGGTGCCCAGTTTAATTAGTGGACAGCATATACCAGGCCAACTTCTCACAATCAATTCACAATATTTGTGTATGCAATGATTGTGAACTGGCATCTGCAGTCGCAGCTAAGCAGTATTCTAGTCAGTAGCCAGAACTGAACACAAGCTAGCCGATTGCAAGTAATAGTCGAAAAGCATTTGTCACAGGACTTCTCAGTTTACAGGAGAGAAAAAAAACATGAACAATATTTTAAGTGCAGATCAATAAAAGGCTTGATGTGAAGTCTGTGAAGGAGCAGAGGAAACTCCCTAGCTGGCCTTACAAATGGGGGATTTTTAACCACTTTTAGACAGAAACGGTAGAGTCACTGTGGTTCGACATAAAAGTTACTTTGAGCTGTCCAGTAGTACACCAGAAGACACATCACATGGTATATTAATGACTTTTACTCTACATCTTATGGCTAACCCTGCATTATGCCCTACAACAGAAACATAAAACACATTCCAAAATATAAACAGAACTTCCGGTCTGCCAAAGGAAATGGCCTTCAATTGGATACAGTTGAAATCGTCCTCTCCAGGAACAACATGAACAGAAAATCAAACTTTTTACAATGTTACACTGCAAACAAAACCCTGGAGCTGACTGAATTTCTATCATTTAATGAAATGTTGAAGGGCACATTTAAAGCTCCTCGGATCACAGGCAGAGAGAAAGTAAAAAGTCTGTGCCGAGCTGCACCTTACACGCATTATAAAGTGCAGGCAAAACACGACTAGGCCTGCTTATGTCAACCTAAAAATATCGTATTATTAAACTCAGTTTTTCTCTAGTATGAGTAAAAAGTACTGAACGAGCAGTACAGAATTTGCATCGACAACTTCCTAAAAATGAAAGTGCAAGTTGATTGACAGACTGTACTGTAGCTGAATCCACCCCCTTCTTGCCCGATCCCTTGAATTCCCATTCAAGAGATCCCAGAACATAAATAAAAGCGATCCATCGATCCGCAGGTGGATCACAATATTCCCCCGGGCCCATAGAGCACTTCTTTCAAACATTAAATGATTAAACATTTGGAATCGTTTGTTAACTTGGCCTTAACGTTATTTAAGTTTGAAAAAGTTGGAATTGTGAATTGAAATGCCACGAACACCTCTTTCGTATTCCGTGGTGAAGAAAACTGCCCCCTTTCATCCGGAAGCCGCTATATTGCTGAAACCTCTGCTTTAAATGGGCCGGCCCTGTCGGATACTCAGCACCAGTACTCCTTTTATTTGGAAGGGATAGGCGGCGCGGCACTTCTCAAAACAAATGCAATGCTTTTAATGGGAGAGTACTGGCACTTCTCAGCACTGCTGCAATGCTTTTAATGGGAGAGTACTGGCACTTCTCAGCACTGCTGCAATGCTTTTATTTGGAGAGTACCGGCACTTCTCAGCACTGCTGCAATGCTTTTATTTGGAGAGTACCGGCACTTCTCAGCACTGCTGCAATGCTTTTATTTGGAGAGTACCGGCACTTCTCAGCACTGCTGCAATGCTTTTAATGGGAGAGGACCGGCACTTCTCAGCACTGCTGCAGTACCTTTAATGGGAGAGTACCGGCACTTCTCAGCACTGCTGCAATGCTTTTATTTGGAGAGTACCGGCACTTCTCAGCACTGCTGCAATGCTTTTATTTGGAGAGTACCGGCACTTCTCAGCACTGCTCCAATGCTTTTATTTGGAGAGTACCGGCACTTCTCAGCACTGCTCCAATGCTTTTATTTGGAGAGTACCGGCACTTCTCAGCACTGCTGCAATGCTTTTATTTGGAGAGTACCGGCACTTCTCAGCACTGCTGCAATGCTTTTATTTGGAGAGTACCGGCACTTCTCAGCACTGCTCCAATGCTTTTATTTGGAGAGTACCGGCACTTCTCACCAGCACTTCTCAGCACTGCTGCAATGCTTTTATTTGGAGAGTACCGGCACTTCTCAGCACTGCTCCAATGCTTTTATTTGGAGAGTACCGGCACTTCTCAGCACTGCTGCAATGCTTTTATTTGGAGAGTACCGGCACTTCTCAGCACTGCTGCAATGCTTTTATTTGGAGAGTACCAGCACTTCTCAGCACTGCTGCAATGCTTTTATTTGGAGAGTACCGGCACTTCTCAGCACTGCTGCAATGCTTTTATTTGGAGAGTACCAGCACTTCTCAGCACTGCTGCAATGCTTTTATTTGGAGAGTACCAGCACTTCTCAGCACTGCTGCAATGCTTTTATTTGGAGAGTACCGGCACTTCTCAGCACTGCTGCAATGCTTTTATTTGGAGAGTACGGGCACTTCTCACCACTGCTCCAATGCTTTTATTTGGAGAGTACCAGCACTTCTCAGCACTGCTGCAATGCTTTTATTTGGAGAGTACCAGCACTTCTCACCACTGTTGCAATGCTTTTATTTGGAGAGTACGGGCACTTCTCCCCACTGCTCCAATGCTTTTATTTGGAGAGTACCGGCACTTCTCAGCACTGCTCCAATGCTTTTATTTGGAGAGTACCGGCACTTCTCAGCACTGCTCCAATGCTTTTATTTGGAGAGTACGGGCACTTCTCCCCACTGCTCCAATGCTTTTATTTGGAGAGTACCGGCACTTCTCAGCACTGCTGCAATGCTTTTATTTGGAGAGTACCAGCACTTCTCAGCACTGCTCCAATGCTTTTATTTGGAGAGTACCGGCACTTCTCAGCACTGCTCCAATGCTTTTATTTGGAGAGTACCGGCACTTCTCAGCACTGCTGCAATGCTTTTATTTGGAGAGTACCGGCACTTCTCAGCACTGCTGCAATGCTTTTATTTGGAGAGTACCGGCACTTCTCAGCACTGCTCCAATGCTTTTATTTGGAGAGTACCGGCACTTCTCACCGGCACTTCTCAGCACTGCTGCAATGCTTTTATTTGGAGAGTACCGGCACTTCTCAGCACTGCTCCAATGCTTTATTTGGAGAGTACCGGCACTTCTCAGCACTGCTGCAATGCTTTTATTTGAGAGTACTGGCACTTCTCAGCACTGCTGCAATGCTTTTATTTGGAGAGTACCAGCACTTCTCAGCACTGCTGCAATGCTTTTATTTGGAGAGTACCGGCACTTCTCAGCACTGCTGCAATGCTTTTATTTGGAGAGTACCAGCACTTCTCAGCACTGCTGCAATGCTTTTATTTGGAGAGTACCAGCACTTCTCAGCACTGCTGCAATGCTTTTATTTGGAGAGTACCGGCACTTCTCAGCACTGCTGCAATGCTTTTATTTGGAGAGTACGGGCACTTCTCACCACTGCTCCAATGCTTTTATTTGGAGAGTACCAGCACTTCTCAGCACTGCTGCAATGCTTTTATTTGGAGAGTACCAGCACTTCTCACCACTGTTGCAATGCTTTAATTTGGAGAGTACCAGCACTTCTCACCACTGCTCCAATGCTTTTATTTGGAGAGTCCAAAAAGTGCAATCCTCAAGGCTTGAGGGGCGTCTCCAACTTGTACTCAGTTTAAGCAGTAAAATCAATTATTCCATTTCTTGAGTAGTTTTGAAAATTCGTTTATTGAATTATCTTTTTCTTCTCTGCAAAATTTTTTGTTCATTAATTATTAATAACAATGTTGTTCATACATATGTACAAACTTCACATATGCTCTGGTGCCCAATGCATTTCGGGCCGCTGCCCTTCGTCAGGGGCTATAAGTTCGGAACCGCAATTAATGTAACCGCGGTCATAATGGTTCGTTCCGTTACGTTATAAGTCCGTGCTCGGTGCTAGATGCGTAAACGGCTTCTCCCGGTGAGGTTAACATCATAGGGAGTGCGCTTATCTACCCATCCACCAATTTATTTGGAGAGCACCAACACTTCTCACCACCGTTGCAATGCTTTTATTTGGAGAGTACGGGCACTTCTCACCACTGCTCCAATGCTTTTATTTGGAGAGTACCGGCACTTCTCAGCACTGCTCCAATGCTTTTATTTGGAGAGTACCAGCACTTCTCAGCACTGCTCCAATGCTTTTATTTGGAGAGTACCGGCACTTCTCACCACTGCTGCAATGCTTTTATTTGGAGAGTACCAGCACTTCTCAGCACGGCTGCAATGCTTTTATTTGGAGAGTACCGGCACTTCTCACCACTGCTGCAATGCTTTTATTTGGAGAGTACCAGCACTTCTCAGCACTGCTCCAATGCTTTTATTTGGAGAGTACGGGCACTTCTCACCACTGCTCCAATGCTTTTATTTGGAGAGTACGGGCACTTCTCACCACTGCTCCAATGCTTTTATTTGGAGAGTACCGGCACTTCTCAGCACTGCTGCAATGCCTTTATTTGGAGAGTACCGGCACTTCTCAGCACTGCTCCAATGCTTTTATTTGGAGAGTACGGGCACTTCTCACCACTGCTCCAATGCTTTTATTTGGAGAGTACCGGCACTTCTCAGCACTGCTGCAATGCTTTTATTTGGAGAGTACGGGCACTTCTCAGCACTGCTCCAATGCTTTTATTTGGAGAGTACCGGCACTTCTCAGCACTGCTGCAATGCTTTTATTTGGAGAGTACCAGCACTTCTCAGCACTGCTCCAATGCTTTTATTTGGAGAGTACCAGCACTTCTCAGCACTACTGCAATGCTTTTATTTGGAGAGTACCGGCACATCTCAGCACTGCTGCAGTACCTTTAATGGGAGAGTACCAGCACTTCTCAGCACTGCTACAATGCTTTTATTTGGAGAGTACCAGCACTTCTCAGCACTGCTGCAATGCTTTTATTTGGAGAGTACGGGCACTTCTCACCACTGCTCCAATGCTTTTATTTGGCGAGTACCGGCACTTCTCAGCACTGCTGCAATGCTTTTATTTGGAGAGTACCGGCACTTCTCACCACTGCTCCAATGCTTTTATTTGGAGAGTACCGGCACTTCTCAGCACTGCTGCAATGCTTTTATTTGGAGAGTACCGGCACTTCTCACCACTGCTCCAATGCTTTTATTTGGAGAGTACCGGCACTTCTCAGCACTGCTGCAATGCTTTTATTTGGAGAGTACGGGCACTTCTCACCACTGCTCCAATGCTTTTATTTGGAGAGTACTGGCACTTCTCACCACTGCTCCAATGCTTTTATTTGGAGAGTACCGGCACTTCTCAGCACTGCTCCAATGCTTTTATTTGGAGAGTACCAGCACTTCTCAGCACGGCTGCAATGCTTTTATTTGGAGAGTACCAGCACTTCTCAGCACGGCTGCAATGCTTTTATTTGGAGAGTACCGGCACTTCTCAGCACTGCTGCAATGCTTTTAATGGGAGAGGACCGGCACTTCTCAGCACTGCTGCAATGCTTTTATTTGGAGAGTACCGGCACTTCTCAGCACTGCTGCAATGCTTTTATTTGGAGAGTACCGGCACTTCTCAGCACTGCTCCAATGCTTTTATTTGGAGAGTACGGGCACTTCTCACCACTGCTCCAATGCTTTTATTTGGAGAGTACCAGCACTTCTCAGCACGGCTGCAATGCTTTTATTTGGAGAGTACCGGCACTTCTCACCACTGCTCCAATGCTTTTATTTGGAGAGTACCGGCACTTCTCAGCACTGCTGCAATGCTTTTAATGGGAGAGGACCGGCACTTCTCAGCACTGCTGCAGTACCTTTAATGGGAGAGTACATGCACTTCTCAGCACTGCTACACTGCTTTTATTTGGATTGTACCAGCACTTCTCAGCACTGCTGCAATGCTTTTATTTGGAGAGTACCAGCACTTCTCAGCACTGCTGCAATGCTTTTATTTGGAGAGTACCAGCACTTCTCAGCACTGCTGCAATGCTTTTATTTGGATAGTACCGGCACTTCTCAGCACGGCTGCAATGCTTTTATTTGGAGAGTACGGGCACTTCTCACCACTGCTCCAATGCTTTTATTTGGAGAGTACCGGCACTTCTCAGCACTGCTGCAATGCATTTAATGGGAGAGGACCGGCACTTCTCAGCACTGCTGCAGTACCTTTAATGGGAGAGTACATGCACTTCTCAGCACTGCTACACTGCTTTTATTTGGATAGTACCAGCACTTCTCAGCACTGCTGCAATGCTTTTAATGGGAGAGGACCGGCACTTCTCAGCACTCCTTAAATGCTTTTAATAGGAGAGTGCAGGGACTTCTCGGCAACGCTATCCTTGCTTTTAATGGGAGAGTACCTGCACTTCTCAGCACTGCTGCAGTGCTTTTATTGGGAGAGTACATGCACTTCTCAGCACTGCTACATTGCTTTTAGTGGGAGAATACCGGCCCATCTCAGCACTGCTGCAGTGCTTTTAATGGGAGAGGGCAGGGACTTCTCAGCACTGCTACAGTGCTTTTAATGGGAGAGTACCTGCACTTCTCAGCACTGCTACAGTGCTTTTAGTTGGAGAGTACCAGCACTTCTCAGCACTGCTTCAATTCTTTTAGTGGGAGAGTACCGGCACTTCTCAGCACTGCTGCAGTACCTTTAATGGGAGAGTACCAGCACTTCTCAGCACTGGTACAATGCTTTTAGTGGGAGAGTACCAACACTTCTCAGCACTGCTGCAGTACCTTTAATGGGAGAGTACCAGCACTTCTCAGCACTGCTACAATGCTTTTAATGGGAGAGTGCAGGGACTTCTCAGCACTGCTGCAGTGCTTTGATTGGGAGAGTACATGCACTTCTCAGCATTGCTACAGTGCTTTTAGTAGGAGAGTATCAGCACTTCTAAGCACTGCTGCAGTGCTTTTAATGGGAGAGTAGCGGCACTTCTCAGCACTGCTTTAATGCTTTTAATGGGAGAGTACCGGTACTTCTCAGTACTGCTACAGTGTTTTCAGTGGGGGAATACCGGCACATCTCAGCACTGCTGCAGTGCTTTTAATGGGAGAGTACATGCACTTCTCAGCATTGCTACAGTGCTTTTAGTGGGAGAGTACCGGCACTTCTCAGCACTGCTATAGTGCTTTTAATGGAAGAGTATATGCTCTTCTCAGCACTGCTACAGTGCTTTTAGTGGGAGAATACCGGCACTTCTCAGCACTGCTGCAGTGCCTTTAATGGGAGAGGACCGGCACTTCTCAGCACTGCTTAAATGCTTTTAATGGGAGAGTGCAGGGACTTCTCAGCAACGCTATCCTTGCTTTTAATGGGAGAGTACCTGCACTTCTCAGCACTGCTGTAGTGCTTTTAATAAGGTAGGACCGTCACTTCTCAGCACTGCTGCAGTGCTTTTATTGGGAGAGTACATGCACTTCTCAGCACTGCTACAGTGCTTTTAGTGGGAGAATACCGGCACATCTCAGCACTGCTGCAGTGCTTTTAGTTGGAGAGCACTGGCACTTCCTAGCACTGCTTTAATGCTTTTAATTGGAGAGTGCAAGGACTTCTCAGCAATGCTAGATTGCTTTTAATGGGAGAGTACCGGCACTTCTCAGCACTGCTACAGTGCTTTTAGTAGGAGAGTACCAGCACTTCTCAGCACTGCTTCAATGCTTTTAGTGGGAGAGTACCGGCACTTCTCAGCACTGCTGCAGTACCTTTAATGGGAGAGTACCAGCACTTCTCAGCGCTGCTACAATGCTTTTAATGGGAGAGGACATGCACTTCTCAGCACTGCTACAGTGCTTTTAGTGGGAAAGTACTGGCACTTCTCAGCACTGCTACAGTGCTTTTAGTGGGAGAATACCGGCACATCTCAGCATTGCTGCAGTGCTTTTAATGGGAGAGTAAATACACTTCTCAGCACTGCTACAGTGCTTTTAGTGGGAGAGTACCAGCACTTCTCAGTACTGCTACAGTGCTTTTAATGGGAGAGGACATGCACTTCTCAGCACTGCTACAGTGCTTTTAGTGGGAAAGTACCGGCACTTCTCAGCACTGCTACAGTGCTTTTAGTTGGAGAGTACCGGCGCTTCTCAGCACTGCTTCAATGCTTTTAATGGGAGAGTGCAAGGA
Source organism: Calotriton arnoldi (assembly GCA_963921515.1). Classification (NCBI taxonomy): domain Eukaryota; kingdom Metazoa; phylum Chordata; class Amphibia; order Caudata; family Salamandridae; genus Calotriton; species Calotriton arnoldi. Next base: position 5,337,069 of record CAWUFW010000137.1, read on the forward strand.
CTTCTCAGCAATGCTGCAGTCCCTTTAATGGGAGAGTACCAGCACTTCTCAGCACTGCTACAATACTTTTAATGGGAGAGTACCGGCACTTCTCAGCACTGCTACAGTGCTTTTAGTTGGAAAGTACTGGCACTTCTCAGCACTGCTTCAATACTTTTAATGGGAGAGTACCGGCACCTCTCAGCACTGCTGCAGTACCTTTAATGGGAGTACCAGCACTTTTCAACACTGCTACAATGCTTTTAATGGGAGAGTACCGGCACTTCTCAGCACTGCTACAGTGCCGTTAGTGGGAGAATACCGGCACATCTCAGCACTGCTGCAGTGCTTTTAATGGGAGAGTAAATACACTTCTCAGCACTGCTACAGTGCTTTTAGTGGGAGAGTACCAGCACTTCTCAGTACTGCTACAGTGCTTTTAGTTGGAAAGTACTGGCACTTCTCAGCACTGCTTCAATACTTTTAATGGGAGAGTACCGGCACCTCTCAGCACTGCTGCAGTACCTTTAATGGGAGTACCAGCACTTTTCAACACTGCTACAATGCTTTTAATGGGAGAGTACCGGCACTTCTCAGCACTGCTACAGTGCCGTTAGTGGGAGAATACCGGCACATCTCAGCACTGCTGCAGTGCTTTTAATGGGAGAGTAAATACACTTCTCAGCACTGCTACAGTGCTTTTAGTGGGAGAGTACCAGCACATCTCAGCACTGCTACAGTGCTTTTAGTTGGAGAGTACCAGCACTTTTCACCCACTTCAATGCTTTTAATGGGAGAGTACCGGCACTTCTCAGCACTGCTGCAGTGCTTTTAATGGGAGAGTGCAGTGACTTCTCGGCATCTCTATCCTTGCTTTTAGTGGGAGAGTACCGGCACTTCTATATTTTCCTTTCAAGCACTGGCTGAAACAGAGACCATAATGTCTCATTTTTGCACAAAACTTCACCCCACCATCTCTCACTTAGCTAAAGTTCTGCAGGCTTTTTTTCGATTTACACCTAGTCTTCAGGCACCAGGTGAGTGGGGTGTCCACAGCTTGGGCTAGGGAGACGGAGACCACACCTATCGGGAGTGGTAGTGTTTCTGGAAGAAAACATCACTGCCAGAAACAGGACGGAGTTAAGGGTGTGCGAGCACAGGGTTGGGGTGTAGGGGCGCAGCATCAGGTGATGTCGGACCCCGGCTTGAGATGCTTGCCTTCTCTCTCTCTTAAGTAACTCAGTGGTAACTGCACCTGCCCCAGAAATGCTGGAGTGCAAGCTGCAGGTCTCAGCTTTGAATCAAGGCAGAACCTTCTCCGCCTTTCATCCGCCTGACATTGCTAAAATAAGAACCAATGAGTCGGGTAATAGGAACGCGTGTTATTACAGCGCTGTGTCACGGCGGCTATAAAGCAGGCTCAGGGAGCCGGTTGTTGAGGTTTAATATTTAAATGCCCTTCGGCGAGGGCGCCGGCGGCTTCCGTTCGGCAGCGTGCGCGTTGATGGAGATGAGAAGAGAAGGAGAGAGAGGGTGGGGGGGGGGGGGGTTAGTGCTGCGAGGAGCGAGGCCGCCAGGGACCGGATCTAGGACAAGAGCAAATATATTGCAAAGGGAGGGAGCAGTTTAGGCTAATGAGAAGATAAGTGGCCCACAGAGCTCCGAGGAGGGTAGACGTCAGTGCCACTTAGGGGGTGACAGACTGGGAGCTGGCTGGGCTCTGGCGGAGATGCGGGTGGGCAGCAGGGAGAGGGGCCTACCACGTGCTCCTAGGACAGGGAGGCTGCTAGGGGCAGACTGCCCTCTGCGCAGGAATGCTGGTGGGCTGGAGCAGAGGGGCCCAGCAAGTGCCCCCAGGACAGGGAGGCTGCTAGGATCTGGCTGGCCCCTGCCCAGAAATGCGGGTGGGTAGTGGGCAGCAGGCAGAGGGGCCCAGCACGTGCTCCTAGGACAGGGAGGCAGCTAGGGACTTCCTTGGCTCTGCACGGAGAGGCGGGTGGGCAGCAGGCAGAGGGCGCAGCGCGTGTCCCAGGACAGGGAGGCTGCTAGGAGCTGGCTGGCCTCTGCCCAGATATGCGGGTGGGCAGCTGCAGAGGGGCCCAGAACGTGGACAAGGAGGTTGCCAGGGGCTGGCTGGAGATGCGGGTGGTCAGAGGGGCGCAGCATGTGGACAGGGAAGCTTCTAGGATCTGGCCTTCTCACACAGGTATAGTACTTATAATGGGAGAGGTTCTGCCCTTCTCACAGAGGTATAGTACTTATGATAGAAGAGTTCCTGCCCTTCTCACAGAGGTACAGTACTTATAATGGGAGATTACCTGCCCTTCTCACAGAGGTACAGTACTTATAATGGGAGATTACCTGCCCTTCTCATAGAGGTACAGTACTTATAATGGTAGAGTACCTGCCCTTCTCATAGAGGTGCAGTACTTATATTGGTAGAGTACCTGCCCTTCTCACAGAGGTACAGTACTTATAATGGGAGAGTACCTGCCCTTCTCACAGAGGTACAGTACTTATAATGGGAGATTACCTGCCCTTTTCACAGAGGTACAGTACTTATAATGGGAGATTACCTGCCCTTCTCACAGAGGTACAGTACTTATAATGGTAGAGTACCTGCCCTTCTCACATACCTACAGTACTTATAATGGTAGAGTACCTGCCCTTCTCACATACCTACAGTACTTATAATGGAAGAGTACCTGCCCTTCTCACAGAGGTACAGTAGTTATAATGGGAGAGTACCTGCCCTTCTCACAGAGGTACAGTACTTATAATGGGAGATTACCAGCCCTTCTCATAGAGCTACAGTATTTATAATGGGAGAGTACCTGCCCTTCTCACAGAGGTACAGTACTTATGATAGAAGAGTCCCTGCCCTTCTCACAGAGGTACAGTACTTATAATGGGAGATTACCAGCCCTTCTCACAGAGGTACAGTACTTATGATAGAAGAGTCCCCGCCCTTCTCACAGAGGTGCAGTACTTATAATGGTAGAGTACCTGCCCTTCTCATAGAGGTGCAGTACTTATAATGGGAGAGTACCTGCCCTTCTCACAGAGGTACAGTACTTATAATGGGAGATTACCTGCCCTTCTCATAGAGGTACAGTACTTATAATGGGAGAGTACCTGCCCTTCTCATAGAGGTACAGTACTTATAATGGGAGAGTACCTGCCCTTCTCACAGAGGTACAGTACTTATAATGGTAGATTACCTGCCCTTCTCATAGAGGTGCAGTACTTATAATGGGAGAGTACCTGCCCTTCTCACAGAGGTACAGTACTTATAATGGGAGAGTACCTGCCCTTCTCACAGAGGTACAGTACTTATAATGGTAGAGTACCTGCCCTTCTCATAGAGGTGCAGTACTTATAATGGAAGAGTACATGCCCTTCTCACAGAGGTACAGTAGTTATAATGGAGGAGTACCTGCCCTACCCACAGAGGTACAGTACTTATAATGGGAGAGTACCTGCCCTTCTCACAGAGGTACAGTACTTATAATGGGAGATTACCTGCCCTTCTCACAGAGGTACAGTACTTATAATGGGAGAGTACCTGCCCTTCTCACAGAGGTACAGTACTTATGATAGAAGAGTCCCCGCCCTTCTCACAGAGGTGCAGTACTTATAATGGTAGAGTACCTGCCCTTCTCATAGAGGTGCAGTACTTATAATGGGAGAGTACCTGCCCTTCTCACAGAGGTACAGTACTTATAATGGGAGATTACCTGCCCTTCTCATAGAGGTACAGTACTTATAATGGGAGAGTACCTGCCCTTCTCACAGAGGTACATCACTTATAATGGAAGAGTACCTGCCCTTCTCACAGAGGTACAGTACTTATAATGGGAGAGTACCTGCCCTTCTCACAGAGGTACAGTACTTATGATAGAAGAGTACCTGCCCTTCTCACAGAGGTACAGTACTTATAATGGGAGATTACCTGCCCTTCTCATAGAGGTACAGTACTTATAATGGGAGAGTACCTGCCCTTCTCACAGAGGTACATCACTTATAATGGAAGAGTACCTGCCCTTCTCACAGAGGTACAGTACTTATAATGGAAGAGTACCTGCCCTTCTCACAGAGGTACAGTACTTATAATGGGAGAGTACCTGCCCTTCTCTCAGAGGTACAGTAGTTATAATGAAGGAGTACCTGCCCTTCTCACAGAGGTACAGTACTTATGATAGAAGAGAACCTGCCCTTCTCAAAGAGGTACAGTACTTCTCATGGGAGAGGTTCTGCCCTTCTCACAGAGGTACAGTGCGTATAATGGGAGAGTACATGCCCTTCTCACATAGGCACAGTACTTATAATGGGAGAGTACCTCCCCTTCTCACAGAGGTACAGTACTTATAATGGAAGAGTACCTGCCCTTCTCACAGAGGCACAGTACTTATAATGGGAGAGAACATGCCCTTCTCACAGAGGTACAGTACTTATGATAGAAGAGAACCTGCCCTTCTCACAGAGGTACAGTACTTATCATGGGAGAGGTTCTGCCCTTCTCACAGAGGTACAGTGCGTATAATGGGAGAGTACATGCCCTTCTCACATAGGCACAGTACTTATAATGGGAGAGTACCTGCCCTTCTCACAGAGGTACAGTACTTATCATGGGAGAGGTTCTGCCCTTCTCACAGAGGTACAGTGCGTATAATGGGAGAGTACATGCCCTTCTCACATAGGCACAGTACTTATAATGGAAGAGTACCTGTCCTTCTCACAGAGGCACAGTACTTATAATGGGAGAGTACATGCCCTTCTCACAGAGGTACAGTACTTATGATAGAAGAGAACCTGCCCTTCTCACAGAGGTACAGTACTTATCATGGGAGAGGTTCTGCCCTTCTCACAGAGGTACAGTACTTATAATGAGAGAGTACCTGCCCTTCTTATACAGGTAGAGTACTTATAATGGGAGAGTACCTGCCCTTCTCAATAGATGTACTGTGCTCATAATGAGAAAGTACCTGCCCTTCTCACAGAGGTACAGTACTTATAATGGAAGAGTACATGCCCTTCTCACAGAGGTACAGTACTTATAATGGTAGAGTACCCGCCCTTCTCACAGAGGTACAGCACTTATAATGGAAGAGTACATGCCCTTCTCACAGAGATACAGTACTTATAATGGGAGAGTACCTGCCCTTCTCACAGAGGTACAGTACTTATAATGGTAGAGTACCTGCCCTTCTCATAGAGGTACAGTACTTATAATGGAAGAGTACCTGCCCTTCTCACAGAGGTACAGTACTTATAATGGTAGAGTACCTTTCCTTCTCAACAGAGGTACAGTACTTATAATGGAAGAGTGCATGCCCTTCTCACAGAGGTACAGTACTTATAATGGAAGAGTACATGCCCTTCTCACAGAGGTACAGTACTTATAATGGAAGAGTACCTGCCCTTCTCACAGAGGTACAGTACTTATAATGGAAGAGTACATGCCCTTCTCACAGAGGTACAGTACTTATCATGGGAGAGGTTCTGCCCTTCTCAACAGAGGTACAGTACTTATAATGGGAGATTACCTGTCCTTCTCAACAGAGGTACAGTACTTATAATGGAAGAGTACATGCCCTTCTCACAGAGGTACAGTACTTATAATGGAAGAGTACATGCCCTTCTCACAGAGGTACAGTACTTATAATGGAAGAGTACCTGCCCTTCTCACAGAGGTACAGTACTTATAATGGAAGAGTACATGCCCTTCTCACAGAGGTACAGTACTTATCATGGGAGAGGTTCTGCCCTTCTCACAGAGGTACAGTACTTATAATGGAAGAGGTTCTGCCCTTCTCACAGAGGTACAGTACTTATAATGGAAGAGTACATGCCCTTTTCACAAAGGTACATAACTTATAATGGTAGAGTACCTGCCCTTCTCATAGAGGTGCAGTACTTATATTGGTAGAGTACCTGCCCTTCTCATAGAGGTACAGTACTTATAATGGAAGAGTACCTGCCCTTCTCTACAGAAGTACAGTACTTATAACAGTAATTTTATCTGCCCTTCTCAACAGAGGTACAGTGCGTATAATGGGAGAGTACCTGCCCTTCTCACACAGGTACAGTACTTATAATGGAAGAGTACTCGCCCTTCTCACAAAGGTACAGTACTTATAATGGAGGAGTACCTGCCCAACCCATAGAGGTACAGTACTTATAATGGGAGATTACCTGCCCTTCTCACAGAGGTACATTACTTATAATGGGAGATTACCTGCCCTTCTCACAGAGGTACAGTACTTATAATGGGAGATTACCTGCCCTTCTCACAGAGGTACAGTACTTATAATGGAAGAGTACCTGCCCTTCTCTACAGAAGTACAGTACTTATAACAGTAATTTTATCTGCCCTTCTCAACAGAGGTACAGTGCGTATAATGGGAGAGTACCTGCCCTTCTCACACAGGTACAGTACTTATAATGGAAGAGTACCCGCCCTTCTCACAGAGGTACAGTACTTATAATGGAGGAGTACCTGCCCAACCCACAGAGGTGTAGTACTTATAATGGGAGATTACCTGCCCTTCTCACAGAGGTACAGTACTTATAATGGAAGAGTACATGCCCTTCTCACAGAGGTACAGTACTTATAATGGGAGAGTGCCTGCCCTTCTCACAGAGGTACAGTACTTATAATGGGAGAGTGCCTGCCCTTCTCACAGAGGTACAGTACTTATAATGGGAGAGTACTTGCCCTTCTCACAGAGGTACAGTACTTATAATGGAAGAGTACATGCCCTTCTCACAGAGGTACAGAACTTATAATGGGAGAGTACCTGCCCTTCTCATAGAGGTGCAGTACTTATAATGGTAGAGTACCTGCCCTTCTCATAGAGGTACAGTACTTATAATGGGAGATTACCTGTACTTCTCAACAGAGGTACAGTACTTATAATGGAAGAGTACATGCCCTTCTCACAGAGGTACAGTACTTATAATGGAAGAGTACCTGCCCTTCTCACAGAGGTACAGTACTTATCATGGGAGAGGTTCTGCCCTTCTCACAGAGGTACAGTACTTATAATGGAAGAGGTTCTGCCCTTCTCACAGAGGTACAGTACTTATAATGGAAGAGTACATGCCCTTCTCATAGAGGTACAGTACTTATAATGGGAGAGTACCTGCCCTTCTCACAGAGGTACAGTACTTATAATGGAACAGTACATGCCCTTCTCACAGAGGTACAGAACTTATAATGGGAGAGTACCTGCCCTTCTCATAGAGGTGCAGTACTTATAATGGTAGAGTATCTGCCCTTCTCATAGAGGTACAGTACTTATAATGGAAGAGTACCTGCCCTTCTCATAGAGGTACAGTACTTATAATGGGAGATTACCTGTCCTTCGCAAAAGAGGTACAGTACTTATAATGGAAGAGTACATGCCCTTCTCACAGAGGTACAGTACTTATAATGGAAGAGTACCTGCCCTTCTCACAGAGGTACAGTACTTATAATGGGAGAGTACCTGCCCTTCTCACAGAGGTACATCACTTATAATGGAAGAGTACCCGCCCTTCTCTCAGAGGTACAGTAGTTATAATGGAGGAGTACCTGCCCTTCTCACAGAGGTACAGTACTTATGATAGAAGAGAACCTGCCCTTCTCACAGAGGTACAGTACTTCTCATGGGAGAGGTTCTGCCCTTCTCACAGAGGTACAGTGCGTATAATGGGAGAGTACATGCCCTTCTCACATAGGCACAGTACTTATAATGGGAGAGTACCTCCCCTTCTCACAGAGGTACAGTACTTATAATGGAAGAGTACCTGCCCTTCTCACAGAGGCACAGTACTTATAATGGGAGAGTACATGCCCTTCTCACAGAGGTACAGTACTTATGATAGAAGAGAACCTGCCCTTCTCACAGAGGTACAGTACTTATCATTGGAGAGGTTCTGCCCTTCTCACAGAGGTACAGTGCGTATAATGGGAGAGTACATGCCCTTCTCACATAGGCACAGTACTTATAATGGGAGAGTACCTGCCCTTCTCACAGAGTTACAGTACTTATCATGGGAGAGGTTCTGCCCTTCTCACAGAGGTACAGTGCGTATAATGGGAGAGTACATGCCCTTCTCACATAGGCACAGTACTTATAATGGAAGAGTACCTGTCCTTCTCACAGAGGCACAGTACTTATAATGGGAGAGTACATGCCCTTCTCACAGAGGTACAGTACTTATGATAGAAGAGAACCTGCCCTTCTCACAGAGGTACAGTACTTATCATGGGAGAGGTTCTGCCCTTCTCACAGAGGTACAGTACTTATAATGAGAGAGTACCTGCCCTTCTTATACAGGTAGAGTACTTATAATGGGAGAGTACCTGCCCTTCTCAATAGATGTACTGTGCTCATAATGAGAAAGTACCTGCCCTTCTCACAGAGGTACAGTACTTATAATGGAAGAGTACATGCCCTTCTCACAGAGGTACAGTACTTATAATGGTAGAGTACCCGCCCTTCTCACAGAGGTACAGCACTTATAATGGAAGAGTACATGCCCTTCTCACAGAGATACAGTACTTATAATGGGAGAGTACCTGCCCTTCTCACAGAGGTACAGTACTTATAATGGTAGAGTACCTGCCCTTCTCATAGAGGTACAGTACTTATAATGGAAGAGTACCTGCCCTTCTCACAGAGGTACAGTACTTATAATGGTAGAGTACCTGTCCTTCTCAACAGAGGTACAGTACTTATAATGGAAGAGTACATGCCCTTCTCAGAGAGGTACAGTACTTATAATGGAAGAGTACATGCCCTTCTCACAGAGGTACAGTACTTATAATGGAAGAGTACCTGCCCTTCTCACAGAGGTACAGTACTTATAATGGAAGAGTACATGCCCTTCTCACAGAGGTACAGTACTTATCATGGGAGAGGTTCTGCCCTTCTCACAGAGGTACAGTACTAATCATGGGAGAGGTCCTGCCCTTCTCACAGAGGTATAGTACTTATAATGGAAGAGTACCTGCCCTTCTCAACAGAGGTACAGTACTTATAATGGGAGATTACCTGTCCTTCTCAACAGAGGTACAGTACTTATAATGGAAGAGTACATGCCTTTCTCACAGAGGTACAGTACTTATAATGGAAGAGTACATGCCCTTCTCACAGAGGTACAGTACTTATAATGGAAGAGTACCTGCCCTTCTCACAGAGGTACAGTACTTATAATGGAAGAGTACATGCCCTTCTCACAGAGGTACAGTACTTATCATGGGAGAGGTTCTGCCCTTCTCACAGAGGTACAGTACTTATAATGGAAGAGGTTCTGCCCTTCTCACAGAGGTACAGTACTTATAATGGAAGAGTACATGCCCTTTTCACAAAGGTACATAACTTATAATGGGAGAGTACCTGCCCTTCTCATAGAGGTACAGTACTTATAATGGTAGAGTACCTGCCCTTCTCATAGAGGTGCAGTACTTATATTGGTAGAGTACCTGCCCTTCTCATAGAGGTACAGTACTTATAATGGAAGAGTACCTGCCCTTCTCTACAGAAGTACAGTACTTATAACAGTAATTTTATCTGCCCTTCTCAACAGAGGTACAGTGCGTATAATGGGAGAGTACCTGCCCTTCTCACACAGGTACAGTACTTATAATGGAAGAGTACTCGCCCTTCTCACAAAGGTACAGTACTTATAATGGAGGAGTACCTGCCCAACCCATAGAGGTACAGTACTTATAATGGGAGATTACCTGCCCTTCTCACAGAGGTACATTACTTATAATGGGAGATTACCTGCCCTTCTCACAGAGGTACAGTACTTATAATGGAAGAGTACCTGCCCTTCTCTACAGAAGTACAGTACTTATAACAGTAATTTTATCTGCCCTTCTCAACAGAGGTACAGTGCGTATAATGGGAGAGTACCTGCCCTTCTCACACAGGTACAGTACTTATAATGGAAGAGTACCCGCCCTTCTCACAGAGGTACAGTACTTATAATGGAGGAGTACCTGCCCAACCCACAGAGGTGTAGTACTTATAATGGGAGATTACCTGCCCTTCTCACAGAGGTACAGTACTTATAATGGAAGAGTACATGCCCTTCTCACAGAGGTACAGTACTTATAATGGGAGAGTGCCTGCCCTTCTCACAGAGGTACAGTACTTATAATGGGAGAGTGCCTGCCCTTCTCACAGAGGTACAGTACTTATAATGGGAGAGTACTTGCCCTTCTCACAGAGGTACAGTACTTATAATGGAAGAGTACATGCCCTTCTCACAGAGGTACAGAACTTATAATGGGAGAGTACCTGCCCTTCTCATAGAGGTGCAGTACTTATAATGGTAGAGTACCTGCCCTTCTCATAGAGGTACAGTACTTATAATGGGAGATTACCTGTCCTTCTCAACAGAGGTACAGTACTTATAATGGAAGAGTACATGCCCTTCTCACAGAGGTACAGTACTTATAATGGAAGAGTACCTGCCCTTCTCACAGAGGTACAGTACTTATCATGGGAGAGGTTCTGCCCTTCTCACAGAGGTACAGTACTTATAATGGAAGAGGTTCTGCCCTTCTCACAGAGGTACAGTACTTATAATGGAAGAGTACATGCCCTTCTCATAGAGGTACAGTACTTATAATGGGAGAGTACCTGCCCTTCTCACAGAGGTACAGTACTTATAATGGAACAGTACATGCCCTTCTCACAGAGGTACAGAACTTATAATGGGAGAGTACCTGCCCTTCTCATAGAGGTGCAGTACTTATAATGGTAGAGTATCTGCCCTTCTCATAGAGGTACAGTACTTATAATGGAAGAGTACCTGCCCTTCTCATAGAGGTACAGTACTTATAATGGGAGATTACCTGTCCTTCGCAAAAGAGGTACAGTACTTATAATGGAAGAGTACATGCCCTTCTCACAGAGGTACAGTACTTATAATGGAAGAGTACCTGCCCTTCTCACAGAGGTACAGTACTTATAATGGGAGAGTACCTGCCCTTCTCACAGAGGTACAGTACTTATAATGGGAGAGGTTCTGCCCTTCTCACAGAGGTACAGTACTTATAATGGAAGAGGTTCTGCCCTTCTCACAGAGGTGCAGTACTTATAATGGGAGAGTGCCTGCCCTTCTCAACAGAGGTACAGTACTTATAATGGAAGAGTACATGCCCTTTTCACAAAGGTACAGAACTTATAATGGGAGAGTACCTGCCCTTCTCACAGAGGTACAGTACTTATAATGGTAGAGTACCTGCCCTTCTCATAGAGGTGCAGTACTTATAATGGGAGAGTGCTGGCACTTCTCATACAGGCACAGTACTTATAATGGGAGAGTACCTGCCCTTCTCATAGAGGTGCAGTACTTATAATAGGAGACTACCTGCCCTTCTCACATAGGTACAGTACTTATAATGGGAGAGTACATGCCCTTCTCACAGAGGTACATTACTTATAATGGAAGAGTACATGCCCTTTTCACAAAGGTACAGAACTTATAATGGGAGAGTACCTGCCCTTCTCACAGAGGTACAGTACCTATAATGGAAGAGTACCTGCCCTTCTCACAGAGGTACAGTACTAATCATGGGAGAGTACCTGCCCTTTTCACAAAGGTACAGAACTTATAATGGAAGAGTACCTGCCCTTCTCAACAGAGGTACAGTACTTATAATGGGAGAGTGCCTGCCCTTCTCAACAGAGGTACAGTACTAATCATGGGAGAGTACCTGCCCTTTTCACAAAGGTACAGAACTTATAATGGAAGAGTACCTGCCCTTCTCAACAGAGGTACAGTACTTATAATGGGAGAGTGCCTGCCCTTCTCAACAGAGGTACAGTACTAATCATGGGAGAGTACCTGCCCTTTTCACAAAGGTACAGAACTTATAATGGAAGAGTACCTGCCCTTCTCATAGAGGTGCAGTACTTATAATGGGAGAGTGCCTGCCCTTCTCAACAGAGGTACAGTACTTATAATGGGAGAGTGCCTGCCCTTCTCAACAGAGGTACATTACTTATAATGGAAGAGTACCTGCCCTTCTCACAGAGGTACATCACTTATAATGGAAGAGTACCCGCCCTTCTCTCAGAGGTACAGTAGTTATAATGGAGGAGTACCTGCCCTACCCACAGAGGTACAGTACTTATAATGGGAGAGTACCTGCCCTTCTCACAGAGGTACAGTACTTATCATGGGAGAGGTCCTGCCCTTCTCACAGAGGTATAGTACTTATAATGGAAGAGTACCTGCCCTTCTCAACAGAGGTACAGTACTTATAATGGGAGAGTGCCTGCCCTTCTCAACAGAGGTACAGTACTTATAATGGGAGAGTGCCCGCCCTTCTCACAGAGGTACAGTACTTATAATGGAAGAGTACCTGCCCTTCTCAACAGAGGTACAGTACTTATAATGGAAGAGTACCTGCCCTTCTCATAGAGGTGCAGTACTTATAATGGGAGAGTGCCTGCCCTTCTCAACAGAGGTACAGTACTTATAATGGGAGAGTGCCCGCCCTTCTCACAGAGGTACAGTACTTATAATGGAAGAGTACCTGCCCTTCTCAACAGAGGTACAGTACTTATAATGGAAGAGTACCTGCCCTTCTCATAGAGGTGCAGTACTTATAATGGAAGAGTACCTGCCCTTCTCATAGAGGTGCAGTACTTATAATGGGAGAGTACCTGCCCTTCTCACAGAGGTACAGTACTCGTTTTTCCTTTCTGTGCCCCCTTGCTGCCCCTGATTGTGCTCGTTTTTTCCTTTCTGTGCCCCCCTTGCTGCCCCTGATTGTGCTCGTTTTTCCTTTCTGTGCCCCCTTGCTGCCCCTCATTGTGCTAGTTTTTTCCTTTCTGTGCCCCCTTGCTGCCCCTGATTGTGCTCGGTTTTTTTTTCCTTTCTGTGCCCCCTTGCTGCCCCTGATTGTGCTCGTTTTTCCTTTCTGTGCCCCCTTGCTGCCCCTGATTGTGCTCGTTTTTCCTTTCTGTGCCCCCTTGCTGCCCCTCATTGTGCTAGTTTTTCCTTTCTGTGCCCCCTTGCTGCCCCTCATTGTGCTCGTTTTTTCCCTTTCTGTGCCCCCTTGCTGCCCCTGATTGTGCTCGTTTTTTCCTTTCTGTGCCCCCCTTGCTGCCCCTGATTGTGCTCGTTTTTCCTTTCTGTGCCCCCTTGCTGCCCCTGATTGTGCTCGTTTTTCCTTTCTGTGCCCCCTTGCTGCCCCTGATTGTGCTCGTTTTTCCTTTCTGTGCCCCCTTGCTGCCCCTCATTGTGCTAGTTTTTTCCTTTCTGTGCCCCCTTGCTGCCCCTGATTGTGCTCGTGTTTTCCTTTCTGTGCCCCCTTGCTGCCCCTCATTGTGCTAGTTTTTCCCTTTCTGTGCCCCCTTGCTGCCCCTCATTGTGCTCGTTTTTTTCCTTTCTGTGCCCCCTTGATGCCCTGATTGTGCTCGTTTTCCCTTCTGTGCCTGTTTGCCGCCGCTGCGCCCCTGCGGCCCCGCCCCCTCACTGCCCATTCGCTGCCCCATTCCCTGCTCCTCCCTCCCACCTCCCCATTTATGGCGGCAGCTGTGCGGCCGCGCAGCGGACGTGCGCAGCAGGCGCGCCGTTGGCGCGCCAAAGGCACGCCTAAGGCAAGCCCGTCTGCGCCCGTCCGCGCCGTGACCGCGCCCAGCGCCAGACCCCCTGGTCCGGGCATCCCCCGCGCCCGCCACATCAACAGACGCCGATACGACGCCTAGCACCCTCCACGCACTCAACCCCGGAAAAGATCACGCCTGCTACCAGGCCACCCGAAGCGCACCCAAGGGCCCTTCACCTGCCGGAACTGCAGCTTCGCCAGCACCCGCCCCGCCAAACCACCGCCCAGGAAAGAACCCAACTACCTCAGATGCATCCTCCTCAACACCCGCTCCGCCCGCAAACACGCCATCGAACTCTGGGACCTTCTCGACTCAACCTCCCCAGACGTCGCATTCCTGACGGAGACCTGGCTGAATCCCGCTTCAGCCCCCGACATCGCCATTGCCATCCCGGACGGATACAAGATCACCCGCAGGGACCGCACCAACGGAGTCGGAGGAGGCATCGCCATCGTCCACAGGAACACCTTCAGAGTCTCAACCAACACCGACGACACCCTCAGCACCGCCGAACACATGCACTTCCAGATCCACACCGATCCCAACACCACCCTCAGAGGAACCCTCATCTAGAGACCCCCCGGACCCTGACCACAGTTCATCGATTCCATCGCTGACTTCGTCAGCACACACGCCATCGCCTCCACGGACTACATCCTCCTCGGGGACCTGAACTTCCACCTCGAGAACAACAAGGACACCAACTCCACCACCCTGATCGACAACCTCGCCACCCTCGGACTCAGACAGCTCGTGACTACACCCACCCACGCCGCCGGCCACACGCTCGACTCCATCTTTTCCGCAAGCCCACACGTCTCCTTCAACCACACCTCCGAACCCCACTGGACTGACCACCACTGCATCCACTTCACCTACAGGAAGCCCACCACGCACCACCGCACCGAACAAATGCCTCGCCGCTGCTGGAGCAGAGTCACGGAAGACCAGCTAACCACAACCCTCGCCCTGAGCCCACCCGCCGAACCCTCCGACCCCGACACCGCCGCCCGCAACCTCAGACAGTGGATCGACGACTGCGCCAACACCCTCGCCCCGCTCAAGAATCCGCCCAACAGCCACACCAGCAAGAAAGCCACCTGGTTCACCGAAGACCTCCAGGCCTCCAAACGAACATGCCGAAAACTGGAGAAGATCTGGCTCCACGAACGGACAGCGGACAGCTACGCCGCCCACAAGAGCGCCACCCGCAGTCACCATCACCTCATCAGATCCGCCAAAAGGGCCTCACTCAAAGACCGCCTAGACAACAACGCACACAACAGCAAAGAGCTCTTCAACATCGTGAAGGAACTCTCCAACCCCAGCTCCAACACCAACGACATCCAGCCGTCGCGAGACCTATGCGACTCACTGGCCACCTTCTTCCACCGCAAAATCGCCGACATCCACGACAGCTTCAACACCACGACCGCCCCGGCAACCACCGAGACCACTGCCCCCACAACCACCAACCGCCTGCTCTCCTGGACCAACATCAACGACGAGGACACCAGCGAGATCATGAACACCATCCACTCCGGTTCACCGCTAGACCCGTGCCCTCACCACATCTTCAACAAAGCCAGTACAGCCATCGCGCCCCATCTCCGGAAAATAATCAACATCTCCTTCGAGACAGCAACCTTCCCGGAAAGCTGGAAGCACGCCGAGATCACCGCCTTACTCAAGAAACCCAAGGCAGACCCCAAGTACCTCAAGAACTTCCGACCCATCTCTCTGCTCCCGTTCCCCGCGAAGGTCACCGAGAAAATCGTCAACAAACAACTGACCCGCTACCTCGAGGAGAACAACATCCTGGACCCTTCCCAGTCCGGCTTCCGCAGCAACCACAGCACCGAAACCGCCCTCATCGCCGCCACCGATGACATCAGGACCCTGCTAGACAACGGAGAAACAGCAGCCCTCATCCTCCTGGACCTATCAGCCGCCTTCGACACGGTCTTCCACCACACACTACGAACACGCCTTCACGACGCCGGGATCCAAGAGAAGGCCCTGGACTGGACCACATCCTTCCTTTCCGGCAGAACACAAAGCGTCCGCCTCGCCCCCTTCCGATCCAAGGCCACCAAGATCATCTGCGGCGTACCCCAAGGCTCCTCCCTCAGCCCAACGCTGTTCAACATCTACATGGCACCCCTCGCCCACGTCGCCCGACAGCACAACCTCAACATCATCTCCTACGCCGACGACACCCAGCTGATCCTCTCCCTCACCAAAGACCCTCACACCGCCAAAGCCCACCTCCACGAAGGAATGAAGGCCGTCGCCGAATGGATGAGGACCAGCCGCCTGAAGCTGAACTCGGACAAGATGGAGGTCCTCATCCTTGGCTCCAACCCTTCAGCCTGGGACGACTCCTGGTGGCCAACATCACTGGGAACAGCCCAGCCACCCACCGACCACGTACGCAACCTAGGGGTCATCCTCGACCCCACCCTCTCCATGACTAAGCAGGTCAACACCGTTTCCTCATCCTGCTTCAACATCCTCCGAATGCTCCGCAGGATCTTCAAGTGGATCCCCACCGAAACAAGAAAAACAGTCACCCAGGCCCTCGTCACCAGCAGGCTGGACTACGGAAACGCCCTCTACGCAGGAACGACGGCTAAGCTCCTGAGACGGCTGCAACGCATCCAGAACGCCTCTGCACGTCTTATCCTCGACATCCCCCGACGCAGCCACATCACACCCCACCTGAGAGACCTGCACTGGCTCCCTGTCAACAAGAGGATAACCTTCAAGCTCCTCACCCACGCACACAAAGCACTCCACAACTCCGGACCAGCCTACCTCAACAGACGACTCAGCTTCTACACCCCCACCCGCCAGCTCCGCTCGACCAGCCTCGCCCTCGCCACAGTCCCCCGCATCCGGAAAACGACCGCCGGCGGCAGATCCTTCTCCCACCTCGCCGCCAAGACCTGGAACACCCTCCCCACCAACCTCCGACAGACCCAAGACCTACTGGCCTTCAGAAGACTCCTCAAGACCTGGCTCTTCGATCAGTAGCAGCACCACCCCCTTCTTCCCCCAGCGCCTTGAGACCCTCGTGGGTATGTAGTGCGCTTTATAAGTGACATGATTGATTGATTGATTGATTGAGAGTGCTGGCACTTCTCATACAGGCACAGTACTTATAATGGGAGAGTACCTGCCCTTCTCATAGAGGTGCAGTACTTATAATAGGAGACTACCTGCCCTTCTCACATAGGTACAGTACTTATAATGGGAGAGTACATGCCCTTCTCACAGAGGTACAGTACTTATAATGGAAGAGTACATGCCCTTTTCACAAAGGTACAGAACTTATAATGGGAGAGTACCTTCCCTTCTCACAGAGGTACAGTACCTATAATGGAAGAGTACCTGCTCTTCTCACAGAGGTACAGTACTAATCATGGGAGAGTACCTGCCCTTTTCACAAAGGTACAGAACTTATAATGGAAGAGTACCTGCCCTTCTCAACAGAGGTACAGTACTTATAATGGGAGAGTGCCTGCCCTTCTCAACAGAGGTACAGTACTAATCATGGGAGAGTACCTGCCCTTTTCACAAAGGTACAGAACTTATAATGGAAGAGTACCTGCCCTTCTCAACAGAGGTACAGTACTTATAATGGGAGAGTGCCTGCCCTTCTCAACAGAGGTACAGTACTAATCATGGGAGAGTACCTGCCCTTTTCACAAAGGTACAGAACTTATAATGGAAGAGTACCTGCCCTTCTCATAGAGGTGCAGTACTTATAATGGGAGAGTGCCTGCCCTTCTCAACAGAGGTACAGTACTTATAATGGGAGAGTGCCTGCCCTTCTCAACAGAGGTACATTACTTATAATGGAAGAGTACCTGCCCTTCTCACAGAGGTACATCACTTATAATGGAAGAGTACCCGCCCTTCTCTCAGAGGTACAGTAGTTATAATGGAGGAGTACCTGCCCTACCCACAGAGGTACAGTACTTATAATGGGAGAGTACCTGCCCTTCTCACAGAGGTACAGTACTTATCATGGGAGAGGTCCTGCCCTTCTCACAGAGGTATAGAACTTATAATGGAAGAGTACCTGCCCTTCTCAACAGAGGTACAGTACTTATAATGGGAGAGTGCCTGCCCTTCTCAACAGAGGTACAGTACTTATAATGGGAGAGTGCCCGCCCTTCTCACAGAGGTACAGTACTTATAATGGAAGAGTACCTGCCCTTCTCAACAGAGGTACAGTACTTATAATGGGAGAGTGCCTGCCCTTCTCAACAGAGGTACAGTACTTATAATGGGAGAGTGCCCGCCCTTCTCACAGAGGTACAGTACTTATAATGGGAGAGTGCCTGCCCTTCTCATAGAGGTGCAGTACTTATAATGGGAGAGTGCCTGCCCTTCTCAACAGAGGTACAGTACTTATAATGGGAGAGTGCCCGCCCTTCTCACAGAGGTACAGTACTTATAATGGGAGAGTGCCTGCCCTTCTCATAGAGGTACAGTACTTATAATGGAAGAGTACCTGCCCTTCTCATAGAGGTGCAGTACTTATAATGGGAGAGTACCTGCCCTTCTCACAGAGGTACAGTACTCGTTTTTCCTTTCTGTGCCCCCTTGCTGCCCCTGATTGTGCTCGTTTTTTCCTTTCTGTGCCACCCTTGCTGCCCCTGATTGTGCTCGTTTTTCCTTTCTGTGCCCCCTTGCTGCCCCTCATTGTGCTAGTTTTTCCTTTCTGTGCCCCCTTGCTGCCCCTGATTGTGCTCGTTTTTCCTTTCTGTGCCCCCTTGCTGCCCCTGATTGTGCTCGTTTTTCCTTTCTGTGCCACCCTTGCTGCCCCTGATTGTGCTCGTTTTTCCTTTCTGTGCCCCCTTGCTGCCCCTCATTGTGCTAGTTTTTTCCTTTCTGTGCCCCCTTGCTGCCCCTGATTGTGCTCGTTTTTTTTTTCCTTTCTGTGCCCCCTTGCTGCCCCTGATTGTGCTCGTTTTTCCTTTCTGTGCCCCCTTGCTGCCCCTGATTGTGCTCGTTTTTTCCTTTCTGTGCCCCCTTGCTGCCCCTGATTGTGCTCGTTTTTCCTTTCTGTGCCCCTTGCTGCCCCTCATTGTGCTAGTTTTTTCCTTTCTGTGCCCCCTTGCTGCCCCTCATTGTGCTCGTTTTTTTTCCTTTCTGTGCCCCCTTGATGCCCTGATTGTGCTCGTTTTCCCTTCTGTGCCTGTTTCCCGCCGCTGCGCCCTGCGGCCCCGCCCCCTCACTGCCCATTCGCTGCCCCATTCCCTGCTCCTCCCTCCCACCTCCCCATTTATGGCGGCCGCTGCGTGGTGAAGAGAGCGACCCCTGACCTTGACTGGTAGGTCGCTCCCCCACCACACAGCTCCGTCTGTGTGCCCTGCTGCTGCCCCTGATTGTGCTCGTTTTTCCTTTCTGTGCCCCCTTGCTGCCCCTGATTGTGCTCGTTTTTCCTTTCTGTGCCCCCCTTGCTGCCCCTGATTGTGCTCGTTTTTTCCTTTCTGTGCCCCCTTGCTGCCCCTGATTGTGCTCGTTTTTTCCTTTCTGTGCCCCCCTTGCTGCCCCTGATTGTGCTCGTTTTTCCTTTCTGTGCCCCCTTGCTGCCCCTGATTGTGCTCGTTTTTTTCCTTTCTGTGCCCCCTTGCTGCCCCTGATTGTGCTCGTTTTTCCTTTCTGTGCCCCCTGCTGCCCCTCATTGTGCTAGTTTTTTCCTTTCTGTGCCCCCTTGCTGCCCATGATTGTGCTCGTTTTTCCTTTCTGTGCCCCCTTGCTGCCCCTCATTGTGCTAGTTTTTTCCTTTCTGTGCCCCCTTGCTGCCCCTCATTGTGCTCGTTTTTTTCCTTTCTGTGCCCCCTTGATGCCCTGATTGTGCTCGTTTTCCCTTCTGTGCCTGTTTCCCGCCGCTGCGCCCTGCGGCCCCGCCCCTGCGGCCCCGCCCCCTCACTGCCCATTCGCTGCCCCATTCCCTGCTCCTCCCTCCCACCTCCCCATTTATGGCGGCCGCTGTGCGGCCGCGCAGCGGACGTGCGCAGCGGGCGCGCCGCTGGCGCGCCAAAGGCACGCCTAAGGCAAGCCCGTCTGCGCCCGTCCGCGCCGTGACCGCGCCCAGCGCCAGACCCCCTGGTCCGGGCATCCCCCGCGCCCGCCACATCAACAGACGCCGATACGACGCCAGCACCCTCCACGCACTCAACCCCGGAAAAGATCACGCCTGCTACCAGGCCACCCCGAAGCGCACCCAAGGGCCCTTCACCTGCCGGAACTGCAGCTTCGCCAGCACCCGCCCCGCCAAACCACCGCCCAGGAAAGAACCCAACTACCTCAGATGCATCCTCCTCAACACCCGCTCCGCCCGCAAACACGCCATCGAACTCTGGGACCTTCTCGACTCAACCTCCCCAGACGGCGCATTCCTGACGGAGACCTGGCTGAATCCCGCTTCAGCCCCCGACATCGCCATTGCCATCCCGGACGGATACAAGATCACCCGCAGGGACCGCACCAACGGAGTCGGAGGAGGCATCGCCATCGTCCACAGGAACACCCTCAGAGTCTCAACCAACACCGACGACACCCTCAGCACCGCCGAACACATGCACTTCCAGATCCACACCGATCCCAACACCACCCTCAGAGGAACCCTCATCTACAGACCCCCGGACCCCGACCACAGTTCATCGATTCCATCGCTGACTTCGTCAGCACAGACGCCATCGCCTCCACGGACTACATCCTCCTCGGGGACCTGAACTTCCACCTCGAGAACAACAAGGACACCAACTCCACCACCCTGATCGACAACCTCGCCACCCTCGGACTCAGACAGCTCGTGACTACACCCACCCACGCCGCCGGCCACACGCTCGACTCCATCTTTTCCGCAAGCCCACACGTCTCCTTCAACCACACCTCCGAACCCCACTGGACTGACCACCACTGCATCCACTTCACCTACAGGAAGCCCACCACGCACCACCGCACCGAACAAATGCCTCGCCGCTGCTGGAGCAGAGTCACGGAAGACCAGCTAACCACAACCCTCGCCCTGAGCCCACCCGCCGAACCCTCCGACCCCGACACCGCCGCCCGCAACCTCAGACAGTGGATCGACGACTGCGCCAACACCCTCGCCCCGCTCAAGAATCCGCCCAACAGCCACACCAGCAAGAAAGCCACCTGGTTCACCGAAGACCTCCAGGCCTCCAAACGAACATGCCGAAAACTGGAGAAGATCTGGCTCCACGAACGGACAGCGGACAGCTACGCCGCCCACAAGAGCGCCACCCACAGTCACCATCACCTCATCAGATCCGCCAAAAAGGGCCTCACTCAAAGACCGCCTAGACAACAACGCACACAACAGCAAAGAGCTCTTCAACATCGTGAAGGAACTCTCCAACCCCAGCTCCAACACCAACGACATCCAGCCGTCGCGAGACCTGTGCGACTCACTGGCCACCTTCTTCCACCGCAAAATCGCCGACATCCACGACAGCTTCAACACCACGACCGCCCCGGCAACCACCGAGACCACTGCCCCCACAACCACCAACCGCCTGCTCTCCTGGACCAACATCAACGACGAGGACACCAGCGAGATCATGAACACCATCCACTCCGGTTCACCGCTAGACCCGTGCCCTCACCACATCTTCAACAAAGCCAGTACAGCCATCGCGCCCCATCTCCGGAAAATAATCAACATCTCCTTCGAGACAGCAACCTTCCCGGAAAGCTGGAAGCACGCTGAGATCACCGCCTTACTCAAGAAACCCAAGGCAGACCCCAAGGACCTCAAGAACTTCCGACCCATCTCTCTGCTCCCGTTCCCCGCGAAGGTCACCGAGAAAATCGTCAACAAACAACTGACCCGCTACCTCGAGGAGAACAACATCCTGGACCCTTCCCAGTCCGGCTTCCGCAGCAACCACAGCACCGAAACCGCCCTCATCGCCGCCACCGATGACATCAGGACCCTGCTAGACAACGGAGAAACAGCAGCCCTCATCCTCCTGGACCTATCAGCCGCCTTCGACACGGTCTGCCACCACACACTACGAACACGCCTTCACGACGCCGGGATCCAAGAGAAGGCCCTGGACTGGACCACATCCTTCCTTTCCGCCCAGAACACAAAGCGTCCGCCTCGCCCCTTCCGATCCAAGGCCACCAAGGTCATCTGCGGCGTACCCCAAGGCTCCTCCCTCAGCCCAACGCTGTTCAACATCTACATGGCACCCCTCGCCCACGTCGCCCGACAGCACAACCTCAACATCATCTCCTACGCCGACGACACCCAGCTGATCCTCTCCCTCACCAAAGACCCTCACACCGCCAAAGCCCACCTCCACGAAGGAATGAAGGCCGTCGCCGAATGGATGAGGACCAGCCGCCTGAAGCTGAACTCGGACAAGATGGAGGTCCTCATCCTTGGTTCCAACCCTTCAGCCTGGGACGACTCCTGGTGGCCAACATCACTGGGAACAGCCCCGCCACCCACCGACCACGTACGCAACCTAGGGGACCCCACCCTCTCCATGACTAAGCAGGTCAACGCCGTTTCCTCATCCTGCTTCAACATCCTCCGAATGCTCCGCAGGATCTTCAAGTGGATCCCCACCGAAACAAGAAAAACAGTCACCCAGGCCCTCGTCACCAGCAGGCTGGACTACGGAAACGCCCTCTACGCAGGAACGACGGCTAAGCTCCTGAGACGGCTGCAACGCATCCAGAACGCCTCTGCACGTCTTATCCTCGACATCCCCCGACGCAGCCACATCACACCCCACCTGAGAGACCTGCACTGGCTCCCTGTCAACAAGAGGATAACCTTCAAGCTCCTCACCCACGCACACAAAGCACTCCACAACTCCGGACCAGCCTACCTCAACAGACGACTCAGCTTCTACACCCCCACCCGCCAGCTCCGCTCGACCAGCCTCGCCCTCGCCACAGTCCCCCGCATCCGGAAAACGACCGCCGGCGGCAGATCCTTCTCCCACCTCACCGCCAAGACCTGGAACACCCTCCCCACCAACCTCCGACAGACCCAAGACCTACTGGCCTTCAGAAGACTCCTCAAGACCTGGCTCTTCGATCAGTAGCAGCACCACCCCCCTCTTCCCCCAGCGCCTTGAGACCCTCGCGGGTATGTAGTGCGCTTTATAAGTGACATGATTGATTGATTGATTGATTGAGAGTGCTGGCACTTCTCATACAGGCACAGTACTTATAATGGGAGAGTACCTGCCCTTCTCATAGAGGTGCAGTACTTATAATAGGAGACTACCTGCCCTTCTCACATAGGTACAGTACTTATAATGGGAGAGTACATGCCCTTCTCACAGAGGTACAGTACTTATAATGGAAGAGTACATGCCCTTTTCACAAAGGTACAGAACTTATAATGGGAGAGTACCTGCCCTTCTCACAGAGGTACAGTACCTATAATGGAAGAGTACCTGCCCTTCTCACAGAGGTACAGTACTAATCATGGGAGAGTACCTGCCCTTTTCACAAAGGTACAGAACTTATAATGGAAGAGTACCTGCCCTTCTCAACAGAGGTACAGTACTTATAATGGGAGAGTGCCTGCCCTTCTCAACAGAGGTACAGTACTAATCATGGGAGAGTACCTGCCCTTTTCACAAAGGTACAGAACTTATAATGGGAGAGTGCCTGCCCTTCTCAACAGAGGTACAGTACTTATAATGGGAGAGTGCCTGCCCTTCTCAACAGAGGTACAGTACTTATAATGGAAGAGTACCTGCCCTTCTCACAGAGGTACAGTACTTATAAAGGAAGAGTACCCGCCCTTCTCTCAGAGGTACAGTAGTTATAATGGAGGAGTACCTGCCCTACCCACAGAGGTACAGTACGTATAATGGGAGAGTACCTGCCCTTCTCACAGAGGTACAGTACTTATCATGGGAGAGGTCCTGCCCTTCTCACAGAGGTATAGTACTTATAATGGAAGAGTACCTGCCCTTCTCAACAGAGGTACAGTACTTATAATGGGAGAGTGCCTGCCCTTCTCAACAGAGGTACAGTACTTATAATGGGAGAGTGCCCGCCCTTCTCACAGAGGTACAGTACTTATAATGGAAGAGTACCTGCCCTTCTCATAGAGGTGCAGTACTTATAATGGGAGAGTGCCTGCCCTTCTCAACAGAGGTACAGTACTTATAATGGAAGAGTACCTGCCCTTCTCATAGAGGTGCAGTACTTATAATGGAAGAGTACCTGCCCTTCTCATAGAGGTGCAGTACTTATAATGGGAGAGTGCCTGCCCTTCTCAACAGAGGTACAGTACATATGATAGAAGAGAACCGGCCCTTCTCACAGAGGTACAGTACTTATAATGGGAGAGTACCTGCCCTTTTCACAAAGGTACAGAACTTATAATGGAAGAGTACCTGCCCTTCTCATAGAGGTGCAGTACTTATAATGGGAGAGTGCCTGCCCTTCTCAACAGAGGTACAGTACTTATAATGGGAGAGTGCCTGCCCTTCTCATAGAGGTGCAGTACTTATAATGGAAGAGTACCCGCCCTTCTCTCAGAGGTACAGTACTTATAATGGGAGAGTGCCTGCCCTTCTCAACAGAGGTACAGTACTTATAATGGAAGAGTACCTGCCGTTCTCACAGAGGTACAGTACTTATAATGGAAGAGTACCCGCCCTTCTCTCAGAGGTACAGTAGTTATAATGGGAGAGTGCCTGCCCTTCTCAACAGAGGTACAGTACTTATAATGGAAGAGTACCTGCCCTTCTCACAGAGGTACAGTACTTATAATGGAAGAGTACCCGCCCTTCTCTCAGAGGTACAGTAGTTATAATGGAGGAGTACCTGCCCTACCCACAGAGGTACAGTACTTATAATGGGAGAGTACCTGCCCTTCTCACAGAGGTACAGTACTTATCATGGGAGAGGTCCTGCCCTTCTCACAGAGGTATAGTACTTATAATGGAAGAGTACCTGCCCTTCTCAACAGAGGTACAGTACTTATAATGGGAGAGTGCCTGCCCTTCTCAACAGAGGTACAGTACTTATAATGGGAGAGTGCCCGCCCTTCTCACAGAGGTACAGTACTTATAATGGAAGAGTACCTGCCCTTCTCAACAGAGGTACAGTACTTATAATGGAAGAGTACCTGCCCTTCTCATAGAGGTGCAGTACTTATAATGGGAGAGTGCCTGCCCTTCTCAACAGAGGTACAGTACTTATAATGGAAGAGTACCTGCCCTTCTCATAGAGGTGCAGTACTTATAATGGAAGAGTACCTGCCCTTCTCATAGAGTTGCAGTACTTATAATGGGAGAGTACCTGCCCTTCTCACAGAGGTACAGTACTTATGATAGAAGAGAACCGGCCCTTCTCACAGAGGTACAGTACTTATAATGGGAGAGTGTGAGAAGTTGGCCTGGTATATGCTGTTCACTAAATAAAGTGGACACCTTGCACCAGAACAATTCGACTCTTATGGTAGATAGGTTTAAGACAACCTTTATAGAAAGCTATCCTAGTGGTAGCTGTGGAGAGCAGCCTTCAGGCTAAGTCTTGAAGGAATGTAAAGCAGCTTGTTTTACCACACAATCTCTTGAATCACCAAATGAAAAGACACCACACAGGTATATATATCAAATATATATGTATTTATTAATAAACACTCTCTACTAATCTCTTTATGAGATTAGAAGTCAGGAACATATGTACAAATCAAATGTTATCAAAATAAGTTTAGCACAATCGAATATCACAATCTTAGTTTGGCTAGACCTAGGTCTAGGGCATCTAGAATCGAGGGACCCCCAAGAACCACCCCAGGTAGTTGTAAGAGACCCACAGGGGACGGACGTGGTGTCCTGGCACCGGTGCGAGTCCTGTACGAGTCTATGCGAACAGACGCGATTGAGATTTCAATGTTAAAGGTCCCTTGCGTGTTCGAGGCGAACACACCGATCGGTCCTTGTACGAGTCGAAGGACGTGGTTACAGATAGATTTGCAAGGGAGTTGGACGCGGTGTGTCTAACACAGACGCGAACCATGTACGAGTCAGCGCGATAGTCGCACTTGGAAAGTAAGAGTTTTAGGGCACTTCTAGGGTAGCTACAAGCAAGTCACTTACAGGGTAAGTAGTTCTAGGACCCACACCCACAGGAGCACCGTAGTGCTGAAGTTACCTCACCCAGGGGAGCCGGGTGCATAGGTGTTCTTTGGTGTCGGGTCGCGGCGTCGTTTTCAATGGGAGCCAGTGAAGACATGCTGCTTGCGGTGACAGGAGAAGTGTCCGGAGGAATCCAAGCCTGGATTCAGAAGATGGAAGACCTGAAAGCAGAGGGGACAGTGTTCAAAGTCACTTGGCAGTGACTCGGGGCAAGGAAGATGGATGCCCACCGTCGTCGCAAGATTCAGGTCGTTCACGGGTGCCTTGACTCTTCAGCCACGAGGTCCAGGAGGCGTCGACGACAACCAGGAGCTGGATTCGGCATGTCCCTCGATGTCTGCAGCTTACTGCGGTGTCGGCGACTCGATTGGAGCCAACAAGCCTTGGTAACAGCAAGTCTCGGGGAAAGTGTAAAAAGTCAATGGCGCAGACCAACAAGGTCTGAGGGACTCACCCAGCAAGGGTAAGTCAGGGCAGGCCTGGAGCAACCAGGGGAGCCCTTTGGTTCTGTAGGAAATCCTTCAGGGGACCCACAAGCCGGCTGGCAAGGGATTGCAAAGACGCCTCGGGAGGATTTGCTCAACAGGGGCCCACGGTCACTCGGGACATGGTAGGCCTCTGATCTTCGGAGGGATTCCTGCTGGAGGCTAGGACCACACGTGGTCAAACGCACAAGTTCGTAGAACGTTGTGAAGGGGTTGCACTCGACAATAGTGCACGGTACCCAGGGGTCGCGGTTCCTCATCACTCTTGGGGTCCACTGGCCTCAGCTTCGCTGGGGACTCACGATGGCCTTTGAGAAGTCAGGAAATCCACTTCTTGGGCTGCAGGGACTTCGGACTCCGGCGGGAGCGGCGTAGTTTGCAACCGTCGTTTGTAGTTTTTGGTGCCTGCCAAGCAGGGGAGTCGCTCCTTGACTCCAAGGGAGATTCTTCAGTCTTCCAAACGTAGTGGAACGTCGAAGGTCTGGGATTCTTCTTCAGAGCGTCGTCCAGGGGTATCTAGTTTGCAATGCACAGGTTCCCCCTCTTATACTAAAAGAAGGGGAGGGACTAGCTCTATGACCCCAGCTATGGGAGGGTCAGGGGAGTGGGTGGTTACACCTACTTCCCTTTGTCCAGTTTCGCGCCAGAGCAGGGGCAGGTAGCCCCTGAGACGGTTTGAACTGGGGTATGCACAGAGGAGCCTTCTGCTCCCCCAGTGCAGGACTTCAAAGCACTCTAAGAGTGCACCCACTCAGCCCCAATACACTAAGCCCTGTCTGGGAGGTGGTCACACCCCTTGGGACAGGATATCTATTGTTGGGCTTCCTCCACTGCGAGTGTTGGTCATCAGCAGGAGGGCAGCCCAGTGTCTGTGACTGGTGGCATCCATTTTGTGATGCCAGGGCTCTGCAGGATTCTACCGCGTTTCCACAGTAGGTACATGTCTATCCCTCTAGAAGGGTGGAATGCTACCCCCGCCGCCAGGACTGGCGGGGGTAGTATTCCAAGATGTTTGACACCAAACACGACATGTTTTGATGCAGCCATTCCAAAGTTAGCATTCTACCACGAGGATATAATGCACTTAAAAGTATATGGTTTAACC
The DNA here is from genome assembly GCA_963921515.1 of Calotriton arnoldi. Taxonomy (NCBI): domain Eukaryota; kingdom Metazoa; phylum Chordata; class Amphibia; order Caudata; family Salamandridae; genus Calotriton; species Calotriton arnoldi. The sequence continues at coordinate 5,364,430 of CAWUFW010000137.1, forward strand.
GCATCCACAAACAGCCCCAGAGAATGGACTCTGAGAGCTGCAGAGGGGCCCTGCCCAGGCAGAGGCACCCCCTTACATGGAGACTAAGCACCCTGCCCTCAGGATTGATAGGGCCTGCTTTAGGGGTGACTGATAAGTCTCAATGTGTGTGCAGGAGAGATATAGGGGACCTATATCTCAGTGAGGAGTGCTAGCACTTCCTCACCCAGGCTGCAGTAGCAGGCCTGTGGTGTCAGATTTAGTCTGCTTCCCAGGGGTGGCATAATACATGCTTCAGCCCCTGGTAGGCCTGTGAAGTACTTATGCCCTTGGTACCTAAGGTACCATATACTAGGGACTCATAAGGTACCACAGTATCCAATCACTGGTGCACCTAGAGTGCACTCCAAGTCATTTAGAGAGAACAGAGATGCTGGGGCCCTGATTAGCAGGGACCCAGCCAGACTATAGCCAGAAACCAGTGTAAACATCAGAAAAAAAAGTGGGGGCAACATAAGAGGCAGATCCTACTCTCCTACACTACCCACCCCCCAAACGCAGGGACACTAAACTAACCTTGACCAGTTGAGTCTTCGTGTTCTAAGTGGAAATACCTTGAGAGTCCATCTGCATTGGCATGTTGGGTCCCAGGTCTATGTTCCACTGTATAGTCCATCCCCTGTAGGGAAATGGACCACCTCAAAAGTTTTGGGTTTTCTCCTTTCATTTGTTTAAGCCATAGGAGGGGCTTGTGGTCAGTCTGAACTATGAAGTGAGTGCCAAACAAGTATGGCCTCAGCTTCTTCAGGGCCCACACCACAGCAAAGGCCTCCCTCTCTATAGCTGACCAACGTTTCTCTCTAGGGGTCAGCCTTCTGCTAATAAAAGCTACTGGCTGGTCTTGACCTTCATCATTCAGTTGAGACAGTACAGCTCCCACACCCAGCTCAGAAGCATCTGTTTGGACAATGAACTTTTTGGTGTAGTCTGGACTCTGTAAGATGGGGGCAGTGCACATGGCCTGCTTTAGGTCTTCAAATGCCTTCTGACAGCTAGCTGTCCACTGAACCTTTTTGGCATTTTCTTTGAGGTCAGATCATTCAAGGGGGTCACTATAGATCCATATCCCTTGACAAACCTCCTATAGTACCCAGTCAGGCCTAAGAAGGCTCTCACCTGTGTCTGGGAGGTTGGAGCAACCCATTCCATTATGGTTTGGATCTTGCTCTGTAAAGGCTGAACCTGGCCTCCACCTACAAGGTGGCCCAGGTATACAACTTGACTCTGCCCTATCTGGCACTTAGTGGCCTTGATAGTGAGGCCTGCTTTCTGCAGAGCCTCCAAAACATTCCTGAGGTGGACCAGGTGATCCTGCCAGGAGGAACTAAAGACAGCAATATCATCTAGATAAGCTGACCAATAAGTTTCCATCCCTGTCAGAACTTTATTCACCAACCTCTGAAAAGTGGCAGGTGCATTTTTCAATCCAAAGGGCATCACCACAAAGTGGTAGTGCCCACCAGGGGTCGAAAATGCTGTTTTGGCTTTTGCATCATCAGCTAATCTGATCTGCCAGTAGCCAGCTGTTAGGTCAAACGTGCTTAGATACTTGGCTGAGGCCAAAGTATCAATCAGCTCATCCGCCCTTGGTATGGGATAGGCATCAGTCCTAGTGACTGCATTGAGGCCTCTGTAGTCTACACAAAACCTCATTTCTTTCTTACCACCCTGGGTATGAGGCTTGGGTACCAGGACTACTGGGCTAGCCCAAGGGCTATCTGAAGGCTCAATTACACCTAGCTCCAACATTTTCTGGACTTCAGTCCTGATACAGTCCCTGACATGGTCAGGTTGCCTGTAGATTTTATTCTTTACAGGCAGACTGTCTCCAGTGTCCACCTCATGGGTGCACCAGGAGGTCTGACTAGGGGTCAGGCTAAACATATGTCTATACTGTAGCAGAACTTGTCTGCACTCAGTTTGCTGATGGTCAGTGAGGCTGCTTGCCAAAGCAACACCATCTACTGACCCATCATCAGGGTTCTGTGAGAGCAGGTCAGGGAGAGGGTCACTCTCCTCCTCCTGTTCCTCATCAGTTGCCATGAGCAAGCCCATGTCAGCCCTGTCAACATATGGCTTCAGTCTGTTGACATGGAGCACCCTCAGGGGGCTCCTGGGAGTTCCAAGATTCACCAGATAGGTGACTTCTCCCTTCTGTTCAACTATTGTATGGGGGCCACTCCATTTGTCTTGGAGGGCTGCTGGGGCCACAGGCTCCAACACCCACACGTTCTGTCCTGGCTGGTATACAGTCAGTACAGCCTTTTGGTCATGCCAAGCTTTTTGTAATTCTTGGCTGGCCTCCAGGTTTTTGGTTGCCTTTTTCATGTACTCAGCCATCCGGGAGCGGAGACCAAGTACATAGTCCATCACATCTTGTTTGGGGGGCTTGAGAGGTAACTCCCAGCCCTCTTTTACCAAACACAATGGACCTCTCACAGGATGCCCAAACAGAAGCTCAAATGGGCTGTAACCAACCCCCTTCTGTGGAACCTCTCTGTATGCAAACAACAGGCAAGGAAGAAGAAGGTCCCATTTCCGCCTAAGCTTCTCTGGGAGTCCTTTAATCATTCCCTTCAGGGTTTTGTTGAAACGTTCAACCAACCCATTGCATTGTGGGTGATAGGGGTGGTGAACTTATAAGTTACACCACACTCCTTCCACATTGCTTTCAGATATCCTGACATGAAGTTGGTACCTCTGTCAGAAATGACCTCCTTTGGGAAACCCACTCTGGAGAAAACTCCAATGAGGGCTCTTGCCACCACAGGGGCTGTGGTGGTCCTCAGGGGAATTGCTTCTGGGTACCTGGTGGCATGATCCACAACCACCAGGATAAACCTGTGCCCAGATGCAGTTTGAGGGTCAAGGGGACCAACAATGTCAATCCCTACCCTTTCAAAGGGTACCCCCACCACAGGTAGTGGTATCAGGGGGCCTTTGTTGTGCCACCTGCCTTACCACTGGCTTGGCATGTGACACAGGAGCGACAAAACTCCTTTGTGTCCTCTGACATATGTGGCCAATGAAAATGTGGAACAAGCCTGTCCCAGGTCTTGTTTTGGCCCAAGTGACCTGCCAAAGGGATATCATGTGCTAGGGTCAAGAGGAACCCCTAAACTTCTGAGGTATTACCATCCTCCTGGTGGCTCCAGGGGCTGGATCTCTACCCTCAGAATATAGGAGTCCCTCATCCCAATAAACCTTATGGGACCCACTAGCACTCCCAGCAGCCTCAGCAGCAGCCTGCTGTCTGAGGGGTTCAAGAGAGGGGCAGCACTGTTGCTCCTTACTCAGATCTTCCCTAGAAGGGCCCCCTGCCCCCAAGAACTCAACCTGATCAGGCTCAAGTCCCTCTGGGGCAGTTCCTTCTTCAGGATCTGCTTCACCTCCCTCTGGGGGTGAATATGTGATCTGAGACAGAGGGGAAGGCACTGCCTTTACCCTACTGCTCCTCCTCTTGCGAAGCATCTGGTCCATTGTTCCAGGATCCAGAGCTGGTTCAGTGTTATGCATTCTTGCTTGTGACCTGGTCACAGCAAATACCTCTGCAGGGATGCCCAACATCTCAGCATGAGTCCATAACTCTACTTCAGACCAGGCTGATGTCTCTAGATCATTGCCCAATAGACATTCGACAGGGAGGTCTGCACTGACTACAACCTTCTTGAGGCCAGTTACCCCTCCCCAGGAGAAATTCACAACTGCCAGACTATGGTTGGTCCTGACATTGCTTGCATTGGTCACCTGGTACATTTCGCCCAGGATGATCTGTCCAGGGTCCACAAGATCCTCTGCCACCATGGTGACACTAGCACCTGTGTCCCTAAATGCCAAAGCCTGTTTGCCATTTATTACAGGCTGCTGTTTGTATTTGCCCAGATTACTGGGGCTTACTAGGAAGGACATCTCAAGGTCTCCATCACAAATCAGCATTGCCTGAGTGGGGACTCTGACTAGGTCAGAGTCCACTTCAGAACCCAGGGTCAACCCTACTACACCCTTATTCTGAGTACCACCTCCACCAGTAGCTGAGCTAGGGGGAACAGTTGCCTTAGGGGCAGGAGTGGTGGGGGTTTGGTCTTTGGACTTGTTACAATCAGAAGTCCAGTGCCCTTTCTGTTTACAGAATTTGCACCAGGGCTTCTTTTGGCCTTTCCCCTTGTTGGATTGTGACTCCCCACCAGATGCAGATTTTTGGGGCCCTTGTGAAGACTTCTGGTCTTTTGACTTATCCCCACCTTTCTCAGAGCCCTTAGGATCTTGCTTCTTGGTGTCACCCCCTTGGTTCTGGGGTTTCTGTCTTACCCTGGTTCTGACCCATTTGTCTGCCTTCTTTCCCAATTCTTGGGGAGAGGTCAGATCTGAGTCCACCAGGTATTGATGCAACAACTGGTTCTGGCAATTATTAAGGATCTGTTCTCTCATCATCAGATTATACAATCCCTTGAAATCAGTAACCCTACTGCCAACCAGCCAACCCTCCAGAGCCTTGGTTGCACAATCTACAAAGTCAGTCCAGTCCTGAGTCTGTGCCTTCTGGGTGTCTCTGAACTTCAACCTGTACTGCCCAGTGGTTAAGCCAAACCCATCTATCAGTGCACTCTTCAGGACTTCATAATTATCAGCATCCTCTTCCCTAACAGTGAGGAGCTTGTCTCTACCTTTGTCTGAAAAGGAGAGCCACAAGATTGCTGCCCACTGCTTTTGGGGGACCTGCTGTACTCTACAGGCCCTCTCCTTAGCAGTTATCCACTTGTGGATATCATCCCCACTCTGGTAGGGAGGAACAACCTTGCTCAGGTTCCTATGATCTGGAATAGATTCTCTGCCTCTAGGGACACTGTTGCTGCCACCAAGGGGTTCTAACCCCTCTCTTCTAGAAGCTCTCTGGATCTCCAGGGCTTCTCTATCTAGTGCCAACTGCTTGGTTCTGAGGGCAACTCTTGCTTCCTCATACTGCAGCAGTTTGCACATTCTGTCAGAGGAGCTCTCTCTTATGGGAAAGTATGAGTTCCTCTGCTGGACAAATTCTCTGCCAGAGTGATAAGAGTGGTCAGATTCCTTGGAAGGGGACCTATGCCTCTCATCCACTCTGTCAGTTCTCTTAGGGAGAATTCCTCTGTCCTTCTCAGGCCCCTTGGAGCCTGGCCCTTCAATCACAGAGTCTTGGTCATTCTGATTTTCATCATCTGACCCAGACACTGTAATTGACCCACCCCCTGATTCAGACCCATTAGCTCCTAGAGCCAATCTAAGATCATCTGCTGTCAGCAGATCTATCAGGTGTAGTGTGGAGGGACTCTGTCCTAGCTTCAGGTGTCTTTCAACACACATGGCTCTCAAGTCAGAGAAAGCCATGTCCTTATACTGAGGCTGAGTGGATCCACTGGTTCCACCCTTTAAGGACATTCTAGTGTTGTGCAGTGTTGTACTACCTACACTAGTTTGTGGCCTACTGATACTAGCTTGAGCTGTAGAAAGGGTGTGCTATCCCTTGGCACACAGCTCTAAGTTCAGTAGAACTTATTGATACTAACCTTGACTTTATATGTACCTTAAGTACCTATAGTGGTTTTCAGTTAGTAATTCAAATAGAGATTTTCTGGTAAAACAATAGCAAGCTGGAATCCCACACGCTGCCCACCAATGTGAGAAGTTGGCCTGGTATATGCTGTTCACTAATTAAAGTGGACACCTTGCACCAGAACAATTCGACTCTTATGGTAGATAGGTTTAAGACAACCTTTATAGAAAGCTATCCTAGTGGTAGCTGTGGAGAGCAGCCTTCAGGCTAAGTCTTGAAGGAATGTAAAGCAGCTTGTTTTACCACACAATCTCTTGAATCACCAAATGAAAAGAAACCACACAGGTATATATATCAAATATATATGTATTTATTAATAAACACTCTCTACTGATCTCTTTATGAGATTAGAAGTCAGGAACATATGTACAAATCAAATGTTATCAAAATAAGTTTAGCACAATCGAATATCACAATCTTAGTTTGGCTAGACCTAGGTCTAGGGCATCTAGAATCGAGGGACCCCCAAGAACCACCCCAGGTAGTTGTAAGAGACCCACAGGGGACGGACGCGGTGTCCTGGCACCGGTGCGAGGCCTGTACGAGTCTATGCGAACAGACGCGATTGACATTTCAATGTTAAAGGTCCCTTGCGTGTTCGAGGCGAACACACCGATCGGTCCTTGTACGAGTCGAAGGACGCGGTTACAGATAGATTTGCAAGGGAGTTGGACGCGGTGTGTCTAACACAGACGCGAACCATGTACGAGTCAGCGCGATAGTCGCACTTGGAAAGTAAGAGTTTTAGGGCACTTCTAGGGTAGCTACAAGCAAGTCACTTACAGGGTAAGTAGTTCTAGGGCCCACACCCACAGGAGCACCGTAGTGCTGAAGTTACCTCACCCAGGGGAGCCGGGTGCATAGGTGTTCTTTGGTGTCGGGTCGCAGCGTCGTTTTCAATGGGAGCCAGTGAAGACTTGCTGCTTGCGGCGACAGGAGAAGTGTCCGGAGGAATCCAAGCCTGGATTCAGAAGATGGAAGACCTGAAAGCAGAGGGGACAGTGTTCAAAGTCACTTGGCAGTGACTCGGGGCAAGGAAGATGGATGCCCACCGTCGTCGCAAGATTCAGGTCGTTCATGGGTGCCTTGACTCTTCAGCCACGAGGCCCAGGAGGCGTCGACGACAACCAGGAGCTGGATTCGGCGTGTTCCTCGATGTCTGCAGCTTACTGCAGTGTCGGCAACTCGATTGGAGCCAACAAGCCTTGGTAACAGCAAGTCTTGGGGAAAGTGTAAAAAGTCAATGGCGCAGACCAGCAAGGTCTGAGGGACTCACCCAGCAAGGGTAAGTCAGGGCAGGCCTGGAGCAACCAGGGGAGCCCTTTGGTTCTGTAGGAAAGCCTTCAGGGGACCCACAAGCCGGCTGGCAAGGGATCGCAAAGACGCCTCGGGAGGATTCACTCAACAGAAGCCCACGGTCACTCGGGACATGGTAGGCCTCTGATCTTCGGAGGGATTCCTGCTGGAGGCTAGGACCACACGTGATCCAACGCACAAGTTCGTAGAATGTTGTGAAGGGGTTGCACTCGACAATAGTGCACGGTACCCAGGGGTCGCGGTTCCTCATCACTCTTGGGGTCCACTGGCCTCAGCTTCACTGGGGACTCACGATGGCCTTTGAAAAGTCAGGAAATCCACTTCTTGGGCTGCAGGGACTTCGGACTCCGGCGGGAGCGGCGTAGTTTGCGACCGTCGTTTGTAGTTTTTGGTGCCTGCCAAGCAGGGGAGTCACTCCTTGACTCCAAGGGAGATTCTTCAGTCTTCCAAAGGTAGTGGAACGTCGAAGGTCCAGGATTCTTCTTCAGAGCGTCGTCCAGGGGTATGTAGTTTGCAATGCACAGGATCCCCCTCTTATACTAAAAGAAGGGGAGGGACTAGCTCTATGACCCCACCTATGGGAGGGTCAGGGGAGTGGGTGGTTACACCTACTTCCCTTTGTCCAGTTTCGCACCAGAGCAGGGGCAGGTAGCCCCTGAGCCGGTTTGAACTTGGGTATGCACAGAGGAGCCTTCTGCTCCCCAGTGCAGGACTTCAAAGCACTCTAAGAGTGCACCCACCCAGCCCCAATACACTAAACTCTGTCTGGGAGGTGGTCACACCCCCTTGGGACAGGATATCTATTGTTGGGCTTCCTCCACTGCGAGTGTTGGTCATCAGCAGGAGGGCAGCCCAGTGTCTGTGACTGGTGGCATCCATTTTGTGATGCCAGGGCTCTGCAGGATTCTACCGCGTTTCCACAGTAGGTACATGTCTAACCCTCTAGAAGGGTGGAATGCTACCCCCGCCGCCAGGACTGGCGGGGGGGTAGTATTCCAAGATGTTTGACACCAAACACGACATGTTTTGATGCAGCCATTCCAAAGTTAGCATTCTACCGCGAGGATATAATGCACTTAAAAGTATATGGTTTAACCGCATCCACAAACAGCCCCAGAGAATGGACTCTGAGAGCTGCAGAGGGGCCCTGCTCAGGCAGAGGCACCCCCTTACATGGAGACTAAGCACCCTGCCCTCAGGATTGATAGGGCCTGCTTTAGGGGTGACTGATAAGTCTCAATGTGTGTGCAGGAGAGATATAGGGGACCTATATCTCAGTGAGGGGTGCTAGCACTTCCTCACCCAGGCTGCAGTAGCAGGCCTGTGGTGTCAGATTTAGTCTGCTTCCCAGGGGTGGCATAATACATGCTTCAGCCCCTGGTAGGCCTGTGAAGTACTTATGCCCTTGGTACCTAAGGTACCATATACTAGGGACTCATAAGGTACCACAGTATCCAATCACTAGTGCACCTAGAGTGCACTCCAAGTCATTTAGAGAGAACAGAGAGGCTGGGGCCCTGATTAGCAGGGACCCAGCCAGACTATAGCCAGAAACCAGTGTAAACATCAGAAAAAAAGTGGGGGCAACATAAGCGGCAGATCCTACTCTCCTACAGAGAGTACTTGAACTTCTCACAGAGGTACAGTACTTATAATGAGAGAGTACCTGCCCTTCTCATATAGGTACAGTACTAATCATGGGAGAGTACCTGCCCTTCTCACAGAGGTACAGTACTTATAATGGAAGAGTACCTGCCCTACTCACAGAGGTATAGTACTTATAATGGGAGAGTACCTGCCCTTCTCACAGAGGTGCAGTACTTATAATGGAAGAGTACCTGCGCTTCTCACAGAGGTACAGTACTTATAATGGAAGAGTACCTGCCCTTCTCTCAGAGGTTCAGTGGTTACAATGGATGAGTACCTGCCCTACCCGCAGAAGTACAGTACTTATAATGGGTGAGTACCTGCCCTTCTCACAGAGGTACAGTACTTATGATGGAAGAGTACCTGCCCTTGTTATAGAAGTAAAGTACTTATGATGAAAGAGTGCCTGCCCTTCTCAACAGAAGTACAGTATTTATAATGGAAGAGTATCTGCCCTTCTCATAGAGGTGCAGTACTTATAATAGGAGACTACCTGCCCTTCTCACATAGGCACAGTACTTATAATGGGAGAGTACCTGCCCTTCTCACAGAGGTACAGTACTTATAATGGGAGAGTGCCGGCACTTCTCATACAGGCACAGTACTTATAATGGGAGAGTACCTGCCCTTCTAACAGAGGTACAGTACTTATAATGGGAGAGTACCTGCCCTTCTCAAAGAGGTACAGTACTTATAATAGAAGAGTACCTGCCCTTCTCACAGAGGTACAGTACTTATAATAGGAGAGTACCTGCCCTTCTCACAGAGGTACAGTACTTATAATGGAAGAGTAACTGCCCTTCTCTACAGAAGTACAGTACTTATAACAGTAAGTTTATCTGCCCTGCTCTACAGAGGTACAGTGCGTACAATGGGAGAGTACATGCCCTTCTCACACAGGTACAGTACTTATAATGGAAGAGTACCCGCCCTTCTCACAGAGGTACAGTACTTATAATGGAGGAGTACCTGCCCAACCCACAGAGGTACAGTACTTATAATGGGAGATTACCTGCCCTTCTCACAGAGGTACAGTACTTATAATGGTAGAGTACCTGCCCTTCTCATAGAGGTACAGTACTTATAATGGAAGAGTACCTGCCCTTCTCTACAGAAGTACAGTACTTATAACAGTAATTTTATCTGCCCTTTTCAACAGAGGTACAGTGCGTATAATGGGAGAGTACCTGCCCTTCTCACACAGGTACAGTACTTATAATGGAAGAGTACTCGCCCTTCTCACAGAGGTTCAGTACTTATAATGGAGGAGTACCTGCCCAACCCATAGAGGTACAGTACTTATAATGGGAGATTACCTGCCCTTCTCACAGAGGTACAGTACTTATAATGGGAGATTACCTGCCCTTCTCACAGAGGTATAGTACTTATAATGGTAGAGTACCTGCCCTTCTCATAGAGGTACAGTACTTATAATGGAAGAGTACGTGCCCTTCTCTACAGAAGTACAGTACTTATAACAGTAATTTTATCTGCCCGTCTCAACAGAGGTACAGTGCGTATAATGGGAGAGTACCTGCCCTTCTCACACAGGTACAGTACTTATAATGGAAGAGTACTCGCCCTTCTCACAGAGGTACAGTACTTATAATGGAGGAGTACCTGCCCAACCCATAGAGGTACAGTACTTATAATGGGAGATTACCTGCCCTTCTCACAGAGGTACAGTACTTATAATGGGAGATTACCTGCCCTTCTCACAGAGGTACAGTACTTATAATGGGAGATTACCTGCCCTTCTCACAGAGGTACAGTACTTATAATGGTAGAGTACCTGCCCTTCTCATAGAGGTAAAGTACTTATAATGGAAGAGTACCTGCCCTTCTCTACAGAAGTACAGTACTTATAACCGTAATTTTATCTGCCCTTCTCAACAGAGGTACAGTGCGTATAATGGGAGAGTACCCGCCCTTCTCACAGAGGTACAGTACTTATAATGGAGGAGTACCTGCCCAACCCACAGAGGTGTAGTACTTATAATGGGAGATTACCTGCCCTTCTCACAGAGGTACAGTACTTATAATGGGAGATTACCTGCCCTTCTCACAGAGGTACAGTACTTATAATGGGAGATTACGTGCCCTTCTCACAGAGGTACAGTACTTATAACAGTAAGTTTATCTCCCCTGCTCAACAGAGGTACAGTGCGTATAATGGGAGAGTACCTGCCCTTCTTCTCAGCAGAGGTACAGTAATTCTAACAGAATAGTTCATGCCCTTCTCAAGATAGGTGCACTTCTTGTAATGGAAGAGTACCTGCCCTACCCACAGAGGTACAGTACTTATAATAGAAGAGTACCCGCCCTTCTCACAGAGGTACAGTACTTATAATGGTAGAGTACCTGCCCTTCTCACAGAGGTACACTACTTATTATGGTAGAGTACCTGCCCTTCTCATAGAGGTGCAGTACTTATAATGGTAGAGTACCTGCCCTTCTCATAGAGGTGCAGTACTTATAATGGTAGAGTACCTGCCTTTCTCATAGAGGTGCAGTACTTATAATGGTAGAGTACCTGCCCTTCTCATAGAGGCACAATACTTAAAATAGAAGAGTACCTGCCCGTCTCATAGAGGTGCAGTACTTATAATGGTAGAGTACATGCCCTTCTCACATAGCTACAGTACTTATGATGGAAGAGTACCCGCCCTTCTAACAGAGGTACAGCACTTATAATGGGAGAGTACCTGCCCTTTTCACAGAGGTACATTACTTATAATGGAAGAGTACCTGCCCTTTTCACAAAGGTACAGTACTTATAATGGGAGAGTACATGCCCTTTTCACAAAGGTACAGTACTTATAATGGGAGAGTACCTGCCCTTCTCACAGAGGTACAGTACTTATAATGGGAGAGTAGCTGCCCTTCTCAACAGAGGTACAGTACTTATAATGGAAGAGTACCTGCCCTTCTCACAGAGGTACAGTACTTATAATGGAAGAGTACCTGCCCTTCTCACAGAGGTACAGTACTTATAATGGGAGAGTACCTGCCCTTCTCACAGAGGTACAGTACTTATAATGGAAGAGTACCTGCCCTTCTCACAGAGGTACAGTACTAATCATGGGAGAGTACCTGCCCTTCTCACAGAGGTACAGTACTTGTAATGGAAGAGCACCTGCCCTTCTCACAGAGGTATAGTACTTATAATGGGAGAGTACCAGCCCTTCTCACACAGGTGCAGTACTTATAATGAAAGAGTACCTGCGCTTCTCACAGAGGTACAGTACTTATAATGGAAGAGTACCTGCCCTTCTCATAGAGGTGCAGTACTTATAATGGTAGAGTACCTGCCCTTCTCATAGAGGTGCAGTACTTATAATGGTAGAGTACCTGCCCTTCTCACAGAGGTGCAGTACTTATAATGGTAGAGTACCTGCCCTTCTCACAGAGGTACATTACTTATTATGGAAGAGTACCTGCCCTTCTTATAGAGGTACAGTACTTATAATGGAAGAGTACCTGCCCTTCTTCTCAGCAGAGGTACAGTAATTCTAACAGAATAGTTCATGCCCTTCTCAAGATAGGTGCACTTCTTGTAATGGAAGAGTACCTGCCCTACCCACAGAGGTACAGTACTTATAACAGAAGAGTACCCGCCCTTCTCACAGAGGTACAGTACTTATAATGGTAGAGTACCTGCCCTTCTCACAGAGGTACACTACTTATAATGGTAGAGTATCTGCCCTTCTCATAGAGGTGCAGTACTTATAATGGTAGAGTACCTGCCCTTCTCATAGAGGCACAATACTTAAAATGGAAGAGTACCTGCCCGTCTCATAGAGGCGCAGTACTTATAATGGTAGAGTACCTGCCCTTCTCATAGAGGTGCAGTACTTATAATGATAGAGTACCTGCCCTTCTCATAGAGGTGCAGTACTTATAATGGTAGAGTACCTGCCCTTCTCATAGAGGTGCAGTATTTAAAATGGAAGAGTACCTGCCCGTCTCATAGAGGTGCAGTACTTATAATGGTAGAGTACCTGCCCTTCTCATAGAGGTGCAGTACTTATAATGGTAGAGTACCTGCCCTTCTCATAGAGGTGCAGTACTTATAATGGTAGAGTACCTGCCCTTCTCATAGAGGTGCAGTACTTATAATGGTAGAGTACCTGCCCTTCTCATAGAGGTGCAGTACTTATAATGGTAGAGTACCTGCCCTTCTCATAGAGGTGCAGTACTTATAATGGTAGAGTACCTGCCCTTCTCATAGATGTGCAGTACTTATAATGGTAGAGTACCTGCCCTTCTCATAGAGGCGCAGTACTTATAATAGTAGAGTACCTGCCCTTCCCATAGAGGCGCAGTACTTATAATGGTAGAGTACCTGCCCTTCCCATAGAGGTGCAGTACTTATAATGATAGAGTACCTGCCCTTCTCATAGAGGTGCAGTACTTATAATGGTAGAGTACCTGCCCTTCTCATAGAGGTGCAATACTTAAAATGGAAGAGTACCTGCCCGTCTCATAGAGGTGCAGTACTTATAATGGTAGAGTACCTGCCCTTCTCATAGAGTTGCAGTACTTATAATCGTAGAGTACGTGCCCTTCTCATAGAGGTGCAGTACTTATAATGGTAGAGTACCTGCCCTTCTCATAGAGGTGCAGTACTTATAATGGGAGAGTACCTGCCCTTCTCATAGAGGTGCATAACTTATAATGGTAGAGTAGCTGCCCTTCTCATAGAGGTGCAGTACTTATAATGGTAGAGTACCTGCCCTTCTCATAGAGGTGCAGTACTTATAATGGTAGAGCCCCTGCCCTTCTCATAGAGGTGCAGTACTTATAATGGTAGAGCACCTGCCCTTCTCATAGAGGTGCAGTACTTATAATGGTAGAGTACCTGCCCTTCTCATAGAGGTGCAGTACTTATAATGGTAGAGCACCTGCCCTTCTCATAGAGGTGCAGTACTTATAATGGTAGAGCACCTGCCCTTCTCATAGAGGTGCAGTACTTATAATGGTAGAGCACCTGCCCTTCTCATAGAGGTGCAGTACTTATAATGGTAGAGTACCTGCCCTTCTCATAGAGGTGCAGTACTTATAATGGAAGAGTACCTGCCCTTCTCAACAGAGGTACAGTGCGTATAATGGGAGAGTACCTGCCCTTCTCAACAGAGGTACAGTGCGTATAAAGGTAGAGTACGTGCCCTTCTCTACAGAAGTACGGTACTTATAACAGTAATTTTATCTGCCCTTCTCAACAGAGGCACAATACTTAAAATGGAAGAGTACCTGCCCTTCTCAAAGAGGTACAGTACTTATAATGGGAGAGTACCTGCCCTTCTCACAGAGGTACAGTACTTATAATGGAAGAGTACCTGCCCTTCTCTACAGAAGTACAGGACTTATAACAGTAAGTTTATCTGCCCTGCTCATTCGAGGTACAGTGCGTATAATGGGAGAGTACCGCTCTTCTCACACATGTACAGTACTTATAATGGAAGAGTACCCACCCTTCTCACAGAGGTACAGTACTTATAATGGAGGAGTACCTGCCCAACCCACAGAGGTACAGTACTTATTATGGGAGATTACCTGCCCTTCTCACAGAGGTACAGTACTTATAATGGGAGATTACCTGCCCTTCTCACAGAGGTACAGTACTTATATTGGTAGAGTACCTGCCCTTCTCATAGAGGTACAGTACTTATAATGGAAGAGTACCTGCCCTTCTCTACAGAAGTACAGTACTTATAACAGTAATTTTATCTGCCCTTCTCAACAGAGGTACAGTGCGTATAATGGGAGAGTACCTGCCCTTCTCACACAGGTACAGTACTTATAATGGAAGAGTACTCGCCCTTCTCACAAAGGTACAGTACTTATAATGGAGGAGTACCTGCCCAACCCATAGAGGTACAGTACTTATAATGGGAGATTACCTGCCCTTCTCACAGAGGTACAGTACTTATAATGGGAGATTACCTGCCCTTCTCACAGAGGTACAGTACTTATAATGGGAGATTACCTGCCCTTCTCACAGAGGTACAGTACTTATAATGGAAGAGTACCTGCCCTTCTCTACAGAAGTACAGTACTTATAACAGTAATTTTATCTGCCCTTCTCAACAGAGGTACAGTGCGTATAATGGGAGAGTACCTGCCCTTCTCACACAGGTACAGTACTTATAATGGAAGAGTACCCGCCCTTCTCACAGAGGTACAGTACTTATAATGGAGGAGTACCTGCCCAACCCACAGAGGTGTAGTACTTATAATGGGAGATTACCTGCCCTTCTCACAGTGGTACAGTACTTATAATGGTAGATTACCTGCCCTTCTCACAGAGGTACAGTACTTATAATGGTAGAGTACCTGCCCTTCTCTACAGAAGTACAGTACTTATAACTGTAATTTTATCTGCCCTTCTCAACAGAGGTACAGTGCGTATAATGGGAGAGTACCTGCCAGTGGTGAAACAAAACCTGAGGGGGCCCCCTGCAAAGTACATGGAGATGCCTCCCTATGTCGGGAGCTCTCAGTCACCCCCTGTGCACACTGTCAGAGTGGACCCCCTAGAGCTCGGCTGCCCGCACCGTGGGGGCTGCGGGTGCTATTGGTACGCCACTGACGTGAAACTTAATTGAAATCACTCAAACACAGGCATACTATAGAGAAGAAGAAAGAGATAAGGAAAAACCAAACTTTCCACAAATTAAAAACATTATTGAAGGTCCCAGATATATATATATATATATATATATATATATATTTGATCTAAGGAAGGAATGTACTATACACACTGATGTTTATTGATAATAGGCCATTTAACTGAGTTTTATAGTATATATATATATATATATATATATGTGGGACCTTGAATAATGTTTTTAATTTGTGGAAAGATTCGTATTTCCTAAGCTCTTTCTTCTTTCTTATTAGTGTGACTGTCTGTGAGAGATTTCAATTGTGAGTATGTGATTGTTTTACTTAGTCACTGCATCGGGAGCTCAAGATCTTTTAGATATGTTTGAATGAAATAGTTAATATAAATACATATCTAATAATAAGAAATCAATTTTTAATATGTCTGATTCATGATCGTTATTATTGATGGAGCTGCACCTATTTGAAAGCGCACTGTTCGTTGTTTGTTGATCAATTAGGGACACAATTATGCCAAAACCGGTGTAGAAGATTTAGGAAGGTGTTATCCATGAGAAAATATATAATACCTTCCGAGTGTACTATTGCAAACAGGGTTGGTTTGGGATCAAAAATTGGCTCGGGGACCCTAAAACAGTGGCCCACATTTGCGGATTGCGTCTTTTCGCAAAACACTGCTTCAGTTTTGTAAGTATTATGAAAAAAATGAGGGGGGTGAGGGTTCTCTAAGAGAAGCATGTTTTCTTAACTTCATTGAGATAAAAAAAATGCAAATGTTGCCAGGACTTTGTGCACGGATTGGTTTATAATGGTGAACCACACCTGAATATAAGTGAGGCCTTTTCTGCTCAGGTCCCCTACCCCTGCTCGATACATTAATGGACAGGCCCAGCCAAAGACTGGAAATGGTACCTTCGCCCGTTAGTAAAAGGGTAAATAAAGGCCCTACTGGCTCCGGCCGCTGGTGGCATCTGAACAGCCCAGACGCAGCCCAAATCGGCCACCACGCTGGCCAGAAAAGTGGCCCCCAGCTGCATCTCAGATACCAGCCCATGGCCCAAGTGCCCACCTTACCAATCCGACCCTAAAGTATTTATACATGCGTAAATGTAGATTTATATTACATTTCTGCATGTAAGCATGCCTTTGCCTTGGGCTTTATTAAAAAAAAACTGAAATACAGCGGGGACATTTATCCTGGAACCCTCCGGTGGGACTTCGACAAGCCTATGAACCAGATGTATGAGTTTTATTGAGATGAACCAGATGTATGAGTTTTATTGAGATGAACCAGATGTATGAGTTTTATTGAGATGAACCAGATGTGTGAGTTTTATTGTGATGAACCAGATGTGTGAGTTTTATTGAGATGAACCACATGTATGAGTTTTATTGAGATGAACCACATGTATGAGTTTTATTGAGAATCTAGTCCAGTGAGACCAGACGCAGAGCTGGAAGCGGAGTAGATTGTACGAGCTCTCAGCAGGTAGGGGAATGAGTTGATTACAGGGGCTTGGGGCATTTATGTTCCATGAATATGTACCTATACAAAAAGAATACCCCCCCTCAAACTCTGGAGTCTGTGCCACACCCACCTCCATAGGTTTTGCTGATTTCTACAAAGCACAGGGCTCTGATTAAGAGGTTTTGCTGACAGGGTCGGACTGGGAACCCAAAGCAGCCATTGTCTCACCAGCCTCCCTATGCTGCGTAGCGAGGGAGCCGAGTGAGCGAGCCTGCCCACTATAAGGGGGCTTGTCGGTTCTACCCCCCAAGAAAATACGGAGGCAAGCATTCTACAACACAGTTTTCTTTATATATTCAATTGTATTAGCTTTTAAGACTAGCAAATAATGACCTTGGAGTGCACCAGGAAACGAAAATCTTTGTTGGGGCTTTTCAAGGGTTCCCTCACTATCACCCTCCAGCAGTGCCTCTCATCTCCCCATAGCCACTCTCACATTTATAGCGCCTCTCTTACCAGTGTAGGGTGTTGGAGCACTGTACATCACATACACACATAGAGAAAAGTAACATGAGACAAAGTGGAATACGAGGTGTAAGCATTTTTAAAAGTGCTTGGTCTGGAGAAGCAGAAACTCAGGATTCAGAATGTAACACAGTGGCTAGAGTTGTCTTAACTAATAAGATTTAATTTCTCCCAAATAAACCCTTTTAAAGCAACATTAGGATAATGAAAGACTGGGAAAAACACACGTTTCTAACCTGTACCTAGGCTGTCTGGTTTTAGATTTAAACCTATAATAACTGATAAAACCCCACCGGAAGGGAAATAGCCCTCACCAGTGTAAACATATAAACACTGAAAAAACTCCTGCACAACCACAAACTAAATGTCATTCAAAGAAAGGAAAAGGAGAGTGAAAGAGTCATTTTTATTTCTTCCTGAAGGGGCCAATACAATGTAACTTTGTCATATAAGGTAGCTGTAAGAAAGTCTGGGCTAACGTTATTCTGCTTGAGTTTTGTTGTGTAGGTATGTCACTAAAATATTGTTTCTTCTTCCTTTTTTTTAGTTTTGTGGTCTTTGGTCCAAAGATACAGGGTTTAGAAGCATGTTTTAGGTGTTGTTTATTTATTTTATACACTGTAGAGAATCAGGAAATATCAAAATCATATTTGATTTTTTGGCTACGTTTGAGTCTTTCACTGAAAAATGTAGGTTTCATAAGAATCTTTCCCAATATGTACTATCACATTTACCCACAGAGAATGGGTAAAAACCCTTGATACATCAGCCCCCTTTTCTAGTGAGTCAGTATTGATAGTAGGTGAATTGCCAACACCCCAGGCTTTAAACATTCAATGCAAGGTATAGTGACAAGTATATGTGAAAAGAGCGCTGTCACCAAGCATCTGGGATAGTGGTTAAATCATGACACCAGACTTTTGGAAAACATGGAACGCAGTGTCACTTGGAATGCTCTGCAAAAAGTTCTTACCAAGTTCAACAACGATTGGAGTGATATTGTTTGTATTTGCAGTGATTCAGCTATGTATATGAAAAAGTTGTGTGATGACCTGTCAAAATCGATACCTGAGCTGAAGTGCTTCCCTGTAAGAGATCCTTGCCACTTGTTATATGGTATGCTGAAAGCATCTTTACAATCTTCAGAGTTAATGAGGAATGCTATTGACTTTTTAGTCTATTCTGGTGCACTATTTTGTTATGCGCGGAAACTAAAACGCAAATATTTCTCATTTTGTGCTTTGTGTGGCATCAAAGAAAGAGTCATCCCAACTGTGTCCCTTAGCTGATGGTTCTCAGTCCAAGGGGCTATGAATGCTATATTATCCATGTGGCAACCGTTTACAGAACTTTTGCTGAGTGATGATGCCAAAGGCAAGAAATGTGCTCACATAATGATTGTGAATTGAAAAAAAATACACTCTACTGCATTCTTAGATTTTTACAGGAAAGCATGACTGCTGTAGTGGACATAATAAAAAAACTAGAGTCTGAAAACACCCTTGTCTACCAAGTGTTCAGCATAATTGGTGTAGATGTGAAACATCTCCTTGAGAGTAGGCTGGGCGACACTTTTAGTGACTTTGGCACTGCAACATGTTCCATGGCAAGCAAAGAAATGTTGAGGAACAATTCAGGCACTTTTATTTTACAATGTATGAGAAAAAGCCCTTCACCAACCACGGCATTTGAAGTCAATGAAGCCTCACTGTGATGCTCTGCACAAGTTATACATCCCTTCCGTAAAGGGAAATTTTATCCGGAGTTTCATTAGTGCTGCCTCATTTTTGACTGCTTCAATAACTCTGAGGGCATATGTGTCCAGTTCAACGCATATGTTGCAGAACCTGTCACAGAGAATCACAATCTTCAGGTGCACCAGTATTGGCATGGAAAGCTATGTCTGTGGCCAGAGTTAGCAAATTGTGTACTGGCTATTTTGGCGTTGCCTGTCTCAAGTACCAATGTTGAGAGAGCCTTTTCACAGATAAAAGTTTACATGGGAAGGAAAGAGTGAGCATGCATGACCAAAGACTCACTGAAGAAGTATTGTATGGTGTACTACGATAAGTTTGATTTGTAAAAATGTGTTTGGACCTCATATACACTGTGTATATACCATGCACTATCAGTGCAGAAAGCAAGCAAAAAGTTCCATAAACACCGGAAAAACACTGTTTTTGTTGTTTTTAATGGCGCGAAAATGTGTAACCACTGATAACCCCTGTTTTTTTAAGGTACTGAAATCACTTGAAAACACTGAAAAAACCCCACCAGAATTTACCAAAAATAGAAACTGAAAACAGGAAAGCCTACCTGTACCATACAGTTTGCATGCAGCTCTTTCATGGCAGTTCATAGTTCAGTGAGCTAGATTATGATTGCAAATTATTAACTGCACAATAACAAAAGGATCTCTGTGGTCAAAGCAGCAACCCTCTGAGCTATGCACATGAAATACTGTTCCGTGATCTGCGTGATACGCCTGTTAACCCTTCGTGCTACCTTAGATGAGTCAAAGCTGCCACTAGACAAAATTCAGATTCCTTTCCAGCAGAAATATTAATCACCAAAGATATCTTGACACTTTTATTGTTACTGAAAACTGCTGGATACACAAGGAACTTTGTGCTTTGAAAACCATAACTCGGGGGGCGGAAACGAAAGTGAATGCTGAGTGGATTATACTTGCCTGCTGATTTTGTTACTGAGGCTGATATTGCAGCACTGCTGCAGAACCGGCCAACCGGCCCACCAGAAACAGAACCGGCCCACCAGAAACAGAACCGGCCCACCAGAAACAGAATCGGCTCACCAGTAACAGAACCGGCCCACCAGTAACAGAACCGGCTCACCAGAAACAGAACCGGCCCACCAGAAACAGAACCGGCCCACCAGTAACAGAACCGGCCCACCAGTAACAGAACCGGCTCCCACTGCTGCAGAACCGGCCCACCAGTAACAGAACCCGCTCCTACTGCTGCAGAACCGGCCCACAAGTAACAGAACCGGCCCACCAGTAACAGAACCGGCTCCCACTGCTGCAGAACCGGCCCACCAGTAACAGAACCGGCCCACCAGTAACAGAACCGGCCCACCAGAAACAGAACCGTCCCACCAGTAACAGAACCGGCCCACCAGAAACAGAACCGGCCCACCAGTAACAGAACCGGCCCACCAGAAACAGAACCGGCCCACCAGTAATAGAACCGGCTCACCAGAAACAGAACCGGCCCACCAGAAACAGAACCGGCCCACCAGTAACAGAACCGGCCCACCAGAAACAGAACTGGCCCACCAGTAACAGAACCGGCCCACCAGTAACAGAACCGGCCCACCAGTAACCGAACCGGCCCACTAGTAACAGAACCGGCCCACCAGTAACCGAACCGGCCCACCAGTAACCGAACCGGCCCACCAGTAACCGAACCGGCCCACCAGAAACAGAACCAGCCCACTAGTAACAGAACCGGCCCACCAGAAACAGAACCAGCCCACCAGTAACAGAACCGGCCCACCAGTAACAGAACCGGCCCACCAGTAACAGAACCGGCTCCCACTGCTGCAGAACCGGCCCACCAGTAACAGAACCGGCTCCCACTGCTGCAGAACTGGCCCACCAGTAACAGAACCGGCTCACACTGCTGCAGAACCGGCCCACCAGTAACAGAACCGGCTCCCACTGCTGCAGAACCGGCCCACTAGTAACAGAACCGGCCCACCAGTAACAGAACCGGCTCCCACTGCTGCAGAACCGGCCCACCAGTAACAGAACCGGCTCCCACTGCTGCAGAACCGGCCCACTAGTAACAGAACCGGCCCACCAGTAACAGAACTGGCTCCCACTGCTGCAGAACCGGCCCACCAGTAATAGAACCAGCTCACACTGCTGCAGAACCGGCCCACCAGTAACAGAACCGGCTCCCACTGCTGCAGAACTGGCCCACTAGTAACAGAACTGGCCCACTAGTAACAGAACCGGCCCACCAGAAACAGAACCGGACCACCAGTAACAGAACCGGCTCACACTGCTGCAGAACCGGCCCACCAGTAACAGAACCGGCTCCCACTGCTGCAGAACCGGCCCACTAGTAACAGAACCGGCCCACCAGTAACAGAACCGGCTCCCACTGCTGCAGAAACGGCCCACCAGTAACAGAACCGGCCCACCAGTAACAGAACCGGCCCACCAGAAACAGAACCGGCCCACCAGAAACAGAACCGGCCCACCAGAAACAGAACCAGCCCACCAGTAACAGAACCGGCCCACCAAAAACAGAACCGGCCCACCAGTAACAGAACCGGCTCACACAGCTGCAGAACCGGCCCACCAGTAACAGAACCGGCTCCCACTGCTGCAGAACCAGCCCACCAGTAACAGAACCGGCTCCCACAGCTGCAGAACTGGCCCACCAGTAACAGAACCGGCTCCCACTGCTGCAGAACCGGCCCACCAGTAACAGAACCGGCTCCCACTGCTGCAGAACCGGCCCACCAGTAACAGAACCCGCTCCTACTGCTGCAGAACCGGCCCACAAGTAACAGAACTGGCCCACCAGTAACAGAACCGGCTCACACTGCTGCAGAACAGGCCCACCAGTAACAGAACCGGCACACCAGTAACAGAACCGGCCCACCAGTAACAGAACCGGCTCCCACAGCTGCAGAACCGGCCCACCAGTAACAGAACCGGCTCCCACTGCTGCAGAACCGGCCCACCAGTAAGAGAACCAGCTCCCACAGCTGCAGAACCGGCCCACCAGTAACAGAACTGGCTCCCACTGCTGCAGAATCGGCCCACCAGTAACAGAACCGTCTCCCACTGCTGCAGAACCGGCCCACCAGTAACAGAACCGGCTCCCACAGCTGCAGAACCGGCCCCCACAGCTGCAGAACCGGCCCACCAGTAACAGAACCGGCTCCCACTGCTGCAGAACCGGCCCACCAGTAACAGAACCGGCTCCCACTGCTGCAGAACCGGCCCACCACTAACAGAACCGGCTCACACAGCTGCAGAACCGGCCCACCAGTAACAGAATCGGCTCCCACTGCTGCAGAACCGGCCCACCAGTAACAGAACCGGCTCACACAGCTGCAGAACCGGCCCACCAGTAACAGACCGGCTCACACAGCTGCAGAACCGGCCCACCAGTAACAGAACCGGCTCACACAGCTGCAGAACCGGCCCACCAGTAACAGAACTGGCTCCCACAGCTGCAGAACCGGCCCACCAGTAACAGAACCGGCTCCCACAGCTGCAGAACCGGCCCACCAGTAACAGAACCGGCTCCCACAGCTGCACAACCGTCCCACTAGTAACAGAACCGGCTCCCACAGCTGCAGAACCGGCCCACCAGTAACAGAACCGGCTCCCACTGCTGTAGAACCGGCCCACCAGTAACAGAACCGGCTCCCACTGCTGCAGAACCGCCCCACCAGTAACAGAACCGGCTCCCACAGCTGCAGAACCGGCCAACCAGTAACAGAACCGGCCCACCAGTAACAGAACCGGCTCACACAGCTGCAGAACCGGCTCACACAGCTGCAGAACCGGCCCACCAGTAACAGAACCGGCTCACACAGCTGCAGAACCGGCCCACCAGTAACAGAACCGGCTCCCATAGCTGCAGAACCGGCCCACCAGTAACAGAACCGGCTCCCACTGCTGCAGAACCGGCCCACCAGTAACAGAACCGGCTCCCACTGCTGCAGAACCGGCCCACCAGTAACGAACCGGCTCCCACTGCTGCAGAACCGGCCCACCAGTAACAGAACCGGCTCACCAGTAACAGAACCAGCTCCCACTGCTGCAGAACCGGCCCACCAGTAACAGAACCGGCTCCCACAGCTGCAGAACCGGCCCACCAGTAACAGAAACGGCTCCCACTGCTGCAGAACCGGCCCACCAGTAACAGAACCGGCTCACACTGCTGCAGAACCAGCCCACCATTAACAGAACCGGCTCCCACTGCTGCAGAACCGGACCACCAGTAACAGAACCGGCTCACCAGTAACAGAACCAGCTCCCACTGCTGCAGAACCGGCCCACCAGTAACAGAACCGGCTCCCACAGCTGCAGAACCGGCCCACCAGTAACAGAACCGGCTCCCACTGCTGCAGAACCGGCCCACCAGTAACAGAACCGGCTCCCACTGCTGCAGAACCGGCCCACCAGTAACAGAACCGGCTCCCACAGCTGCAGAACCGGCCCACCAGTAACAGAACCGGCTCACCAGTAACAGAACCAGCTCCCACTGCTGCAGAACTGGCCCACCAGTAACAGAACCGGCTCCCACTGCTGCAGAACCAGCCCACCAGTAACAGAACCGGCTCCCACAGCTGCAGAACCGGCCCACCAGTAACAGAACCGGCTCCCACTGCTGCAGAACCGGCCCACCAGTAACAGAACCGGCTCCCACAGCTGCAGAACCGGCCCACCAGTAACAGAACCGGCTCACCAGTAACAGAACCAGCTCCCACTGCTGCAGAACCGGCCCACCAGTAACAGAACCGGCTCACACTGCTGCAGAACCGGCCCACCAGTATCAGAACCGGCTCACACTGCTGCAGAACCGGCCCACCAGTAACAGAACTGGCTCACACTGCTGCAGAACCGGCCCACCAGTAACAGAACCGGCTCACACTGCTGCAGAACCGGCCCACCAGTAACAGAACCGGCTCACACAGCTGCAGAACCGGCCCACCAGTAACAGAACCGGCTCACACTGCTGCAGAACCGGCCCACCAGTAACAGAACCGGCTCACACAGCTGCAGAACCGGCCCACCAGCAACAGAACCGGCTCCCACAGCTGCAGAACCGGCGCACCAGTAACAGAACCGGCTCCCACTGCTGCAGAACTGGCCCACCAGTAACAGAACCGGCTCACACTGCTGCAGAAACGGACCACCAGTAACAGAACCGGCTCACACAGCTGCAGAACAGGCCCACCAGTAACAGAACCGGCTCACACAGCTGCAGAACCGGCCCACCAGTAACAGAACCGGCTCACACAGCTGCAGAACCGGCTCCCACAGCTGCAGAACCGGCCCACCAGTAACAGAACCGGCTCCCACTGCTTCAGAACCGGCCCACCAGTAACAGAACCGGCTCCCACAGCTGCAGAACCGGCCCACCAGTAACAGAACCGGCTCCCACAGCTGCAGAACCGGCCCACCAGTAACAGAACCGGCTCCCACAGCTGCAGAACCGGCCCACCAGTAACAGAACCGGCTCCCACAGCTGCAGAACCGGCCCACCAGTAACAGAACCGGCTCACACAGCTGCAGAACCAGCCCACCAGTAACAGAACCGGCTCCCACAGCTGCAGAACCGGCCCACCAGTAACAGAACTGGCTCACACAGCTGCAGAACCGTCCACCAGTAACAGAACCGTCTCACACAGCTGCAGAACCGGCCCACCAGTAACAGAACCGTCTCACACAGCTGCAGAACCGGCCCACCAGTAACAGAACCGTCTCACACAGCTGCAGAACCGGCCCACCAGTAACAGAACCGGCTCACACTGCTGCAGAACCGGCCTACCAGTAACAGAACCGGCTCCCACAGCTTCAGAACCGGCCCACCAGTAACAGAACCGGCTCCCACAGCTGCAGAACCGGCCCACCAGTAACAGAACCGGCTCCCACAGCTGCAGAACTGGCCCCCACCCTTCCAGCCACCCACTGCAACACCCAATGCCCGGTACGGCCAGTCCAGCCCTGTTTGGGATGTTCATAGCCCTGACATCCCAATCTGTGTGCACCCGCGCAGAGCACGCACATGCCCAGCTGCGGACAGTTTGCGCCTGACACATTAGGGCAGAGGTCTTGAATCTGGGGGCCGCATCCCCCAGGGGGGCCGTGGAGTCCTGGGAAGGGGAGAGATGCACGCATTCCCCAGCCTCACTTGCAGGGCCGGACTGGGAACCGAAACCGTCCCTGGCAAACAGCTCGGTCGGCCCCCCTGGGGGGGAGGGCCGAGGTGGTTGCTAGGCCCGGTTTCACCCGATTTGGTTACCGGGGGCCAATATTGCGGGCCCCTGGTTACAAAAACGGCCCACTGGGGCCCTAAACCGGCCCCCAACCTAGCGGCCCACCGTGGAAACGCCTGGTGCCTGCTACGGCCAGTCCGGCCCTGCTGAGTGGCTGGAATCCAGAACGTTTGCTTTGGTTTTGGGAAAAGACAACTGTCCCAGGACGACATTAAAATGCTTCATCTGAATTTTTCATGAATTGAGTCTCCTGTGCTGTGAAAAGCCTTACTGCCAGGGTGCCTGCTTGGCTGAACGAAATGCAAATGTGCGCTGTGAGTTCATCTGCAAGTGTAAAGGCTGCTGGGAGCCGGTTCTGGCTTTAATTGATCCAAGCTTTTCGATGACAAAGCTTTGTTTTTTTTAAGTGGTAGGGCAAAGAGTTACCAACTAGGCTGTGAAGTGCGCGCTTTTAATTGTAACCATATTTACACAACCATTAATACCCCTAAGGAGGAGTCGAAGGGACTGTTATGTAAAAGAACAATTGCATTACATCTGCTCTGGTATTACTAAAATCTACATTTTGTAAGCACCATTTTATCATAAATCAATTTGCACATTTTGTAGCAGTCTATCTTATATTGTGTCTAATGCAAGTATAAAATAATGACCGACATATTCACACTGCATTCTGTCAAAGGCTGTGACCTCGTAGCACTGAAAATACACAAGTCACTATTCTCCACTGCACCAACCAAGATTTAATTTTATGGCTCCCTGGTTACACACAGACCTCTGCAGAGCATTAACCAGTAGAGGTTTCATAATGCTCTATAGTGCATTTCCCACTGAGTAACAACTTTTTACATTTATTTTTCATTTAAGCTGCCCATTATTTTATATGTAGCTACTTGATGGTGAAAGCCCTAAAAATATACAGAATATGTTGGGCTTATTTATGAGAGGCTTGCATCGCCAGAGCATCACTTTGTTTGAAGCTCCAGCGGTGCAAGCGTCTCAACCATACCTATGAGGCAACGCAAAGTCACCCTGCATGACTTTACAGGGCCTCATAGACATGGAGTAAGACAAAGCAGCACAAGTCACTGCGTTGCCTTACTCTGCGTCAAGGAGGAGTCCATGGGCGTTGCGTGGGAGTTCCCACGCAACACACATGGATTTTGATGGTGCCCCAGAATTACAAAATCACGTAAACCAGGGGCAGCAGAAACACCTTATGCTTGCCCAGCAGAGGCGTTCATTCCTCCTTCCATGTGTGCTACATTCTGCAGTTCGCATAGAAAGAGTAGAATGCCTCTCTGGATTGTGCCCCTTCCGGCATAAAAACAATCCTGCCTATGTTGGTGCTAGCCAGCAATGTGTGCACCAACACAAGGGAAAAGGACAGGAATGCTGCACTTTGTTTTAGCTACACCTTTCACCACGCCCCCACGCTCACTGACATTTGGTTTGCTAAACACTCTTTAATAGTATTTCCCCATCGTAAAAATGATTTGCTGTGGAAATTGGGGGCGTTTATGGTTGTCGATAGTTGTCGATGATGAGGTGTACCAGGCTCTAGAAATTTTTGTCAGGAGGGGGTCCTTACACCTAAAAACTTTTGACAAGGGGGTCTTGGCATCAAAAAGTTTGAAGACCTCTGCATTAGGGGATTGCACCCCACTGACTGCTCTTTCTGCAGCTCACTCGCCCTGCGCTTTCTGGTTTGCTGCATTTCGAGGTTTCTAAACTCCTTTAATTTCTATCATGATGAGGTGAACTGGCCTATAGGGAAATTACATTTTACACCAGGGCGGTGCATAACAAAATAGGATAGGGCTGTGCCGGAGTCAGTTACATGTCAGGCTTGCATCAGCCATGATACTGATTCTCCCCCAGCCCCAAAGGCCCAGGCCTATCAGAAATGCTCAGTAGTTCATAAAAGACCACTTTCTCGTCATATGGTTCAAGCATGGGGAGAGTGGAAGACTCATGGGGACTCCGGAAGTACATGATCTGTTTCATTGGGGCAGACGGTACACACAAGGGCAGGACTGGCCTATGGGGCAATCTAACAGTGCCCGAAGGGCTGGTTTTACAGGTTAGTGTCTGAGTGCTTGTTTACAGTTGATTTCCTTGACATTACCACAAACATCGCCTGAAGCAAGCACAAATGCATGGTGTCTCCGGCACTTATACGGCGTGTTCAAGATTGCACCAATTTGCAAAAGTGGGACACTTTTTTACCCGTGTGCGTTGCTCATGGGGGCTACTTGTATTTTGCCAATACATTTGGCACAAGAAATGGTTTATAATGGACATCAGCGTCTCTGAGGTCTGTTAGTGAGATAAGCTCAGTCCATTTACGGTGCGCAGACACACTGCATCAAGCCAGTGCTTAATTTGAGCCGGTGCTTTCCGGTGCTCAGCACAAGCACTTGATTGGTTTCCGGTGCTCGGCACCGGCACCTAACTGTTCTAAGTATGGTGTTAACAGTCTACCACATGGTGGTGCTGCTCATCTAATTTAGATATGAGCAGAACAACGGTTGTTTAGGAATACAATATACATTAAAATAGTGCTAATACCTGCCTGCCCAGCCATTCCTTTAGCTTTGGGGACCTGGAATAATCTGAACTGTCGCATTTACATGCAAGAGAGATGGTTAGTAGTTGTTTTGGCAGCGATGACAAGGGGGATGTGTGGTGCAAGCTGCAGTGGCCTCCTGGTCAGAGCCCTGGCGCTTAATATTTTACAAATTAAGCACTGCATCAAGCTCAGGACAAGGTTATTTAGTGAGAGAAGCTCCCTGCCTCTGAGGTGTGCAGACACACTGCATCAGCCTCTGGGGATGGTTTGTTAATGAGAGAAGCTCCTGCCCCTGAGGTGTGCAGACACACTGCATTAGCATCTGGGGTTGGTTTGTTAGTGAGAGACGCTCCTGCCTCTGAGGTGTGAAGACACACTGCATCAGGCACTGGTGGTGGGGCTGGTTTGTTAATGAGAGAAGCTCCTGTCCCTGATGTGTGCAGACACACTGCATCAGGCTCTGGTGCTGGGGATGGTTTGTTAGTGAGAGAAGCTCCTGCCTCTGAGGTGTGCAGACACACAGCATCAGGCTCTGGGGATGGTTTGTTAATGAGAGAAGCTCCTGCCCCTGAGGTGTGCAGACACACTGTATCAGCCTCTGGGGATGGTTTGTTAGTGAGAGAAGCTCCCTGCCTCTGAGGTGTGCAGACACACTGCATCAGCCTACGGCGATTGTTTGTTAGTGAGATGAGCTCCCTGTCTCTGAGGTGTGCAGACACACTGCACCAGGCTCTGGTGCTGGGGATGGTTTGTTGGTGAGAGAAGCTCCTGTCTCTGACGTGTGCAGACACGCAGGTTGTGGTGCTGGGGATGGTTTGTTAGTGAGAGAAGCTCCTGCCTCTGTGGTGTGCAGACACACTGCATCAGGCTCTGTGGATGGTTTGTTAATGAGAGAAGCTCCTGTCTCTGAGGTGTGCAGACACACTGCATCAGGCTCTGTGGATGGTTTGTTAATAAGAGAAGCTCCTGTCTCTGAGGTCTGCAGACACACTGCATCAGGCTCTTGTGCTGTGGATGGTTTGTTAGTGAGAGAAGTTCCTGCCTCTGAAGTGTGCAGACACATTGCATCAGCCTATGGCGATTGTTTGTTAGTGAGATGAGCTCCCTGCCCCTGAGGTGTGCAGACACGCAGCATCAGGTTGTGGTGCTGGGGATGGTTTGTTAGTGAGAGAAGCTCCTGCCCCTGAGGTGTGCAGACACATTGCATCAGCCTCTGGGGATGGTTTGTTAGTGAGAGAAGCTTCTGCCTCTGAGATGTTCAGACACACTGCATCAGCCTCTGGGGATGGTTTGTTAATGAGAGAAGCTCCTCCCTCTGAGGTGTGCAGACACTCTGCATCAGCCTACGGCGATTGTTTGTTAGTGAGATGAGCTCCCTGTCTTTGAGGTGTGCAGACACACTGCATCAGGCTCTGGTGCTGGGGATGGTTTGTTGGTGAGAGAAGCTCCTGTCTCTAAGGTGTGCAGACACACTGCATCAGGCTCTGGGGATGGTTTGTCAGTGAGAGAAGCTCCTGCCTCTGAGGTGTGCAGACACACTGCAGCAGGCTCTGGTGCGGGGGTGTGGTTTGTTAGTGAGAGAAGCTCCTGTCTCTGACGTGTGCAGACACACTGCATCAGGTTGTGGTGCTGGGGATGGTTTGTTAGTGAGGGAAGCTCCTGCCTCCGAAGTGTGCAGACACACTGCATCAGTCTGCACACCTCAGAGGCAGGGGCTACTCTCACTAACAAACCATCCTCAGAGCCAGAGCCTGATGCAGTGTGTCTGCACACCTCTGAGACAGGGAGCTTCTCTTACTGACAAACCATACCCAACACCAGATGTGGATGCAGTGTGTCTGCACACATCATAGGCAAAGAGCTTCTCTCTCACTTGCAAACCATCCCCAGAGCCTGATGCAGTGTGTCTGCACACCTCAGAGACCGGAGCTTCTCTCACTAACACACCATCCACAGAGGCTGATGCAGTGTGTCTGCACACCTCAGAGACAGGAGCTTCTCTCACTAACAAACCATCCCCAGCACCAGAGCCAGATGCAGTGTGTCTGCACACCTCAGAGGCAAGAGCTTCTCTCACTTACAAACCATCCCCAGAGCCCGATGCTGTGTGTCTGCACACCTCAGGGGCAGGAGCTTCTCTCACTTACAAACCATCCCCAGCACCAGAGCCAGATGCAGTGTGTCTGCACACCTCAGAGGCAAGAGCTTCTCTCACCTACAAACCATCCCCAGAGCCCGATGCTGTGTGTCTGCACACCCCAGAGCCAGGAGCTTCTCTCACTAACACACCATCCACAGAGGCTGATGCAGTGTGTCTGCACACCTCAGAGACAGGAGCTTCTCTCACTAACAAACCATCCCCAGCACCAGAGCTAGATGCAGTGTGTCTGCACACCTCAGGGGCAGGAGCTTCTCTCACTAACAAACCATCCCCATAGCCTAATGCAGTGTGTCTGCACACCTCAGAGGCAGAAGCTTCTCTCACTAACAAACCATCCCCAGAGCCTGATGCAGTGTGTCTGCACACCTCATAGGTAGGGAGCTTCTCTCACTGACAAACCATCCCCAGAGCCTGCTGCAGTGTGTCTGCACACCTCAGAGACAGGAGCTTCTCTCACTGACAAACCATCCAAAGCACCAGACCCGATGCAGTGTGTCTGCACACCTCAGAGGCAGGAGCTTCTCTCACTAACAAACTATCCAGAGAGGCTGATGCAGTGTGTCTGCACACCTCAGGGGCAGGAACTTCTCTCACTAACAAACCACCCTCAGCACCAGATCCTGATGCAGTGTGTCTGCACACCGCAGAGGCAGGAGCTTCTCTCACTAATAAACGATCCCCAGCATCAGAGCATGATGCAGTGTGTCTGCACACCTCAGAGACAAGGAACTTCTCTCACTAACAAACCATCCCCAGCACCAGAGCCTGATACAGTGTGTCTGCACACCTCAGAGGTAGGAAGCTTCTCTCACTAACAAACCATCCTCAGCACCAGAGCCTGATACAGTGTGTCTGCACACCTCAGAGACTGGAGCTTCTCTCACTAACAAACCATCCTCAGCACCAGAGCCTGATGCAACGTGTCTGCACACCTCAGAGACAGGGAGCTTCTCTTACTAACAAACCATCCCCAGCATCAGAGCCTGATGCAGTGTGTCTGCACACCTCAGAGACCGGAGCTTCTCTCACTCACAAACCATCCACAGAGGCTGATGCAGTGTGTCTGTACACCTCAGCGACAGGAGCTTCTCTCACTAACAAACCATCCTCAGCGCCAGAGCCTGATGCAGTGTGTCTGCACACCTCAGTGGCAGAAGCTTCTCTCACTAACAAACCATCCCCAGTACCAGAGCCTGATGCAATGTGTCTGCGCACCCCAGAGACAGTAGCGTATCTCACTAAGGAACCATCCTCGGTACTAGAGCCTGATGCAGTGTGTCTGCACACCTCAGAGACCGGAGCTTCTCTCACTCACAAACCATCCACAGAGGCTGATGCAGTGTGTCTGTACACCTCAGCGACAGGAGCTTCTCTCACTAACAAACCATCCCCAGCACCAGAGCCTGATGCAGTGTGTCTGCACACCCCAGAGACAGTAGCTTCTCTCACTAAGAAACCATCCTCAGCAGCAGAGACTGATGCAGCGTGCCTGCACACCACAGAGACAGGAAGCTTCTCTCACTATCAAAACATCCCCAGCACCAGAGCCTGATGCAGTGTGTCTGCGCAACCCAGAGACAGTAGCGTATCTCACTAAGGAACCATCTTCGGTACTAGAGCCTGATGCAGTGTGTCTGCACACCTCATAGACAGGAGCTTCTCTCACTAACAAACTATCCAGAGAGTCTGATGCAGTGTGTCTCTGCACACCTCAGGGGCAGGAGCTTCTCTCACTAACAAACCATCCCCAGCACCAGAGCCTGATGCAGTGTGTCTGCACACCTCAGGGGCAGGAGCTTCTATCACTAACAAACTATCCAGAGAGCATGATGCTGTGTGTCAGCACACCCCAGTGGTAGAAACAGTGTCTCACCAACGCCCTGTTCCAGAGCTGAGCCTATGCGATGTAGTGCACATCTCCTTCCTCTCTAGCACATCACCCCAACACCATGCCCTGGACCAGCTTGCCACTCGCTACGTGTCAGAGTGAGGGGGCTCTCCTCATGTCCAGTGCTGCTGGGTGCAGTGTATGTCTGCACCCTTAACAGGCAGGGTGTGGTTTGGAATTTGACGAATGCAAGGTGTGTTTGTAGTGCAGGTTGGTGCAAGGTGTCGGTACACCTTAAGGGTAGATGTTGGTTTGGTGCAGTGTGGCGTGGTCCATTGGTGTATTGTTAGGTGCAGTGTGTCTATACACAATACACCTCAGAAACAGGGTGCGTTCTTGTTGCAGTGGGTCTGTGCACCTCAGAGACAGGGTACGTTATTGGTGTAGTTTGGTGCAGTGGGTCTGTACACCTCAGATACAGGGTGTGTTCTTGGTGTAGTTTGGTGCAGTGGGTCCGTACACCTCACAGACAGGGTGTAGTTTGGTGCAGTGGGTCTGTACACCTCAGAGACAGAGTGTGTTCTTGTTGCAGTGGGTCTGTGCACCTCAGAGACAGGGTACGTTATTGGTGTAGTTTGGTGCAGTGGGTCTGTACACCTCAGATACAGGGTGTGTTCTTGGTGTAGTTTGGTGCAGTGGGTCCGTACACCTCAGAGACAGGGTGTAGTTTGGTGCAGTGGGTCTGTACACCTCAGAGACAGGGTGTGTTCTTGGTGCAGTGGGTCTGCGCACCTCAGAGACAGGGTGTGTTCTTGGTGTAGTTTGGTGGAGTGGGTTGTACACCTCAGAGACAGGGTGTGTTCTTGGTGCAGTGGATCTGTACACCTCAGAGACAGGGTGTGTTCTTGGTGCAGTGGGGCTGTACACCTCAGAGACAGGGTGTGTTCTTGGTGTAGTTTGGCGCAGTGGGTCTGTACACCTCAGAGACAGGGTGTGTTCTTGGTGCAGTGGGTCTGTGCACCTCAGCGACAGGGTGTAGTTTGGTGCAGTGGGTCTGCGCACCTCAGAGACAGGATGTGTTCTTGGTGTAGTTTGGTGGAGTGGGTTGTACACCTCAGAGACAGGGTGTGTTCTTGGTGCAGTGGGTCTGTACACCTCAGAGACAGGGTGTGTTCTTGGTGTAGTTGGGTGCAGTGGGTCTGTACACCTCAGAGACAGGGTGTGTTCTTGGTGCAGTGGGTCTGTACACCTCAGAGACAGGGTGTGTTCTTGGTGTAGTTGGGTGCAGTGGGTCTGTACACCTCAGATACAGGGTGTATTATTAGTGTAGTTTGGTGCAGTGGGTCTGTACACCTCAGAGACAGGGTGTGTTCTTGGTGTAGTTTGGTGCAGTGGGTCTGTACACCTCAGAGACAGGGTGTATTATTAGTGTAGTTTGGTGCAGTGGGTCTGTACACCTCAGAGACAGGGTGTGTTCTTGGTGTAGTTTGGTGCAGTGGGTCTGTACACCTCAGAGACAGGGTGTGTTCTTGGTGCAGTGGGTCTGTGCACCTCAGAGACCGGGTGTGTTCTTGGTGTAGTTTGATGGAGTGGGTTGTACACCTCAGAGACAGGGTGTGTTCTTGGTGCAGTAGGTCTGTGCACCTCAGAGACTGTGTGTTCTTGGTGTAATTTGGTGCAGTGGGTCTGTACACCTCAGAGACAGGGTGTGTTCTTGGTGCAGTGGGTCTGTGCACCTCAGAGACAGAGTGTGTTCTTGGTGCAGTGGGTGTACACCTCAGAGACAGGGTGTGTTCTTGGTGCAGTAAGTCTGTGCACCTCAGAGACAGGGTGTGTTCTTGGAATAGGTGTAGTCTGGTGCAGTGGTCTGTACACCTCAAGCACTGGGTGTGTTTTAGTGTAGTTTGGTGCAGTGGGTCTGTACACCTCAGAGACAAGGTGTGTTCTTGGTGTAGTGGGTCTGTACACCTCAGAGACAGGGTGTGTTCTTGGTGCAGTGGGTCTGTGCACCTCAGAGACAGGGTGTGTTCTTGGAATAGGTGTAGTCTGGTGCAGTGGTCTGTACACCTCAAGCACTCGGTGTGTTTTAGTGTAGTTTGGTGCAGTGGGTCTGTACACCTCAGAGACAAGGTGTGTTCTTGGTGTAGTGGGTCTGTACACCTCAGAGACAAGGTGTGTTCTTGGTGCAGTGGGTCTGTACACCTCTGAGACAGGGTGTGCTATTGGTGTAGTTTGGTGCAGTGGGTCTGTACACCTCAGAGACAAGATGTGTTCTTGGTGTAGTGGGTCTGTACACCTCAGAGAAAGGGTATGTTCTTGGTGCAGTGGGTCTGTACACCTCTGAGACAGGGTGTGCTATTGGTGTAGTTTGGCGCAGTGGGTCTGTACACCTCTGAGACAAGGTGTATTCTTGGTGCAGTGGGTCTGTACACCTCTGAGACAGGGTGTGCTATTGGTGTAGTTTGGTGCAGTGGGTCTGTACACCTCAGAGACAAGTTGTGTTCTTGGTGTAGTGGGTCTGTACACCTCAGAGACAGGGTATGTTCTTGGTGCAGTGGGTCTGTACCCCTCAGAGACAGGGTGTGTTCTTGGTGTAGGTGGGTCTGTACACCTCAGAGACAGGGTATGTTCTTGGTGCAGTGGGTCTGTACCCCTCAGAGACAGGGTGTGTTCTTGGTGTAGGTGGGTCTGTACACCTCAGTGACAGGGAGTGTTGTTGGTGCAATGGGTCTGTAGACCTCAGAGACAGGGTATGTTCTTGGTGGAGGTGCAGTATAGTGCAGTGGGTCTGTATATCACAAAGACAGGGTCTGTTCTTGGTGCAGTGGGTCTGTACACCTCAGAGACTGGGTGTGTTCTTAGTGTAGGTGCAATATTTAGGTGCAGTATGGTGCAGTGGGTCTGTACACCTCAGAGACATGGTATGTTCTTGGTGTAGGTGCAGTATGTAGGTGCAGTATGGTGCAGTGGGTCTGTACACCTCAGAGACATGGTATGTTCTTGGTGTAGGTGCAGTATGTAGGTGCAGTATGGTGCAGTGGGTCTGTACACCTCAGAGACTGCGTGTGTTCTTGGTGTAGGTGCAGTATGTAGGTGCAGTATGGTGTAGTTGGTCTGTACACCTCAGAGACAGGGTGTGTTCTTGGTGTAGGTGCAGTGGGTCTGTACACCTCAGAGACAGGGTGTGTTCTTGGTGTAGTGGGTCTGTACACCTCAGAGACAAGGTGTGTTCTTGGTGCAGTGGGTCTGTACACCTCAGAGACAGGGTGTGTTCTTGGTGTAGGTGCAGTGGGTCTGTACACCTCAGAGACAGGGTGTGTTCTTGGTGTAGGTGCAGTGGGTCTGTACACCTCAGAGACAGGGTGTGTTCTTGGTGTAGGTGCAGTGGGTCTGTACACCTCAGAGACAGGGTGTGTTCTTGGTGTAGGTGCAGTGGGTCTGTACACCTCAGAGACAGGGTGTGTTCTTATAGTAGGTCTAGTTCGGTGCAGTGAGTCTGTAGACCTCAGAGACAGGGTGTTTTCCTGGTGTAGTTTGGTGCAGTTGGTGTGTACACCTCAGTTACAGGGTGTGCTCTTGGTGCAGTTTGATGCACTGTGTTTGCAGTACTCATTCACAGTGTGTGTTTTTGGTCTACATTGATGTAGTTTGTCTGCACTCCTCAGATACAGGATATATTTGGTGCAGTTTGGTGCAGTGTGTTTACATATGTCAGAGGCAGGGTGCCCTTGGTACAGTTTGGTGCAGTGTGTTTATATATCTCAGAAGCAGGGTGCGTATTTGGTGCAGTGTGTTTATATATGTCAGATGCAGGGTGTATACTTGGTGCAGTTTGGTGCAGTATGTTTACATATGTCAGAGGCAGGGTGTGTGCTTGGCACACTTTGGTGCAGTGTGTTTACATATGTCAGAGGCAGGGTGAGCTTGACGCACTTTGGTGCAGTGTGTTTATATATGTCAGAAGCAGGGTGATCTTGGGCAATTGGTGCGTTGTGTTTTCATATGTCAGAGGCAGGGTGCATTCTTGGTGCAGTTTGATGCAGGATGTTTATATATGTCAGAGGCAGGGTGCGTTCTTGGTGCAATTTGGTGCAGTATGTTTATATATGTCAGAGCAGGGTGTATAGTTGGTGCAGTTTGGTGCAGTGTGTTTACATATACCAGATGGAGGGTGTATAGTTGGTGCAGTGTGTTTACATATGTCAGAGGCATGGTGCGTTCTTGGTGGAGTTTGATGCAGTATGTTTACATATGTCAGAGGTAGGGCAATCTTGGTGCAGTATGTTTACATATGTCAGCGGTAGAGTGTGTTCTTAGTGCACTTTGGTGCTGTTTGTTTACATATGTCAGATTCAGTGTGTATACTTGGTGCAGTTTTCTGCAGTGTATTAACAGGTGTCAGATGCAGGGTATATACTTAGTGCAGGGTGTTGCAGTGTTTTACATATGTCAGAAGCAGGATGGTCTTGGCGCACTTTGATGCAGTGTGTTTACATATGTTTGAGGCAGGGTGTATTCTTGGTGCAATGTGTTTACATATGTCAGAAGCAGGGTGTATACTTGGTTCAGTGTGTTGCAGCATGTTTACATATGTCAGACGCAGGGTGTATACTTGGTGCAGTTTGGTGCTGTGTGTTTACATATGTCAGAGGCATGGTGCGTTCTTGGTGGAGTTTGATGCAGTATGTTTACATATGTCAGAGGTAGGGCAATCTTGGTGCAGTATGTTTACATATGTCAGCGGTAGAGTGTGTTCTTAGTGCACTTTGGTGCTGTTTGTTTACATATGTCAGATTCAGTGTGTATACTTGGTGCAGTTTTCTGCAGTGTATTAACAGGTGTCAGATGCAGGGTATATACTTAGTGCAGGGTGTTGCAGTGTTTTACATATGTCAGAAGCAGGATGGTCTTGGCGCACTTTGATGCAGTGTGTTTACATATGTTTGAGGCAGGGTGTATTCTTGGTGCAATGTGTTTACATATGTCAGAAGCAGGGTGTATACTTGGTTCAGTGTGTTGCAGCATGTTTACATATTTCAGAGGTAGGGTGGTCTTGGCGCACTTTGGTGCTGCATGTTTACAGATGTCAGATGCAGGGTGTGTGCTTGGTTCACTTTCGTACAGTGTGTTTACATATGTCAGACGCAGGGGGCGTTCTTGGTGCAGTTTGGTGCAGTATGTTCACATATCAGGGGTAGTAAGCACTATATAAATGCAATTGCAATACAATACAATACAATATGTCAGAGCAAGGGTGACCTTGGCGCAGTTTGGTACAGTGTGTTTACATATGTCAGATGCAGGGTGTATACTTGGAGCAGTTTGGTGCTGTGTGTTTACATATGTCAGATGCAGGGTGTATACTTGGTGCAGGGTGTTGCCACGTGTTTACATATGTCAGAGGCTGGGTGTGGGCTTGGCACACTTTGGTGCAGTGTGCTTACATATGTCAGAGGCAGGGTGCGTTCTTGGAGCAGTTTGGTGCAGTGTGTTTATATATGTCAGAGGCATGGTGTATAGTCGGTGCAGTTCGGTGCAGTGTCTTTAACTATGTCAGAGGCAAGGTGGTCTTGTCGCACTTTAGCACCAGTGTGTTTACATATGTCAGAGGAAGGGTGGTCTTGGCTCACTTGGTGCAGTGTGTTTACTTATGTCAGAGGCAGGAAGCGTTCTTGATGCAGTTTGGTGCAGTGTGTTTACATATGTCAGAGGCAGGGTGGTCTTGTTGCAGGTTGATAGAGTATGTCTGCACCCCTTAGAGGCGGGGTTTCTTTTTGGTGCCTTTTCCTATAGTGAGTCCGCACTTCTCAGACACAGGGTGTGTTCTTGGTGCAGTTTGTCTGTACCCTTTAGAGGTAGGGTTTTTTAATGCAGTTTATCTTTACCGTGAGAGGCAGGGTGCGCTCTGAGCTAGAGAGATTATGAAGCACCTTGAACCCAATCCTGTGCTCTAATATTGGCTAGTGAGTCAGTGTAGCACCTTGAAAGCAATCCCGTGCTCTAATATTAGCTAGGGAGTCAGTGTAGCACTTTGAACCCAATCCTCTGCTGTAGCATTGTATAGGGAGTCAGTGTAGTTCCTTGAACCCAATCCTGTGCTCTAATATTGGCCAGGGAGTTAGCGTAGTTCCTTGAACCCAATCCTGTGCTCTAACTTTTGTTAGGGAGTCAGTGTAGCACCTTGAACCCAATCCTCTGCTCTAATACTGGCTAGGGAGTCAGCGTAGTACCTTGAGGTTAATCCTTTGCTGTAGCATTGGCTAGGGAGGCAGTGTAGTTCCTTGAACCCAATCTTCTGCTCTAATATGGGCTAGGGAGTCAGCTTAGCTCCTTGAACCCAACCCTGTGTTGTAGCGTTGGCTAGGGAGTCAGTGTAGCACCTTGAACCCAATCCTCTGCTCCAATATTGGCTAGGGAGGCAGCGTAGCACCTTTGACCCCAATCCTCTGCTGTAGAATTGGCTAGGGAGTCAGTGTAGCACCTTGAGGCCAATCCTCTGATGTAGCATTGGCTAGGGAGTCAGCATAGCACATTGAACCCAATCCTCTGCTCCAATATTGGCTAGGGATTCAGTGTAGTTCCTTGAACCCAATCCTCTGCTGTAGCATTGGCTAGGGAGTCAGTGTAGCACCTTGAATCCAATCCTCTGCTGTAGCATTGGCTAGGGAGTCAGTGTAGCACCTTGAACCCAATCCTCTGCTGTAGCATTGGCTAGGGAGTCAGTGTAGCACCTTGAATCCAATCCTCTGCTGTAGCATTGGCTAGGGAGTCAGTGTAGCACCTTGAATCCAATCCTCTGCTGTAGCATTGGCTAGGGCGTCAGCATAGCACCTTGAGTATTGAGGAACCTTCACCAAAACTTAATGTGACCACAAGTGTGTCAATGTAACCATTCACAAAATGCCATCATGTGATGGACAGCTCGTGTAACCAAAGGCAACCTATTCAAAACCCATGACAGCCATTGGCTGAAAAGAAATGACGACATAACGGACTCCAGTCCAAACCCACTTCCGCACTGTGCTTTCCTGACGAACTGGTGACTTGAAGAAGTGGTGGAGCGCGGTGAACTAAATAGCTGAAGATGTCTGTAGCCAGACCTAAGAAGGAGCGCTCCAAATGACACTTAAACACAAGATGGTGGTAGCACGTCCCAGCCAGAGAAGAAATGTGGCGGCCCAGACTCTCCCACCGCTGAGAACATTTCCCATCTCTGAGCAGTGGCGGGTTCCACAAATCACCCCCCAAGATATGCAAAGCAGTCAAGCTTATGACAAAAAGCTTTTACTAAAATGTCAGGTTTTACCTTATTATCACCTTATACTCAAAAGACAACTCAGTGCTGTCTGTTTGTGAATGCACTGAGCATGGACCAGCCGTACCTACCGCGTCACCTTAAATCCAAGACAGTGCCCGTCAATCCCTCGCTGCTAGGAGACCCCTGGACCTTTCAATGAAGCTCCCTCTATTGCTGTTGAAGAAGGGAGTGTAAACCACAGGCCAGTCTTTAAAAAATAATAAGAAGACCTAACAACCTGAAAACGTTCAGAAAGTCAAACAAGCACTGGCAAAACCAAAGACAAGCCGGCGCTATTGTTATTTATTCATTTTTTTTTACATTTTCATGGAAGCATATACCACAAAATTACAAAGAAAATAAAATGCGGCCACCACAACTTGGGTGCCACATACCTGCAATACAAACATCCACCCATTTGGCATGTTACTAATGATGCTTTTTAATTAACACGCCTTTCAGTTGTGCCGTGAATTTATTGTTATTACTTGTGAAGCAGACAACAATAAAGACGTAACCAAGCAGTCAAAATGCAGGCAGCTGCAGTGTGACAATGTCACTGGCGTACTTTATTGCGCCAACTTTAAAATGGAGACGGAAAATAAATAACCCTCTCACAGGCCATGCGACCTGCACGCAAAATGAATAGCGGGTATTTATAGATAAAAATAAATAAATCCATTTTGAACCAGCTTTGTCACTCAAAAGAAGGGAACTATTTGTAGGATGATATGGACAATGTGCACAGGCTCTGCGGGGTCACTCCAAGTGAAGGGAGCCAATGGGGAACGCAAGTTGGCCCATTCCCCCAAGCTAAATGCTGTAGTTGACGGAAGCAAACTGTGAATGACAACTCAACAGACCAATAGGGGAAGCCCACTGACCAAAAGCCCTTCTCTGCATGTATATCATGTATGATTATTTTTGGGAAAATAATAATCTTGTGAGATCACAAAGATCAGACCTAGAAAAAATGTAAAAAGTATACATGTGATGGTGTGCTATGTGATGTGAATTTGTAGAGTGTGGCTAACCACCCGTGAGAATAACTTGGTGCTTCATTGGAACTGAGGACCTGGTAAATAAAGGGACTTGCTCAGAATCACACAATGTGGAAAAGTATAGAACCACATGGTTCCACAGCCCACAGTTTAACTAATAGCCATACCTCTGGTGTAGCCGTCCCTTTAAACTCTGATCACATATTTGTCAAATATATCCCAATGTGTAAATACTTCCAGACACATTTCGACTACTGGCCTTCTTCAAGGATGTTTCAGTTTCTTTTCGCCATTTTTTTAATTCAGCTCCAGGACCTGGTCACTTCCTGTCCCATGTAGTCCTGGAACATATAGTCTATGTTGAAATTTCACACTCTAAAAATCGTACCTGGAAGTTCCTTTTTGATGTCCTGAGAGATTGCACATGATTGAATATTAAAATTTTAGGATGTCATATGTTAGTTATGAGGATTCAAAATAATTTAATCCACTTTTCAATTGATTACCTTCTAGTGGGTGGACATATTTAAAATTTCCTGAAACCAGATGACAATGTATTGATTTCCATGTTATTGATGTTCATTTGATTCAGTAATCATTCCTCGACATTTTATTCAGTTCACCATACTCATCTCCACTCAACTCTTTGTGGTAGGATCAATGGAGAATTTATGTTAGTTATCTATAGGTTTCGGTTGCAAATCTGATCGTATCTTGAGGTATGGTAGTTGCATAATTCCTCTTCGATTCTGCATCATACAACATTGTGCAAAAAGTTTTTTTCATTTTTATGCCACTCTTACTGCAAGTGTTTTATAGTTCTTCATCACTGTTGAGTCCAGGCGGGGTCATGCTATCAAGCATGATGGCGTACCTCGATTCCATGTAGCTCTGCTTTTTTTCTCTGTCTCCTTATTATACGTTCTTTTTCACATGATCGGTTTATGAAATATCTCATTGCCCTCCAGTTACCATTGTGTAAGCTTTTCATGTGTTTTGTAGTTGAGTAACTCCTATCTTT
This sequence comes from Calotriton arnoldi, assembly GCA_963921515.1. NCBI lineage: Eukaryota > Metazoa > Chordata > Amphibia > Caudata > Salamandridae > Calotriton > Calotriton arnoldi. The sequence goes on from CAWUFW010000137.1 coordinate 5,405,512, forward strand.
GTTAGTACTGCTTGAATGTGCTCTAAGATGTGTTTTTAGTTCATAGGAAGTGCTTCGTATGCACTTCATACCACATGGGCACATGATGATTTACAATACAAATTTGCTCTTACATGTTAGTCTGAGTTTAATCTCCCTTCTTTGAGCTGTGGATGTTCTGCGTTCCTGTGTGTTTATTCCAACCTTCGTGCTTTACTAGCTCCACTCTTCCAGGATTCTTCTCGCTTCAGCCATGGTTGTGATTCACCCCTTGCTTCTCTGTAATCCCTCTGTACCTTGTTGTTTTTGATGCTTTCGGCTCTTTTAAACCTGATGGTGGAGGCCTTGACAATGATTCCTCGGATGTTATCAATGTTTTTGGACTGGTCCAGCATTTGGTTATTGTCTCCTGAGTTGATTTGATTCCTGTGAGTATGATGCTATCCTTCTGATTGGTTCAGTATTTTCTGTGCGTTTGTTGTTTGCTTTTCTCCACATTCATTGAGGCGATGGAGTCTGTCCTTTCCTCTCGCCTTTTCTGGACCTTTTGAATAAAAATCTGCTTTGTGTTTCTTTACTATATTTCTCAAATTATTTTTCTGTGGAGCAGTTCACCCTCAAAAATGCTCCTTTTTAAGGCTTCCTTGATGGAGGTTTCCTCCATCCACAGTGTCCTGCTGTGTGACCAAGGCAGGGCACAAGTCCTAAAAAAATAAGTCGGGGGACTAACCTAGTTAATCAGTATGCAAGTGACACCACGGGCACATGACATCACAGCGCGTGACATCACAGCACGTGACATCAGATCTTAAGCCCTCACATATATGTTTAACAAGTCTATCATGAGTACATTGGAGCACATTTCCAGTATAAGGGAAACCCTACTGATTTAGGCAGAAGATTCACACTTTTGTAAGCTACACATAAAACAATGTTGCCTTTTGTCAGCATAAACTTCCTCTATCCATAGTGCTTAACAAGAACAAATAGTGATATTTAAATTATTACAACGCCTCCTCAGGGGTAGTAAGCTCTATATAAATGCTATTTATTTTGTGCAAATACAGGGAAAGATCAACACATCTGACATTCTTACAGGCATGCATAGTTCCTAAACAGGGACTGAACAAAGTGAAAAGCTGCCTCTGTGTGAAGCGCTAACAAGGTGTGAGCCTTTGTTTTCCCTCTGCTGCATTTGTATCTAGGTGTGAGGCTCCTGACTGCTCCCAGCCAAGAGACTTGAAGAAAAGGAGGCCTGATGACCCCTCAGATTCGGCCTTTGTTATGGGCCCAGCAGGAGTCTGAACTAAGAAAGCCCCCATCCGTCCCCTCCTGCACGTTGTTGCGGATCGAAAGCAGACAACAACGTGCAGGCGCTGCTGAATGTGTCCCGGTGTTTGCAAATTACACCGGGACGAATTCAGCATATTTTTGAGTGGGGCCCAACTTCTTGGCAATAGTGGGTGGAAGCCGTCCACCCACGTGTACCCCTGACTCGTGCCCTGGGCCGTGGGCTGTGCAGGGCAGTGTGCATGTGACGGAGGGCACTGTGTGTGTGCCCCAGTAAGGGATCCTAGAATAGAGGGGCATTGACAGAGCTGCGCACTAGAATAGCAAAAGGCACACTGAGAGAGTGGGGCCTCGGTCGCAGGTCCGGAGTCCTGCTCCAATCAGAACTGGTGCTTGATAGAAGATGATGCCCCCCCTCCTCACAGTATGTGATGTGGGGTCCCTGAGTCTCCCATATGCCACAGATAATCATTGATCTCGGCCTGGATGAGGGGTGCCCCCAGCACCACAGGGGCATGTGTTACACGCCCCCCCACCCCCGTCATAACTGAGATGCATTATCGGAGCTGTGTGTAAGTCCCAGGGCTTCCATTACAGAGTATGGGTTTTACATACTCTGTTGAAAATTTACTGTTCCACTTGTACGTTTAATGTAAAACCATAAATAAACACCCGTTATTAATAAATAATGCACAGCGCAGATGAATCAATACATAAAGCAGCAATAAATACGGATAAACAGCTCAGCCGGTCATTACTCAGTGCTGGAGCTCCGCGGCTCTCCCTCCTCACCAGGGGGCCGAGAGCCCCCCCCCTCCCCCCCCCGCCTGTCTCTGCCTCAAGATTTACAGGGGGGGGCGGCAGTGCGTCCTGAGCTCCAGAGAGATGCGCGCGCACAAAGCGTCGTCTCCTTGTCCGAATTATTTCAGATTTATAGCCCAGATTTTCCAACAGGTGCCAAGCTGTGGTGAGTGTATAACACTAGATTGGCAGAGTGCCACGGGCATGGATTGACTTGAGGTGCCATGGCAGAGCTGCGCGAGGCTGGCATTACTAGGACACATTGGGGAGCTGCAGCTCAGGAAGGGGGGGAGGCATCGCCCATCCTGAATGCGGGGCACAGTTCTAGAATAAGGGGGCGCTGCAGGAGGTGCACTGGTGGGTGCTGTACGAGGGTCTCTGTAGATGAATAAAAGGGGAGGGGGCTGCAGTAAGAAGAAAAGAACGTTCATCGGGTTGAAGGTGGGCACCAGTACTAGAACAGCAGGAGGGCTGCTGGTCAGGAATGAGGTACACTGGTGGAGCTGTGAGTGACTGTCAGTACTAGAACAGCAGGAGGGCTGCGGGTCAGGAATGAGGTACACTGGTGGAGCTGTGAGTGACTGTCAGTACTAGAATAGCATGAGGGCTGCTGGTCAGGAATGAGGTACACTGGTGGAGCTGTGAGTGACTGTCAGTACTAGAACAGCAGGAGGGCTGCTGGTCAGGAATGAGGTACACTGGTGGAGCTGTGAGTGACTGTCAGTACTAGAATAGCAGGAGGGCTGCTGGTCAGGAATGAGGTACATTGATGGAGCTGTGTGTGACTGTCAGTACTAGAATAGCAGGAGGGCTGCTGGTCAGGAATGAGGTACACCGGTGGAGCTGTGAGTGACTGTCAGTACTAGAATAGCAGGAGGGTTGCTGGCCAGAAGTGAGGTACACTGATGGGGCTGTGTGTAACTGTCAGTACTAGAATAGCAGGGTGCTGCTGGTAAGTAATGAGGTACACTGGTGGATCTGTGAATGGGTGTCAGTACCTGAATTCGAAGGGGTGATTCCAGTCAGAAATGAGGTACACAGGTGGAGCTGTGAGAAGGTGCAGTACTAGAATAGCAGGGAGGCTTATGGTCAGGAATGAGATACATTGATGGAGCTGGGAGAGGGTGCCAGTACTAGAATAGCAGAGTGCTGCTGGTCAGCAATGAGGTACACTGATGGAGCTGTGAGTGGGTGTCGGTATTAGAATAGCAGGGTACTGCTGGTCAGCAATGACGTAAGGTACACCGGTGGAGTTGTGAGTGGGTGTCAGTACTTGTGGATCTGTGAATGGGTGTCAGTACCTGAATTAGAAGGGGTGCTTCCATTCAGGAATGCGGTACACTGGTGGCGCTGTGTGTGGGTGCCAGTACTAGAATCAGCCCGGGTGTTTCCGGTCAGGAATGCTGTGCACTGGGTGCCAGTACTGGTGGAGCTGTGAGTGTGTGCCAGTACTGGTGGAGCTGTGAGTGGGTGCCAGTACTAGAATCAGCCTGGGTGTTTCCAGTCAGGAATGCTGTGCACTGGTGGAGCTGTGAGTGAGTGCCAGTACTAGAATCAGCCCGGGTGTTTCCGGTCAAGAATGCTGTGCACTGAGTGCCAGTACTGGTGGAGCTGTGAGTGTGTGCCAGTACTGGTGGAGCTGTGAGTGGGTGCCAGTACTAGAATCAGCCTGGGTGTTTCCAGTCAGGAATGCTGTGCACTGGGTGCCAGAACTGGTGGAGCTGTGAGTGTGTGCCAGTACTGGTGGAGCTGTGAGTGGGTGCCAGTACTAGAATCAGCCCGGGTGTTTCCTGTCAGGAATGCTGTGCACTGGGTGCCAGTACTGGTGGAGCTGTGAGTGTGTGCCAGTACTGGTGGAGCTGTGAGTGGGTGCCAGTACTATAATCAGCCCCGGAGTTTCCGGTCAGGAATGCTGTGAACTGGTGGAGCTGTGAGTGGGTGCCAGTACTAGAATCAGCCCGGGTGTTTCCGGTCAGGAATGCTGTGAACTGGTGGAGCTGTGAGTGGGTGCCAGTACTAGAATCAGCCCGGGTGTTTCCGGTCAGGAATGCTGTGCACTGAGTGCCAGTACTGGTGGAGCTGTGAGTGTGTGCCAGTACTGGTGGAGCTGTGAGTGGGTGCCAGTACTAGAATCAGCCTGGGTGTTTCCGGTCAGGAATGCTGTGCACTGGGTGCCAGTACTTGTGGAGCTGTGAGTGTGTGCCAGTACTGGTTGAGCTATGAGTGGGTGCCAGTACTAGAATCAGCCCGGGTGTTTCCGGTCAGGAATGCTGTGCACTGGTGGAGCTGTGAGTGAGTGCCAGTACTAGAATCTGCCCGGGTGTTTCCGGTCAGGAATGCTGTGCACTGGGTGCCAGTACTGGTGGAGCTGTGAGTGTGTGCCAGTACTGGTGGAGCTGTGAGTGGGTGCCAGTACTAGAATCAGCCCCGGTGTTTCCGGTCAGGAATGCTGTGAACTGGTGGAGCTGTGAGTGGGTGCCAGTACTAGAATCAGCCCGGGTGTTTCCGGTCAGGAATGCTGGGTGCCAGTACTGGTGGAGCTGTGAGTGTGTGCCAGTACTGGTGGAGCTGTGAGTGGGTGCCAGTACTAGAATCAGCCCAGGTGTTTCCAGTCAGGAATGCTGTGCACTGGTGGAGCTGTGAGTGAGTGTCAGTACTAGAATCAGCCCGGGTGTTTCCGGTCAGGAATGCTGTGAACTGGTGGAGCTGTGAGTGGGTGCCAGTACTAGAATCAGCCCGGGTGTTTCCGGTCAGGAATGCTGTGCACTGGGTGCCAGTACTGGTGGATCTGTGAGTGTGTGCCAGTACTGGTGGAGATGTGAGTGGGTGCCAGTACTAGAATCAGCCCAGGTGTTTCCGGTCAGGAATGCTGTGCACTGGTGGAGTTGTGAGTGAGTGTCAGTACTAGAATCAGCCCAGGTGTTTCCGGTCAGGAATGCTGTGCACTTGTAGATTTGGAACTGCATAAAGTGGTAGGTATGAGATACACGGATGGAGCTGTGGGTGGGTATCAGTACTACAGGTGCCTTTACTGAGCTGGTTGTGTCTCAGTACTGAAAGGGTGTGTTCTGCAGCTCCGGACCCAGCAGACCCCGGGGTGTTTGAGCACGGATCCAGCAGGGGCTCCCCAGTTCAGGGTGCGGGTGCTCTGACAGATCTATCGGACGCCTCAGCATTGGTAAAGCTGGGGTGCTAGAGAGGGAGGATGAGGTGCATTGGCTGAGCCATGTGTGTGTATCAGTCATGAAAAGCGGAGGTGTTGCTCATCAGTTGTTCTCAGTACTGGAATAACCAGGGAAGGTGAGGAACAACATTGAGGTGCATTGATAAAGCTCGATGTAGCCAGCGCTTAATTTCAGCCAGTGTTATCAGTGCTCGGCACCCGCACTTAATTGTCAACACCGGCGCTTGTGGCAGTCTGCCACAAGGAGGCGCTGTCTGGCCAATTTAGAGATGAGCACAACAACAGTTAATTATTAATTCAATATACATTAAAATTACTATTACCTAAAGTCCAAGACTTCCTTATAGCTTTGGGGGCCTGGAATACACTGAATTGTCACACTTGTAGGAGTGTGATGGTTAGTAGGTGTGTTGTTACTGTCACTGGCAGCGTGGCAGGGGCACTGTGTGGTGCAAGCTGCAGTGGCCCCCTGACGAGAGCCCTGGCACTTACAGTTTTACAAATTAAGCAGTGAGTGCACTAGTTTGCACTAGTCAGCAGTGAGTGCAAAAGGTCCGGGCTGGGGAGAACTGGCCAGCTAGAGAATGACTAGTGAGACGAGAACCAGACCAATGGTCACACCTGGCTCTGAGAACCAGAAGAGCCATCAAATATCTGGCAAGTAAATTGTGCAACAAACATCATCTAAAAGTTAAACATGATTAAGAGTCTGTACATTTCAAAACGCGCATTTCTTTCTAATGATGAAGTGTTTCACTTTAGTGCTTCAGTTTACGTCACTTAATTTGAGTGGCCCTAATTTGGAGAAGCAGTTGTGAACATGCGTTGCACCAACCCCTGACAGGCGGGCATTAGTGCACCAAGAGCTGAGTCCGTTGTCATCTGCCCCATGTCCATCACTCAATCAGTAGATCTGTAGAGCGCTTCTTGTCACCCAGGAGGGTATCCAGGCGCTGTACGGCCAAAGTTTCTGATATAGATGGGACAACTTTACAGACTGGACTATCACATCAGATGACAGGGGATTTCAAGGTCGTCTCGGATGAGCGGCAGTGAAATCAAGCAATAGCCTAGAATCACACAATTTGGCCAACTAGGGAAGCCAGGCTCGATCTCGGGTCATCTGGTTTCTCAGGGTGCAACTTAGTCACGATATGGGTAAACCTCTCTCACCTGTTCTGCATAAAAAGTTGATTCCCTGTCTTTCCTTTCAGGAGCGCAGTCAGTACACTGTTAAATAAATATACATTTTTCATAATAAATCAAGTTGACACCAGAAACCTTTCTGGAAAAAAATACAAAGTTAAGGAAAGCAGAGCCCTCTGTTTGAATGTGGATGTCAGCAGTATCCAGTGAGTCAACAAAGGCACCGATTTCAGGAGCAGCTCAACGCCTCGGTGAAGGGAACGACACATATTAGCAAAACAAAACGTCTATGAGGCCCAAGAAAGTTACTCATCTTCACACCGGCACAAGTGAAGCGAGAGCTCGGCTGCAAACAGACCCCAAGCAGCGCTCACACAACAAGCTGTCTGCATCCCTCCCGGAGGGGTGGGATGGGACAAAAGCGCTCACACAGCAGGCTCTTTGCATCTCCCCGGGAGGTGCGGGGTGGGAGGGCAGCGCTCACACAGCATGCTCCCTGCATCCCTCTGGGAGGTGCGGGGTGGGAGGGCAGCGCTCACACAGCAGGGTCCCTGCATCCCTCTGGGAGGTGCGGGGTGGGAGGACAGCGCACACACAGCAGGGTCCCTGCATCCCTCCAGGAGGTGCGGGGTGGGAGCGGAGCGCTCACACATCAGGGTCCCTGCTTCCCTCTGGGAGGTGCGGGGTGGGAGGGCAGCGCTCACACAGCAGGGTCCCTGCATCCCTCCAGGAGGTGCGGGGTGGGAGCGGAGCGCTCACACATCAGGGTCCCTGCTTCCCTCCGGGAGGTGCGGGGTGGGTGCAGAGCGCTCACACAACAGGCTCCCTGCATCCTTCTGGGAGGTGGAGGTGCGGGTGCAGCGCGCCCACAGCAGGATCCCTGCATCCCTCCGGGAAGTGCGGGGTGGGTGCAGAGCGCTCACACAACAGGCTCCCTGCATCCTTCTGGGAGGTGCGGGTGCAGCGCGCCCACAGCAGGATCCCTGCATCCCTCCGGGAAGTGCGGGGTGGGAGCGCAGCGGTCACACAGCAGGCTCTTTGCATCACCCCCCGAGGTGCGGGGTAGGAGGGCAGCGCTCACACAGCAGGCTCCCTGCACCCCTGCGGAGGTGCGGGGTGGTAGTGCAGCGCTCATACAGCAGGCTCCCTGCACCCCTCCGGGAGGTGCGGGGTGGTAGGGCAGCGCTCACACAGCATGCTCCCTGCATCCCTCTGGGAGGTGCGGGGTGGGAGGGCAGCGCTCACACAGCAGGGTCCCTGCATCCCTCTGGGAGGTGCGGGGTGGGAGGACAGCGCACACACAGCAGGGTCCCTGCATCCCTCTGGGAGGTGCGGGGTGGGAGGACAGCGCACACACAGCAGGGTCCCTGCATCCCTCTGGGAGGTGCGGGGTGGGAGGGCAGCGCTCACACAGCAGGGTCCCTGCATCCCTCCAGGAGGTGCGGGGTGGGGGCGGAGCGCTCACACATCAGGGTCCCTGCTTCCCTCCGGGAGGTGCGGGGTGGGTGCAGAGCGCTCACACAACAGGCTCCCTGCATCCTTCTGGGAGGTGGAGGTGCGGGTGCAGCGCGCCCACAGCAGGATCCCTGCATCCCTCCGGGATGTGCGGGGTGGGTGCAGAGCGCTCACACAACAGGCTCCCTGCATCCTTCTGGGAGGTGCGGGTGCAGCGCGCCCACAGCAGGATCCCTGCATCCCTCCGGGAAGTGCGGGGTGGGAGCGCAGCGGTCACACAGCAGGCTCTTTGCATCACCCCCCGAGGTGCGGGGTAGGAGGGCAGCGCTCACACAGCAGGCTCCCTGCACCCCTGCGGAGGTGCGGGGTGGTAGTGCAGCGCTCATACAGCAGGCTCCCTGCACCCCTCCAGGTGCGGGGTGGGAGGGCAGCGCTCACACAGCATGCTCACTGCATCCCTCTGGGAGGTGCGGGGTGGGAGCGCAGCGCTCACACAGCAGGCTCCCTGCACCCCTCCGGGAGGTGCGGGGTGGTAGGGCAGCGCTCACACAGCAGGGTCCCTGCATCCCTCTGGGAGGTGCGGGGTGGGAGGACAGCGCTCAGACAGCAGGGTCCCTGCATCCCTCTGGGAGGTGCGGGGTGGGAGGACAGCGCTCACACAGCAGGGTCCCTGCATCCCTCTGGGAGGTGCGGGGTGGGAGGGCAGCGCTCACACAGCAGGCTCCCTGCACCCCTCCGGGAGGTGCAGGGTGGTAGGGCAGCGCTCACATAGCTGGCATTCTGCATCCCTCTGGGAGGTGCGGGGTGCGAACATCTAGTGGCGGCTAGCATAGGGCGTGCTGCGGGGCGGTAGGGCGGGGGAGGGGCAGGATAGTAAACTCGGACATACGACGGAACGGAGGAACTTAATAACTACTTTCCTCCGTTCCGTCCTATGTCCAAGTTTACTACCCCCCCGCTGCCCCTCCCCGCCCCTCCCCCGCCCCACCGCCCCGCAGCACGCCCTATGCGAGCCGCCACTATCGTGAGGACAATCTGTAGGCTGCCCTGAAAGTGCCCAGAGAGGAATCATCTGAGAATTCCTGTCTGATATCCCTCTCCGACACTTCCTCAGCACCCCAACAGGTCTTACTTTCCTCCCATCTAAAGAGTGACTGCAGCTGAGGTCTTTGACTGCAGCTGAGGTCTGTGACTGCAGCTGAGGTCTGTGACTGCAGCTGAGGTCTGTGCGGCGCCTCTGCTGCAGGAGGGGCCGGGGCGGAGATCGTGAGGTGAGAGTCTGGGCTGCAGGCAAAAGCCACGTGACATGAAGGCTCGGCTCGCCTTGAGCTTGAGGGTTCTCAAAACTGCCGGATTAAACGCTGTGGAGGCCCCTGGGCAGTCGAAATTTCGCCCCCCCTCGCTAATTATCTCCTAATGCACCAGTTTTTTTACAAACTGACAGCTGCCAAAAGATGAGCTTTTGTTTTAAGAGACAAGCTGGTATGTGAATCTGATGTCTCTGGTTTATGTCCTCTAAGTTGTTAATGGGCACAGTTCATCAATACAGTATTGTCTCTATAGAGTCTTTAATGTAAAGTTTTCGTTTCTTTGATTTGATAATTTTTTTTCTATCTTTTGCAAACAATATTTAAGAACATTTGATTGTAACTTTCTTTGAAGATCATATCACTATTATTTTGGTCTGTTGTCCTGGGGCCCCTAAAAGGAGTGGGGCCCCTAAAAGAAGTGGGGCCCATAGGCCGGTGCCTACTTTGCCTATTTGGTAATCCGGAACTGGTTCTCGAGCTGAGCTACAGCCAGACATTTGGCTCGACCCTGGCTCGAGTCTTCAGTGGCTCGCCTTCCTCTAGACTGCGTCGAGCCGAGCCATGTCTGCCGGTTTTATTGTGGTGACTTCAAGCCAGGACCAGGAAGGTCTGGACACCCCATGACTGGGGTGCTAGTGAATGCTTGGGGTCACCATAGAGGTGCACCAGCAGAGCCGTGTGTGTCCAGGCACAGACACTAGGAGGCACTTCAGGCTAGTACTGAGGTGCACCGGCATAGCAGTGTGTGTGTGCAGGCACAGAACACTAGGAGGCGCTTCAGGCTAGTACTGAGGTGCACCGGCAGAGCTGTGTGTGTGTGCAGGCACCGACACTAGGAGGCGCTTCAGGCTAGTACTGAGGTGCACCGGCAGAGCAGTGTGTGTGTGCAGGCACAGAACACTAGGAGGCGCTTCAGGCTAGTACTGAGGTGCACCGGCAGAGCTGTGTGTGTGCAGGCACAGAACACTAGGAGGCGCTTCAGGCTAGTAATGAGGTGCTCCGGCAGAGCTGTGTGTGTGCAGGCACAGAACACTAGGAGGCGCTTCAGGCTAGTACTGAGGTGCACCGGCAGAGCTGTGTGTGTCCAGGCACAGAACACTAGGAGGCGCTTCAGGCTAGTGCTGAGGTGCACCGGCAGAGCTGTGTGTGTGTGCAGGCACAGAACACTAGGAGGCCCTTCAGGCTAGTACTGAGCTGCACCGGCAGAGCAGTGTGTGTGTGAAGGCACAGAACACTAGGAGGCGCTTCAGGCTTGTACTGAGGTGCACCGGCAGAGCTGTGTGTGTGCAGGCACAGAACACTAGGAGGCGCTTCAGGCTAGTAATGAGGTGCACCGGCAGAGCTGTGTGTGTGCAGGCACAGAACACTAGGAGGCGCTTCAGGCTAGTACTGAGGTGCACCGGCAGAGCTGTGTGTGTCCAGGCACAGAACACTAGGAGGCGCTTCAGGCTAGTGCTGAGGTGCACCGGCAGAGCTGTGTGTGTGTGCAGGCACAGAACACTAGGAGGCCCTTCAGGCTAGTAATGAGGTGCACCGGCAGAGCTTTGTGTGTGCAGGCACCGACACTAGGAGGCGCTTCAGGCTAGTACTGAGGTGCACCGGCAGAGCAGTGTGTGTGTGCAGGCACAGAACACTAGGAGGCCCTTCAGGCTAGTACTGAGGTGCACCGGCAGAGCTGTGTGTGTGTGCAGGCACAGAACACTAGGAGGCGCTTCAGGCTAGTACTGAGGTGCACCGGCAGAGCTGTGTGTGTGTGCAGGCACAGTACACTAGGAGGCCCTTCAGGCTAGTACTGAGGTGCACCGGCAGAGCTGTGTGTGTGTGCAGGCACAGAACACTAGGAGGCCCTTCAGGCTAGTACTGATGTGCACCGGCAGAGCTGTGTGTGTGCAGGCACAGAACACTAGGAGGCCCTTCAGGCTAGTAATGAGGTGCACCGGCAGAGCTGTGTGTGTGCAGGCACCGACACTAGGAGGCGCTTCAGGCTAGTACTGAGGTGCACCGGCAGAGCTGTGTGTGTGCAGGCACAGAACACTAGGAGGCGCTTCAGGCTAGTACTGAGGTGCACCGGCAGAGCTGTGTGTGTGCAGGCACAGAACACTAGGAGGCGCTTCAGGCTAGTACTGAGGTGCACCGGTAGAGCTGTGTGTGTGTGCAGGCACAGAACACTAGGAGGCGCTTCAGGCTAGTACTGAGGTGCACCGGCAGAGCTGTGTGTGTGTGCAGGCACAGAACACTAGGAGGCGCTTCAGGCTAGTACTGAGGTGCACCGGCAGAGCAGTGTGTGTGTGCAGGCACAGAACACTAGGAGGCCCTTCAGGCTAGTACTGAGGTGCACCGGCAAAGCTGTGTGTGTGTGCAGGCACAGAACACTAGGAGGCGCTTCAGGCTAGTACTGAGGTGCACCGGCAGAGCTGTGTGTGCAGGCACAGAACACTAGTAGGCCCTTCAGGCTAGTACTGAGTGCACCGGCAGAGCTGTGTGTGTGTGCAGGCACAGAACACTAGGAGGCGCTTCAGGCTAGTACTGAGGTGCACCGGCAGAGCTGTGTGTGTGCAGGCACAGAACACTAGGAGGTGCTTCAGGCTAGTAATGAGGTGCACCGGCAGAGCTGTGTGTGTGCAGGCACAGAACACTAGGAGGCGCTTCAGGCTAGTACTGAGGTGCACCGGCAGAGCTGTGTGTGTGTGCAGGCACAGAACACTAGGAGGCGCTTCAGGCTAGTACTGAGGTGCACCGGCAGAGCAGTGTGTGTGTGCAGGCACAGAACACTAGGAGGCCCTTCAGGCTACTACTGAGGTGCACCGGCAGAGCTGTGTGTGTGTGCAGGCACAGAACACTAGGAGGCGCTTCAGGCTAGTACTGAGGTGCACCGGCAGAGCTGTGTGTGTGTGCAGGCACAGAACACTAGGAGGCCCTTCAGGCTAGTACTGAGTGCACCGGCAGAGCTGTGTGTGTGTGCAGGCACAGAACACTAGGAGGCGCTTCAGGCTAGTACTGAGGTGCACCGGCAGAGCTGTGTGTGTGCAGGCACAGAACACTAGGAGGCCCTTCAGGCTAGTACTGAGGTGCACCGGCAGAGCTGTGTGTGTGTGCAGGCACAGAACACTAGGAGGCGCTTCAGGCTGGTACTGAGGTGCACCGGCAGAGCTGTGTGTGTCCAGGCACAGAACACTAGGAGGCGCTTCAGGCTAGTACTGAGTGCACCGGCAGAGCTGTGTGTGTGTGCAGGCACAGAACACTAGGAAGCGCTTCAGGCTAGTACTGAGGTGCACCGGCAGAGCTGTGTGTGTGCAGGCACAGAACACTAGGAGGCGCTTCAGGCTAGTACTGATGTGCACCGGCAGAGCTGTGTGTGTGTGCAGGCACAGAACGCTAGGAGGCGCTTCAGGCTAGTACTGAGGTGCACTGGCAGAGCTCTGTGTGTGCAGGCACAGAACACTAGGAGGCGCTTCAGGCTAGTACTGAGGTGCACCGGCAGAGCTGTGTGTGTGCAGGCACAGAACATTAGGAGGCGCTTCAGGCTAGTACTGATGTGCACCGGCAGAGCTGTGAGTGTGTGCAGGCACAGAACGCTAGGAGGCGCTTCAGGCTAGTACTGCGGTGCACTGGCAGAGCTCTGTGTGTGTGCAGGCACAGACACTAGGAGGCGCTTCAGGCTAGTACTGAGGTGCACCGGCAGAGCTGTGTGTGTGCAGGCACAGAACACTAGGAGGCCCTTCAGGCTAGTACTGAGGTGCACCGGCAGAGCTGTGTGTGTGCAGGCACAGAACACTAGGAGGCCCTTCAGGCTAGTACTAAGGTGCACCGGCAGAGCTCTGTGTGTGTGCAGGCACAGACACTAGGAGGCCCTTCAGGCTAGTACTGAGGTGCACCGGCAGAGCTGTGTGTGTGTGCAGGCACAGAACACTAGGAGGCGCTTCAGGCTAGTACTGAGGTGCACCGGCAGAGCTGTGTGTGTGCAGGCACCGACACTAGGAGGCGCGTCAGGCTAGTACTGAGGTGCACCGGCAGAGCTGTGTGTGTGTGCAGGCACAGACACTAGGAGTCGCTTCAGGCTAGTACTGAGGTGCACCGGCAGAGCTGTGTGTGTCCAGGCACAGACACTAGGAGGCGCTTCAGGCTAGTGCTGAGGTGCACCGGCAGAGCTGTGTGTGTGCAGGCACAGAACACTAGGAGGCGCTTCAGGCTAGTACTGAGATGCACCGGCAGAGCTGTGTGTGTGCAGGCACAGAACACTAGGAGGCGCTTCAGGCTAGTACTGAGGTGCACCGGCAGAGCTGTGTGTGTGTGCGGGCACAGACCGCTAGGAGGCGCTTCAGGCTGTTACTGAGGTGCACCGGCAGAGCTGTGTGTGTCCAGGCACAGAACACTAGGAGGCGCTTCAGGCTAGTAATGAGGTGCACCGGCAGAGCTGTGTGTGTGCAGGCACAGAACAGTAGGAGGCGCTTCAGGCTAGTACTGAGGTGCACCGGCAGAGCTGTGTGTGTGTGCAGGCACAGAACACTAGGAGGCGCTTCAGGCTAGTAATGAGGTGCACCGGCAGAGCTGTGTGTGTCCAGGCACAGAACACTAGGAGCCGCTTCAGGCTAGTACTGAGGTGCACCGGCAGAGCTGTGTGTGTGCAGGCACAGAACAGTAGGAGGCGCTTCAGGCTAGTACTGAGGTGCACCGGCAGAGCTGTGTGTGTGTGCAGGCACAGAACACTAGGAGGCGATTCAGGCTAGTACTGAGGTGCACCGGCAGAGCTGTGTGTGTGTCCATGCACAGAACACTAGGAGGCGCTTCAGGCTAGTGCTGAGGTGCACCGGCAGAGCTGTGTGTGTGTGCAGGCACCGACACTAGGAGGCGCTTCATGCTAGTACTGAGGTGCACCAGCAGAGCTGTGTGTGTGCAGGCACAGAACACTAGGAGGCCCTTCAGGCTAGTACTGAGGTGCACCGGCAGAGCTCTGTGTGTGTGCAGGCACAGACACTAGGAGGCCCTTCAGGCTAGTACTGAGGTGCACCGGCAGAGCTGTGTGTGTGTGCAGGCACAGAACACTAGGAGGCGCTTCAGGCTAGTACTGAGGTGCACCGGCAGAGCTGTGTGTGTGTGCAGGCACAGAACACTAGGAGGCGCTTCAGGCTAGTACTGAGGTGCACCGGCAGAGCTGTGTGTGTGCAGGCACAGAACACTAGGAGGCGCTTCAGGCTAGTACTGAGGTGCACCGGCAGAGCTGTGTGTGTGTGCAGGCACAGAACACTAGGAGGCGCTTCAGGCTAGTACTGAGGTGCACCGGCAGAGCTGTGTGTGTGTGCAGGCACAGACCGCTAGGAGGCGCTTCAGGCTAGTACTGAGGTGCACCGGCAGAGCTGTGTGTGTGTGCAGGCACCGACACTAGGAGGCACTTCAGGCTAGTACTGAGGTGCACCGGCAGAGCTGTGTGTGTGTGTCCAGGCACAGAACACTAGGAGGCGCTTCAGGCCAGTACTGAGGTGCACCGGCAGAGCTGTGTGTGTGCAGGCACAGACCGCTAGGAGGCGCTTTAGGCTAGTGTGTGTGTGTCCAGGCACAGAACACTAGGAGGCGCTTTAGGCTAGTACTGAGGTGCACCGGCAGAGCTTTGTGTGTCCAGGCACAGACCGCTAGGAGGCGCTTCAGGCTAGTACTGAGGTGCACCGGCAGAGCTGTGTGTGTGCAGGCACAGAACACTAGGAGGCACTTCAGGCTAGTACTGAGGTGCACCGGCAGAGCTGTGTGTGTGTGCAGGCACCGACACTAGGAGGCGCTTCAGGCTAGTGCTGAGGTGCACCGGCAGAGCTGTGTATGTGCAGGCACAGAACACTAGGAGGCGCTTCAGGCTAGTACTGAGGTGCACCGGCAGAGCTCTGTGTGTGTGTGCAGGCACAGAACACTAGGAGGCGCTTCAGGCTAGTACTGAGGTGCACCGGCAGAGCTGTGTGTGTGTCCAGGTACAGACCGCTAGGTGGCGCTTCAGGCTAGTACTGAGGTGCACCGGCAGAGCTGTGTGTGTGTGCAGGCACAGAACGCTAGGAGGCGCTTCAGGCTAGTACTGAGGTGCACCGGCAGAGCTGTGTGTGTGTGCAGGCACAGAACACTAGGAGGCGCTTCAGGCTAGTACTGAGGTGCACTGGCAGAGCTGTGTGTGTGCAGGCACAGAACACTAGGAGGCGCTTCAGGCTAGTACTGAGGTGCACCGGCAGAGCTGTGTGTGTGTGCAGGCACAGACACTAGGAGGCGCTTCAGGCTAGTACTGAGGTGCACTGGCAGAGCTGTGTGTGTGTGCAGGCACAGAACACTAGGAGGCGCTTCAGGCCAGTAATGAGGTGCACCGGCAGAGCTGTGTGTGCGCGCAGGCACAGAGCGCTAGGAGGCGCTTCTGGCTAGTACTGAGGTGCACCGGCAGAGCTGTGTGTGTGTGTCCAGGCACAGAACACTAGGAGGCGCTTCAGGCCAGTACTGAGGTGCACCGGCAGAGCTGTGTGTGTGCAGGCACAGACCGCTAGGAGGCGCTTTAGGCTAGTACTGAGGTGCACCGGCAGAGCTGTGTGTGTGCAGGCACAGAACACTAGGAGGCACTTCAGGCTAGTACTGAGGTGCACCGGCAGAGCTGTGTGTGTGTGCAGGCACCGACACTAGGAGGCGCTTCAGGCCAGTAATGAGGTGCACCGGCAGAGCTGTGTGTGTGTGCAGGCACAGACACTAGGAGGCGCTTCAGGCTAGTACTGAGGTGCACTGGCAGAGCTGTGTGTGTGTGCAGGCACAGAGCGCTAGGAGGCGCTTCAGGCTAGTACTGAGGTGCACCGGCAGAGCTGTGTGTGTGTGCAGGCACAGAGCGCTAGGAGGCGCTTCAGGCTAGTACTGAGGTGCACCGGCAGAGCTGTGTGTGTGTACAGGCACAGAACACAAGGAGACGCTTCAGGCTAGTGCTGAGGTGCACCGGCAGAGCTGTGTGTGTGCAGGCACAGAACACTAGGAGGCGCTTCAGGCTGGTACTGAGGTGCACCGGCAGAGCTGTGTGTGTGTACAGGCACAGAGCACAAGGAGGCGCTTCAGGTTAGTACGGAGGTGCACCGGCAGAGCTGTGTGTGTGTGCAGGCACAGAACACTAGGAGGCGCTTCAGGCTAGTACTGAGGTGCACCGGCAGAGCTGTGTGTGTGTGCAGGCACAGAACACTAGGAGGCGCTTCAGGCTAGTACTGAGGTGCACCGGCAGAGCTGTGTGTGTGTGTGCAGGCACAGAGCGCTAGGAGGCGCTTCAGGCGAGTACTGAGGTTCACTGGCAGAGCTGTGTGTGCGCGCAGGCACAGAGCGCAAGGAGGCGCTTCAGGCTAGTACTGAGGTGCACCGGCAGAGCTGTGTGCGTGTGCAGGCACAGAATACTAGGAGGCGCTTCAGGCTAGTACTGAGGTGCACCGGCAGAGCTGTGTGTGTGTGCAGGCACCAACACTAGGAGGCACTTGAGGCTAGTACTGAGGTGCACCGGCAGAGCTGTGTGTGTGTGTCCAGGCACAGAACACTAGGAGGCGCTTCAGGCCAGTACTGAGGTGCACCGGCAGAGCTGTGTGTGTGCAGGCACAGACCGCTAGGAGGCGCTTCAGGCTAGTACTGAGGTGCACCGGCAGAGCTGTGTGTGTGTGCAGGCACCGACACTAGGAGGCGCTTCAGGCTAGTACTGAGGTGCACCGGCAGAGCTGTGTGTGTGTGCAGGCACCGACACTAGGAGGCGCTTCAGGCGAGTACTGAGGTTCACTGGCAGAGCTGTGTGTGCGCGCAGGCACAGAGCGCTAGGAGGCGCTTCAGGCTAGTACTGAGGTGCACCGGCAGAGCTGTGTGTGTGTGCAGGCACAGAACACTAGGAGGCGCTTCAGGCTGGTACTGAGGTGCACCGGCAGAGCTGTGTGTGTGTACAGGCACAGAACACAAGGAGGCGCTTCAGGCTAGTACTGAGGTGCACCGGCAGAGCTGTGTGTGTGTGCAGGCACAGAACACTAGGAGGCGCTTCAGGCTAGTACTGAGGTGCACCGGCAGAGTGGGTGTGTGCAGGCACAGAACACTAGGAGGCGCTTCAGGCTAGTACTGAGGTGCACCAGCAGAGCTGTGTGTGTGTGCGGGCACAGAACACCAGGAGGCGCTTCAGGCTAGTACTGAGGTGCACCAGCAGAGCTGTGTGTGTGTGTGCAGGCACAGAGCGCTAGGAGGCGCTTCAGGCGAGTACTGAGGTTCACTGGCAGAGCTGTGTGTGCGCGCAGGCACAGAGCGCTAGGAGGTGCTTCAGGCTGGTACTGAGGTGCACCGGCAGAGCTGTGTGTGTGTGTCCAGGCACAGAACACTAGGAGGCGCTTCAGGCCAGTACTGAGGTGCACCGGCAGAGCTGTGTGTGTGCAGGCACAGACCGCTAGGAGGCGCTTCAGGCTAGTACTGAGGTGCACCGGCAGAGCTGTGTGTGTGTGCAGGCACAGAACACTAGGAGGCGCTTCAGGCCAGTAATGAGGTGCACCGGCAGAGCTGTGTGTGTGTGCAGGCACAGACACTAGGAGGCGCTTGCCGCGCGAGACCTCAGTACTCAAATACTAGCTATGCTTCAGGCAAGGATTGAGTCCAAGTACTGAAACAGCCCGGGATGCTACAGGTCACCGTTGACGTCCATTGACAGAGGTAAGGGCGGGCACAGTACTGGAACAGAAGGGGAGCTTAAGAGAGTACTGAGGTACACTGGCAGAGCTGTGTGTGTGCAGGCACAGAACACTAGGAGGCGCTTCAGGCTAGTGCTGAGGTGCACCGGCAGAGCTGTGTGTGTGCAGGCACAGAACACTAGGAGGCGCTTCAGGCCAGTGCTGAGGTGCACCGGCAGAGCTGTGTGTGTGCAGGCACAGAACACTAGGAGGCGCTTCAGGCTAGTACTGAGGTGCACCGGCAGAGCTGTGTGTGTGTGCAGGCACCGACACTAGGAGGCGCTTCAGGCTAGTACTGAGGTGCCCCGGCAGAGCTGTGTGTGTGCAGGCACAGAACACTAGGAGGCGCTTCAGGCTACTACTGAGGTGCACCGGCAGAGCTGTGTGGTACTGAGGTGCACCGGCAGAGCTGTGTGTGTGCAGGCACAGACCGCTAGGAGGCGCTTCAGGCTAGTACTGAGGTGCACCGGCAGAGCTGTGTGTGTGCAGGCACAGAACACTAGGAGGCGCTTCAGGCTAGTACTGAGGTGCACCGGCAGAGCTGTGTGTGTGTGCAGGCACAGAGCGGTAGGAGGCGCTTCAGGCGAGTACTGAGGTTCACTGGCAGAGCTGTGTGTGCGCGCAGGCACAGAGCGCTAGGAGGCGCTTCAGGCTAGTACTGAGGTGCACCGGCAGAGCTGTGTGTGTCCAGGCACAGACCGCTAGGAGGCGCTTCAGGCTAGTACTGAGGTGCACTGGCAGAGCTGTGTGTGTGCAGGCACAGAACACTAGGAGGCACTTCAGGCTAGTACTGAGGTGCACCGGCAGAGCAGTGTGCGTGTGCAGGCACAGAATACTAGGAGGCGCTTCAGGCTAGTACTGAGGTGCACCGGCAGAGCTGTGTGTGTGTGCAGGCACCGACTTTAGGAGGCACTTCAGGCTAGTACTGAGGTGCACCGGCAGAGCTGTGTGTGTGTGTCCAGGCACAGAACACTAGGAGGCGCTTCAGGCCAGTACTGAGGTGCACCGGCAGAGCTGTGTGTGTGCAGGCACAGACCTCTAGGAGGCGCTTCAGGCTAGTACTGAGGTGCACCGGCAGAGATGTGTGTGTGTGCAGGTACAGAACACTAGGAGGCCCTTCAGGCTAGTACTGAGGTGCACCGGCAGAGCTGTGTGTGTGTGCAGGCACCGACACTAGGAGGCGCTTCAGGCCAGTACTGAGTGCACCGGCAGAGCTGTGTGTGTGTGCAGGCACAGAGCGCTAGGAGGCGCTTCAGGCAAGTACTGAGGTTCACTGGCAGAGCTGTGTGTGCGCGCAGGCACAGAGCGCTAGGAGGCGCTTCAGGCGAGTACTGAGGTTCACTGGCAGAGCTGTGTGTGCGCGCAGGCACAGAGCACTAGGAGGCGCTTCAGGCTAGTACTGAGGTGCACCGGCAGAGCTGTGTGTGTGTGCAGGCACAGAACACTAGGAGGCGCTTCAGGCTGGTACTGAGGTGCACCGGCAGAGCTGTGTGTGTGTACAGGCACAGAACACAAGGAGGCGCTTCAGGCTAGTACTGAGGTGCACCGGCAGAGCTGTGTGTGTGTGCAGACACAGAACACTAGGAGGCGCTTCAGGCTAATACTGAGGTGCACCGGCAGAGCTGTGTGTGTGCAGGCACAGACACTAGGAGGCGCTTCAGGCTAGTACTGAGGTGCACCGGCAGAGCTGTGTGTGTGTGCAGGCACAGAACACTAGGAGGCGCTTCAGGCTAGTACTGAGGTGCACCGGCAGAGCTGTGTGTGTGCAGGCACAGAACACTAAGAGGCGCTTCAGGCTAGTACTGAGGTGCACCAGCAGAGCTGTGTGTGTGTGCGGGCACAGAACACCAGGAGGCGCTTCAGGCTAGTACTGAGGTGCACCAGCAGAGCTGTGTGTGTGTCCAGGCACAGACACTAGGAAGCGCTTCAGGCTAGTACAGAGGTGCACCGGCAGAGCTGTGTGTGTGTGCAGGCACAGAGCGCTAGGAGGCGCTTCAGGCGAGTACTGAGGTTCACTGGCAGAGCTGTGTGTGCGCGGAGGCACAGAGCGCTAGGAGGCGCTTCAGGCTGGTACTGAGGTGCACCGGCAGAGCTGTGTGTGTGTGTCCAGGCACAGAACACTAGGAGGCGCTTCAGGCCAGTACTGAGGTGCACCGGCAGAGCTGTGTGTGTGCAGGCACAGACCGCTAGGAGGCGCTTCAGGCTAGTACTGAGGTGACCCGGCAGAGCTGTGTGTGTGTGTGCAGGCACAGAACACTAGGAGGCGCTTCAGGCCAGTAATGAGGTGCACCGGCAGAGCTGTGTGTGTGCAGGCACAGAGCGCTAGGAGGCGCTTCAGGCGAGTACTGAGGTTCACTGGCAGAGCTGTGTGTGCGCGCAGGCACAGAGCGCTAGGAGGCGCTTGCCGCGCGAGACCTCAGTACTCAAATACTAGCTATGCTTCAGGCAAGGATTGAGTCCAAGTACTGAAACAGCCCGGGATGCTACAGGTCACCGTTGACGTCCATTGACAGAGGTAAGGGCGGGCACAGTACTGGAACAGAAGGGGGAGCTTAAGAGAGTACTGAGGTACACTGGCAGAGCTGTGTGTGTGCAGGCACAGAACACTAGGAGGCGCTTCAGGCTAGTACTGAGGTGCACTGGCAGAGCTGTGTGTGTGCAGGCACAGAACACTAGGAGGTGCTTCAGGCTAGTACTGAGGTGCACCGGCAGAGCTGCTTGTGTGTGCAGGCACAGACCGCTAGGAAGCGCTTCAGGCTGGTACTGAGGTGCACCGGCAGAGCTGTGTGTGTGCAGGCACAGAACACAAGGGGGCGCTTCAGGCTAGTGCTGAGGTACACCGGCAGAGCTGTGTGTGTGCAGGCAGAGAACACTAGGAGGCGCTTCAGGCTAGTACTGAGGTGCACCGGCAGAGCTGTGTGTGTGTCCAGGCACAGAACACTAGGAGGCGCTTCAGGCTAGTACTGAGGTGCACCGGCAGAGCTGTGTGTGTGTCCAGGCACAGACCGCTAGGAAGCGCTTCAGGCTAGTACTGAGGTGCACCGGCAGAGCTGTGTGTGTGCAGGCACAGAACACTAGGAGGCGCTTCAGGCTAGTACTGAGGTGCACCGGCAGAGCTGTGTGTGTGTCCAGGTACAGACCGCTAGGAGGCGCTTCAGGCTAGTACTGAGGTGCACCGGCAGAGCTGTGTGTGTGTGCAGGCACAGAACACTAGGAGGCGCTTCAGGCTGGTACTGAGGTGCACCGGCAGAGCTGTGTGTGTGTACAGGCACAGAACACAAGGAGGCGCTTCAGGCTAGTACTGAGGTGCACCGGCAGAGCTGTGTGTGTGTGCAGGCACAGAACACTAGGAGGCGCTTCAGGCCAGTACTGAGGTGCACCGGCAGAGCTGTGTGTGTGCAGGCACAGACACTAGGAGGCGCTTCAGGCTAGTACTGAGGTGCACCGGCAGAGCTGTGTGTGTGTAGGCACAGAACACTAGGAGGCGCTTCAGGCTAGTACTGAGGTGCACCGGCAGAGCTGTGTGTGTGCAGGCACAGAACACTAGGAGGCGCTTCAGGCTAGTACTGAGGTGCACCAGCAGAGCTGTGTGTATGTGCAGGCACAGAACACCAGGAGGCGCTTCAGGCTAGTACTGAGGTGCACCGGCAGAGCTGTGTGTGTGTGCAGGCACAGAACACTAGGAGGCGCTTCAGGCTAGTAATGAGGTGCACCGGCAGAGCTGTGTGTGTCCAGGCACAGAACTAGGAGGCGCTTCAGGCTAGTACTGAGGTGCACCAGCAGAGCTGTGTGTGTGTCCAGGCACAGACACTAGGAGGCGCTTCAGGCTAGTACAGAGGTGCACCGGCAGAGCTGTGTGTGTGTGCAGGCACAGAGCGCTAGGAGGCGCTTCAGGCGAGTACTGAGGTTCACTGGCAGAGCTGTGTGTGCGCGCAGGCACAGAGCGCTAGGAGGCGCTTCAGGCTGGTACTGAGGTGCACCGGCAGAGCTGTGTGTGTGTGTCCAGGCACAGACACTAGGAGGCGCTTCAGGCCAGTACTGAGGTGCACCGGCAGAGCTGTGTATGTGCAGGCACAGACCGCTAGGAGGCGCTTCAGGCTAGTACTGAGGTGCACCGGCAGAGCTGTGTGTGTGTGCAGGCACAGAACACTAGGAGGCGCTTCAGGCCAGTAATGAGGTTCACCGGCAGAGCTGTGTGTGTGCAGGCACAGACAATAGGAGGCGCTTGCCGCGCGAGACCTCAGTACTCAAATACTAGCTATGCTTCAGGCAAGGATTGAGTCCAAGTACTGAAACAGCCCGGGATGCTACAGGTCACCGTTGACGTCCATTGACAGAGGTAAGGGCGGGCACAGTACTGGAACAGAAGGGGAGCTTAAGAGAGTACTGAGGTACACTGGCAGAGCTGTGTGTGTGCAGGCACAGAACACTAGGAGGCGCTTCAGGCTAGTACTGAGGTGCACTGGCAGAGCTGTGTGTGTGCATGCACAGAACACTAGGAGGTGCTTCAGGCTAGTACTGAGGTGCACCGGCAGAGCTGCTTGTGTGTGCAGGCACAGACCGCTAGGAAGCTCTTCAGGCTGGTACTGAGGTGCACCGGCAGAGCTGTGTGTGTGCAGGCACAGAACACTAGGAGGCGCTTCAGGCTAGTGCTGAGGTGCACCGGCAGAGCTGTGTGTGTGCAGGCACAGAACACTAGGAGGCGCTTCAGGCTAGTGCTGAGGTGCACCGGCAGAGCTGTGTGTGTGCAGGCACAGAACACTAGGAGGCGCTTCAGGCTAGTACTGAGGTGCACCAGCAGAGCTGTGTGTGTGTCCAGGCACAGAACACTAGGAGGCGCTTCAGGCTAGTACTGAGGTGCACCGGCAGAGCTGTGTGTGTGTCCAGGCACAGACCGCTAGGAAGCGCTTCAGGCTAGTACTGAGGTGCACCGGCAGAGCTGTGTGTGTGCAGGCACAGAACACTAGGAGGCGCTTCAGGCTAGTACTGAGGTGCACCGGCAGAGCTGTGTGTGTGTCCAGGTACAGACCGCTAGGAGGCGCTTCAGGCTAGTACTGAGGTGCACCGGCAGAGCTGTGTGTGTGTGCAGGCACAGAACACTAGGAGGCACTTCAGGCTAGTACTGAGGTACACTGGCAGAGTGTGGTCTCAGTACTGGAACAGAAGATGCTTCAGAGACATTACTGAGGTACACTGGCAGAGTGTGGTCTCAGTACTGGAACAGAAGATGCTTCAGAGACATTACTGAGGTACACTGACAGCATGTCGTGTCAGTACTGGAACAGAGAGATGCTTCAGAGACAGTACTGAGGTACACTGGTAGAGTGTGGTCTCAGTACTGGAACAGAGAGATGCTTCAGAGGCAGTACCTCTGAGGTACACTGGTAGTGTGTGGTCTCAGTACTGGAACAGAGAGATGCTTCAGAGACAGTACTGAGGTACACTGGCAGCATGTCGTGTCAGTACTGGAACAGGGAGATGCTTCAGAATCAGTACCTCTGAGGTACACTGGCAGAGTGTGGTCTCAGTACTGGAACAGAGAGATGCTTCAGAGACAGTACTGAGGTACACTGGCAGGATGTCGTCTCAGTATTGGAACAGAGAGATGCTTCAGAGACAGTACTGAGGTACACTGGCAGCATGTCGTCTCAGTACTGGAACAGAGAGATGCTTCAGAGACAGTACTGAGGTACACTGGCAGAGTGTGGTCTCAGTACTGGAACAGAGAGATGCTTCAGAGACAGTACTGAGGTACACTGGCAGCATGTCATCTCAGTACTGGAACAGAGAGATGCTTCAGAGACAGTACTGAGGTACACTGGCAGCATGTCGTGTCAGTACTGGAACAGAGAGATGCTTCAGAGACAGTACTGAGGTACACTGGCAGCATGTCGTCTCAGTACTGGAACAGAGAGATGCTTCAGAGACAGTACAGAGGTTGGCAGCATGTTGTGTCAGTACTGGAACAGAGAGATGCTTCAGAATCAGTACCTCTGAGGTACACTGGTAGAGTGTGATCTCAGTACTGGAACAGAAGGGATGCTTCAGAGACAGTACTGAGGTACACTGGCAGAGTGTGGTCTCAGTACTGGAACAGAGAGATGCTTCAGAGACAGTACTGAGGTACACTGGCAGCATGTCGTCTCAGTACTGGAACAGAAGGGATGCTTCAGAGACAGTACTGAGGTACACTGACAGCATGTCGTCTCAGTACTGGAACAGAAGGGAAGCTTCAGAGATTGTACTGAGGTACACTGGCAGAGTGTGGTCTCAGTACTGGAACAGAGAGATGCTTCAGAGACAGTACTGAGGTACACTGGCAGCATGTCGTCTCAGTACTGGAACAGAGAGATGCTTCAGAGACAGTAGTGAGGTACACTGGTAGCATGTCGTCTCAGTACTGGAACAGAAGATGCTTCAGAGACAGTACTGAGGTACACTGGCAGAGTGTGGTCTCAGTACTGGAACAGAGAGATGCTTCAGAGACAGTACTGAGGTACACTGGTAGAGTGTGGTCTCAGTACTGGAACAGAGAGATGCTTCAGAGACAGTACTGAGGTACACTGGCAGCATGTGGTCTCAGTATTGGAACAGAAGGGATGCTTCAGAGACAGTACTGAGGTACACTGGCAGCATGTCGTCTCAGTACTGGAACAGAAGGGAAGCTTCAGAGACAGTATGAGGTACACTGGTAGAGTGTGGTCTCAGTACTGGAACAGAGAGATGCAGTACTGAGGTACACTGACAGCATGTCGTTTCAGTACTGGAACAGAGAGATGCTTCAGAGACAGTACTGAGGTACACTGGCAGCATGTCGTCTCAGTACTGGAACAGAGAGATGCTTCAGAGACAGTACTGAGGTACACTGGCAGCATGTCGTCTCAGTACTGGAACAGAAGATGCTTCAGAGACAGTAAGAGGTACACTGGCAGCATGTCATCTCAGTACTGGAACAGAAGATGCTTCAGAGACAGTATGAGGTACACTGGCAGCATGTCGTCTCAGTACTGGAACAGAAGATGCTTCAGAGACAGTATGAGGTACACTGGCAGCATGTCGTCTCAGTACTGGAACAGAAGGGATGCTTCAGAGACAGTAAGAGGTACACTGGCAGCATGTCGTCTCAGTACTGGAACAGAAGGGATGCTTCAGAGACAGTATGAGGTACACTGGCAGCATGTCGTCTCAGTACTGGAACAGAAGGGATGCTTCAGAGACAGTATGAGGTACACTGGCAGCATGTCGTCTCAGTACTGGAACAGAAGATGCTTCAGAGACAGTATGAGGTACACTGGCAGCATGTCGTCTCAGTACTGGAACAGAAGATGCTTCAGAGACAGTATGAGGTACACTGGCAGCATGTCGTCTCAGTACTGGAACAGAAGGGATGCTTCAGAGACAGTATGAGGTACACTGGCAGCATGTCGTCTCAGTACTGGAACAGAAGATGCTTCAGAGACAGTATGAGGTACACTGGCAGCATGTCGTCTCAGTACTGGAACAGAAGATGCTTCAGAGACAGTATGAGGTACACAGGTAGAGTTTGGTTTCAGTACTGGTACAGAGGGGGTGCTTCATGTTGGTATTGAGGTAGATTGGTGGGCCTGTCTTTGGGCCCCCGGGGGTCTAGGGCTGTCACTGAAGGTTGCCTTGAAACGGGCTGGAGAGTCTCCTGTCACAGATACCCTCGTTACAGCTGGATTACTTTAAGTAATCTGGATTCTGCTGGTTTTTAGTGCTTCGTGTGGCAGGATTTCTTCCTCAATGTGGCCCAAGGTGCTTGTGGTTGAATCCTCTGGGCCCTATATCCCCCGGCTTCCCTGCTCATGCCTTCCATATGCCCCCCCTGTGTCCGCCATGTGTGGGGTGTCTGAGCTAGAGGACCCCCACCTGCAGCCTTCTGACCTTGGGCACTCATGTACGTGTAGGGGAAACAGCCCCTTACTGCAATGAGGTAGCAAGTGGGTCATGGACCGTAGTGCAAGGAAATGGGCCCTTGATGTGGTTTGTATTATAAAATACAGCAATAATCAGGGGCCAGTGGGCCCCTCAGGCCTCTGGGTCCCGGTGCCACTGCACCTGCTGCAACAGTGGAAGCTGCACACCTGATTTTAATGCCAATGCTGAAGGTTTCTCTGTCTTAGGTTTGCCTTGACTCAGGGCTTTAAGTGGGGAAAAAAACCTGGGGGTGCTCTAAAAGGGGCGGGGCAAACCTCTTAAAAGGGTGTGGCCTATCCAAGTAGGGGCGTGGTCTAAATAAAGATATGTATGGATAACGCCATACATCCTCCCTAGAGGCGCAAGTAGAGCCAAATTTCGAGGGGCGGGGGCTAAGAAAACATTTCAGGGGGGCTAATTCTTCAAGCAATAGGCAGAGTGGAGCTGCAGGGGCTCTACAAAGGGGTGAAAAACAACAAAGCCCCATTAACAAGCAAATGGTCTTTTAAAGCCCTGTGAAGTACTCGGTGCGGCTGTGTGTGTTTGGAGGCTGGTTGCAGGATCGCAATCTTACGCTTACCAAAAATAAGGCGCTAAATCTATGAAATTACAAGATTTTTTATTATCTAGTTCTAGGTAACTTACCCAACAAACAAAGCTTTACTCAGAATGACTCGGAGATAGGTGCCTGAAAAGTCATTAATTAAAGAGAGGACCTTCTGTCCTAAACTGTGATACTCCCCCACAGTCCCGCATCATATGATAAAAATCTGCATGAAAGGATCTACAGCGTGCACATAGGTCAGCGGCCTCAGGATCTAGCCTGGCAATTCCAGCTAGAGCAAAATAAGTTTGGTGCAAGAAAAAAAAAAGAAAACGGACTACCTCTGCGAGGCCCGAAAATAGAGCCCGATAGAGACCCGTTTCAAAGCCCCTGAAAATAACTGCCGGTGCTCAGACCCGGACAGACCCGGCCCACTTAAAGCCCTGCCTTGACTGCTACTTCGGTGAGATTCGTGACACGAACTATTGAAAGTGTAAAGAGAGGGGCATCTGTACATACAGGCTCAGTGATTGGTGCTCCAGGGGTGTAGGGAAGTCTCGTGTGACGTGTGGAGTGTTACTATTGGATTGGATCCTAATGCAGTCGCGGCCGACATTAATCGCGGGTGGGGATGTGGGGGGTCGCACGGGGAGGGGGAGGTGGTAAATGTAATAATACATTTTAAAAACGTACCTGTCTGCCTGTTAAAGATTGCAGGAATCGCTGTTAGCATGAGCTGAAAGCCATTTTGTACTTGGCAGCCATTTTAGTTAGCCATGTGCTCGCCATGTGCTTTCTCCCTCTTCCAGAGTCTTGCACATGCTCAGAGAGGCCTAGCTGGTAGAATGCACCTGCTCCTAGTATACAACTGTCAAGCTATTCTTACTCATGTAAGCAGTTTAGTCTCCCCTCCCACTTTGTGGAGCAAGCAAATTTTGTATGCCCATATTAGTCAATAAGCATGCTTGTATGTGCTAGGACCTCCCCTTGATTTTATGCTGACTATATAACAAATGCATATATAAGGACCCTGTTCTCTGCACTCATTAGAATGCCTCCTACAGTGGCCTGCGGGTACCGTAAGATGCAATCTCCCTCATCTGAGGTTAATAAAACATGTTTTTTTGATATTACAGCTTCTGTGCCAATCTCTTCTTTGTTGGTCTTAAGGACCAGATGTATCAGTGAACCCCTAAGAAGGTTTTTATTTCTACAAATGGCGCCCGAAAGTAGGGACTCATCGGTGCAGCGGCTATCCAAGGGAGTGGTCTTGAAGGGAGACAGGAATCTACTGAGGAGTACAGGACAGGAATCTACTGAGGAGGTACCCTGCGCACGGAGATTGTTTTGTCTTCCAGCCCAGTATATTTCTGGTCTTCCTGATCTGATCCTCCAAGTGTTTGCCGCTCCCGACTGAGAACTTCTTTGGCGTGAGTATTTTAAAACGACCGTTAGGTCACTCAGAACTTGGCAGTTGGAACCTGGACACCATTTGATTGGTAAGAGCCGTTTTGCGGCACTTGCTGTTGGTTTGATGCCTTTGATTGGTAAGGTAGTTTTAGTAACACTTACTGTGGCTTTGTTTGTATGATTGGCCAATTTTGGAATTTGTTTTGTAATTATATATGCATTGCAATTCATATAGGCAGGTAATGAGGAGATTTTTCTCTAATTTTGAAAACTTGAACGACACAGATTGTGTTAAGTGTCACTTGGAGTATAATATTATATATGCTATAATATTTTTGGCATGCCTGTTACCAGTACACTTCGTTGAAAGTGTTGCTGTCTTGGAGGTACCGATATGGATTTAGTAAGTACTTAGTTGACTCCCCTCAGAGGGGATACCTAAATAGGTTTAGGTATAGTAAAAAGATATTTCTTCCTTGGTGACTAAGTACCCCATGGAACTAAATATGTACATAAAACGGATCCGGATCTGCGCACTTAGTAACATTCATAAGTGGTGATATGCAGAGCGCTTTTTGAGTGTTCTACCAGCCAAAACTGGCGAATTTGACCATGGAACAGTTTTTTGGGCTACTTTTGAGAGCTCTTCTTGTAAATATGACTTACAATTAGTATTTACAAATAGGTTGGTCTTGCGTACACTTTGTAAGCTGTCCTAAGTATTGATTTGTGGGTTAAATATGTGTTTAAATGTCTATGTGGGGTTTTTGGTTTGACATTGGTAATACTTGTGTGAGTACTCTGTGTACGAATGGCTAGCTTTAAGCGCGCTGTGTTGTGTCCTTCTGTAACTGTCTGGAATGAGCTTAATGAGTTTGTTTATGTTTTTTTGCTGTCATTATTCTGTTATGCAAAATGTCATTTAGTTACTTACATATTAAATAAAAATCCAGAAATAAATTATGTAACATATGCTAAACAGCTGCATGTTACTATTAAATTGACAGAGTAAGACACTATACATGTGTGCAACTTGCCACAATGCTAAACATAAAATTAGAATTCGTATTCAATAGGATTAAAATAGGCCTCATACAGAGAGGTAGAAAAACGAAATTGTGTGTTTTGTAATCAATAGACTTAAATACACAATGTTACAGCCTTTCCTTTAAATACATTGTATTAGACATTAAAAGGCATGCACATCATTTGAGTGAATTTGGTCGTTGCTGAACTAAATATACATTATAGAAAGATAGATTTGACTGCATTGAAATGCCTCAGTTTTTAAATAGACTGTGACATGCTTTTCTCTCAGCACCCGAGAAAAAAGCTTTCCGACAGCTGTGTTTAAACTAACTAACTAAAAAGACAACCGTTTGACACAGCAAATGGGGATTTAACTCTGTCAGGGTATTTCAAATAATAAAGGGTTTTTTCCTGAGAAAGGCGTGAAAATTCGACGCCTGCTGACACACAACAGCTGCATAAATAGCATATGGCTATTCCTGCTCACGGCCACAGACAGGAATGCTGTGTCAGCGATATTTTAAGTCAGTGTAAACCTGGTATAAGGGCCTGCCCTATTTTAAAAGTTTCTAAAAACCAGTTTCATTATTTTGGATAACAGAGAACAAAATTGAAAGTAGGGATTTCCTTTCTTAATGCCTTCTTTACATAAGTATATCTATGGTTCCGATGTTAAATGATAACTGTCCATTAAAAGTGGCGCAGACTTTTCCTGTTTCAAGTAAGGCTTCTGTGCTTAGGGTTATGAATGAATGCGTTTAAATATGATAGGCTACGAATGAAGCTTGCTTTTCCAATGTGGAATCATCAAAATGGTTGGTTTTATTGATAAAAAATAATAATTTAATTATATGGGAAAAAATATATTGTTAAAAACAAATGCTTTAAATTCGTTTTTTCATCTTTATAAAGCCTAATCATCATACTGTGAATTCCTAGCATCAAAGTTGAATTTAAGCAGTGCTGTACCGCAATAAGAAGGGAACTTAAATGTGAAATGTCACTTTACCCAGCCGTACAAAACTTATTTTTATAAGAGTATATCTTATTCATTTCTGATTTCCCATTCCTGGGCTATCTAGAGAACACTCTGGGGGTTCCTATTATGCAAAAATATTGTAGGATATTCATTTTTAAGTGCCCCTACCACCAAAGTCGAAATTGAGCTAAATTCACAATTTTACAAGCAGTTCTACCACTCAAGGCAGTTTTAACGTGCTCTTAGGCTTCAATAAAAGTATACATATGCAAGTATAAAATAAACAGCTGCCTCTGCATTACTAGATTGCACACCACTGTACATAAATGAAAATAAGTATAGGACTGCTTTTCGCTGTGATTCTCCAGAGTTGCTTTGCATTACAAAACCGCATGGCAAGCCTTGCACACAAAAATGAGCAGCTGCTGAACGGGTCAAAGGTCAGAGTTCTGCATTTAGCAACTTAGCAGGGTAATGTTTGCTGTAACACTTCGACCTTTGAAATGTTTTTTGAAAGACGAGATGATAGCGCAAAGAGAGAAAGAGAAGCTTTGCTTCCTATTTTTGGCAAACACACGTTTTGCGCAGTCCTATGCCACGAAGGAAAACAACCCTCAGTTGAACATTGATCTGCCATTTATATAAAATAATGGTTTTAGTTTAAAGAATACTGTGTAGGGGCTACGATAAGGAGGAAATGGATTTTAGTTTGCATTCATGCGCCCTCATGTTAATCTAGTACAATTGCTGTAGAAATTGATTTAAAGTTAACTCAATTTGCATTGTGTTAGACTGAATCAGAGAATAGCCACTTTCTAAGATATCTCCTACAAGTTTGTTTGTGCCCAGTTGCTACAAATAGGGGTTGAAAGTGTTGACAGAAGTAAAACCTGTTTCAGGTTTTCCTACTGTCAAAATGGGGGAAGGAGGCTAGCTCCTCTACAAATTAAGGGTAGGCAAAATTATGTTTTCTCTCTTCTTTTTCTCACTTTTTTTGAGTCTGTCTAACGCTGTCTAGGAAATGGCCATGTGACAGTTAAGGCACTTTGCATTGTTCATAAGGCGGCACACAAAATGGGGCCTAAACCATTACAGAGAATGTTTACTTGGTACTCCCCAGCTAGAAGTCTTCGTTCCTTGGCAGCCCACCTAGTATGTACCCCACGAGTCAAGAAAACCCGACTAGGAGGTAGATCATTTGGCTATACAGCCGCAAGGCTATGGAATGAACTACCAAGTGAACTCAGACAGACTGATGACTTACTGCAGTTTAGAAAAAAGCTAAAAACCAGGCTCTTTCCAAAAGAATAGCCTTGAGAGATTGGCGCATGATGATTCATAGTTTTATAGCTGCACAGTGATTTAGGTAATCCCAGCGCCAGGATGCCCGTTGGGTGACAGCTGCGCTATATAAATGCTACTTACAATTACAATTACAATTGGCTATTCTGTAATACTGTTTTAAAATTGTTAGAATTAATAAAAAGATGAAACACATAAGCTATGTTACTGCCCATCCTGTATGAAAGAATGAGTAGAACAGATTGATGTTCCCTTATTTGATCTTTAAGGAAAATTGTATAGTGGGGGTTTCTGTTCAAAAATCTCAGGTGGCAACACTATTATTGTTTATGTTATTCTCATGTTCTATACAGTTTTGCAAGGGCATTGCTAGTCTTTTATTAGCTAGTCTGTGTAAATAAGCTGACAGCCCTTATTAGAGCTGGAGATAGGGTTTTTTTCCTTTTGAAAATGATGTTGCATAGTCCAGATCGTGAAAAGTACAATGCAGGAAAGACGCTCATGTGATCCTTAGCAAACATTTTGAAGGAAAATATTGTTTTATAGGAGTTTGTTTGTCATAACATGTTCTGCTGGAGAAAAAGTACCCACTATGTTGAAGTTTAGTTCTTTTTGCAATAAGAATCCCTGTTAAATTAGCAGTCTTAGATTTTCCTGCTGCACCTATAACATGAGAGCATGGTCCTAAGCATAACATGTAAGAGAAATTATTTTACAAGTGTCTGCAGTCCTGTACAAGTAATGTAAAATCTATGAGTAAAAGTGTAGAACATTTCCTTTTTCTTGAGGGTTCTTCAGATTAGTAATATAGGAATACACCAATGTAAGTATTTGGAGTATGTCTGTATTGTTTTTCTCTTTTCCTCAGAATTTAGTAAATGAACACAGACTTCCTTGGCTGTTTGGGATTGGGTGATGTATTACTCTTGTCAGTTCACCAAAACGTTCCTTTTATACTTGCCAATAGGTCCAGGGTTTTCTACTCTCAGATAGATGAAGTGGTTCTTGGGTGCCTTGCTAATGTATGGGGCGCCCCAAGACTAAGGAAGTATTCTGAGACTATCCTCTCTGTTGTTAGATTATTTCTGTGCCTTGTCTAAAGACCTCTTGTTCTGTCCACCAATAGATATTTGCTGCCTTACAACCATTGCCAGAGGGGCCCGGACATCAGATCCAGCCTGGGAGTCAGCGCCACTCCAGTTTGAAGCCAAAGTGAAGGTAACCAGCATAGGCGTTGCTGGCAACTAGGACCTCAGTGAAGGCGGAAGCACTGGGACGTGAAGTGTGTACCCCTGCCACTGTCTTGGGCGAAAGACGGGGTTACAAATCAGGATGGAGAAATCTTTGTGTGGATCCAGTTTTTGATGCCCAGCTGAGAGAGTCACAGAACGACAAGGACGGCAAGGAGGCTTTTGCTTGAGGTGACCCCCTTTGAAACAAGGGGTTGGCTTCAGGCCTCTTAATCCTGGTCCCAAGTGAATGCAAGTCTACGCCTTTGTTTGTTGATCAAAAGATGCCCGAGCACATTGGGTACAATTTGTGCCCCAACAAAAGAGCAGTGCGCCAGAGGTGCAAATACAGGAGTTAGGGAAGGACTTGAGTTTAGGGTACAGGTGCTATGCCCTTGGTGCCTGTTAGATTAAAGTGAAGAAAACTGGTGCACTGCCTGAGACACTGGATAGGATCATTGAGGGTATTTGCCCTGGGGGGGTGATTGCCCTATCTTGAAAGAAAGACTTTTTCTTCTCCGTGATTCTTGAGTTGCGAGTTGTGCAGCTCCACCGTGGGAACAACAAGAGCCTGCCTGTGAGGCTCAAACGGACACAGGGAGAAGACTCCCCTCTGGCTGGTGGTTGTACTAGAATTTCCCAAGGACTCTTTTTTTTGTTAGTAATGTACCCCTTTGGTCGTCCCATTTCTTGAGGAGGAGCAGCCCTTTGCGGCTCCTTGTCCTAATTCCTATGGCCCTGTGTGGTCCTCCTGGTCCCCCGGAGCCAGGATTGTTTTTGTAATAATCTATTTTGACTTCCCTGACATTTGCATTACTTATCATTGGAAAATATTGAGATTTCTGTTTGAGATAATAGTCATTATTCTCTCTTGCTACCTGTATGACCCAATGCTCTGTTCACTTTGTACTCCTGCTTATACCTAGTATATACCTGCTTAATGAAATGTTTAGAATGTAAATGCCCACCTAGCATAGGATGTTGATGAATTTATGAGAAGAAAATGTGCAAAATATTTTCTATGTCTCTACTAGATCATGGTAATGTCTTTAGCTCATGCTAAAAGGATCGTCTGTTAAAGATTGCAGGAATCGCTGTTAGCATGAGCTGAAAGCCATTTTGTACTTGGCAGCCATTTTAGTTAGCCATGTGCTCGCCATGTGCTTTCTCCCTCTTCCAGAGTCTTGCACATGCTCAGAGAGGCCTAGCTGGTAGAATGCACCTGCTCCTAGTATACAACTGTCAAGCTATTCTTACTCATGTAAGCAGTTTAGTCTCCCCTCCCACTTTGTGGAGCAAGCAAATTTTGTATGCCCATATTAGTCAATAAGCATGCTTGTATGTGCTAGGACCTCCCCTTGATTTTATGCTGACTATATAACAAATGCATATATAAGGACCCTGTTCTCTGCACTCATTAGAATGCCTCCTACAGTGGCCTGCGGGTACCGTAAGATGCAATCTCCCTCATCTGAGGTTAATAAAACATGTTTTTTTGATATTACAGCTTCTGTGCCAATCTCTTCTTTGTTGGTCTTAAGGACCAGATGTATCAGTGAACCCCTAAGAAGGTTTGTATTTCTACATGCCGGCCGGGTCCCGTGTTTTCTCGGGTCCTGCTTCTGCTCTCCTGCCTCTGGCAGGAACAGGAAGCAGGCAGCCTCCCTCCCGTTCCCTAAGCCAATCACAATGCTGCAATGGCAGCGTTGTGATTGGTCAGGACGGTGCCCAGCCAGGCACCTATGGGGAGGCCATTTTCTCCTTGCAGCCTGCATGGAGAAAGGGCAGAGTGCGCATGACTGGTTTGGGCGGCCCCAGAAGGCCGACCAAACCAGTCATGCTCACTCAGCAGTGGGCACACCACTCCTCCCCTGCCCAGCCCTGCTCGTAGATCAGCCCCGCCCACCCGCCCCTGCAACCAAACACTTCTGCTTTCTCGCAGTGCGAGAAGCAGAAACATAAAATGGTAGTTTTACCATTTTATGTTTCCACTTCTCGCACTGTGAGAAAGCTGAGGGGCAATGCTCCTCCGCCTTAGTGGAGAAGCCGCCCCTGCCCTGACGATGTGCCTTGGTTTGGGCAGAACACTGCAGGGGCTGCCCAGGGGCCCCCACGGATGGTGCCGGGGGGGGGCTTTCTTTAGTCCTTTCCTTGGTGGGCGTGGCTCTGCACACGCATGGGGCGGAGCTTGTCACGCGGCCATCATGTTAGGGCATACAGAAGTCACTCCAGATCATGGTGTGCCATCAGCCACACCCTTGCCCAACAAATGGTGTGCCTTTGATGGTGTGCCCATCAGAATATCAACACACCATGGTGTGCTAGTTATTGTGCCAGCCAGGGCTTTAAGTGGGATGAAAAAATTGGGGGGGGGTTCTCTCAAAGGGGTGTGGCCTATGTAACTAAGGGCATGGCTTAAAAACACAAGAGCTAAAAACCTGTACTTAGCATAGTGTGCAGTCCGACTGGTATGTTGCTGTTTCTGTCATTCCATCCAGATATATAATACAACAAGTAACATTACACCTACAACAAGCCACAAATATTGGCTTTGTCAATGGTTGTTAGTTGCATAAGATAAATAAGCAACAACTATGACTTTGTTGTATATAATAATAAAAATGCTTCTGTCCTGAAAGAAAGCCTGGTTATGGGCAACCTCGGCATTCGGCAGCATTTGAAGGGGGCTGCAAATAAAAACTTTGCAAACCTGCAGTTATGCTTTAACAGTGGACATGACCACTGAATGAACTGGTTACAAAGTTCTGTGAACATATGTGCAGGTAAATGCAGGTGAGACAGCTCATCTGGTTAGCATTCCTGCTGCAGTAATCTGTGTGCAAGCTGTAGGTCAAAGGTTAACATTCTAGTAAACTAGCTCAGCAGGTTAGTGGGCCATCCGCAGAGATCCGCCCGCTGAAGGTCGTAGCTTAGAATTCAAGCAGCTTTGCTCAAGATAATTGTAGGAGAGTAGGATATGCCTCTTATGTTGCCCCCACTTTTTTTCTGATGTTTACACTGGTTTCTGGCTATAGTCTGGCTGGGACCCTGCCAATCAGGGCCCCAGCCTCTCTGTTCTCTCTAAACGATTTGGAGTGCACTCTAGGTGCACTAGTGATTGGATACTGTGGTACCTTATGAGTCCCTAGTATATGGTACCTTAGGTACCAAGGGCATAGGTACTTCACAGGCCTACCAGGGGCTGAAGCATGTATTATGCCACCCCTGGGAAGCAGACTAAATCTGACACCACAGGCCTGCTACTGCAGCCTGGGTGAGGAAGTGCTAGCACTCCTCACTGAGATATAGGTCCCCTATATCTCTCCTGCACACACATTGAGACTTATCAGTCACCCCTAAAGCAGGCCCTATCAATCCTGAGGGCAGGGTGCTTAGTTTCCATGTGAGGGGGTGCCTCTGCCTGAGCAGGGCCACTCTGCAGCTCTCGGAGCCTATTCTCTGGGGCTGTTTGTGAATACAGTCAAACCATATACCAATACCCTTAAGTGCATTATATCCTCGCGGTAAATGCTAACTTTGGAATGGCTGCATCAAAACATGTCGTGTTTGGTGTCAAACACTTTGGAATCATACCCCCACACCAGTAACTGGTGTGGGAGTATGATCCCACCCTTCTAGAGGGATAGACATGTACCTACTGTGGAAACGCGGTAGAATCCTGAAGAGCCCTGGCATCACAAAATGGATGCCACCAGTCACAGACACTGGGCTGCCCTCCTGCTGATGACCGAAACTCGCAGTGGAGGAGGCCCAACAATAGGTATCCTGTCCCAAGGGGTGTGACCACCTCCCAGACAGGGTTTAGTGTATTGGGGCTGGGTGGGTGCACTCCTAGAGTGCTTTGAAGTCCTGCACTGGGGGAGCAGAAGGCTCCTCTGTGCATACGCCAGTTCAAACCGGCTCAGGGGCTACCTGCCCCTGCTCTGGCGCGAAACTGGACAAAGGGAAGTGGGTGTAGCCACCCACTCCCCTGACCCTCCCATAGGTGGGGTCATAGAGCTAGTCCCTCCCTTCTTTTTAGTATAAGAGGGGGAACCTGTGCATTGCAACCTAGATACCCCTGGACGACGCTCTAAAGAAGAATCCCGGACCTTCGACGTTCCACTACCTCTGGAAGACTGAAGAATCTCCCTTGGAGTCAAGGAGTGACTCCCCTGCTTGGCAGGCACCAAAAACTGCAACGACGGTCGCAAACTACGCCGCTCCCGCCGGAGCCCGAAGTCCCTGCAGCCCAGGAAGAGGATTTCCTGACTTCTCCAAGGCCATCGTGAGTCCCCAGCAAAGCTGAGGCAAGTGGACCCCACGAGTGACGAGGAACCGCAGACCCTGGGTACCGTGCACTATTTTCGAGTGCAACCCCTTCACGACGTTCTACGAACTTGTGCTTTGGACCACGTGTGGTCCCAGCCTCTAGCAGAGATTCCTCCCAGGATCAGAGGCCTACCCTGCCCCGAGTGACCGTGGGCCCCTGTTGAGTGAATCCTCCCGAGGCGTCTTCGCGATCCCTTGCCAGCCGGCTTGTGGTCCCCTGAAGACCTTTCTAAGAAACCAAAGGGCTCCCCTGGTTGCTCCAGGCCTGCCCTGACCTACCCTCGCTGGGTATATCCCCCAGACCTTGCT
This sequence comes from Calotriton arnoldi, assembly GCA_963921515.1. NCBI lineage: Eukaryota > Metazoa > Chordata > Amphibia > Caudata > Salamandridae > Calotriton > Calotriton arnoldi. The sequence goes on from CAWUFW010000137.1 coordinate 5,442,427, forward strand.
GGTCTGCACCATTGACTTTTTATCTTCTCCACGAGACTTGCTGCAACCAAGGCTTGTTGGCTCCAATCGGGTCGCTGACACCGCAGTCAGCTGCAGACTTCGTAGCACACGCTGAATCCAGCTCCTGGTCATCCTCGACGCCTTCTGGACCTCGTGACCGAAGAGTCAAGACACCCACGAACGACCTGAATCTGTCGACGACGGTGGGCATTCATCTTCCTTTCCCCGGGTCACTGCCAAGTGACTTTGAACACTGTCCCCTCTGCTTTCAGGTCTTCCTTCTTCCGAATCCAGGCTTGGATTCCACCGGACACTTCTCCTGTCGTCGCAAGCAGCAAGTCTTCACTGGCTCCCATTGAAAACGACGCCGCGACCCGACACCAAAGGACACCTATGCACCCGGCTTCCCTGGGTGAGGTAACTTCAGCACTACGGTGCTCCTGTGGGTGTTGGCCCTAGAACTACTTACCCTGTAAGTGACTTGCTTGTAGCTACTCCAGAAGTGCCCTAAAACTCCTATTTTCCAAGTGCGACTATCGCATAGACTTGTACAGGACTCGCGTCGGTGTTAGACACATCGCGTCCTACACCCTTGTTAAATCTACCCGTAACCGCGTCCTTCGACTCGTACTGGGTTCGTGTCGGTGCGCTCGCCTCGAACACGCAAGGGACCTTTAACATTGATATCTCAATTGCGTCCTTTCGCATAGACTCGTACAGGACTCGCATCGGTGTCTGAACACCGCGTCCGTCCCCTGTGGGTCTCCTACAACTACCTGGGGTGGTTCTTTGGGGTCCCTCAATTCTACATGCTTAGGCCCAGTGCCTAGTCAAGCTAGGGTTGTGATATTTGATTGTGCTAACTTATTTTGAAACATTGCTTTGTACATATGTTCCTGACTTCTAATCTCATAAAGAGATTAGTAGAGAGTTGTTTAGTAATAAATACATATATATTTGATATATATACCTGTGTGGTGTCTTTTCATTTGGTGATTCAAGAGATTGTGTGGTAAAACAAGCTGCTTTACATTCCTCCAAGACTTAGCCTGAAGGCTGCTCTCCACAGCTACCACTAGGATAGCTTTCTAAAAAGGTTGTCTTAAACCTACCTACCATAAGAGTCGAATTGTACTGGTGCAAGGTGTCCACTTTAACTAGTGGACAGCATATACCAGGCCAACTTCTCACATTGGTGGCAGCGTGTGGGATTCCAGCTTGCTATTGTTTTACCAGAAAATCTCTATTTGAATTACTAACTGAAAACCACTATAGGTACTCAAGGTACATATAAAGTCAAGCTTAGTATCAATAAGTTCTACTGAACTTAGAGCTGTGTGCCAAAGGGATAGCACACCCTTTCTACAGCTCAAGCTAGTATCAGTAGGCCACAAACTAGTGTAGGTAGTACAACACTGCACAACACTAGAATGTCCTTAAGGGATGGACCCAGTGGATCCACTCAGCTTCAGTATAAGGACATGACTTTCTTTGACTTGAAAGCCATGTGTGCTGAAAGGCACCTGAAGATAGGACAGAGTCCCTCCACACTACACCTGATAGATCTGCTGACAGCAGATGATCTTAGATTAGCTTTAGGAGCTAATGGGTCGGAATCAGTGAGTTGGTCAATTACAGTATCTGGGTCAGATGATGAACATCAGGTTGACCAAGACTCTGTGATTGAAGGGCCAGGCCCCAAGGGGTCTGAACAGGACAGAGGAATTCTCCCTAAGAGACCTGACAGAGTGGGAGAGAAGCCTAGGTCCCTTTCTAGGGACTCTGACCACTCCTATCACTCTGGCAGAGAAACTGTCCACCAGAGAGACTCCTACTTCCTAAGAAGAGAGAGTTCCTCTGAAAGAATGTACAAACTGCTGCAGTATGAGGAAGCAAGATTTGCCCTCAAAACCAAGCAGTTGGCATTAGATAAAGAAGCCTTTGAGCTCCAGAGAGCTTCTAGAAGAGAGGGGTTAGAACCCCCTGGTGGCAGCAACAGTGTCCCTAGAGGCAGAGAATATATTCCAGACCATAGGAACCTGAGCAAGGTTGTTCCTCCCTACCAGAGTGGGGATGATATCCATAAGTGGATAACTGCTATGGAAAGGGCCTGTAGAGTACAACAGGTCCCCCAAAAGCAGTGGGCAGCAATCTTGTGGCTCTCCTTTTCAGATAAAGGTAGAGACAAGCTCCTCACTGTTAGAGAAGAGGATGCTGATGACTATGAAGTCCTGAAGAGTGCACTGATAGATGGGTTTGGCTTAACCACTGAGCAGTACAGGTTGAAGTTCAGAGACACCCAGAAGGCACAGACTCAGGACTGGACTGACTTTGTAGATTGTGCAACCAAGGCTCTGGAGGGTTGGCTGGTTGGCAGTAGGGTTACTGATTTCAAGGGATTGTATAATCTAATGATGAGAGAACAGATCCTTAATAATTGCCAGAACCAGTTGTTGCATCAATACCTGGTGGACTCAGATCTGACCTCTCCCCAAGAATTGGGAAAGAAGGCAGACAAGTGGGTCAGAACCAGGGTGAGGCAGAAAACCCAGAACCAAGGGGGTGACCCAAAGAAGCAGGATTCTAAGGGCTCTGAGAAAAGTGGGGATAAGTCAAAAGACCAGAAGTCTTCACAAGGGCCCCAAAAATCTGCATCTGGTGGGGAGTCACAATCCAACAAGGGAAAAGGCCAAAAGAAGCCCTGGTGCAAATTCTGTAAACAGAAAGGGCACTGGACTTCTGATTGTAACAAGTCCAAAGACCAAACCACCACCACTCCTGCCCCTAAGGCAACTGTTCCCCCTAGTTCAGCTACTGGTGGAGGTAGTACTCAGAAAAAGGGTGTAGTAGGGCTGACCCTGGGTTCTGAAGTGGACTCTGGCCTAGTCAGAGAACCCACTCAGGCAATGCTGATTTGTGATGGAGACATTGACATGTCCTTCCTAGTGAGCCCCAGTAATCTGGGCAAATACAAACAGCAGCCTGTAATAAATGGCAAACAGGCTTTGGCATTTAGGGACACAGGTGCTAGTGTCACCATGGTGGCAGAGGATCTTGTGGACCCTGGACAGATCATCCTGGGTGAAATGTACCAGGTGACCAATGCAAGCAATGCCAGGACCAACCATAGTCTGGCAGTTGTGAATTTCTCCTGGGGAGGGGTAACTGGCCTCAAGAAGGTTGTAGTCAGTGCAGACCTCCCTGTAGAATGTCTATTGGGCAATGATCTAGAAACTTCAGCCTGGTCTGAAGTAGAGTTATGGACTCATGCTGAGATGTTGGGCATCCCTGCAGAGGTATTTGCTGTGACCAGGTCACAGGCCAAAATGCATGACACTGAACCAGCTCTGGATCCTGAAACTATGGACCAGATGCTTCCCAAGAAGAGGAGCAGTAGGGTTAAGGCAGTGCCTTCCCCTCTGTCTCAGATCACAGATTCCCCTCTTGAGGGAGGAGAAGCAGATCCTGAAGAAGGAACTGCCCCAGAGGGACTTGAGCCTGACCAGGTTGAGTTCTTGGGGGCAGGGGGCCCTTCTAGGGAAGATCTGAGTAAGGAGCAACAGTGCTGCCCCTCTCTTGAACCCCTCAGACAGCAGGCTGCTGCTGAGGCTGCTGGGAGTGCTAGTGGGTCCCATAAAGTTTATTGGGATGAGGGACTCCTATATTCTGAAGGTAGAGATCCAGCCCCTGGAGCCACCAGGAGGTTGGTAATACCTCAGAAGTTTAGGGGTTCCTCTTGACCCTAGCACATGACATCCCTTTGGCCTGCAAGTCACTTGGGCCAAAACAAGACCTGGGACAGGCTTGTTCCACATTTTCATTGGCCACATATGTCAGAAGACACAAAGGAGTTTTGTCGCTCCTGTGTCACATGCCAAGCCAGTGGCAAGGCAAGTGGCACAACAAAGGCCCCCCTGATACCACTACCTGTGGTGGGGGTACCCTTTGAGAGGGTAGGCATTGACATTGTTGGTCCCCTTGACCCTCAAACTGCATCTGGGCACAGATTTATCCTGGTGGTAGTGGATCATGCCACCAGGTACCCAGAGGCAATTCCCCTGAGGACCACCACAGCCCCTGTGGTGGCAAGAGCCCTCATTGGAGTTTTCTCCAGAGTGGGTTTCCCAAAGGAGGTCATCTCTGACAGAGATACCAACTTCATGTCAGGATACTTGAAAGCAATGTGGAAGGAGTGTGGGGTAACTTATAAGTTCACCACCCCCTATCACCCACAATGCAATGGGTTGGTTGAACGCTTCAACAAAACCCTGAAGGGAATGATTAAAGGACTCCCAGAGAAGCTTAGGCGGAAATGGGACCTTCTTCTTCCCTGCCTGTTGTTTGCATACAGAGAAGTTCCACAGAAGGGGGTTGGTTACAGCCCATTTGAGCTTCTGTTTGGGCATCCTGTAAGAGGTCCATTATGTTTGGTAAAAGAGGGCTGGGAGTTACCTCTCAAACCCCCAAACAAGATGTGATGGACTATGTACTTGGTCTCCGCTCCAGGATGGCTGAATACATGAAAAAGGCAACCAAAAACCTGGAGGCCAGCCAAGAATTACAAAAAGCTTGGCATGACCAAAAGGCTGTGCTGACTGTATACCAGCCAGGACAGAAAGTGTGGGTGTTGGAGCCTGTGGCCCCAGCAGCCCTCCAAGACAAATGGAGTGGCCCCCATACAATAGTTGAGCAAAAGGGAGAAGTCACCTATCTGGTGAATCTTGGAACTCCCAGGAGCCCCCTGAGGGTGCTCCATGTCAACAGATTGAAACCATATGTTGACAGGGCTGACATGGGCTTGCTCATGGCAACTGATGAGGAACAGGAGGAGGAGAGTGACCCTCTCCCTGACCTGCTCTCGCAGAACCCTGATGATGGGTCAGTAGATGGTGTTGCTTTGGCAAGCAGCCTCACTGACCATCAGCAAACTGAGTGCAGACAAGTTCTGCAGCAGTACAGACATATGTTTAGCCTGACCCCTAGTCAGACTACCTGGTGCACCCATGAGGTGGACACTGGAGACAGTCTGCCTGTCAAGAGTAAAATCTACAGGCAACCTGACCATGTCAGGGACTGTATCAGGACTGAAGTCCAGAAGATGTTGGAGTTAGGTGTGATTGAGCCCTCAGATAGCCCATGGGCTAGCCCAGTAGTCCTGGTACCCAAGCCTCATACCCAGGGTGGAAAGAAAGAAATGAGGTTTTGTGTAGACTACAGAGGCCTCAATGCAGTCACCAGGACTGATGCCTATCCCATACCAAGGGCAGATGAGCTGATTGATACTTTGGCCTCAGCCAAGTATCTGAGTACATTTGACCTAACAGCTGGCTACTGGCAGATCAGGTTAGCTGATGATGCAAAAGCCAAAACAGCATTTTCAACCCCTGGTGGGCACTACCACTTTGTGGTGATGCCCTTTGGATTGAAAAATGCACCTGCCACTTTCTCAAAGGTTGGTGAACAAAGTTCTGGCAGGGATGGAAACTTATTGCTCAGCTTATCTAGATGATATTGCTGTCTTTAGTTCCTCCTGGCAGGATCACCTGGTCCACCTCAGAAATGTTTTGGAGGCTCTGCAAAAGCAGGCCTCACTATCAAGGCCACTAAGTGCCAGATAGGGCAGAGTCAGGTTGTGTACCTGGGCCACCTTGTGGGTGGAGGCCAGGTTCAGCCTTTACAGAGCAAAATCCAAACCATAATGGAATGGGTTGCTCCAACCACCCAGACACAGGTGAGAGCCTTCTTAGGCCTGACTGGGTACTATAGGAGGTTTGTGAAGGGATATGGATCTATAGTGACCCCCTTGAATGATCTGACCTCAAAGAAAATGCCAAAAAAGGTTCAGTGGACATCTGGCTGTCAGAAGGCATTTGAAGACCTAAAGCAGGCCATGTGCACTGCCCCCATCTTACAGAGTCCAGACTACACCAAAAAGTTCATTGTCCAAACAGATGCTTCTGAGCTGGGTGTGGGAGCTGTACTGTCTCAACTGAATGATGAAGGTCAAGACCAGCCAGTAGCTTTCATTAGCAGAAGGCTGACCCCTAGAGAGAAACGTTGGTCAGCTATAGAGAGGGAGGCCTTTGCTGTGGTATGGGCCCTGAAGAAGCTGAGGCCATACTTGTTTGGCACTCACTTCATAGTTCAGACTGACCACAAGCCCCTCCTATGGCTTAAACAGATGAAAGGAGAAAACCCAAAACTTTTGAGGTGGTCCATTTCCCTACAGGGGATGGACTATACAGTAGAACATAGACCTGGGACCCAACATGCCAATGCAGATGGACTCTCAAGGTAGTTCCACTTAGAACACGAAGACTCAACTGGTCAAGGTTAGTTTAGTGTCGCTGCGTTTGGGGGGGGGGGTTGTGTAGGAGAGTAGGATCTGCCTCTTATGTTGCCCCCACTTTTTTTCTGATGTTTACACTGGTTTCTAGCTATAGTCTGGCTGGGACCCTGCCAATCAGGGCCCCAGCCTCTCTGTTCTCTCTAAACGACTTGGAGTGCACTCTAGGTGCACTACTGATTGGATACTGTGGTACCTTATGAGTCCCTAGTATATGGTACCTTAGGTACCAAGGGCATAGGTACTTCACAGGCCTACCAGGGGCTGAAGCATGTATTATGCCACCCCTGGGAAGCAGACTAAATCTGACACCACAGGCCTGCTACTGCAGCCTGGGTGAGGAAGTGCTAGCACTCCTCACTGAGATATAGGTCCCCTATATCTCTCCTGCACACACATTTAAACCTATCAGTCACCCCTAAAGCAGGCCCTATCAATCCTAAGGGCAGGGTGCTTAGTTTCTATGTGAGGGGGTGCCTCTGCCTGAGCAGGGCCCCTCTACAGCTCTCGGAGCCTATTCTCTGGGTCTGTTTGTGAATACAGTCAAACCATATACCCTTAAGTGCATTATATCCTCGCGGTAAATGCTAACTTTGGAATGGCTGCATCAAAACATGTCGTGTTTGGTGTCAAACACTTTGGAATCATACCCCCACACCAGTAAGTGGTGTGGGAGTATGATCCCACCCTTCTAGAGGGATAGACATGTACCTACTGTGGAAACGCGATAGAATCCTGAAGAGCCCTGGCATCACAAAATGGATGCCACCAGTCACAGACACTGGGCTGCCCTCCTGCTGATGACCGAAACTCGCAGTGGAGGAGGCCCAACAATAGGTATCCTGTCCCAAGGGGGTGTGACCACCTCCCAGACAGGGTTTAGTGTATTGGGGCTGGGTGGGTGCACTCCTAGAGTGCTTTGAAGTCCTGCACTGGGGGAGCAGAAGGCTCCTCTGTGCATACGCCAGTTCAAACCGGCTCAGGGGCTACCTGCCCCTGCTCTGGCGCGAAACTGGACAAAGGGAAGTGGGTGTAGCCACCCACTCCCCTGACCCTCCCATAGGTGGGGTCATAGAGCTAGTCCCTCCCTTCTTTTTAGTATAAGAGGGGGAACCTGTGCATTGCAACCTAGATACCCCTGGACGACGCTCTAAAGAAGAATCCCGGACCTTCGACGTTCCACTACCTCTGGAAGACTGAAGAATCTCCCTTGGAGTCAAGGAGTGACTCCCCTGCTTGGCAGGCACCAAAAACTGCAAACGACGGTCGCAAACTACGCTGCTCCCGCTGGAGCCCGAAGTCCCTGCAGCCCAGGAAGAGGATTTCCTGACTTCTCCAAGGCCATCGTGAGTCCCCAGCGAAGCTGAGGCAAGTGGACCCCACGAGTGACGAGGAACCGCAGACCCTGGGTACCATGCACTATTTTCGAGTGCAACCCCTTCACGACGTTCTACGAACTTGTGCTTTGGACCACGTGTGGTCCCAGCCTCTAGCAGAGATTCCTCCCAGGATCAGAGGCCTACCCCATCCCGAGTGACCGTGGGCCCCTGTTGAGTGAATCCTCCCGTGGCGTCTTCGCGATCCCTTGCCAGCCGGCTTGTGGGTCCCCTGAAGACCTTTCTAAGAAACCAAAGGGCTCCCCTGGTTGCTCCAGGCCTGCCCTGACCTACCTTCGCTGGGTAAGTCCCCCAGACCTTGCTGGTCTGCACCATTGACTTTTTATCTTCTCCACGAGACTTGCTGCTACCAAGGCTTGATGGCTCCAATCGGGTCGCCGACACCGCAGTCAGCTGCAGACTTCGTGGGTCACGCTGAATCCAGCTCCTGGTCATCCTCGACGCCTCCTGGACCTCGTGGCTGAAGAGTCAAGACACCCGCGAACGACCTGAATCTGTCAACGACGGTGGGCATTCATCTTCCTTGCCCCGGGTCACTGCCAAGTGACTTTGAACACTGTCCCCTCTGCTTTCAGGTCTTCCTTCTTCCGAATCCAGGCTTGGATTCCACCGGACACTTCTCCTGTCGTCGCAAGCAGCAAGTCTTCACTGGCTCCCATTGAAAACGACGTCGCAACCCAAAGGACACCTATGTACCCGGCTTCCCTGGGTGAGGTAACTTCAGCACTACGGTGCTCCTGTGGGTGTTGGCCCTAGAACTACTTACCCTGTAAGTGACTTGCTTGTAGCTACTCCAGAAGTGCCCTAAAACTCCTATTTTCCAAGTGCGACTATCGCATAGACTTGTACAGGACTCGTGTCGGTGTTAGACACATCGCGTCCTACACCCTTGTTAAATCTACCCGTAACCGCGTCCTTCGACTCGTACTGGGTTCGTGTCGGTGCGCTCGCCTCGAACACGCAAGGGACCTTTAACATTGATATCTCAATCGCGTCCTTTCGCATAGACTCGTACAGGACTCGCATCGGTGTCAGAACACCACGTCCTTCCCCTGTGGGTCTCCTACAACTACCTGGGGTGGTTCTTTGGGGTCCCTCGATTCTACATGCTCTAGGCCCAGGTCTAGTCAAGCTAGGGTTGTGATATTTGATTGTGCTAATTTATATTGAAACATTGCTTTGTACATATGTTCCTGACTTCTAATCTCATAAAGAGATTAGTAGAGAGTTGTTTAGTAATAAATACATATATATTTGATATATATACCTGTGTGGTGTCTTTTCATTTGGTGATTCAAGAGATTGTGTGGTAAAACAAGCTGCTTTACATTCCTCCAAGACTTAGCCTGAAGGCTGCTCTCCACAGCTACCACTAGGATAGCTTTCTTTAAAGGTTGTCTTAAACCTACCTATCATAAGAGTCGAATTGTACTGGTGCAAGGTGTCCACTTTAACTAGTGGACAGCATATACCAGGCCAACTTCTCACAATAATTAATTCCCCTGCTGCACAGTCATTTGCATACGTAGTTTGCAACAATAAGTAAACTGGCATAGCAATGTATGTTTTGGGCAATTTGGTAATTCATAGGCTTGTCATGGCAGTATCTGTAATTAGTGCAATAAATATGGTCTGAATCTTTAGGACTAACCTAAAACTATTTTTTCTCTTTCATCCACATGCACGTTGGGCAGTTCTGGCCTACTTGTGCAAGTCACTAATGCACTGAGCAGCCCTGGCCTTCTGACCAGCTCCCCTTGTCTTCACATGCCACTTAATCTGAATTCACATTAAGGTGAGAGAACAGTTTTTACAAATGTTTTATGGGGGAGATTCTAAGCCCTTTTGCCTGGTAACGAATGGGGAGGCAAACTAGGAATTTTCTCAAATATTGTATGAGTGATCTTGTAAAAACTACTGCTTTTAGGTCATTGTTTTAACAACACTTTGCTGAAAAAGGCACCATTTTGTTAAATATTTGTGTTCCCTATGGGGAGAGATGCCCAGCGCCTCTCTGGGGAGAGCCATGCTCAGTTCCTGCACTCACCCAAGGAAATTAATGGTTTCAGCTTACGCCTCACCACTTTGAAGCTTCACCAGCCGCCACTACGACCCGCACTCCATCGCAGTCATTGTGAACTTGTGCCTTTCCCTGAGTCTAGCACAACGAGATGACCGCAAGTGGTGCTTTGTGCATTGAGGTGCTTTGAACTTGCACACCTCTGGTTCTACTAGTTGGATTTTTGTCATTCTGATATTTTATTTATTAAAATATTCTCTATTTTTCTAAATTGGTGTGGGATTTTTCTTGCCATGTGTTTTCACTTTATTACTATTTAACTACTGCAAAAATACTTTACACATTTGCTCTAAGTTAAGCCTGATTGCTTTTCTGCCAAGCTATCAGAGGGTTAAGCACAGCTTAATTTAGTGACTTTTGTGGTTCGCCCAGACAAGGTTTGTGGCTGTTATTTGAGATGGGTCTCCACCCCCCTCAAGGACCCATTGCACCCCACTGAGAATGACTTCTATTCTCCCTTTCACACTTGTGAAGTACAGGTACTCAGTGCCTGTGAGTACCCGCCCATTTAACGCCCCGTCTGTAACGGCAGTCCCTGAGTTGTTTAGTCAATAACACTGTCTCTCTTACCCATTTGGGTTCCTCGTAGTTAGGCGGTAGCGGCGTTGCGCACAGGCAGGCAGCGCACTAAGGACTGTTTATCTGCATTTATGCATCACATTACAAACTAGACTTCAACATAATTTGTTTTCTCTCTGTAATTATGTGTATTTATCTATTTAAATAGAGTGCAGCAGGCCTTAATTATAACCTGGGTATATAGCACAGTAACTTGGTACAGCCCCCCGTGTGCCCTGCTGACATGTTTGTCACACAAGGCCGTGACACTGGAGCTAGAAGTCAGAAAGGCACTGATGCTCAGAGCCAGCTGCCTTCATCCTGCCCACGCCAGCATCCACTGCTGAGCAACGGAGGCTCAGGCCCAAGGCTCAGAGTGGTACCCAGTCACTTCGGAACAGTTCAGAGCCAGTCAGTGCCAGGGGCGTAATGCAGGCCCCTGCAGACCCTGAGACACAAGGGGGGGGGCAACCCTCCAGGGGGCCTACAACACTTCAAGGGGGCCCCATTCAGCCCAAAGCCAATTAATATTCATGAGATATGATAGTCTTGGGGTCCCTCATCGAATTTTGCAGGGGATCCCCACCATTTTGTGCAAGCTGATGAGATATGATAGTCTCGGGTCCCTCTTCAAATTCTGCAGGGGATCCCCACCATTTTGTGCAAGCTGATGAGATATGATAGTCTCGGGATCCCTCATCAAATTCTGCAGGGGATCCCCACCATTTTGTGCAAGCTGATGGGATATGATAGTCTCGGGGTCCCTCATCAAATTCTGCAGAGGATCCCCACCATTTTGTGCAAGCTGATGAGATATGATAGTCTCGGGGTCCCTCATCAAATTCTGCAGGGGATCCCCACCATTTTGTGCAAGCTGATGAGATATGATAGTCTTGGGGTAACTCATCAAATTCTGCAGGGGATCCCCACCATTTTGTGCAAGCTGATGAGATATGATAGTCTCGGGGTCCCTCATCAAATTCTGCAGGGGATCCCCACCATTTTGTGCAAGCTGATGAGATATGATAGTCTTGGGGTAACTCATCAAATTCTGCAGGGGATCCCCACCATTTTGTGCAAGCTGATGAGATATGATAGTCTCGGGGTCCCTCATCAAATTCTGCAGGGGATCCCCACCATTTTGTGCAAGCTGATGGGATATGATAGTCTCGGGGTCCCTCTTCAAATTCTGCAGCGGATCCCCATCATTCGGTGTTATGCCTCTGGATGATGCCTGTATTGATTGGGTGGAACAGGTTCAGGGCCTGATTTAGATCCTGGCAGACAAGTTACTCCGTCACAGTGGTCACAGTGGTCACAGTGGTGACGGGTATCCCGTCCGCCGAAATATAAATGTCATTATATCCCATGGGACTTATATTTCGGCGGACGGGATATCCGTCACCATTGTGCTGGAGTAACCCGCCCGCCAAGATCTAAATCAGGACCTCTGACACCAAGATGTTAGCAAGAGCACAGGCGAGGTCTTCTGACCTGGAAGCTGTCTACAGCATCAGTCACACACAAACAGAAGGGACAGTGGCAAGAGCTCTTTACAAAAGGACATATATGAGCAATAACAAAAAGCAAGGAAAAGGCAACAGGAGGAAGGAACCATATCGGAATCAAACAGTAAGATGAAAATCCTGTACCATCAGTAACTTCACAGAAGAACACGAAGAAAAAAGAGGGAAAGAAGACAACACCACTATACCAACAGAGGACGAATAAAGAATAAAGTCTAGTCTGGGTTCTTCAGGTCTCGGAATGTCCATAAACTTCCTATGTAAATGTTTACTTCGGGAACTGTCCTTGTCCACCATCGGAGACAACCTTCCAACTCTTTGACGACCTCAGGATGGCCAGCAACATGGACAGGAACATCAGACACACCCAACCCTTGAGAGCCATCACCCACAACAGGCTTCCCAGCTGAGACATCAGCAGGAACCACCCCAGAATCACCCCATGTCCGACAGCCTCCACAGGCTCCAAATCTCACCAGACTCAAGAATCGCAACATTTTTCTTACCTTTAGAAATTTTAACTTGGCCAAAATAAGTATGTTTGTCTTTTATAACAGCTCTACGTTTCTTGACAGAAGCCCTATCTCCCACTCTCTGCTTCCTTTCCTCCACACAATGCTCAGCATCACACCATGTCTTATATATCAAATGATGATCTCTTATCCGTTCAGCACCATGCTGAACTTTCACACCAATATTGACAGAACCACTACATTACCCCAAGGGATTGAGCATAGAGCCAGCACTGCGACCCTTAACACATACAAAAGGAGGCCCCCAAGTCACACTACACTGGTGGGCCCACAACTTCTCCTGGTGAACCTCCCTGAGTGCGCCTGTACGCTCCACAGTAGACTGTAGACATGCATTCACCGATATGTTCATCCACTGATTTAAGCATTTGCTTGCGGTGTTCCTAGAGCTATTAAAAAAGGATTAATGCATAAATGCATGAAACACACAAAAGGTGATGGAAGAGACCCAATCAGGGCGTAACTCATCTTGGGTGGCGTGTGCTCCGGTTCAGGGAGGACGTGACCTGCAGTTTGGGCTCGCCTGTTCCTATTGGAGCAGAGTCAAGACTGATTTGAATACAGCTGTGTCCAAATTGAGGTGTCATAGTGGGTAAAAGAACAGTGGGTCTGAATGCTACCCTGAGGGATTGCCAGTGGTTGGACTTGTTGCAAGCGTTCGTCCCACCACCTTCAGTGCGTTTGACAATGGATACAGGCTTCAAGAATCCCTTCATCTCCCTTGATACATATTAGTCATCACTGTCCATAATTAAAGTTTTAGGAATGCCTTTATAAGCAAACACATCCTTTAGAAAATCCAAAACACTCCTAGTGGTGACAGCGTTCACAAGGTTCGCTGCCACTCATTTTGAAGTGAAATCTACAAGGACCAAAACTACTCTGTGCTAGAGTCAACAAATCAAAGGTTCCCGATGTCAAGACCCAGTTACGTCCACGGCTCCTCTGGAACTTCAACTGGCGAGAGAGGGACTGTCATGATTACCAATGACTTAACATCGCGAGCACATTCAATGCTTCCCTAACAAGCTCTCCCACTAGTCGGTCCATTTTTGGCCACCAGGGTATTTCCATCACCCTAAATACCCTTCCTGGTCCAAATTTATGTTTTTTCCCCTTAAAGCAGCAGGGGGTGGGGGAGCACTCTCTCCCCTACACAACTCGTCTCCAGTGATACACAACTCTTGCCATACATTCAAAAATCCCCTAAGGAGTTCAGACTGGGTTGACAAGCTAGGCCAACCTTCAACAACAAACTTCTTTGCCTGCAAAAATACAGCATCCTGGTTTGACTCCTTTGACTCCTGTTCCCTAACCCACCTCATCGACAGCTCTACATCCTCTGACTCCCTCAGCTCTTGCAAAGGTAAGCGCGATAAACCATCTCCTGCAGCACTCTAGATTCCTGGTGTATATTCCATATGAAAATGATACTCCTCCCGGCCTCCGTCCACCTTTTGATCCTCTGAGTGGCCTTTTCCAAACCTTACAATCAAAAAAATGGACATGGGGTCTATGGTCTGTCCGCAACACAAAAGGAAGACCCCAGGCAAAAAACTTGAAAAGGTGAATTGCCCATGAGCATGAGAGTGCCTCAAACTCAAAGTAATGTTCTTCCACACCGCTCAGAGAATGTGAGGCAAAAGCTGCAATGGTTTCTTCATCATCAATATGCAGTGCAAAACCTGCCAAGAGGCCTTTAATGCTGGCATCACTTGTTAAGGGTTTATGAGTGACTCAAAATGTCCCAAGGTTGGCCTTTTGCCAGTTGCATCCTTTGCAACATTAAAAGCCTGGTCACACTTTTCTGTCCATTCAAAATTAACTTCATTTTGATTGAATTAACAACATTAGAAAAATTATTAACACATTTTGAATAATACTCTGCCAAGCTTAAAAAGGACCTGACTGATTCTGCTAACCCAAACTGTCCCCAGAAATTGTGCATCCCAGACAGGCCACGGCCCCCACCCTAAACTTGCATTCCCCCTCTTTATAGTGAGTCTATTCTCATGCAAGCTACATACTTGTGGTGTGTGGAATTTGTGAAATTTGCTTTTGTGGAGTTATACAAAATTATACAAAACTACTTGCAATTATACATATCTGTCATTTAGCACTATTCAGTTCAATTCAAATTAAGCTTTATTCGAATTCTTCATAGGAAACGATAAACCCATATACAAAATGTAAATTCTATTAAAAATTTAAAACAATATGTGTTCCATATAAAAAGTACAAACATATTTACAGTACCATAAAATATTCCTATTAAAAGGTCTTCCTACATCTAATCACACTCTTTAAAAACCTTACGATAGATACAAACATTTTATAGCACCATAAAATCCATATTAAAATGTTTTTCTACATCTTTTCACTCTTTAGAAACCTTGCCATAGAGAAACCTATCTACTCGTTAGCTAGAGACTGTAAAAATAAGAATGCAGGTCGACATTGTCTAAACCCATAAGACATCTGTATCGGTAAAATCCAACTCTTTCTCTGTTCATTATAGAAGTCACAGAATATTACAGTGTGAATTGTTGACTGTAGTGACACATAACCGCAGGGACATTTATAAAGACATTGTGACCAACCATTTATCTCTGGGAAACTAGTCGAGCAATGGAATATACCGAATCTAAAATGCGTTAGAAGAAGTCTATCTTGTTTCCTCTCAATAGATTTTAAATATGGTTGCATGTCATGAGTGAACAGGATCATTTGGTTACTACGGACACTCGGCTTCAACAATCTCGAAGACAGTCTTAATCCCTCCAGTAACAATAAATACTCACTTTGAAATTTCTTTCTATCGATGTGCTCTAAAGATTCTGGCTGATCATAAAATTCTGGGTGGCCCAGATCACTCATACATTTTTAATATATTTCAGCCATGGTAAGAAAAGAGCAAACTGAGATGTAAGACATTCCCTAATAATGTCACGATTGAGGGCGGTTTTCTCAGTTAACCAGATCTTATGCCACAAAAGAATTGGCTGGATCTTAATTAGATCGATTAAGAAGGCTAGTCCCAGATCAATAGCTTACATGGGAGGAACGGCAACCTGGTACCGCTAGGAGAAATCTCAAAAAACATTCTGCACCACTTGCAAAGATTGACAGTTAGTATACCCCCAAACACCTGCCGTATACAGCTGTTGATACACATTTTGACCTTTGATCTCTTCAATGTCACCTGGTTTCAAGAATTTGTCAAGCTCCACATGCAAATGTTCCATCATTAGGTTAGGTACTCTCCTAACTTTGTGTACAAAACATGTGGCACTATTCTTTTAAATAATTCTATGTGAAGAATTTTTAATCCAAGTTACCCTTTAAAAACCTCACTGAGCTCATGTACAATGTCATCATCATCACTCGCACTGCTTACCAACAAACCTTGATCTATGGAATTGGGGTTGAAGATGATACCTAGGTCTTTCTGGTGACTCCACCCCAAAGGATGGTCATCTCTTCTGGTAATATCTATCTTCCATACCATTTCCCTGCCCTTAAAGGAGATTGTCATAACCGAGAAGCCCATCTATTTTGACACCTCCATAACTACCAGAATTGATATATTGAGGAGACAAAACAATGAGTTCTACACCAACAATCTTTTCTCAATTTGTATTACCAATAAAAGTGCTGGGTGACCCAGAATTCACCAGTAGGGTTACTTCCTTGTCTCCAATCACTGGAAAACAAACTGGCATACCAACACGTCCATCACCTGCCATGCTATTTACTTGAATCTCATTACTTTGTTGCTCAATCTTTAAGATATGGCCATGTGTCCCACTCTCTGGGTACCTGATTTATTGTACTTTAGAACTTTTGCTAACTCTTTCAAAGTGCCCACATTTGCCACACTTCCTGCAAACAGCATTATAATCCTAGCAATTCAAATAGTTAGATAAGTGCCCCAGACTGCCTCACATATAACACTTATTTTTCTCTATCTACAAGAAAATGTGTTTCACATGTTCCACTCCTGTTCTCTGAACTAACTTTTCCTCATCGGACACAACTTGGTGTTTGATCACTCTCTCTGCCACATTGGGCAAACCAGTCCTCATTTCGTGAACCCATTCAGACGTGTTTCATCCCCTCCACAATGTCCACCGCCTCCTCGCGAGAAGGATTCAGCGAGAATAACTCCTCTGGAGCTGTTGCTGCAATGAACGAGCTGGTCTCTTTCAAATATTCAGTCAGATCACTAAAGTCACATGTACGTGCAAACTTCTGGAACATGCCACATAATTCCCAACTATTTCTTCTCAAAAAAAGAATGGTCCTCAAAGACAACAATATACAGGGACCAACATGGCCCTCTAGCCCTTTGAGTGACCTTCCATACACATCCCTGAGTTCACCTTCGCCATTACCCACGGTGAGTTCATTTAGACGCTCGTAAATGTTGCATCCTTTATTCCCTAAATTAAGCAGACGGATTCGCTGTTTTCTTCTGAGGGCTTTAAGAGTCAACTAGCTTCGTCCATTTTGTCCGCGCAAGTAGGGGTTCGTCAAGTTCCAGCAGAATGCTTTGAGGCTGAGACATGCTGGCAACCGCCATACTCAATGTGCAAGAAAATAATAAGTTTAAACAACCAATTAAAATAACTAACACAACGAACTAGAATAAATACACTAAACATTGGCATGACTTCCAGAGCAATTCTTCCTCAGTCACATTATGGACCATAGTCACAGCTGTCAAAAAACGCCAATACAAATAGGAGAAGTTGAACCTGTTTTATATTCAATAATCCAATTTGCTCACATTAATGCAGCAGGGAAGATTCCGTTCCCTTGACAGTATCAGACTCACAACCATCTGCCTCCAAAAACATCTGCAGCCGTGCGAAAGATGTGAGAGAGGAAGTCATCGCTACAACCTTCCTGTGCCTACCCCGGAAAGTTGCTGAAGATGAAAAACTATAGCAGAATCAAGTTCCTTACATCAAAACCGTGTACAACGGAGTCAGTCGAAGGTGCAATATTTTTAACATCTCCTCACAGTGTCTCTGGTAATGAGTTTCCGGGGCTCACAAACTGCAGGAGCGCGCGAGCAGGCAAAGTACTTCCCTCGCAGGGACCAATCAATGTGCAGTTTGATGTGTCCTGGTGATTTTAAATGACCATTCCCAACAAAGTTGGTTATTTCTTGATGGTGCTAAAGGAACCAATCACCACACAGTCTCCTGCCCCAGGGACCAATCATTATGCAGCTTCCTGCTCCCACAGGCAAGGTTGGAGCTGCTGTCCATACTCTCATATTGTGTCCTCTTACTCCCGAGAGATGCCCTGATGTCTCATACTCTGTCCTCTTACTCCTGAACTGTTGCCACCTACTCGCACATCGTGTCCTCCGGCTCCTGAGCCACGCCCTCCCATGATGTCAAAAGACACACAATTGATGGACGGAATGCAGAACAAATCAAAACATTCACCCCCAGTCAAGAGATCTGGGTTAAATGCATCATTCTTTTGCTCACCATGCCACCCCAGTTTAGACATGGCCATATGCAAATCAGTCTTGACCCTGTGCCTCATGGGAACAGTCCAGCCCGAACTGCCAAGCCAGGTCCTCCCTGGACTGGAAACAAGCATCCTAGGACCGGTTTCGGGCTTTCAGCCCTCATCAGCCAGGATAGCTTGATTCCAGTGGCACAGTAAGCCCGGGACCCACGATGGATTTAGGCCCAGATCTCTGTACTGGGGTGAATGTATGACATTGTTCTGCATTCTGTCCATCAATTGTTCTTTTTGCATTTGTCACCCCGAGTGGGACGGGTACGCCCAGACGTGGGTCCCGTGCTCTCCATGTCACTGGAGTCAAGCTATCCTGGCTGATGAGGGGTGAAACCCCGAAACCGGTCCTAGGATGCTTATTTCCAGTCCAGGGAGGACCTGGCCTGGCAGTTCGAGCTGGACTGTTCCCACTGGGCGCAGGGTCAAGACTGATTTGCATATGGCTGGGTTCAAACTGGAATGTCATGGTGAGCAAAAAAACGACGGATTTAGGCCCAGATCTCTGTACTGGGGCGAATGTATGACATTGTTCGGCATTCTATCCATCAATTGTTCTTTTTGCATTTGTCACCCCTAGTGGGACGGGTATGCCCAGACATGGGTCCCATGCTCTCCATGCCACTGGAGTCAAGCTATCCTGGCTGATGAGGGGTGAAACCCCGAAACCGGTCCTAGGATGCTTGTTTCCAGTCCAGGGAGGACCTGGCCTGACAGTTTGGGCTGGACTGTTCCCATTGGGCTCAGGGTCAAGACTGATTTGCATATGGCTGGGTTCAAACTGGAATGGCATGGTGAGCAAAAAAACGATGGATTTAGGCCCAGATCTCTGTACTGGGGTGAATGTATGACATGTTCTGCATTCTGTCCATCAATTGTTCTTTTTGCATTCGTCACCCCGAGTGGGACGGGTATGCAAAGACGTGGGTCCCGTGCTCTCCATGCCACTGGAGTCAAGCTATCCTGGCTGATGAGCGGTGAAACCCCGAAACCAGTCCTAGGATGCTTGTTTCCAGTCCAGGGAGGACCTGGCCTGAGAGTTTGGGCTGGACTGTTCCCATTGGGCACAGGGTCAAGACTGATTTGCATATGGCTGGGTTCAAACTGGAATGGCACGGTGAGCAAAAAAACGATGGATTAAGGCCCAGATCTCTGTACTGGGGTGAATGTATGACATTGTTCTGCATTCTGTCCATCAATTGTTCTTTTTGCATTTGTCACCCCGAGTGGGACGGGTATGCCCAGACATGGGTCCCATGCTCTCCATGCCACTGGAGTCAAGCTATCCTGGCTGATGAGGGGTGAAAGCCCGAAACCGGTCCTAGGATGCTTGTTTCCAGTCCAGGGAGGACCTGGCCTCACAGTTTGGGCTGGACTGTTCCCATTGGGCACAGGGTCAAGACTGATTTGCATATGGCTGGGTTCAAACTGGAATGGCATGGTGAGCAAAAAAACGATGGATTTAGGCCCAGATCTCAGTACTGCGGTGAATGTATGACATTGTTCTGCATTCTGTCCATCAATTGTTCTTTCTGCTTCCATGATGTCAAGCGTAGGTTTTATACTGGAAGGGCACCCATCCAGAACAAAATTCTAAACTTTGGCAAAGTTTAAAACTTTACCACTTTGTATGGGCACTTTACGGTGCAAACACGTGTAAAGCTGGAAGGGTTTGAAGAAAATGAATATTTTCTCCAACTTGACGCCTGCCTTGAGGAGGCGTCATTTTTTTGATGCAAATCCCTTTCTACCAAAGTTAGGAGCTACGGGTTAGCATCAAAATCCATAGATGGGTGCAAGGGAATGTCCGTGTACCACCTACAGTATACCTCTTAGATGTAAAGTAGCACATAGGGCTTCTTTGTGCTACTTTAACACTACTTTTCAACACAATTGAGGATTTCCACTGGAAAGTAAACCCCAAAACAACACTTTGCACCAAGTTTGCATCACTTTTATGATATAAACCAGGTGCAAAGTGCCAGTAAGTCCCCCCGATAAACTAGGATTTAAACCATAAAAGAAAGCGAGGAGGTGTTGTGCACATAAAATTGTATTACTACCCAAATGAACCTTTTTTTGCAATCTCAGAATAATAAAAGATTGGGGAAAACAGTAAGATTCTAAACCTATGATTGCAATTTTGCATGCAGCACTTCGAGGTCAGTTCATAGCTCGATGTGCTCTATTAGAACAGCTGTAACTTATGAGCTCCAAGTAACAAAACGATTTCGGTGACAAACACAGTAACCCACTGAGCTATTTACATAAAATACAAATCTGTCACCTGCATGTTACATGTGGTGTTTTGCAGCAGGAACATTAACCCTCTATGCTACTTTATTATGAGTCCAAGTTGTGACCTAATGAATACCAGACCTCTCTATGAAGTGTATTAACGACCAGAGTTATTGTGCTTTTGTTGTTATCCCTTGAAAAATGCCAGGCACACACAGATCTCTGCAGGAAGCTCTTATCTCGCCCCAGCCTGTTACGAAAAGGGTGCCCCCTGGAGCTTGGCACCCCATCTGGTGGCACCAGTCACCTCGTCCAAAAGCTGGCACTGGTTTGGAATATGTGCCTGGGTGCGTTGACGTAAAGTGTATTGCGTGTCCCTTTTACCACTGGATGGACCAGGTGTAGGTGACGTGAAGAGCCTGGTTAGTGAAAAAAAGCTGCAGTGTTGTCATAAGTGGGAGAGAATTTAAAGATGGCGCTGCACAGGTTGAGTAAATCACATAAGTGACTGCCTTACACTATGCACCTCGTGCTCCTTACACTCTCTTGCACGAACAACCTCTCAGCTATACTTTCACTGTACGCATGCCCATCCAACCACACTCGCCTCCAGCCGCTCCTCTTCATCGCCAACCGCATCGTGCTCATCCAACACAAAATGGGGTATGCATTCCGTGTTCACATTACAACATCCAGGCACATATTTCAAAATGAATGAAAAGCGTGGGCAAAATTTAAATTACACTGGCATAATCTGCTTAATTTCAGGAAATTCGTGTTACGCTTGTTACGTGAAATTCTCGGAATCAACCAACAAGCCCTTTGAATAATTTCATGCCATTCACTGAAAAAATGTAAAAGGCATCATTTGCGGTAAAATTGATCGTGAACGCACAGGAACAACAAAACACGAGCAGCTGTTTGTGGTGCTTTTGTTTAAATTTGTTGTTGCGCCAAAATTTGACGCAAGGACACATTTTAGACAAATTATAATGCAAAATAACAGATTTGAATTTCACAAAGTAACGTGTAATTTCCCATGTTTTGCCAAAATTTCCCATAATTACGCGAAAGCACATGATGCGAATTTCACACATCTATATAATATACCCATCTGCCAAGCGAGGGATAGTTTTACCTCCACGTTTGGTGGGAACAATAGCCACAGATAGGCTGCATCTCGAATTCAGCCCCCCACAAATGCCTTCAAATGTCTGACTGCCCACCAGCAAGTTTGAGCCTCATTTTCAATCATGTCTTCGGCACAGTGGTGAAATTCTACTTTCCCGATGGTCTTTTTAATGAAACACACGTTGATCTTTGATTGTTGCTACATTAACAGTTGCTACAATTTGCACACAGATAATAGGATCCGGAGTGCTCTAGTTTGGACCCAGCCCCCTCCCAAACTCAACTGAGTCAATGACAACACAAGAATTGGGATAACTGCTCAGCGCGGTTACTGGCCAACATTCCTAGGTACAAATCGGTGTCCAAAGAGATCCGCGGCCTGCACTGGCTCCCTGTATCTCAACGCATCAAATTTAAGGCCCTGTGTCTGGCTTATAAAGCACTGAATCACACAGGTCCTTCTTTTCTTCAAAATCTTTTTGTCTGGTACGAACCAGCCAGACAACGTCGCTCTACAGGGGCCAGACTCTTGACGGTACCTAGAATCCGTACATCTCACTGGGGCGGCCGCAGCTTTCTCTATGGCACCTCCAAACTCTGGAATACTCTTCCGAGTGAACTTAGAAGTGCTAGCTCCCTCACCATCTTCAGGAAAGGACTAAAAACCTGGTTATTCCAGAACTAGACGCTTGATCGGGCTACTGTGTTCTCAGCGCTAAGACACCCCCGGGTATACGTGCGCTTTATAAATCCCGCTAACATTAGCATTAACGTTTACTCAGAGGAAACCACAAACCTAGCTTTTCAATTTAGCAAAAAATATGGTCATAATATAAGACTGTCACTGCATATCACACCAAAACCAACATAGGTATCCTGTGCCAAACAAAATGGTGGACAAAGGTATACAATTTGACAAGAACCATGTTTACAAGGATTGACTGGGATTCCTAGAAAGAAAGAATGGCGCAGCACTGAGGACCACACAGCTGTAACCACCTGCATCACTGATGGGGGGTCCCAGTCCTGGTTTGCTTGCCCCGTGCTCCTTGCCCCGCCCCTCCAACACCATGCTCCCGCCAGGCCGCAAGTTGCAACACTCTCTGAGCTATCTTAGGCTTTTCCAACATCTCTCCCCTCTCCCAGTTTCAAAGACACCATTTTCCTCGGGTGTGAGAAAAGCGCCAGGCAGATGGGACCCTTGGAACACCCTTCATGGCGCCCCCTGCCCTCATGGGCAGTGTGTGATCCTGTGCGCCCCCTCCTCTGGGCTGAAATGACTGCCTTTGATCCCGCGGATGTCTTCAGTGAAGTGACCGCATCAGATAACATCTGATTCCTGATCCACGGAACCTCAATGTCACCTTTTCATCCAAAGTGCATCGTTTCCTTATCCAAAACAAGCATTTGCAATGCAATAGGTCTCGCATTTACACGAGTTTAAGCTATTGGTATTGTAAATGACAATGCCTTTTATTTATGTTTTAAAAACGAATCAAAAATAAAAGGCATTGTTATTTGCAATGTCAATAGCTCAAACTCGTGTAAATGCGAGACCTATTGCATTGCAACAGAGTACAGGTCTGCCAAACTCTAAATCAGTCCCAAAGGCCCACATTCTGCAAATCAGAACTGACCCTGCTCCTCATGGGACTAGTCCATCCCACAACGTGGTGACACCACACATTCTCCTCACCCTGTGGCCCACTGTTTTAGTTGGGAAATGTGAGCCCCCTTCCCGAATCTTACTGAGTAAACTACGCCCCTGGCTCCTTAACATTTATATGAGCTCTCTGGCAGCCGTGATTCGGGCTTCTGTCATACCATGACCACACTCAACTACCTAACCTGGAAGAACACTGCTAACCAACTTAAATCTTGGGGTTTCTGCCTTTAGCCACAGAAAAGAAAACCTGCGATCCATGCTCTAATCACCTCCAGACTTGACTACGCTAACTCATTTGTACCTGGGTCTGCCTAAATATCTAAATAGGAAACTTCCGTTGGATCAAAACTCGGCGGCTAGGTTGCTTTTGAATCTACCTTTTATTGGTGCTAAATTATGGAACAAGCTCCTTCGAGAGGTCTGTGCTACTCAATTAGGACAGCTCGCGAGTCTTAAAAAATATGAACATTTAATTTTTTTATTAAATTTAGTTGTCTGGGTCTTTTTTTTAATCCCTTCTCCCAATACCCCAGATCTGGTAACCTGAGGTATCTAGCGCCTAGAAGCTTTTTGAGCTGACCAGACGCTCTATAAATTCACTTTATATTTACATGACATTAATTTTCTCGACCTCAGATGGTTGAAGAGCTCGGCACCAGCAGGGGCCCATAGATGGTACGGGCACGATGAAGACATTGTTTTGCAGAAGGCACGTTATCCTTCTGACATGTCAAACTAATATTTGAAAATGTAATCTTCGAATCACATCTCTACTGCAGGTGCATTTCCTCCCTGTCATCTCACTTTAAAGGCAGATCCCTGCACCAGGTGAATTAACCCACCGAGCTATCTGCGTCGACAGCTGGATACTTTACAATGCAGGGGTAAGGAAGTGACTTCCCCCTGGCTACGAAAGAGGAGGAGGAAGACCACAAGCTGGCGCAGCAATGCATGAAAAAGTTTTCTCTTCAAGACAGGGTGGTGAGAGAGGGAGGGGTCAGGTGAGTCTCAGACAAATGCCACAGTTCAGGAAAGAAGACCGATTGGCGGGCGGAGAGACGGGAGGACGAGAGAACAGGGGAGGCAAGAATAACGGAGGGTATACAAAGAGAGATAGAGAAGGGGGCAGGGAGAGTAGAGGCGCGAAGAAAAATAAACAGAGGGGCGAAATTGAAATTGAAAGAGAAAGTAGGGCAGAACGAGAAAAGGGCGCAGACGCAAAAAGTAAGGAGAGAAAGAGACGAAAATTACAACATGAAAAAGAAAGTAAGAAGGTAGCAGGGGAAGAAAGACGGAACCGAGAGAGGGAAAGAAAAAGGGTAGAGGGGAGGGAGGAGACAAACAGCCCGGCCCTAGAGGAGAACCAGAGGGAAAAGAGACTTTTGGAGGAAAGGCGAAAGACAGCAAGCAAGAAGGAAAAGGAACGAGGCTGCAGAGGAGAACATAAGAGAGGAGGAAAGATGATGAAGAGAGGGGAAGAGGGTGTGAATGAAGGAGAGAAGGGGGGCTTGTGCTGGCGTACAAGAGCGGCGGACTGGGAGGTGGGCAGCACCGAGGCCAGCCGTGCTGCAGGACATGCAGGTGAAGGAGACGGTAGCACTAGGAGTACAGGGACTGAACCTGACATCCAAGCAGGCATGGAGGGTAAGAGACGCCTCCCATACCTTTCTCACTGAAGTTTTGTATAGCGCTGGCATGCCATCTTCTGAGCGCTAGTCATGAGATTTAACAGGATGCCTAGATTTCCTATCTCTGCGGTGGAATAACTCACCCAGGAGGTTTTATCGTTGCATTCTGATATGTTTAGTCTTGATTTTATCGTGCGCTAAATAGGATGTCCAGGGAAGTCCCAGAATGCAAAGCAAAAACACGTGCCCGATAAACTACTTACACAGGAATCTCATAATCTTGACTACACCGAGGGAGTTTTCCCGCACACTGTCGGTAATTGCGGGGGTTGGGGCAGCAGCTAAACTGGGTAGACTCGCGCCCTCGCCTTCGAATTTTCTGCATTTGAAAAGCAGCCAGCCACTGAGTAAGGCTTACACACTGGATAGCACGCCATGCGCGCGTTCTGCTGAAACGCCGGCGACCCGTACACGTGTACATCGCCTGTCCGGGCGCGTGCACATCTCCTGTCCCCCTTCGGCAGAAAATCGACGACAATAGATCTCGCCAAGCGAGCAGTGCATGCGCTGCGTCGCTAGGCGAGACCTAAACAGCGTTGAAACACCTCCAGCATCCGGGCCTTCTTCTCACGGGCCCGAAATGCACGAAGATTTAAGATTAAAACTTCTGAAGTGAACAGTCTTTTATTCTCGCGCAACAAAGAGGCCTTTTAATGCGTCGCGGCGGGTCTGGCTGCGGCGTTTTAAGTTGGCATGTGTTTGTCTCAGATATAAATGTGTCTGGTTCCACCTGGCCTTTTCTGTATCTCTCTCCTCATCGCTTTTAAACAGAAGATTATTCCTGTTTCTCTGCTGTTGTTGCCATGCCAACTCAGTTTGTGTACAAGAAAAATGTACTTGAGGGATGACACTTTTCACCTACAAACGATAATGCATTAGAAATATCAAAACATGTGATAAAGGAGTAAACTGCAAACAAAGAGAGCTTCCTTCCACTGTAGGCCATGGAGGGCACCAGGCCTGTGTAGGTTACAGTCTGCCGCAGGTACAGACTAGCCGTGAGAATTTATTAGAAGGAAATTGACGAGGAATTACCAGAGACCTTGGGTCAATTGCACTGTAATGGAAATCAGAGAATAAATTCAAAGGGAGTTTAATCCAACGCCAGAAATAACTTTCTGGCAACTCCTGTCAGTGAGATGCCACTAAGATGCAAGTGGCGTTCAGCTGTCGTTGTTGCACCGGAGGAGTTTGGGTCTTTCCTCTGCCTAATGTATTGTGGATTATTACTATGCACCAGAGTCTCACCTTCAGTTCAGTGGAATTCATTCAGAATTTCACCGAGTCATCAGCTTACATGTTCTGAGTCAACAACATCAACGAACCATGCCTTGTCATTGAAAAAACCACTTCCACAACAAGACATTCAACAGAAGACATCCTCCGACTCAACAAGACCAACCTCAATGCCTCACCAACAGCGATGCGCCACTCTTTGACACTGCTACCCGCGTGCCCAGCTTCAACCACTAAAAATGTATCGCAGCAATTCAATACATCAGACTCCCTCAAGGTTCTCTGTGCCAACCACCAACTCTCACAGGACCACCAGAGTTCAATTCAATGACAACAATTCAGCCATAAATTTCCTAACACCCAGTGCCTTTGCAACTACTACAAATGAATCACATAAAACTGACAGAGATTTGCAATTAAAATTATTCAATTTTGTTCATGTTTTTGAGATTTTGTTAAATATAAAATTGTGATTTAAAGAAAATGTATGTACATAACTTTATGTATTAATTATTTTTTATGTTGGATATTTAAATTTGTTATGAAAATGTATGTGTTGGAATGATGTATGGCATGTGACCTATCTGACATCCAGCAGTTTCCCTGCTGTTGCTTACATTGAGGTGGGAACAGTAAATGTGACAGCAGCGATGTCCAACACTTTCCCTATAGCTGCGTAGATTGGAGTGGAAATAGTGAACTTAGCTCCTCCAAAGTCCAACACTTTCCCTACTGTGCCACAGACTGGAGTGGGAGTAGTAAATCTTACCCCTCTGTAATACAACACTTTCCCTACTGTGCCACAGACTGGAGTGGGAGTAGTAAATCTTATCTCTCCGTAGTCCAACACTTTCTCTACTGTGGCACAGACTGGAGTGGGAGTAGTACATCTTACCCCTCTGTAGTTCAGCATTTTCCCCACTGTGGCACAGACTGGAGTGGGAGTAGTACATCTTACTCCACTGTAGTCCAGCACTTTCTCTACAGTGGCACAGACTGGAGTGGGAGTAGTACATCTTACCCCTCCGTAGTACAGCACTTTCCCCACTGTGGCACAGACTGGAGTGGGAGTAGTAAATCTTACCCCTCTGTAGTTCAGCATTTTCCCCACTGTGGCACAGACTGGAGTGGGAGTAGTACATCTTACCCCTCTGTAGTTCAGCATTTTCCCCACTGTGGCACAGACTGGAGTGGGAGTAGTACATCTTACCCCTCTGTAGTTCAGCATTTTCCCCACTGTGGCACAGACTGGAGTGGGAGTAGTACATCTTACTCCTCTGTAGTCCAGCACTTTCTCTACTGTGGCACAGACTGGAGTGGGAGTAGTACATCTTACCCCTCCGTAGTACAGCACTTTCCCCACTGTGGCACAGACTGGAGTGGGAGTAGTAAATCTTATCTCTCCGTAGTCCAACACTTTCTCTACTGTGGCACAGACTGGAGTGGGAGTAGTACATCTTACCCCTCTGTAGTTCAGCATTTTCCCCACTGTGGCACAGACTGGAGTGGGAGTAGTACATCTTACTCCACTGTAGTCCAACACTTTCCCTACTGTGCCACAGACTGGAGTGGGAGTAGTACATCTTACCCCTCCGTAGTACAGCACTTTCCCCACTGTGGCACAGACTGGAGTGGGAGTAGTACATCTTACTCCACTGTAGTCCAACACTTTCTCTACTGTGGCACAGACTGGAGTGGGAGTAGTACATCTTACTCCTCTGTAGTCCAGCACTTTCTCTACTGTGGCACAGACTGGAGTGGGAGTAGTACATCTTACCCCTCCGTAGTACAGCACTTTCCCCACTGTGGCACAGACTGGAGTGGGAGTAGTACATCTTACTCCACTGTAGTCCAACACTTTCCCTACTGTGCCACAGACTGGAGTGGGAGTAGTACATCTTACCCCTCCGTAGTACAGCACTTTCCCCACTGTGGCACAGACTGGAGTGGGAGTAGTACATCTTACTCCACTGTAGTCCAACACTTTCTCTACTGTGCCACAGACTGGAGTGGGAGTAGTACATCTTACCCCTCCGTAGTACAGCACTTTCCCCACTGTGGCACAGACTGGAGTGGGAGTAGTACATCTTACTCCACTGTAGTCCAACACTTTCTCTACTGTGGCACAGACTGGAGTGGGAGTAGTACATCTTACTCCTCTGTAGTCCAACACTTTCTCTACTGTGGCACAGACTGGAGTGGGAGTAGTACATCTTACCCCTCCGTAGTACAGCACTTTCCCCACTGTGGCACAGACTGGAGTGGGAGTAGTACATCTTACTCCACTGTAGTCCAACACTTTCTCTACTGTGGCACAGACTGGAGTGGGAGTAGTACATCTTACTCCTCTGTAGTCCAACACTTTCCGTACTGTGCACACACTGGAGTGGGAGTAGTAAATCCTACCCCTCTGAAGTCCAACACTTTCCCTGCTGTGGCACAGACTGGAGTGGGAGTAGTACACCTTACCCCTCTGTAGTCCAACACTTTCCGTACTGTGGCACACACTGGAGTGGGAGTAGTAAATCCTACCCCTCTGAAGTCCAACACTTTCCCTGCTGTGGCCTACATTATAGTGGGAAAAGTAAATGTAACTTCTCTGATGTCCAACACTTTCCTTGCTGTTGCTGAGGTTGGAATAGGAATAGTAAATGTAACCCCTCTAAAGTCCAACATGCTGCCTACTGTAGCTTAGAGTGGCGTGGGAATAGTAAATCTAACCCCTCCTTAATCCAACAATTTCTCAAGTTTTGTTTAGAATGGAGTATTTATATCTTGTTTATACAGTTTGTTTAAAGTTGTAATTGTAAATATTTCATATATTAATATTTGTATTATGTTATGTATATTTTTTGTTATATAGTTGTTTATTCATGTTACTGTAAATTGCATTGCTGATGATATATATATGTTAAAAAAAGTATTTATTTTTCAGTTACATTATAATTTCCTATGTTTATATTTTAATAAAATTACTTATAAATCCATTTAAAAAAAATAAACATTATTTTGCCATTTTTGGGCGATATTCTTTTCAACAATATTTTTGACAATATTTTTGTCAGTTACATTATTAGTATAGAAACGCAATATTTCAGGAGATTATATTTTTGACATGATATTCATGTTCGTCGATATTGTTGTTCTCGACATTCTGTCATACAGCCCTTCTAAAGATGAGCACAGATCGATATTTTATTTGACTTTCACTTATGCTCCTTTTGATAAGACTTGGGGGGCATATTTACAAGGAAGTGGCGGAGCGCAGCGCTAGCCTCCTTGGCTTAACGCCACGCTCTGCCACTTCTAAAACGCAGGGATGCTCCATACTTACAAGAATACGGTGCAGCCTTGCGTTTCCCCCTGCACTGGCGCTAATTTAGCTGCCTAGCGCCAACGCAGGCACTCTTGCACTATAGGGCAAGGGTGCCTGCGTTGTGCGGAATGATTGTTTATGTGCCCGAAGGTGTGCCTTCCTGCACAATAACAATCAGCAATGGCGAATTGTAATTTCTACGTGTGCTGCAGACATAGAAGTTGCAAAACGTCATTTTTTTCAATAATTGTTTATGTGCAGGAAGGGACACCTTCCTGCACATAAACAATCAATAGTGTTTTGCTGTTTATATGTGTGGTGCACAACGTAGCACACATGGAAATAGCAAAAACGAGGAGAAAATGAACATTTCTCCTTGTTGCGCCAGGGTAAGACCAGGTTTTCCCTGGCATTAATCTTGGCACTGCCCGATATTTACTCCACCCTTGTAAATATGGGGCAGAGTCAAAACCAATGGGTGTTGCGGTGGAACGCCCACCACAACACCCACTGCCTGCCCCTTTCACGCTACGTATAGTGTGAAAGGGTGCCATATTCACAAGGGGGTATAACGTAGCATTGTGAATAAGGCGAAGCCCCTATCGCCACCACAACGTCGAGAAAAGTGACGCTTTGGTGGCGATAGGGGCTTGTAAATATGTCCCTAGGTTTTTTTTTTTTTGCTTTGTGTTCCATTTTTCGTGCTTCCTTGTGCATTTGCATGGCACTTCTTTGAGTATACATAAATATCATGGTTTCCTCATGAGAGAGGCCTAGCAATGAATGGGTCCAGGCTTCCTAAAAGGGGTATTCTGGCCAAAAAGAGAGACAGCAATGCAGCCATGTGATGAATTCTCGCAGTGGTACTGAATGTACTCCGCCCTCCATCATGAAAAGAGTAAAAACAGAGCTGGCAACTTTGGGGCCTGTACCTACATTCAAGGCTTTTTTTAGAGCGAGTCCTGCCAGTGCTGAGCGGTACTATTGATAAAAATAAAAAATAATAATATTGCAACGGATCCCTATTGGGCCCTATATTTATGTCCATAACAAACAAAAACTCGGATTTCTTTCTCATCCAAAAGTGCAAGAAACTTCCAGGTAATCTAAGTCACAACGCAGTCGCGACTTACGTTTGTCACATTTTACTTCATGTTGCACAGTGTATGTGTCCTTCTTCCCTAAAGGTATTGGGTCCGATTCACAAAGGGCCTCCTCACTCGTGGCGGAGGCCCCGCACTCGCGGCAGAGGCCCTGGAGTTCTGGCGGAGGCCCCGCACTCGCGGCAGAAGCCCCGGAGTCGTGGCAGAGGCCCCGCACTCGTGCAAAGGCCCCGGAGTTGTGGCGGAGGCCCCGCACTCACGGCAGAGGCCACGGAGTTGTGGCGGAGGCCCCGCACTCGCGGCAGAGGCCCCGGAGTTGTGGCGGAGGCCCCGCACTCACAGCAGATGCCCCGGAGTTGTGGCGGAGGCCCCGCACTCGCGGCAGAGGCCCCGGAATTGTGGCAGAGGCCCTGCATTCGCGGCAGAGGCCCCGGAGTCGTGGCGGAGGCCCCGCACTCGGGGCAGAGGCCCTGGAGTTGTGGCGAGGGTCCCGCACTAGTGGCGGGACCTACGTACTGCAGTTATCCATTGCGGATGTCCCGCCAGAAGTGTGTGGCCCCCAACCGAGTGTGGGGCCCCCACCCGAGTGTGGCACCCCCGCCATGACCGCGGGGGCCTCCACCGCGAGTGCAGAGCCCGTTTGTGAATAGCCACCATTTCCTTTTCCTGGATGTTGTGTTTCTGGGACATTTTTCCATGTAACATCTGAGTTTTGTACAGCGTCCTCTGGGTAATGCAGGTATTCAGACCACATGCTCATCCAATCATTGGCCTCTCTGCGTAGATTGTTACAAATGTGCCAGTTGTTTTAATGATTCATTAGAAAAGTGTGTCGAGGAAGTACACAGCTTTTGAAATACTGAACACACCAAAGGAAAAGGAAACGGGGCGCATACTGGACGTTTGTGGGTGTGAAGTTGGTGAATGGGAAGAGATGAGAAGAAATACATGGAGGAGAGAAGGAAAAGAAAGCGCCGGAGAGGAGAAAGATTGAATGTGAGACCTGCAGATGGGCGGACTACAGAAGAGAAACGGGTAGAAGAAAAGCTTGCATGCCAATGCAGAGGGAGTGACAGCAGAAGAAAGTGCTGCCAAGGAGGGACCCCACTAACTGAAACACAAGGAATGACATCCCCCCCCCCCCCAAAGGCCTTTATCATAGTTAATTCACAATCACAGAGTTTCTGAATGGAGACATTTTCAATTCCAGTTATTTTCAACAATATCATTGTGGTTCGTCATCATCAAACCACTTTATTCGGCTAACCAAAGCCATAAAAGTACACCACGGTGAACAATACATAAAAAACTGATTAAAAAACATATTTATACATTTTAAATTCCTTAAGATATACCACATACGGACAATAAAATGATGCCAATAAAAACAAATGACTTATAATTCATTAATCATACAAAAAAAGCCAAGATATCTATGTATGAAATCAATCAACACTTTAAAATATCTAACCCCCTTTCTTCCTATGTCTGACTGCCGCCACCAAAAAATTCGCAACATTAAAATTCTTCCATGGGTTGTTTAACAACTGCAGATATAGTAGGGCTGGTCTGACTTGCACAAATCCCTTCCCCTTTAAAATGGGTCTTAAAAACTTTCTCCTCATAGGGCTAAAATGCTCACAAAACATTGTAAAGTGCATGGTGTCCTGCAAAGAAAAATTATCACATGTACAGGGACCTAAATGTTTTACCCTGCTCCAGCCCTGTACATCTGCTAAAAGACAATGAATAAGATTAAAACGGAACCTAATTAGAAGAAATCGATGGAAAGGTTTTGTAACAATTGACAGATACGGTTCTATCCGTGGGACTGTCTTTAACAGCAAATGGGCTCTCACCGTGGGTTTCACAATCTCCAATGCCTCTCTCTCTACAGACAGCATATTTAAGAATTGGGCTTTAACCCATGCCACATCCTCTTTCACTATCTTTTCTGGAGTAGCAAAGAGTTCCAGTCGCCCCAGTTTTCCGAGCATTGACTTAACATATTGTATCCATTGGATTTTACCCACATTATCCAACGCTAAAAAGTCCCTAAGGATTTCTCTATTCAATCCCAGTTCTGTATTAATCCATGTCTTTAGCCAACAAATCACAGGACCCATCCCAATTTGATCCTCAACAAAGCCACTGCCCAGCTCTTGGTGAATAGCAAAAGTAGAGGTAGATTTGGGGACCGCCAAGAGATATCTCATAAATTTGTTTTCAACTTGCTGAAGTACCACTGCGGGTTTATATCCCCAAATCGCAGACCCATACGATGCTATTGCAATGCTTTTAGTGCCATACATTTTGAGCAAGGCTTCAAAAGGCTTTGCTCCCAATCGGGAAGCAAAACCTTGGATGGCAGCTATGGACCTCGACATTACAAGTTTTTTTGCCCTTAACTGGGGAGTCCAAGAGCCTCTTTCATCGAATAAAACTCCCAAATAGGGGAAAGAGGAGACCCTTGACAGCTCGACCCCTTCACAATAAAAAGTTTTACATTTTTTTGGCCTCTGCCCCATTGTCATTGTATGCGATTTAGTTTTATTGACAATAAGGTCCAGGGATTGCATAAAAGATCCAAAAGAATCCAAAAGTTTCTGCAGACCAACAGCAGTGCGGGCCAAAAGAACTGCATCATCAGCGTATAGGAGAGCAGGAATAACCCTGTCCCCTATACGTGGAATATCTAAAGTGGCAGTGCTAAGGGAGGTATTTAAGTTATTTATATAAAGTAAAAAAAGCAAAGGGGCTAAAATACAACCCTGACGAACCCCTTTGTCAATTTTAAAGTGCTTTGTGCATTTACCATCTTGGTTGACTCTGACCCTAGAGTAAAGATCCTTATGAAGATCAGCTAAAAATAGACTAGACAGCGGTCCATCCCCATATCCAACAATATTGACCATAACTTTGCTCTATTTACTAGGTCAAAAGCCGAAGACAGGTCCATAAAGGCCAGCTGCAGCGTACCTTGTTTCGCCACTGTATATTTCTCTACCAATAGGTGCAGATTTAAACATTGATCTATGGTACTTCTACCTTTTCTAAAACCATATTGACAATCTGTTAAAATTCCAGAGTCATCCAACCAAT
Source organism: Calotriton arnoldi (assembly GCA_963921515.1). Lineage (NCBI taxonomy): Eukaryota > Metazoa > Chordata > Amphibia > Caudata > Salamandridae > Calotriton > Calotriton arnoldi. The sequence continues at coordinate 5,475,885 of CAWUFW010000137.1, forward strand.
CAGAAAGTTTATTTAAAATAACTCTACCTAAAACCTTCACCACTGAATCAATCAGGGAGATAGGTCTATAGCAACCTGGGTCACCTCTCTGCCCCTTTTTAAAGACTGGAATGATGATCGAGAGAGACAGGGAAGGCGGGAATCCGTGCAGACTAGCCGAATTTAAAAGATTAGTTATGATTTTTGCCCAAAGCTGTGGCATTATTTTATATAAATCGGCCGGGACACAATCGGGGCCGGGGGCCTTATTGCTAGTCATTTGCGCAATAGCCGCCTCCACTTCAGTTTCTATAAAAATCAATGATGTATTACCCCGGGCTAGAACAGGAGTAGCTAGGGAGACCATCTCGGCTTGTGATACTCCATAAACAGTATTAAAATGGGAATACCACTGATCCTCCGTAATATTACATTCTAAGGGAGTGTTATTTAGTCCCGGAAAAAAGGGTTTATTGACTATGGCCCAAAATCTTGCACTATCCCTATTGACCTCCACCGAAAGCAGGTCATTCCACGCCTCTTCTTTAATTTCCTGCTTGCTGCGATCAATCGTACATTTATAGGACTGTCTCAATTTGGCTACGAGGGTACGATCTGTAGGGGTCTGTTTCGAGGCAGAAATAAGCTTTTGGTGGGCTTTCGAACACTCTTTGTCAAACCATTTCTCCCCCAAATTAATATGACTTCTACTGGGGACTGTTAGGCCCGATGCCACCTGCGCACAGATCTCTTCAAATGCCAATAAAACCTCTGGGCCCTTATCTCCAGGATTAAGACATATATTAAAACTCTCATCCGCTTTAAGCAATAAGTCTTGAAGGAAAGACTCCGGGATTATACTATTCCATTTTAGCCTCCGTCCCTGGTCTGAGGTCCTTACATATATACAAGTGGGTAATTGTCCCTCTTTCTCTTTAAGGCCAATTGACCTACATAACTCGAGTGTAACAGGATTATGGTCACTATAATCAGACCAAATAGCGCCATACTTAATAACTTGTGGTGATAATACCGGAGAAATAAAGATATAATCAATTATAGAATCCTGCCCCCTTGCCTTAAAAGTAGGGATCCTCCTCCCCGCAATATTTGTGTTTGGCTGGCATAAATCAACTGCCGCCAGGAGATCCTCCAGGCATTCTCCTTGTGGGCTATGCTCAAAATGGCAACTAAGGGGATCCTCTGGGCCAAGATAATCTCCCACAAAACAATCCTTCAGACACGAATGAACATTAAAATCTCCCAAGATAAAAATAGAATAAGAAGTGGTTTGCTTGAGTCTATAATCAATTAAAAAACCTTTTAGGCTGCTTAAATGCTCATTTAAAAATCCAACCTCCGGAGAGTTGTAGAAATTTACTATTAGCAATTTCATAGAATTAACATTATTAATTTCTACAGCTAAACAATTGGTGGAACCGGTATGCACCGAGCAATGTTTTCCCGTCACCTTTAGTGATATTAGGGTCAAAAGTCCCCCCTTTGCTCTCCCCGAGGCCGAAGGCCGCGCTGACAAAACATATGATTTATAACCGTCCAACCAAAAATTATCTTCTCTTTCCCAGGTCTCTTGTAAACCCACTATATCATAGGCTTTAAGAAAATTAATCCATCTGGGTTCCCTACTTTTGTTCTAAGTCCTGCAACATTCCAACTTAAGATCTTACAATTCAAATTCTCCTCCACCCTCTCCATAGAGGATCCTTCTCCCCCCTCCTCACCCACTCACGCCTTTCTCTTCTCACTCAAAGGTTTGATATTGTGCTTCATACGTGTGTTTAGACCATTTCTAAGAGCTCCAAATTATTACAAACATGAGAACCGAAAATAAGCGAGCTGAAGCAATTTGCATAAAAGTACACTGTGTCTTAAGTGGGAAAGCGGGGATCAGACCCTGCTGCCCTGGGGTATCTAGAGGTCAAAAGTCAATCACAACACTTGGGGCCCTGGATAGGGGTTGGGTGGATGCATTCGGGCACTTACCTCAGCCTGTAAATATCATTTCTGATGCCCGTGCCAACCCCCTTGCTTGCTTAGGGAATAAAAATAACCCCCATTAGTAACCAGGGTCATGGACGTGGACATCATTGGTGCAGCAGGTACAGTGGCACTGGGTCCAAGCACTGAGGGGCCTTTTGAACCCTTTTGAACCCTTAGCACCGGGACACTCTGTGGAGTAGCCGTGCGCTTTACAAGTGCCAAGTAACATAACATAACATAACATAATTGCTGTATTTACTACCCCAACAGCTGTCAAAGGGGTCAATTTCTTTGCTTACTTAGGGAATGGAGAATAACCCCATTTTGTAACCAGGGTCCCTAGCTCCTCCAACCCATGCATCTGTGGTCTGTGTATAAGGAGAAGAATTACCTCTCCAGACTTGTCAATCCACCACCTTCTCACATCCGCCACCACACATAGATCTACAACAATATGTAACCAAATGTTGCAGCGTGCGTGATAGGGAGCCATGTGCGGGTGAGTGCGCCCTGTCTCATGTGGGTCTAGCTGTGGCACACACATGTGGGTCCCTCGTCCACCCACCATGACTCCCGTCCATCGTCCGTGGCTCAGACCCATGGAGCAGCATGTGTGACAGGGAGCCATGTGCGGGTGAGTGTGCCCTGTCTCGTGTGGGTCTGGCATTGGCGCACACATGTGGGCCCTTGGTCCACCCACCACGACCCCCATCCATCATCCGTGATCAGACCTGGCAGCGTGTGTGATAGGGAGCCATGTGAAGGTGAGTGCACCCTGTCTCCTGTGGGCCTGGCTCTGGAGCACACAGGCGGGCCCTGGTACACCTTCCACAACCCCTGTCCATCATGCTTGGCTCCAGGGTCAGCTTTAGTGCTGGTGGAGGACGGTGCAACAATCCCTTTTGGCGCCCCCACATCCCATGATCGCCTCCTCGGATAGTCTCACTAACACCGGGAAAAGTGCCCCTCGTCTCTCCAATTATAAGTTATTGCTAAACACTGCGCCCTCCCCTGAGGTCAGCGTCCAGTGTGGCCGCACCAGTCGCACTGCCCTAAAGCCTGCCCTGCTTGGCTCAGGGTCCATGGCGCAGCGCGCGTGATAGAGAGCCACGTGCGGGTGAGTGCGCCCTGCCTCGTGCGGGCATGGCTCTGGCGCCACGTGCGGGTGAGTGCGCCCTGCCTCGTGCGGGCATGGCTCTGGCGCACACAGAGGCGCGGCCCTCGTCCACCCTCCACGACCCCCGTCCATCATACTTGGCTCAGGCCCCATGGCGCAGCGTGCACGATAGAGAGCCACGTGCGGGTGAGTGCGCCCTGCCTCGTGCGGGCATGGCTCTGGCGCCACGTGCGGGTGAGTGCGCCCTGCCTCGTGCGGGCATGGCTCTGGCGCCACGTGCGGGTGCGGGTGAGTGCGCCCTGCCTCCTGCAGGCATGGCTCTGGCGCACACAGAGGCGCGGCCCTCGTCCACCCTCCACGATCCCCGTCCGTCCATCATACTTCGACGCCTCGCCAGGGGCAGTAAGCGCTATATAAATACAAATACAATTACAATCCATTGCGCACCTGACAGACGTCACCTGGTAATGGCAGCCGCGTGCATCTGCGCTTTCACTTGACCCCTTCAAATGAGCAAATGGGCCCCAATTAAGCCTGGATTATGTGGCAATTTTCTTGTCAAAACCGCTTTGCGGCCAGGAGAGATTCCCGCTGCGAGCCGCTGCCACGTCCCTGCCGGCGACGCATTAATCAAAGGGAGGGGGCCGGGCAGGGTGGGGGCAGGCGTGCAACCCCCCCCCCCCTGATCCAGGGTGGACGGGGGAGGGCGCCCCCCTCCGGCTCCTGCCAGCTCCGCTTGTAACCTGCTTCTCACTGGTGCAACAGCCTGTTACATCTCCATAAATCAGTGCACACACACCCCAGACGCAGTGTGCACACAGCACCAAGCACTCCCAGATGTGAGGACACACACACACACACTGCAACACTTCAGAGAGGGACCGAGACAAACATCATGCCACAAAGACACAAGTGCAGAAGCCAGCGACGTTTACAATCCTTGGCACGAATGAAGACACCAGAGCACAACTACACGATGGATTACTGTGCCAATAAATACAAAATACTTCCGAAACAGACTTGAACACATAGGCCTGCACTTCGGTGGGCACTTCTGCAAACATACCTGCGTCGCCCTGGCCTTTTGCACCCTGGCTCGCCTTATGAGCAGTGCGCTGACATGAAGAGGGATACAGTAAAGACTACAGCAAGGCACAGAAAGTGGCCAATCACTGCATGGCTTCAAATAAAACCTCCCGCCCCACGCTTTCAAGAGACTATTAGAACTAGGCCAACTCGCGTCCTAGAGCCAATCCAGAGGCTGTTTCCTTGCTGTTTATAATAACAAACAGCATGAAAGCAGCACCTGGATTGGCTGGAGCAGGCACAGCCAACACAATACTTAGGAGATCTGAGAAGCTGCACCTGTGATCCTCGGCTCAACAAGTTGTGCCAATGGGAGCAGTGGCGTGGCAAGCACTTTGGCCGCCCGTGCCGTCCCCGTGTTTGCTGCCCCGCTGCGGCTGCATTTGAAGGGGGGGGGGGCTGATTGCTGCCCCATAACTCGTGCCACCCGGGGGGTACCGCCCCCACTTGCTACGTCACTGAATAGGAGAGACCTCCAGGGCGCATGTTGGGTGGGCCACAAACACCCGTCCAATTGCATGGGCGTCCGCAGGGAGGGGCAAAGAGGGGCGCTTGCCCCCCCCTGGATCGCTGGTGCGGGTCGTAGTGCTGTGGTGCAGGTGTCATTCTTTTTTGTAATGCTGGCACTCCAGCATCCCAGTGACTCACTGGGCTGCTGGAGTGCGAGCGATGTTACAAAAAAGAATGGCGCCCTTCCGCACCACAGGCCGTAACTAGAGTGTCTAGTACGGGCTACTGCCGGGCGGTGCGGGCGCCATTGTGCAGAGGCGGTGCTAGGTGCCTCACTGTGCCCGTCATTGGTAGCTGAGCACTATGCTACTACCAATGAAACTTAGCATAGCACTCAGCTACCAATGACATCGGACTGCATCCCGGCCGTGGGTCTCAACAGTCACCCTGAGGCTCAGGCGTCATTGCAGGCAGGCGAGGCAGCACTGTCATTTGGTAGCTGAGCGCTACCAATGATAGCCGCCTGCCGCATCGCCTGACTTATGCAATTCGAGAGCTGGTCTGGACCAATCATGGTCCGACTCCGACCTGCCCCCGCCTCAGCCCCCAGCAAGTGCACACTGCGCGCAGGCTCCTCTCCAGCAGTGTTGCCAGATTGGGCTGTTTCCCGCACAAATGGGCGACATTTTTCCCATTTGTGCGGGAAAAAACGGCCCTGGCGGGTTGCGGAAAGTTGGGCGACATTTGCCCATGTGTGCGCAAAATCCGTGGTTTCCGCGGCGCCCACAGATGATCTATAACAATCAGGGCCGTCAATCATTCATAGCGCGAACGCGCTACTTATGACGGCCCTGTTTCTTGTTTCTGGCCTGCCCCCAGAGAGAATGGACCAATGATCTCACGAGGGGCAGGCCTGTCATTTTTTTTTCTTCACTTTTGAATCCCTGCATTTGCCTCTTTTGGCGCGGGCGCGCAGTAGAGTCCGAGTGCTGTGGTCTGGAGCTCGAGAGGCGGAGTCAGGAACGTCAAGGCAAGGGCTGGTTGGCCGACCCTGCAGCCTGTTTCTGTGTTCTGTTGCGCGTGGGAGTCCTTAGGTGCCAGCAGGTGTATTAAGGTAAGATTAGTGGTCGAAGTGTTCACTTTTCCTGCTCTACCGCAGTCAGCTGCCCCCTCTCTCTTTCTTCCTCTTATTCCCTCCCTTTTTAGGTCTCGCTGAGCCAGCGCATGCGCTGCTCTGCGAGAAATTTAGTGAGTGGCTTCTTGGAAGTGCTACCAGAGGCTTTTGCTGGCCTCAAGCTTGCGTTCACGCGAGCGTGCACGCGCGCAGCCGCCATGTGGGTTTCTGTCAAGGCTCATTAAGCCTTGCGTGCCTGCTCTCTGCTCTCACTACCCCCTCCCTTCTCCCCCTCCCTCATCGTCAGTTACCGGGCTACAGCTTGTTATAGGGGGGTGTGAAGACATCCTGATATATTAAGCACGGGCTCGTTTTGCCTTATTGGAAACCCTTTCCTGAAACGCTGGAAACAGCGCAACAAAACCATAAAAAATAATGTTCACATGTTGGAACATTTTCCGTTATACTTTTCACATTTTTAAATTTCTTAGGAACGGCACCCCAGTTCTCTGTTAATCTCTCTTTTAGCATTTGTTCTCTCTTTCATGTAACCGAACCTCGCTTGCTTTCCTGTCTCTCATTGTTCACTCTCACCTTCCGACTTTCTATCTCTCTGCATGTCTGTCTTCCTCTTTTGTCACCATACTTTCTCTCTCCCTTACACTCTCTGTTCCTCTGTTCCGTCTTCTTCCTTTCTCTCTTCCGTCTTCTTCCTTTCTCTCTTCCGTTCTGTCTCCTATTTCACACACACTCTTTCTGTGCCCTTCCAGCACTTTCTCCGCCTCCCCCGCCAGTTCCACGTTATAGAAGTAGCAGGCACAGCCACTGATGACTAAAGTGCACGTAGGACCCCTGTGTCCATCAACCCCTCACCCCACGCTGACCTCTAAGCACATCCGTCACTCTTTGTAGTAAATACTCAATTCCAGCCTTCTACCCGAGCTGGCTGGGTGAAGAAGTGTATGTGTGTATGTGTGTGCTGGGGTAAGAGGTCTAACTAAGCCTCCCAGAACAATCACGAGTACACAATCAAAGGTGCACTCGCACACCAACATGGTCTGGCAGGGGTGGTGCCGGTGAGAGACAACCTGAGTGTGAGCTGCATGTTCTTCATGGTGTGCTGAGCACTCAGTCCCAGCGCTGTCACACCCGGGGCTCTCAAACCACCAGTAAAGCACTTCTGGGCCTCCAACACTTTCACAACATTCGAGTGATTTGGCACCCAGCACTCTCCCCACACCATCACACCACAACACCTACACTTTCTCGCACTTAACACGCTCACAACAATTGCACTATCCTGGGAGGCTTTCAGCCTGTGAGAATGCCGGGCTATGTCAGCTAAAGGGTGGGAAATACTAACACTGCCAGTAAAACAAGCATTAACAAGCATTGGCATTGGCATAGCCAATAGGTCTCGCCTTTGGGACCTGCTGCATAACTAAATACTTATAAGATTTAGGCGTGTGCTCCAAGAACAACAAACCTTATAAGTATTTAGTTATGCAGCAGGTCCCAAAGGCGAGACCTATTGGCTATGCCAATGCTTGTTTCTCTCTCTCGCAGCTCCCCACTTGCTGAAAACTGTGCTTCAATAAATGTCTCTTACCCTCTGCTTCCTCTACTTCCCTTCATTCCTTCCCCTGTGAAATGGTTCCAAAGATGAAAGAAAGACTTTTGTTGGAAATGTCCTCTTTTTATTACATTTTTCTGTTACAAAGCGCAGCCTCGGGACCAAGAGAAAAATAGGTGCAAAATACGAAAAATAAATAACTAAATAAATCATTACAGCGTGGTCGCAAAGTGGCCAGATTGGGTTTATTCTCACCCAAACACATTAGTGCCACTTCACAGAGTTTGCCAGTGAAGCGCTACTTTCTTTTTCTCGTCATTCTTTGGACAGCATTGTTTTTCACGGGTGTGGAAGTGCACCATTCCAGGAGGTTCTGCAATACCTGGTTGATGACTGGAGTGGAAAACTTTTAATGTGGTCCTTATCAGCTCTTTTCCTTATTTTAGTTTATAATGTGTACTGCTGCTCTTTGTTCAGGTATGTTGTCTTTTTAAACTATACTACTTATGTTTTGTAAGGATTTAAGCAATGGACATTGTAACGGGTCCCTTCTGGGCCCTGTAGTCATGTGCTTAACGTTTCAGGCAAAAACACTCATGGATTTCTGAATGAGTGTAAAAGTGTTAAGGTAATCATGTTCTGCTTACATTTCACATGCTTTACTTAATCTTGCATTCCCTATGAGGGTTTGCGTTTTCCAGGATGTTGTTACTTTTATTTCTTGTGCCCCACCTGGCACACATCATGTCGGAGGTTTGTGATGATGTTAAAACTTTGCCCCCCCCTGGAAAAATTTCTGCGGACGCCCATGCGTCCAAACCGACATGCGCACTTCATTTAAGCGTACAGTAGAGTCAGCCTACTGTGCTGTCAGTAATTAAGCCCCACCCCCGCTGACACACTCATAAATGATTCTGCACCAATGGCCTGCCTGCATTGAGCACCCTAACTCGATCCAGCTGGCCTGCAGCTGAAATGAAAGTATCACACCCAGAGCAACAACAAAAAAACATTTTCAACCATAAACATCTATGAATATTTTTATATTTTAAATGATATTTTAATACGTGAGCCATGGGGGCATCAAATACAGGGGGCCAACGCCCTAGTGCCCCCATTCAGGAACCGCCCTGCGCAAGTCCCTCATCCATTGTTGCCATGGAAAAAGGACTCACTGTATATATATATTTCGAAATGTTTCCCTCTCTCTCCCTGTCTTCCCTCCCCTGTCTGTCCCTGTCACACCTCTTGTCTCCTGTGCCGGCCTCTGTCTAACCCTCTCTCTGTGCCTATCGTACCTCCTCGCTGCCCATACCTCACCCTCTCTCTACCTGTCTCTCCTCCCCATCAGTCCCTGTCCCACCTCCTCTGTGTCTCTGTCTCTCCTCCCCTCTCTGTCCCTGTCTCTCCTCTGCCTCTGTCTCACCCACTCTCTGTTCCTGCCTTACCTCCTCTCCCTACCCACGTCTTGGTGCCCGTCTCCTCCTCTCTCTCACGCATGCGCGCCAAGATCCCAGCGCCCCCAGCACCGGCCACCATTAGCATTCCTCGGAGCAGCCGCTATTTAGCACTAAGTGACCCGGCTCTTATCTGCAGAAAGGTTCGTGTACGAAGAAGAAGACGCGAAGAGCGCGAGGAGCCGAGCACGAGATTACAGGAAACGAGTTTTGTACAGCATCAGGCGCTCCTCGGAAGTGTACCAGGCAGTGGGTATTAACCCTCTCTGTGCCCACTGACGGGACCAGAGTACCATGGGCCCCTAGTGCGATGAAGGACATGGGGCCCCTGCTGCTGTTTGAACTGTGAAATACAGCAATAATCAGGGTTCATTGGGTCCCTCAGGCCTCTGAGCCCGGTGTCACTGCACCTGCTGCACCAGTGGAAGCACTGCCCAGTCTGTGCACTTGACCAGCCGAGCCTCCCCAGATCCTCCACGGCCCTCCAGCCCGTTCATCTCTGCTCCTCTGTTCCTATTGTCCACTGCTCCCTTCTCCTCCACCAGACCTTCCACCTCACACAGTGCCACCGTGTGGCACACGACACTGGTTCCTATCACACAGTCACACGGTCAAGAGCCGATCTCACACAATGTGCACACAGTTATCTGGATACCCTTGCAGAGAGCAGGTTTCCAGCTTGTTGTTTGGAGGTGCTGCTCAGCCGATGGCCCTTACAAGGTGTGAAACCCCCACATGACATGTTGGCAGCCCTAAAAAAGCTTTGTTTTGGTGTTGGCTAGGTGAAGGCGAGTCAGTATGAGGGTGGGTGGGCTTCGAGGCAGTACATTTAAAAGAGCCTGGACTGTGCTCGGCACTAAGCCCCACCCCCTTCAAAGCCCCACCTCCTCCTCATGAGATGAAAAAGTTTCACCAGTTGCGCAGTAGCGGCTCGTGGAGGGAGTGCTGCGGGGTGGTGGGCGGGGCGGCGGAGGAGCAGGGTGAGGGGTAATAAACTACGGCATACGGCCGAACAGAGGTAAGCAAACAAATAAATAAATAAAACTAATTTCATTGCGCGTGCTGCATTGCCAAATGCGATGCAGCGCGCGCAACGAAATTCGTTTTATTTATTTATTTGTTTACTTACCTCTGTTCGGCCGTATGCCGTAGTTTACTACCCCCCACCCTGCTCCTCCCCCGCCTCACCGTCCCACAGCACTCCCTCCACGAGCCGCTACTGCCAGTTGGTATGTCTGCCTTCACCTCTTCCCTAATACCCACACCTCCACCATCTCTCCTCCAAGCTTCTGTTTTCGTTCCAGTTCCTTGCTTCTGCCTCGCCACGCACTACATTTCTGTTCTTGCATTACTCCACACCTCTCTCTCTCTCTCTTTCTCTTTCTCTTTCTCTCTCTCTCTCTCTCCCCCTCCATTTCCCCCTCTCTCTTGTCTTCTACTCTTCATGTTATTTGACTTCTGCCCTTTCCTGTAGCTCCTACTTACCTGATTATAATGAAGGCCTCCTAGAGCAAAATAATTCATTTTTTTTGTTCACTTCTATATAGCACTCACCCTACTCATTACTGCTTCAAAGCACTCACCCTACTCATTACTGCTTCAAAGCACTCACCCTACTCATTACTGCTTCAAAGCACTCACCCTACTCATTACTGCTTCAAAGCACTCACCCTACTCATTACTGCTTCAAAGCACTCACCCTACTCATTACTGCTTCAAAGCACTCACCCTACTCATTACTGCTTCAAAGCACTCACCCTACTCATGAATGCTTCAAAGCACTCACCCTACTCATTACTGCTTCAAAGCACTCACCCTACTCATTACTGCTTCAAAGCACTCACCCTACTCATGACTGCTTCAAAGCACTCACCCTACTCATGACTGCTTCAAAGCACTGACCCTACTCATTACTGCTTCAAAGCACTCACCCTACTCATTACTGCTTCAAAGCACTCACCCTACTCATGACTGCTTCAAAGCACTCACCCTACTCATTACTGCTTCAAAGCACTCACTCTACTCATGACTGCTTCAAAGCACTCACCCTACTCATGACTGCTTCAAAGCACTGACCCTACTCATTACTGCTTCAAAGCACTGACCCTACTCATGACTGCTTCAAAGAACTCACTCTACTCATGACTGCTTCAAAGCACTGACTCTACTCATTACTGCTTCAAAGCACTCACTCTACTCATGACTGCTTCAAAGAACTCACCCTACTCATGACTGCTTCAAAGCACTCACCCTACTCATTACTGCTTCAAAGCACTCACCCTACTCATTACTGCTTCAAAGCACTCACTCTACTCATTACTGCTTCAAAGCACTCACCCTACTCATTACTGCTTCAAAGCACTCACTCTACTCATTACTGCTTCAAAGCACTCACTCTACTCATGACTGCTTCAAAGCACTCACCCTACTCATTACTGCTTCAAAGCACTCACCCTACTCATGACTGCTTCAAAGCACTCACCCTACTCATGACTGCTTCAAAGCACTCACCCTACTCATTACTGCTTCAAAGCACTCACCCTACTCATTACTGCTTCAAAGCACTCACCCTACTCATTACTGCTTCAAAGCACTCACCCTACTCATTACTGCTTCAAAGCACTCACCCTACTCATGAATGCTTCAAAGCACTCACCCTACTCATTACTGCTTCAAAGCACTCACCCTACTCATGACTGCTTCAAAGCACTCACCCTACTCATGACTGCTTCAAAGCACTCACCCTACTCATGACTGCTTCAAAGCACTCACCCTACTCATGACTGCTTCAAAGCACTCACCCTACTCATTACTGCTTCAAAGCACTCACCCTACTCATTACTGCTTCAAAGCACTCACCCTACTCATGACTGCTTCAAAGCACTCACCCTACTCATTACTGCTTCAAAGCACTCACTCTACTCATGACTGCTTCAAAGCACTCACCCTACTCATGACTGCTTCAAAGCACTGACCCTACTCATTACTGCTTCAAAGCACTGACCCTACTCATGACTGCTTCAAAGAACTCACTCTACTCATGACTGCTTCAAAGCACTGACTCTACTCATTACTGCTTCAAAGCACTCACTCTACTCATGACTGCTTCAAAGAACTCACCCTACTCATGACTGCTTCAAAGCACTCACCCTACTCATTACTGCTTCAAAGCACTCACTCTACTCATTACTGCTTCAAAGCACTCACCCTACTCATTACTGCTTCAAAGCACTCACCCTACTCATGACTGCTTCAAAGCACTCACCCTACTCATTACTGCTTCAAAGCACTCACCCTACTCATTACTGCTTCAAAGCACTCACCCTACTCATTACTGCTTCAAAGCACTCACTCTACTCATTACTGCTTCAAAGCACTCACCCTACTCATGACTGCTTCAAAGCACTCACTCTACTCATTACTGCTTCAAAGCACTCACCCTACTCATGACTGCTTCAAAGCACTCACCCTACTCATGACTGCTTCAAAGCACTCACCCTACTCATTACTGATTCAAAGCACTCACCCTACTCATGACTGCTTCAAAGCACTCACCCTACTCATTACTGCTTTTAAAGCACTCACCCTACTCATGACTGCTTCAAAGCACTCACCCTACTCATTACTGCTTCAAAGCACTCACCCTACTCATTACTGCTTCAAAGCACTCACCCTACTCATTACTGCTTCAAAGCACTCACCCTACTCATTACTGCTTCAAAGCACTCACTCTACTCATTACTGCTTCAAAGCACTCACCCTACTCATTACTGCTTCAAAGCACTCACTCTACTCATTACTGCTTCAAAGCACTCACCCTACTCATTACTGCTTCAAAGCACTCACCCTACTCATTACTGCTTCAAAGCACTCACCCTACTCATGACTGCTTCAAAGCACTCACCCTACTCATGACTGCTTCAAAGCACTCATCATGACTGCTTCAAAGCACTCACCCTACTCATGACTGCTTCAAAGCACTCACCCTACTCATGACTGCTTCAAAGCACTCACCCTACTCATTACTGCTTCAAAGCACTCACCCTACTCATTACTGCTTCAAAGCACTCACTCTACTCAGTACTGCTTCAAAGCACTCACCCTACTCATGACTGCTTCAAAGCACTCACCCTACTCATTACTGCTTCAAAGCACTCACCCTACTCATGACTGCTTCAAAGCACTCACTCTACTCATTACTGCTTCAAAGCACTCACCCTACTCATGACTGCTTCAAAGCACTCACCCTACTCATGACTGCTTCAAAGCACTCACCCTACTCATTACTGCTTCAAAGCACTCACCCTACTCATTACTGCTTCAAAGCACTCACTCTACTCATTACTGCTTCAAAGCACTCACCCTACTCATTACTGCTTCAAAGCACTCACTCTACTCATTACTGCTTCAAAGCACTCACCCTACTCATTACTGCTTCAAAGCACTCACCCTACTCATTACTGCTTCAAAGCACTCACCCTACTCATTACTGCTTCAAAGCACTCACCCTACTCATTACTGCTTCAAAGCACTCACCCTACTCATTACTACTTCAAAGCACTCACCCTACTCATTACTGCTTCAAAGCACTCACTCTACTCATTACTGCTTCAAAGCACTCACTCTACTCATTACTGCTTCAAAGCACTCACTCTACTCATTACTGCTTCAAAGCACTCACCCTACTCATGACTGCTTCAAAGCACTCACCCTACTCATGACTGCTTCAAAGCACTCACCCTACTCATGACTGCTTCAAAGCACTCACCCTACTCATGACTGCTTCAAAGCACTCACCCTACTCATGACTGCTTCAAAGCACTCACTCTACTCATTACTGCTTCAAAGCACTCACTCTACTCATGACTGCTTCAAAGCACTCACCCTACTCATTACTGCTTCAAAGCACTCACCCTACTCATTACTGCTTCAAAGCACTCACCCTACTCATGACTGCTTCAAAGCACTCACCCTACTCATGACTGCTTCAAAGCACTCACCCTACTCATTACTGCTTCAAAGCACTCACCCTACTCATGACTGCTTCAAAGCACTCACCCTACTCATGACTTCTTCAAAGCACTACTCACTCTACTCATGACTGCTTCAAAGCACTCACCCTACTCATTACTGCTTCAAAGCACTCACTCTACTCATTACTGCTTCAAAGCACTCACCCTACTCATTACTGCTTCAAAGCACTCACTCTACTCATTACTGCTTCAAAGCACTCACTCTACTCATTACTGCTTCAAAGCACTCACCCTACTCATTACTGCTTCAAAGCACTCACCCTACTCATTACTGCTTCAAAGCACTCACCCTACTCATTACTGCTTCAAAGCACTCACTCTACTCATTACTGCTTCAAAGCACTCACCCTACTCATGACTGCTTCAAAGCACTCACCCTACTCATGACTGCTTCAAAGCACTCACCCTACTCATGACTGCTTCAAAGCACTCACCCTACTCATGACTGCTTCAAAGCACTCACCCTACTCATGACTGCTTCAAAGCACTCACCCTACTCATGACTGCTTCAAAGCACTCACCCTACTCATGACTGCTTCAAAGCACTCACCCTACTCATTACTGCTTCAAAGCACTCACCCTACTTATGACTGCTTCAAAGCACTCACCCTACTCATTACTGCTTCAAAGCACTCACCCTACTCATGACTGCTTCAAAGCACTCACCCTTCTCATTACTGCTTCAAAGCACTCACCCTACTCATGACTGCTTCAAAGCACTCACCCTACTCATGACTGCTTCAAAGCACTCACCCTACTCATGACTGCTTCAAAGCACTGACCCTACTCATTACTGCTTCAAAGCACTGACCCTAATCATGACTGCTTCAAAGCACTCACCCTACTCATTACTGCTTCAAAGCACTCACTCTACTCATTACTGCTTCAAAGCACTCACCCTACTCATGACTGCTTCAAAGCACTCACCCTACTCATGACTGCTTCAAAGCACTCACTCTACTCATTACTGCTTCAAAGCACTCACTCTACTCATTACTGCTTCAAAGCACTCACCCTACTCATTACTGCTTCAAAGCACTCACCCTACTCATTACTGCTTCAAAGCACTCACCCTACTCATTACTGCTTCAAAGCACTCACTCTACTCATTACTGCTTCAAAGCACTCACCCTACTCATGACTGATTCAAAGCACTCACCCTACTCATGACTGCTTCAAAGCACTCACCCTACTCATGACTGCTTCAAAGCACTCACCCTACTCATGACTGCTTCAAAGCACTCACCCTACTCATGACTGCTTCAAAGCACTCACCCTACTCATGACTGCTTCAAAGCACTCACCCTACTCATTACTGCTTCAAAGCACTCACCCTACTTATGACTGCTTCAAAGCACTCACCCTACTCATTACTGCTTCAAAGCACTCACCCTACTCATGACTGCTTCAAAGCACTCACCCTTCTCATTACTGCTTCAAAGCACTCACCCTACTCATGACTGCTTCAAAGCACTCACCCTACTCATGACTGCTTCAAAGCACTCACCCTACTCATGACTGCTTCAAAGCACTGACCCTACTCATTACTGCTTCAAAGCACTGACCCTACTCATGACTGCTTCAAAGCACTCACTCTACTCATGACTGCTTCAAAGCACTGACTCTACTCATTACTGCTTCAAAGCACTCACTCTACTCATGACTGCTTCAAAGCACTGACCCTACTCATTACTGCTTCAAAGCACTCACCCTACTCATTACTGCTTCAAAGCACTGACCCTACTCATTACTGCTTCAAAGCACTCACCCTACTCATTACTGCTTCAAAGCACTGACCCTACTCATTACTGCTTCAAAGCACTCACCCTACTCATTACTGCTTCAAAGCACTGACCCTACGCATGACTGCTTCAAAGCACTCACCCTACTCATTACTGCTTCAAAGCACTCACTCTACTCATGACTGCTTCAAAGCACTCACCCTACTCATGACTGCTTCAAAGCACTCACCCTACTCATGACTGCTTCAAAGCACTCACCCTACTCATTTCTGCTTCAAAGCACCCACTCTACTCATGACTGCTTCAAAGCACTCACCCTACTCATTACTGCTTCAAAGCACTCACCCTACTCATTACTGCTTCAAAGCACTCACCCTACTCATTACTGCTTCAAAGCACTCACCCTACTCATTACTGCTTCAAAGCACTCACTCTACTCATTACTACTTCAAAGCACTCACCCTACTCATTACTGCTTCAAAGCACTCACCCTACTCATTACTGCTTCAAAGCACTCACTCTACTCATTACTGCTTCAAAGCACTCACCCTACTCATTACTGCTTCAAAGCACTCACCCTACTCATTACTGCTTCAAAGCACTCACCCTACTCATTACTGCTTCAAAGCACTCACCCTACTCATTACTGCTTCAAAGCACTCACCCTACTCATTACTGCTTCAAAGCACTCACCCTACTCATGACTGCTTCAAAGCACTCACTCTACTCATTACTGCTTCAAAGCACTCACTCTACTCATGACTGCTTCAAAGCACTCACCCTACTCATGACTTCTTCAAAGCACTCACCCTACTCATTACTGCTTCAAAGCACTCACCCTACTCATTACTGCTTCAAAGCACTCACCCTACTCATTACTGCTTCAAAGCACTCACCCTACTCATGACTGCTTCAAAGCACTCACCCTACTCTTGACTGCTTCAAAGCACTCACCCTACTCATGACTGCTTCAAAGCACTGACCCTACTCATGACTGCTTCAAAGCACTCACCCTACTCATGACTGCTTCAAAGCACTCACCCTACACATTACTGCTTCAAAGCACTCACCCTACTCATTACTGCTTCAAAGCACTCACCCTACTCATGACTGCTTCAAAGCACTCACCCTACTCATTACTTCTTCAAAGCACTCACCCTACTCATTACTGCTTCAAAGCACTCACCCTACTCATTACTGCTTCAAAGCACTCACCCTACTCATTACTGCTTCAAAGCACTCACCCTACTCATTACTGCTTCAAAGCACTCACCCTACTCATGACTGCTTCAAAGCACTCACTCTACTCATGACTGCTTCAAAGCACTCACCCTACTCATTACTGCTTTAAAGCACTCACCATACTCATGACTGCTTCAAAGCACTCACCCTACTCATTACTGCTTCAAAGCACTCACCCTACTCATTACTGCTTCAAAGCACTCACCCTACTCATTACTGCTTCAAAGCACTCACCCTACTCATGACTGCTTCAAAGCACTCACTCTACTCATTACTGCTTCAAAGCACTCACTCTACTCATTACTGCTTCAAAGCACTCACCCTACTCATTACTGCTTCAAAGCACTCACCCTACTCATGACTGCTTCAAAGCACTCACTCTACTCATGACTGCTTCAAAGCACTCACTCTACTCATGACTGCTTCAAAGCACTCACCCTACTCATTACTGCTTCAAAGCACTCACCCTACTCATTACTGCTTCAAAGCACTCACCCTACTCATTACTGCTTCAAAGCACTCACCCTACTCATTACTGCTTCAAAGCACTCACCCTACTCATGACTGCTTCAAAGCACTCACCCTACTCATTACTGCTTCAAAGCACTCACCCTACTCATTACTGCTTCAAAGCACTCACCCTACTCATTACTGCTTCAAAACACTCACTCTACTCATGACTGCTTCAAAGCACTCACTCCACTCATTACTGCTTCAAAGCACTCACCCTACTCATTACTGCTTCAAAGCACTCACCCTACTCATTACTGCTTCAAAGCACTCACCCTACTCATTACTGCTTCAAAGCACTCACCCTACTCATTACTGCTTCAAAGCACTCACCCTACTCATTACTGCTTCAAAGCACTGACCCTACTCATGACTGCTTCAAAGCACTCACTCTACTCATGACTGCTTCAAAGCACTCACTCTACTCATGACTGCTTCAAAGCACTCACCCTACTCATTACTGCTTCAAAGGTGCTAGAAATGTGATGGGCACCGCTGGAACAAGTGAAGCAGAGACCACAAGAAACAAACAAACCCTTACCTGGGCGAGACTTTCCTTGAGAGTTAAACAACTTCCTGGCAAATGGTTTGCAGCACTGTTCTGTTCTGTTCTGTTCTGGTCTTCTCTGGCTGTCAAATTCCATTTGACATTGGATACACTCTGGATGTTAAGCCACAGTTTTGTCTTCTTGTTGATCTGTGGCACATTGTCACAGGTGAATTGGTTAACAGGGTCAGGCTGTGATGGGTCGCGGGAGGCGGTCAAAAAGGTTTTGAGAAAGGTCAGCTCGTTTTTTAATCAGTGGGTTTTCCTTTTGATCGAGTCCTTCATAGAATTTCTCATTAAGTTTGTGAAGAGGGTCGTCCGATATCTCAACGCCTGGATCTCTGTGGAGGTCTGCCGTCCCTATGAAGCAAGGACCACCCGCTGCTATCCCTTGGGCCTTGGTCTGTTCTGGGGGTCGCGTAACTAGCTTTGCAGCAGAGCCTAGGAGAGAGCATTTATTCTCCGAGACCTCTTGTTGTTTATCTTAAAGATAGGTTTTGACTCATGCATAGTTTTATGAATGAGGCAAAGGGGGTGGGAGTTATGCCCAAATCTTTGCTGGACTGTGAGCAGGAGAAATGCAGGGGCTTTAAGCATGCCAGGGAAAACAGAATTTTGGTGTCTGCCTCCTGTGAGCCTGGCAGGGTGTCTGCCTCCTGTGAGCCTGGCAGGGTGTCTGCCTCCTGTGAGCCTGGCAGGGTGTCTGCCTCCTGTGAGCCTGGCAGGATGTCTGCCTCCTGTAAGCCTGACAGGGTGTCTGCCTGGCCGTCAGCCTGGCAGGGTGTCTGCCTCCTGTGAGCCTGGCAGGGGTTCTGCCTCACGTGAGCCTGGCAGGGTGTCTGCCTCCTGTGAGCCTGGCAGGGTGTCCTCCTCCTGTGTGCCTGGCAGAGTGTCTGCTTCCTATGAGTCTGGCAGGGTGTCTGCCTCCCATGAGCCTGACAGGGTGTCTGCCTCCCGTGAGCCTGGCAGGGTGTCTGCCTCCTGTGAGCCTGGCAGGGTGTCTGCCTCCTGTGAGCCTGGCAGGATGTCTGCCTCCCATGAGCCTGGCAGGGTGTCTGCTTCCTATGAGTCTGGCAGGGTGTCTGCCTCCCATGAGCCTGACAGGGTGTCTGCCTCCCGTGAGCCTGGCAGGGTGTCTGCCTCCCGTGAGCCTGGCAGGGTGTCTGCCTCATGTGAGCCTGGCAGGGTGTCTGCCTCCTGTGAGCCTGGCAGGGTGTCTGCCTCCTGTGAGCCTGGCAGGGTGTCTGCCTCCTGTGAGCCTGGCAGGGTGTCTGCCTCCTGTGAGCCTGGCAGGGTGTCTGCCTCCTATGAGCCTGGCAGGGTGTCTGCCTCCTATGAGCCTGGCAGGGTGTCTGCCTCCTATGAGTCTGGCAGGGTGTCTGCCTCCTATGAGTCTGGCAGGGTGTCTGCCTCCTATGAGTCTGGCAGGGTGTCTGCCTCCTATGAGTCTGGCAGGGTGTCCGCCTCCTATGAGTCTGGCAGGGTGTCTGCCTCCTATGAGTCTGGCAGGGTGTCTGCCTCCCACGAGCCTGGCAGGGTGTCTGTCTCTCTGTGAGCCTGGCAGGGTGTGCATCTCCATGAGCCTGGCAGGGTGTCCGCCTCCTGTGAGCCTGGCAGGGTGTCTTCCTCCTGTGAGCCTGGCAGGGTGTCTGCCTCATGTGAGCCTAGCAGGGTGTGCATCTCCATGAGCCTGGCAGGATGTCTGCCTCCCATCAGCCTGGCAGGGTGTCTGTCTCCTATGAGTCTGGCAGGGTGTCTGCCTCCCACAAGCATGGCAGGGTGTCTGCTTCCCACAAGCCTGGCAGGGTGTCTGCCTCCCGTGAGCCTGGGTGTCTGCCTCCCACAAGCCTGGCAGGGTGTCTGCCTCTCTGTGAGCCTGGCAGGGTGTCTGCCTCCTGCGAGCCTGGACGGGTGTCTGCCTCATGTGAGCCTAGCAGGGTGTGCATCTCCATGAGCCTGGCAGGATGTCTGCCTCCCATCAGCCTGGCAGGGTGTCTGTCTCCTATGAGTCTGGCAGGGTGTCTGCCTCCCAGAAGCCTGGCAGGGTGTCTGCCTCCCGTGAGCCTGGGTGTCTGCCTCCCACAAGCCTGGCAGGGTGTCTGCCTCTCTGTGAGCCTGGCAGGGTGTCTGCCTCCTGCGAGCCTGGACGGGTGTTCTCCTCCTGTGTGCCTGGCAGGGTGTCTGCCTCCTATGAGTCTGGTAGGGTGTCTGCCTCCCATGAGCCTTGCAGGGTGTCTGCCTCCCATGAGCCTTGCAGGGTGTCCTCCTCCTGTGTGCCTGGCAGGGTGTCTGTCTCCTGTGAGCCTGGCAGGGTGTCTGCCTCCTGTGAGCCTGGCAGGGTGTCCTCCTCCTGTGTGCCTGGCAGGATGTCTGCCTCCTATGAGCTTGGCAGGGTGTCTGCCTCCCACGAGCCTGGCAGGGTGTCTGCCTCCCACGAGCCTGGCAGGGTGTCTGTCTCTCTGTGAGCCTGGGACGGTGTGCATCTCCATGTGCCTGGCAGGGTGTCTGTCTCTCTCTGAGCCTGGCAGGGTGTCTGTCTCTCTCTGAGCCTGGCAGGGTGTCTGTCTCTCTCTGAGCTTGGCAGGGTATCTTCCTCCTGTGAGCCTGGCAGGGTATCTTCCTCCTGTGAGCCTGGCAGGGTGTCTGCCTCCTGTGAGCCTGGCAGGGTGTCTGCCTCCTGTGAGCCTGTCAGGATGTCTGCCTCTCACTCTTTGAGCCCTCTATGTACTTTGAAAGAGGTGTCTGTCGGTGGCTGGGAGGGGGGGGGGGCCTGCACAATGCAGCTTGAGGAATACACTGGCCTTTAAAGACGCTAACAGGGAAGGTCCGCACCTGCAACTAAAGAGCCCTGAGTGTGCGAATGAACACCAAGCTGGGAGCGCGCGCTGGGGACACCCCCTCCCTGTGCTGGCGACACCCCCTCCCCGTGGTGCAGACACCCCTTCCCTGTCCTGTGCTTCCATGAATCTGCTTCAAAGTTCACACACTGACATACAAGGGGACAAAGCAGCAGAAGACTGTGATTTGCTTAAACAGTTTGATCTTGTACAGAAGGCTGTTTGTTACAAAAACGGATTCTTTACCACCATGCACATGTTGGTGAATAGACCATCTCAGGGGCGCTTCACCAGGTAATATCACCCGATCCAGTTTATTTTTAACCACAAACTTGCTGACAACTTGTAGACTGATTCTAAGTAGTGGTTGGTACTGATAGCTACCATCAGTGTTAAGACAATGTTCGTTGCATTTGAAGGAGAGAGATATTCATTCTGTAAACGTGTGACTCCAAAGGCGCCACCAGGGGGCAGTCTACGGAGATCGCAGGAGGTGGGACATGGATTGAAACTCAGATACAGTGTGACACAGACACAGTAATAATCACACGCAATGTGTTCAATCTTCCGCCGAGTTCAGTTAACCCTTTGAAAGCCACCAGAGGATGGGGTTCAGGGATGTTGAATTCCCCAAAATAGTGTTTCGCGCCTCTTGGTCCTCCCGCTCCTCAACAAGCGCCCTCGGATGTTTACGCGTAGGCGCAACGTCTCTCCATGCGCAGAAAGTTTCATCACGTGCGCAAAGTGTCCAAGCGCACACAATGCCTCTGCGAAGGGAGAGTGGAACATTCGCACCTGGGAGGGTGACGCATTTTTCAAAATACTTGAGAAGTTAGGAGTGCGTGAAGATTGTAACACTGCGTCACTCTGCACATGCATGACTATTCATGGCATCAGAGCAGAGGAGACATGGCAAGAACATGTCAGCGCCCTAACATTACATACCAAGCGCCAAAAAGTAACATTGCAGATGCAGAGTAGGATTAATTTTAATTCTTAGACTAAAGCAGCGGTCTATGAATGAGTGAAACATTCTACAAATAGTTCTAAAAACACAATCACGTGTCTCTACATGTAGAATGCTCTAGGCCAGGAAGGGGCGTGTCTAGATGTGATGCGAGTGGGGTGGGGGGCAGACATTCCTCTCCCTCGGGTCACTTCCTTCACACTTAGTGCTAGTTCCAAGAACAGCTTTTCTACCAGAGGAGAATAACCTTAAAGAGAAGGTACCACTCCCCTCACCCATGGCAGGGTGTTTACTACCACTAACACTCCCGGGGGACCTAATGGCATGACAGACTGCCAGTGCAGTGCAGCCGACCACACTAAAACAATTCGTGCAGTACACCAGTGTCTAAGCCAAGCAGTGCAGCTGACCAGCACTGGAACAATTCGTGCAGTACACCAGTGCCTAAGCCAAGCAGTGCAGCTGACCAGCACTGGAACAATTCAAGTGTCGTAGACCAGTCTCTGAGCAGTGCAGTGCAGCTGACCAGCACTGGAACAATTCAAGTGTCGTAGACCAGTGTCTGTGCAGTGCAGCTGACTAGCACTGGAACAATTCAAGTGTCATGGACCAGTGTCTGAGCAGTGCAGCTGACCAGCACTGGAACAATTCAACTGCCATACACCACTCTCTGAGCAGTGCAGTGCAGCTGACCAGTACTGGAACAATTCAAGTGTCATAGACCAGTGTCTGAGCAGTGCAGTGCAGCTGACTAGCACTGGAACAATTCAAGTGTCATGGACCAGTGTCTGAGCAGTGCAGCTGACCAGCACTGGAACAATTCAACTGCCATACACCACTCTCTGAGCAGTGCAGTGCAGCTGACCAGCACTGGAACAATTCAAGTGTCGTAGACCAGTCTCTGAGAAGTGCAGCTGAGCAGCACTGGAACAATTCAAGTGTCTTAGACCAGTCTCTGAGAAGTGCAGCTGACCAGCACTGGAACAATTCAAGTGCCATACACCAGTCTCTGAGCAGTGCAGTGCAGCTGACCAGTACTGGAACAATTCAAGTGTCATGGACCAGTGTCTGAGCAGTGCAGCTGACCAGCACTGGAACAATTCAACTGCCATACACCACTCTCTGAGCAGTGCAGTGCAGCTGACCAGTACTGGAACAATTCAAGTGTCATAGACCAGTGTCTGAGCAGTGCAGTGCAGCTGACTAGCACTGGAACAATTCAAGTGTCATGGACCAGTGTCTGAGCAGTGCAGCTGACCAGCACTGGAACAATTCAAGTGTCGTAGACCAGTCTCTGAGAAGTGCAGCTGAGCAGCACTGGAACAATTCAAGTGTCGTAGACCAGTCTCTGAGAAGTGCAGCTGACCAGCACTGGAACAATTCAAGTGCCATACACCAGTCTCTGAGCAGTGCAGTGCAGCTGACAAGCACTGAACAATTCAAGTGTCGTAGACCAGTCTCTGAGCAGTGCAGTGCAGCTGACCAGCACTGGAACAATTCAAGTGTTGTAGACCAGTGTCTGTGCAGTGCAGTGCAGCTGACTAGCACTGGAACAATTCAAGTGTCATGGACCAGTGTCTGAGCAGTGCAGCTGACCAGCACTGGAACAATTCAAGTGTCGTAGACCAGTCTCTGAGAAGTGCAGCTGACCAGCACTGGAACAATTCAAGTGCCATACACCAGTCTCTGAGAAGTGCAGCTGACCAGCACTGGAACAATTCAAGTGTCGTAGACCAGTCTCTGAGAAGTGCAGCTGACCAGCACTGGAACAATTCAAGTGCCATACACCAGTCTCTGAGCAGTGCAGTGCAGCTGACCAGTACTGGAACAATTCAAGTGTCATAGACCAGTGTCTGAGCAGTGCAGCTGACTAGCACTGGAACAATTCAAGTGTCATGGACCAGTGTCTGAGCAGTGCAGCTGACCAGCACTGGAACAATTAAAGTGTCATAGACCAGTGTCTGAGCAGTGCAGTGCAGCTGACTAGCAGTGGAACAATTCAAGTGTCATGGACCAGTGTCTGAGCAGTGCAGCTGACCAGCACTGGAACAATTCAAGTGTCATGGACCAGTGTCTGAGCAGTGCAGCTGACCAGCACTGGAACAATTCAAGTGTCATGGACCAGTGTCTGAGCAGTGCAGCTGACCAGTACTGGAACAATTCAAGTGTCATAGACCAGTGTCTGAGCAGTGCAGTGCAGCTGACCAGCACTGGAGCAATTCAAGTGTCATGGACCAGTGTCTGAGCAGTGCAGCTGACCAGCACTGGCACAATTCAAGTGCCATAGACCAGTCTCTGAGAAGTGCAGCTGACCAGCACTGGAACAATTCAAGTGTCATAGACCAGTGTCTGAGCCAAGCAGTTCAGCTGACTAGCACTGGAACAATTCAAGTGTCATAGAACAGTGTCTGAGCAGTGCAGTGCAACTTACCAGCACTGGAACAATTCAAGTGCCATAGACCAGTCTCTGAGAAGTGCATCTGACCTGCACTGGAACTATTCAAGTGTCATAGACCAGTGTCTGAGCCAAGCAGTTCAGCTGACTAGCACTGGAACAATTCAAGTGTCATAGAACAGTGTCTGAGCAGTGCAGTGCAACTTACCAGCACTGGAACAATTCAAGTGCCATAGACCAGTCTCTGAGAAGTGCATCTGACCTGCACTGGAACTATTCAAGTGTCATAGACCAGTGTCTGAGCCAAGCAGTTCAGCTGACTAGCACTGGAACAATTCAAGTGTCATAGAACAGTGTCTGAGCAGTGCAGTGCAACTTACCAGCACTGGAACAATTCAGGTGTCATAGATCAGTCTCCGAACAGAACAGTGCGGCTGACTAGCACAGGAACAATTCAAGTGTCATAGTCCGGCCTCCGAGCAGTGCAGCTGGCCAGCACTGCAACAATTTGTGCAATACACCAGTGTCTAGGCCAAGCAGTGCTGTTGACCAGTACTGGAACAATTCCAGTGTCATAGACCCATCTCCGAGCAGTGCAGCAGACCAGCACAATAATAAATCATGCAATACACCAGTGTCTAAGCCAAGCAATGCTGCTGACCAGTACGTGATCAATTCAAGTGTCATAGACCATTCTCCGAACAGAGCAGTGCGGCTGACCAGCAGTGGAACAATTCAAGTGGTGCAGAGACAGAATATCGATGCAAAAATATCGACTTGCACAAATATCGAGGTAAACATATCGTGGGTCAGAAATATCGACAGACAAAATCTCGTGGTCAAGAATATCGATTTTAGGTAAGTAATAGCGATGTTTAAAATATCGAAGTGTTTAATATCGTTTTCAAAAATATAGTTAAAAATATCATTTTATTTTTTTAATTTTTTTATTAATGTTATGTATTTTAGCATATATTTTATATGTATGTGATGTATTTTTTTGTATAAGAATTGTTTGTATTTTTATCATGTGTTAAAAGTTTAGTAGTTATTAATTTTTTTTATTTGAATTTTGCGTTTTTAGTACTGTAGTGGGTTGTGGGTTTATATGGGAATACGGTGGGAAGTAATTTAATTATATAAAATTTCTTGATTATTTTTAGTTGTTTTTTTTTATTTTTTATCTGGATTTTGTGTTTTTAGTTCCGTTGTGGGTTTATAGGGGAATAGTTTGGGAAGTAATTTAATTATATTAAATTTATTTTTTATTTATTAATATTTGTTTAATTGAGATGATAGTGTTAAATGTGGGAAGTAATTTATTATGAATTAATTAATGTTTTAAAACTTATGGAAGCAGTCAAATCTGGGTCGCCCTTGGATCCGATCCCCCGAAATTCGTACTGCAAGGGAAAGAAGTTATTGCTCCGGTTCTCACCAAGCTTTTGAACATGTCTTTTAGTTCAGGTCAGGTTCCAAGCAATTGGAAGCATGCCATGGTGGTACCACTGCTAAAGAAACCTTCCTTAGACCCTGCTCTCCCAGAAAACCTGAGACCTATATCACTGCTACCCTACGCTGCTAAAATCGCAGAGAGACATTTAAATAGCCAACTGTCTATGTTTCTGGAAGAGAGACAGGTTCTCCATGAAACCCAGTCTGGCTTCAGGCCGCTTCATAGTACTGAGTCGGCCCTTCTTCTTGCCTCAGAGGCCCTGAATATCGCAGCAGATGAGGGAAGAACTACTGCACTGATCCTTCTGGATTTGAGTGCTGCATTTGACACAGTCTCCCACGGCCTTCTGATGGAACGGTTGGGGGAGGCCGGGGTCGGTGGAGGGACATGGGAGTGGATTAAACATTTTCTGGAGAATAGATCCTTCCAGGTTCTACAACATCCTTTTAAATCCAGAGTTTGTCCTCTGTCGCAAGGGGTGCCTCAGGGTTCGGCTCTTAGCCCTACCCTATTTAATATCTGTTAGAAATGGGGGTCTCTAGTTGGCAATGGCTGGCCACTGTCCAAGTAGGGACCCTTCTTCCTAAGTCAGAGTGAGAGGGCTACCCTCTTTAATACCCCTGCTCAACCCTGTGGTAACGTAGCACGAGCAGGTAGGCTTATCTCAGAGGCAGGGTGTGAAGCATTTATGACCATACACAGTAACACAGTGAGGAACACTACAAAGGGACACCACACAAGTAGTTATAAAAAATAAGTATCTTTATATAAAGGCAGATTTATCACAAGACCAATAACTGTAAAAGCCACAATACTGTCAAAAATAGGATAGCTGTTGAAGGGCTGTCAAAGATAGTTCAAAGGTTGCAAGAATAAGGTTCAAATTCAAGGCAGGGGTCTCTGCGCCCCTTTCTCGTTCAGAGGTTGCAACAATAAGGTTCAAATGCAAAGCAGGGGTCTCTGCGCCCCTTTCTCGTTCAAAGGTTGCAACAATAAGGTTCAAATCCAAAGCAGTGGTCTCTGCGACCCTTTCTCTCACAAAGTACCTGTATTCAGTAGCAAAAACCAACAAAATGTCGCAAAGAAGTGTTAGCGATGAATTTCCTCACGCGAGGCCGGCGATGCGTTAAAATCCTTGCCGCAAGGGAGGATGATGCGCCGATCTGCTGATGCGTGCGGAAACGATGCGACAAACTTCTTCACGCTAGGCCGCCGATGCGCTGAGGCCTTGCCGCGAGGGCGAAGACGATGCGACGATCCTGTTGCGTGTGCGATTGTGTTGCGTTGCGAAGAAATGGCGCTCCGCAAGGGAGCGACGAAATCCGGTGCGATGCGATCAAAATGGCGGACGCACGGCGTCCGCAAAGCGATGTCTTGAAGCGATGATTTCTTTGGGGGTTGCGAGCGCTCGGCGACAGCAGCGCGATGATTCTTCCAGCGCGTCTCAGCTGCCGCGGCTCGCAAAAGGGCGTTAGCGATGGTTTCGTGTTGCGAGCACCCAGCGGCAGCAGCGCGATGATTTTTCCAGCGCTCTCGGCTGCAGCGGCTCGCAAACGTGCGTTAGCGACGATTTCCAGCACTCTTTTCTCTGAAGCAAACTAGAGGCCCTGGAACTCACAGGAGCCTCATCAGCAGATAGCAATCCTCGCAGGGAGGAAGCAGGAGGTTGGTGGTGGAGTCTGATGTGCCTGAGACTCCAGCAGGAGGCTAGCTCTTTTCCTAGCCCTTGGGTAATTGCGGTAACAAAGATAAAAGTTCTCTCAAAAGTTCCTTTTCCTCTTCTTCAAGGTCCAGTGGTCACTGCTGCAGGCCAGTGCAAGAAACAACACACAAGCACAAAGACAGTCACTTCCTGCAGATTCCTCCAGTGGCACGGACAGAGTTTCCTCTCCAGATCCAAAAGCAATACAAATTGTAGGGGTTTGAGCACAGATATTTATACCCCAAAAGTCTTTGTTCTCAGAAGCTACAAGTCACTGAACCTAGCCAGAACCAGTTCTGCTCAGGCCTGGAGCACTTTGTTTACCAGGCTGCATTCTTCCTTTCAGAAAGAGGGGTCTGCTAGCAGACACACAGTAGGAGGTGGAGCCAGCATTCACCTTGCCAGGCACAGCCCTATTCAGGTCAAGGAGCCACCCCTCCCCACACTCTAAATGCAGATCTCTCTATTCAACCCAGGTCTGACTCAGCCTGCCCTGCCCCTCTAAAACCAGACAGCCAATACACATAACAGCAGAGCACACTGGAAGGCTTAGGCAAGAAAATACCTACTTTCTAAAAGTGGTATTTTCAAACAGAATATAAAAATAAACTTCACTAAAAGATGTATTTTAATATTCTGAGCTCAGGCATACTAAATTCGTTTTTCTACCATGTTCCTGGGGTCAGTTAGGACTATAGAATGTAATAGTCAAACTGCCCATTCTAGCCTATGAGGAACAGGTAGCCTTACAGTAGTGAAAAACGAAATGGGGCATAATTCACTACCAGGACATGCTACACACAGCAAGGCGTGTCCTACCTTACACATACAATGCACCCTACCATAGGGGTGACTTACAAGATGCCAAGGGAAGGTTCAGGGGCTGGGAAGTGGGTGCACTTCACAGCCAAGATGGCAGTTCTGGACTGCACACAGACACTGCAGTGGCAGGTCTGAGACACACTTTACAAGCTGCTTCTGTGGGTGGCACACATCAGTGCTGCAGGCCCACCCGCAGCATTTGGTTTACCAGCCCTGGGCACACACAGGCCACACTACTAGGGACTAACAGGTAAACCAAATAAGCCAATAAGGGATATACCAATTCACATAGTCATAGTTACAAAGGGAGAGCATATGCACTTTAGCACTGAACAGCAGTGGTAAAGTGCCCAGAGTCATAAAACCAACAGAAACAGGTCAGCAAAAATACAGGAGGCAGGCAAAAAGTTTAGTGGTGACCCTGCAAAAAGGGCCATTTCCAACAATATCTATATGCGCCCCTTGGCAGATACTGTGTTGAGACATGGGTTAAAACTGGTGTCATATGCCGATGACACACAGTTGATTGTTACCCTGGAGCACAAGGAGGCAGGAACGGCATCTGATTTCAAGGTTTGCTTGGGGGAGCTTGCTAACTGGATGATGCTCAGCTGTCTGCAGCTGAATGCGGGAAAGACGGAGGTGATGGTAGTTGGCAAGCAGCCCTCTTTATGGTCTCATTTGTGGTGGCCGGAGGAGCTGGGACCTACTCCGACCCCTAAGGCTAAGGTCAAGAATCTGGGAGTCTGGTTCGACGACACCCTCTCCTATTCAGAGCAGATATCAGCTGTGGCTGGAGCCTGCTTTGGCATTCTTAAAATGCTGCGAAAAATCCTGGACTTACTCCCATTAGATGCCAAACGAACCATTGTACAGGCCCTTGTCACGTCCCGCCTAGATTATTGCAACATCCTGTACTTAGGGGTGACCACAAGAAATCTGAACATCCTGCAGAAGGTTCAGAATGCTGCAGCTCGGTTAATTCTGAATATTCCTAGGCGGGCCTCGGTGGGGGAGGCCTTGAGGAAATGACACTGGCTCCCCATACAGGCTAGGGTCACCTTTAAGGCCTTGTGTTTTGGCCACAGGATCTTCAACAAGAAAGGTCCAAGTTTTTTGCACCCTCTTCTCACCGCATATAGACCTGCTCGTTACCCAAGGTCCTTGGGCACGGCAAAGATGATTGTGCCTAAGGTGCGGAAGGTACGGGCTGGAGGGAGCTCTTTTGGCTTCCTTGCGGCTAAGGCCTGGAATGACCTACCTGTTGACTTAAGGACATGCTCGTCGGAGATTTTGTTCCGGAAAAACTAAAAACTTGGCTCTTCCAGACCCCCCCGGGGAGCCGGAAGTAGGCCTTTGTACCTGTTCTTCTGGGGACTCAGGCTGGAGGGAGGTAGGGAGGCTTAGGCCTACTGTCAAGGCATTGTTGGTGTTCTAGCGCGGGGACACTCCGTTGGAGTAACCAGGCGCTCTATAAGCTGAATAATAATAATAATAATTAATAATTTGTTGTTAATTAATTTTAATTAATTGCAATTAATTATGGTAATTGTGTAATTAATTTTAGGTGTGTGTTGTGGTGTTTATAGGTGTAAGTGGTGGGAAGGGTGGGAAGCAATTTATTTTTAATTGATGAATTAATAATTAGTTGTTAATTAATTTTAAGTAATTAATTAGTAATTAATTATAGTCATTGTGTAATTAGTTTTTGGTGTGTGTTGTGGTGTAAATGGTGCGAAGGTTGGGAAGTAATTTATTTGTAATTGATGAATTAATAATTAGTTGTTAATTAATTGAAATTAATTAATTAAAAATAAATTATGGTAATTGTGTAATTAATTTTCGGCGTCTGTTGTGGATATTAGTGTTAAAGCATGTGTATTCAATGAATGTTTATTATTTTTATTAATACTATTTTTTAATTGATTATTAATTATGTTAATTATGGAAATACATTTAAATAAAACTTTTGAAGTGTTTTTGTATTGGTGTGGTGTTATAGGGTAGGAAATAAAATAAATACATTTATGTTTTAAATAATTTTTTTGTTTGTTAATATTTGCTCCTTTTAAATAATTATTGTTTATAAATGTATTTTATTTTATATAATATTTGTAGCTTTTTGTTATATGTAATTTATATTATAATATGTGTTCTTTTTATATGTTAAATGTATTTAATCTTATATTTTTTTAATATTGTTTATTTCTTTTTATGACTTAAAAAAAAAAATTCTATTGTTTAAATGTTATTAGTAATTTTTGTTTCTCTGCTATCCAACACTTTCCCTACTGTTGCACTCACTGGAGTGGGAATAGTAATTTATGCCCCTCCGCTATCCAACACTTTCCCTACTGTTGCACTCACTGGAGTGGGAATAGTCATTTATGCCCCTCCACTATCCAACACTTTCCCTACTGTTGCACTCACTGGAGTGGGAATAGTAATTTATGCCCCTCCGCTATCCAACACTTTCCCTACTGTTGTACTCCCTGGAGTGGGAATAGTAATTTATGCCCCTCCGCTATCCAACACTTTCCCTACTGTTGCACTCACTGGAGTGGGAATAGTAATTTATGCCCCTCCACTATCCAACACTTTCCCTACTGTTGCACTCACTGGAGTGGGAATAGTAATTTATGCCCCTCCACTATCCAACACTTTCCCTACTGTTGCACTCACTGGAGTGGGAATAGTAATTTATGCCCCTCCACTATCCAACACTTTCCCTACTGTTGTACTCCCTGGAGTGGAATAGTAATTTATGCACCCTCCGCTATCCAACACTTTCCCTACTGTTGCACTCACTGGAGTGGGAATAGTAATTTATGCCCCTCCACTATCCAACACTTTCCCTACTGTTGCACTCACTGGAGTGGGAATAGTAATTTTTACCCCTCCGCTATCCAACACTTTCCCTACTGTTGCACTCACTGGAGTGGGAATAGTAATTTATGCCCCTCCACTATCCAACACTTTCACCACTGTTGCACTCACTGGAGTGGGAATAGTAATTTTTACCCCTACGCTATCCAACACTTTCCCTACTGTTGCACTCACTGGAGTGAGAATAGTAAATTTTGCCCCTCCGCTATCCAACACTTACTGTTGCACTCACTGGAGTGGGAATAGTAATTTTTACCCCTCCACTATCCAGTACTTTCCCTACTGTTGCACTCACTGGAGTGGGAATAGTAATTTTTACCCCTCCGCTATCCAACATTTTCTCTACTGTTGCACTCACTGGAGTTGGAATAGTAAATTTAGGGGCATATTACCAAGAACACGCGATAAATATCGCAAATCGCGCATAGCGCGTTTTTCATTATCGCCCTCTATCGCTGAATTACATCGGCGTGTTAGCGGCGTATTAGCAACGCTTTGCTAACAGGCGATGTACAATCCAGCAATAGACTGCGATAATCATCATTAGCGTGTGAAATCCAGCGATGATTTCACAGCGCTAATGAAAAGCTTGTTAATAGGGTAGTGTGGACTTAACCAGACAATCCACCTCCCATACAAGACATGCTTAAGTCAAGTTTTTACCAGGCGTAAGAATCCGGCGATAACCGCGGTTACCGCAGCTTTTTTTATCGCTCCGCGGTTCCGGGGCCGCGTTGTAAATACCGCGATGTCGTGTTTGCGAAGTTTTTTCATGTTGTTTTTCATAGGAACGCCTCTTTTGCATCTCATTAGCGATGTATATCACTAACATGAGTAGCGTTACAAAAACGGCAGCTAACATGCGCTAATGCATGTTAGCGACGCCTTGATGATTGTGCGATAGGAAAATCGCCGATTTTCCGACGATAAGTGCCGGAAATGTGGCGATACAACTGTTGATAATATGCCCCTTAATTCCTTCGCTATCCAACACTTTCCCTACTGTTGCACTCTTTGGAGTGGGAATAGTAATTTTTGCCCCTTTGCTATCCAACACTTTCCCTACTGTTGCACTCACTGGAGTGGGAATAGTAATTTTACCCCTCCGCTATCCAATACTTTCCCTACTGTTGCACTCTTTGGAGTGGGAACAGTAATTTTTTCCTCTCCGCTATCCAACACTTTCTCTACTGTTTCTC
Organism: Calotriton arnoldi; assembly: GCA_963921515.1. NCBI lineage: Eukaryota > Metazoa > Chordata > Amphibia > Caudata > Salamandridae > Calotriton > Calotriton arnoldi. The sequence continues at coordinate 5,508,000 of CAWUFW010000137.1, forward strand.
TTACTGGAGTGGGAATATTAATTTTTACCCTCCACTATCCAACACTTTCCCAACTGTTGCACTCACTGGAGTTGGAATAGTAAATTTAATTATTTTGCTATCCAACATTTTCCCTACTGTTGCATTTATTGTATTGCGAAATGTAAGTTTTAATTTTTTTAACTAATTTAATGTTTTAATTTATTATAGAATGTTTTTTTATTTTAAATTATTGATATATATATATATATATATTTTATTTTTATATAATTTAAAGTTTAAAAATAAAAAAGACAATAGTTAAATATATGTATAAATTATTATGTTTGTGTTTATATTTTTTAAATAAAGTTTATTTGTTATCTGAGCCGCCTGGTTCACCACCGGTCTCCAAGAAGCCAGGCGCACCTGCAGATGCCTGGAGAAGAACTGGAGAAACACCAAGACAACCGAAAACTACTCCACCTACAAGGACGCCATGACGGACTACCACAACCAAATCAGAAACACCAAGAGGAACTTCATCCACAACAAAATCCTCGCCAACGCCACCAACTCTAAGGAACTCTTCAGTGTCATTCAGGATTTCACCAACCCATGCAGCGAAGCCACAGACATCACCCCGTCCCAAGACCTCTGCGACAAGCTCGGAACCTACTTCCACCTCAAGATCAAAACCCTCTACGACAACTTCGTCGACCATCCACCAGACGCCATGGCAGTCCCCCCGCACCCCAAAGACACCAGCAAGCCCACCATCTCTAACTGGACACCGATCACGACTAAAGACACCGCCTCGACCATGAAAGGCATACACTCGGGGGGGCCCCCACTGACCCCTGCCCCCCTCACATCTACCACAGAGCCGCGACCGCCATCGCACCCGAACTGCAACGCACCATCAACACCACCTTCAAAACAGGCACCTTCCCAGATGACTGGAAGCGCGCAGAAATCAGGCCCCTGCTCAAGAAGCCCACAGCTGACCCCACCGACCTCAAGAACTACCGGCCCATCTCGCTCCTCCGCTTCACGGCCAAAGTTGCAGAGAAAACAGTCAACAGGGAACTGACACGATTCATCGAAGAGAACGCCATCCTCGACCCGTCCCAATCCGGATTCTGAAGCAACCACAGCACCGAGACCACCCTACTCGCCGCCACAGATGACATCCGCACCCTTCTGGACCAAGGCCACTCCGCAGCCCTCAACATACTCGACCTGTCAGCGGCCTTTGACACCGTCTCTCACCGCACACTAGTCACCAGACTACACGACGCCGGCATACGAGGAACAGCCCTGGACTGGATCCGATCGTTCCTCACTGGAAGAAGCCAAAGAATCAGACTACCACCCTTCCTCTCCAATCCCACGGAAATCACCTGCGGAGTGCCGCAGGGGGCATCACAGAGCCCGACCCTCTTCAACATCTACATGGCCCCCCTCGCAGCCATCGTCCGACAACACGGCCTCAACATCGTATCCAACGCCGACGACACCCAGCTCATCCTCTCCCTCACCAGAGACCCCACCACACTCAACTTCCAGAAAGGAATGCAAGACGTTGCAGTCTGGATGACCAACAGCTGCCTGAAGCTTAACACCAAGAAGACAGAAGTCCTCAACCTTGGAACCACCCCTTCAGCATGGGACAACACCTGGTGGCCGACCACCCTCAGAAGCCCACCTACCCCCTCAGACCATGCCAAAAACCTCGGCATCGTACTCGACTCATCACTCACCATGAACCGACAGGTCAACGCCGTCACGTCCAGCTGCTTCAACACCCTCTGCATCCTTCGCAGACCTTCAAATGGATCCCCCCTGAGTCAAGGAAGACAGTCACCCACGCACTCATCACCAGCAGATTGGACTATGGAAACGCACTCTACGCCGGCATCAACAAGTCCCTACTCTGCAAACTCCAGACAATACAGAACACCGCCGCCAGACTCGTCCTCAGCATCCCGCGGCACGAACACATCAGCCAACACCTACAAAGACTCCACTGGCTCCCCGTGGAGAAAAGAGTCACCTTTAAAATCCTCACTCACGCCTACAAATGCCTACACAACAACGGACCCAAATACCTCAACGACAGAATCAACTTCCACGTACCCAAAAGAAACCTCCGATCTTCCAACCTCGCACTGGCCGAAGCCCCGCGCATCCACAGAGCCAGAGCAGGCGGAAGATCCTTCTCTCACATTGCAGCCAAGACCTGGAATGAGCTACCGGCAGACATCAGACGCGCACCCTCCCTGAACACCTTCAGGAAGACTCTCAAGACCTGACTCTTCGGCTAACAGATCTGCAGACCCCCCCACCCCTCCTCAGCACCTTGAGACCCTCACGGGTGACTAGCGCACTTACAATTCCTCTGATTGATTGATTGATTATATTTAGTTAAAATGTATATTAAATTACATTTATTTTGTTAAAAATAATATTAATATTTAATATATTTTATATATATTTTTAAATCGATATTTTTTACATCTATATTTTTTACTTCGATATTTTTGATTCAATATTTTTGTACTTACCTGTTTAAGTATAGGGAGTCGATATTTTTGCATTTTTTTATTTTTTCATCGATATTTTTGCCATCGATATTATGTCAGTGATCCAATCCAAGTGTCATAGATCAGTGTCTGAGCAGTGCAGTGCTGCTCACCATGGCACTTGGAACAATTCAAGAGTCAAAGACTAGTATCTGAGCAGAGATGTGCAGTGCAGCTGACTAACACTGGAACAATTCAAGTGTCATTGACTAGTGCCTGAGCAGTGCAGTGCTGCTCACCAGCACTGGAACAATTCAAGTGTCATGGACCAGTGTCTGAGCAGTGCTGCTGACCAGCACTTGAGCAGTTCAAGTGCCATAGACCAGTCTCTGAGAAGTGCAGCTGACCAGCACTGGAACAACTCAAGTGTCATGGACCAGTGTCTGTGCATTGCAGTGCTGCTGACCAGCACTTGACTGGTTCAAGTGCCATAGACCAGTCTCTGAGAAGTGCAGCTGACCAGCACTGGAACAACTCTAGTGTCATGGACCAGTGTCTGTGCATTGCAGTGCAGCTGACCAGCACTGGAGCACTTCAAGTGTCATTGACCAGTGTCTGAGCAGGGCAGCTGACCAGCACTGGAGCAACTCAAGTGTCATGGACCAGTGTCTGTGCATTGCTGTGCTGCTGACCAGCACTTGAGCAGTTCAAGTGCCATAGTCCAGTCTCTGAGAAGTGCAGCTGACCAGCACTGGAACAACTCTAGTGTCATGGACCAGTGTCTGTGCATTGCAGTGCAGCTGACCTGCACTGGAGCACTTCAAGTGTCACTGACCAGTGTCTGAGCAGGGCAGCTGACCAGCACTGGAACAACTCTAGTGTCATGGACCAGTGTCTGAGCAGTGCAGCTGAGCAGCACTGGAACAACTCTAGTGTCATGGACCAGTGTCTGTGCATTGCAGTGCAGCTGACCTGCACTGGAGCATTTCAAGTGTCACTGACCAGTGTCTGAGCAGTGCAGCTGACCAACACTGGAACAACTCAAGTGTCATAGACGCTCCCACTTCCGGGGTGCAGGACTGTTGTGGGTCAAGTTCGGGGTGTATCAGCAGAGTTGTGTGTGTTGTAGGACAGGACAGGGCTGCGGTACAGTGCAAACCCTGCTGCTGCGAGTGAAGTTTGAGGTGGTCTGACGGAGCTCCCACCTCGCACTGGCCTCCCAAGGCCCATTGTCCAGTGCAGCCATTATTAATTAAAGGAAGACACAGGCAAGGAGTACTTTGGGGGGAGAGGGGAGGGGGTTAGAGCTGTAAAACTGTAGAGACACCGACCAATAATACACCAATTATCCAGCGTCAGTTAAACATGATTAATGCCATGTTTACAGCGCAATTAACTTGTTTTTATGGTGGATCTTCAGAGACATTCATCACCGGACAGTGTGCAATGTCACTTACACTGGCAGGAGGCCAGCGAGGCATGTGAGAGAGTGTGGGTGACACGTACAGTGTGCAGTGTCACTTACACTGGCAGGAGGCCAGCGAGGCATGTGAGAGAGTGTGGGTGACATGGGCAGTGCCACTTACACTGGCAACAGGCCAGCGAGGCATGTGAGAGTGTGGGTGACATGGGCATTGTGAAGTGTCACTTACACTGGCAGCAGGCCAGCGAGGCATGTTAGAGAGTGTGGGAAACATGGGCAGTGTGAAGTGTCACTTACACTGGCAGCATGCCAGCGAGGCGCGTGAGAGAGTGTGGGTGACATGGGCAGTGTGAAATGTCACTTACACTGGCAGCAGGCCAGCGAGGCGCTTGAGAGAGTGTGGGTGACACGTACAGTGTGCAGTGTCACTTACACTGGCAGCAGGCCAGCGAGGCATGTGAGAGAGTGTGGGTGACACGGGCAGTGTGAAGTGTCACTTACACTGGCAGCAGGCCAGCGAGGCATGTGAGAGAGTGTGGGTGACATGGGCAGTGTGAAGTGTCACTTACACTGGCAGCAGGCCAGCGAGGTGCGTTAGAGGGTGTGGGTGACTCGGGCAGTGCCACTTACACTGGCAACAGGCCAGCGAGGCATGTGAGAGTGTGGGTGACATGGGCATTGTGAAGTGTCACTTACACTGGCAGCAGGCCAGCGAGGCATGTTAGAGAGTGTGGGAAACATGTGCAGTGTGAAGTGTCACTTACACTGGCAGCAGGCCAGCGAGGCATGTGAGAGAGTGTGGGTGACACGGGCAGTGTGAAGTGTCACTTACACTGGCAGCAGGCCAGCGAGGCGCGTGAGAGAGTGTGGGTGACATGGGCAGTGTGAAGTGTCACTTACACTGGCAGCAGGCCAGCGAGGCATGTTAGAGAGTGTGGGTGACAAGGGCAGTGTCACTTACACTGGCAACAGGCCAGCGAGGCATGTGAGAGTGTGGGTGACATGGGCATTGTGAAGTGTCACTTACACTGGCAGCAGGCCAGCGAGGCGCGTGAGAGAGTGTGGGTGACATGGGCAGTGTGAAGTGTCACTTACACTGGCAGCAGGCCAGCGAGGCGCGTGAGAGAGTGTGGGTGACATGGGCAGTGTGAAGTGTCACTTACACTGGCAGCAGGCCAGCGAGGCGTGTGAGAGTGTGGGTGACATGGGCAGTGTGAAGTGTCACTTACACTGGCAGCAGGCCAGCGAGGCATGTTAGAGAGTGTGGGTGACATGGGCAGTGTCACTTACACTGGGCAACAGGCCAGCGAGGCATGTTGGAGAGTGTGGGTGACATGGGCAGTGTCTCTTACACTGGCAACAGGCCAGCGAGGCGTGTCAGAGTGTGTGGGTGACATGGGCAGTGTCTCTTACACTGGCAACAGGCCAGCGAGGCGTGTCAAGAGTGTGTGGGTTACACGTACAGTGTGCAGTGTCACACTGGCAGGAGGCCAGTGAGGCATGTGAGAGAGTGTGGGTGACATGGGCAGTGTGAAGTGTCACTTACACTGGCAACAGGCCAGCGAGGCGCGTGAGAGAGTGTGGGTGACATGGGCAGTGTGAAGTGTCACTTAAACTGGCAACAGGCCAGCGAGGCGTGTGAGAGTGTGGGTGACATGGGCAGTGTCACTTACACTGGCAACAGGCCAGCGAGGCGCGTGAGAGAGTGTGGGTGACATGGGCAGTGTCACTTACACTGGCAACAGACCAGCGAGGCATATCAGAGTGTGTGGGTTACACGTACAGTGTGCAGTGTCACTTACACTGGCAGGAGGCCAGCGAGGCGCGTAAGAGAGTGTGGGTGACACGTACAGTGTGCAGTGTCACTTACACTGGCAGCAGGCCAGCGAGGCGCGTCAGAGAGTGTGGGTGACTGACACGTACAGTGTGCAGTGTCACTTACACTGGCAGCAGGCCAGCCAGGCGTGTTAGAGAGTGTTGGTGAGTTGTACAGTGTGCAGTGTCATATTGGCAGCAGGCCAGCGAGGCACGTCAGTGTGGGTGACATGTACAGTGTGCGGTGTCACTTACACTGGCGGCAGACCAGCAAGGCGTGTTAGAGAGTGTGGGTGACATGGGCAGTGTGTAGTGTCACTTAAACTGGCAGAAGGCCAGCGAGGCATGTGAGAGAGTGTGGGTGACATGGGCAGTGTGAAGTGTCACTTACAGTGGCAGCAGGCCAGCTATGCGCGTGAGAGACTGTGGGTGACATGAAAGTATACGGTGTCACACTGGCAGTAGGATAGCCGAGGCACGTGAGAGAGTGTGGGTGACATGGGCAGTGCGTGGTGTCACACTGGCATTGGGATAGTGTGAGAGTGTGGGTTACATGTACAGTGTGTGGTGTCACACTAGCAGCAGGCCAGTGAGGCACAAGAGAGTGTGCGGGTGACACGTACAATGTGCTGTGTCACTTACACTGGCAGCAGGCCAGTGAGGCACGTCAGAGAGTGTGGGTGACACGTACAGTGTGCAGTGTCACTTAAATTGGCAGCAGGCCAGCGAGGTGTGTGTGTGTGTGAGTGTGGGTGACTCATACAGTGTGTGGTGTCACTTACACTAGCAGCAGGCCAGTGAGGCACAAGAGAGTGTGCGGGTGACACGTACAGTGTGCTGTGTCACTTACACTGGCAGCAGGCCAGCGAGGCACGTGAGAGAGTGTGGGTGACATGACAGTGTGCAGTGACACTTACACTGGCAGTAGGCCAGCGAGGCACGTGAGAGAGTGTGGGTGACATGACAGTGTGCAGTGACACTTACACTGGCAGCAGGCCAGTGAGGCACGTGAGAGAGTGTGGGTGACATGACAGTGTGCAGTGACACTTACACTGGCAGTAGGCCTGCGAGGCTCACGAGAGAGTGTGGGTGACATGTGCAGTTTGTGCTGCTACTTACACTGGCAGCAAGACAGCTGAGGCACGTGAGAGAGTGTGGGTGAGATGGGTAGTGTGCAGTGTCACTTACACTGGCAGCAAGCCAGTGAGGCATGTTAGAGAGTGTGGGTGACACAGGCAGTGCGCAGTGTCACTTACACTGGCAGCAGACCAGCGAGGTGTGTGAGAGAGTGTGGGTGACGTGGGCAATGTGCAGTGTTACTTGCACTGGCAAAGGCCAGCGAGTTGCTTCAGAGTGCGGGTGACACACACAGTGTGTTGTGCCACTTACACTGGCAGCAGACCAGCAAAGCGGGTTGAGAGTGTGGGGACTCGGGCAGTGTGCAGTGTCACTTACACTGGCAGCAGACCAGCGAGGCGTGTTAGAGAGTATGGGTTACACTGGCAGAGGCGGTGTCACTTGCAAATGCAGCAGGCCAGCGAAACGTGAGAGAGAGCGTGGGTGACATGGGCAGTGTACAGTGTCACTTACACTGGCAGCAGGCCAGCCGAGGTGCGTGAGAGAGTGTGGGTGACACAGGCAGTGCACGGTGTCACTTGCACTGACAGCAGGCCAGCGAGGCATGTGAGAGAGTGTGGGTGACATGACAGTGTGCGGTGTTAGTTACACTGGCAGCAGGCCAGCGAGGTGTGTGAGAGAGTGTACGGGACATGTGCAGTGTGCAGTGTCATTTACACTGGCAGCAGGCCAGCAAGGCGCGTGAGATAGTGTGGGTGACTCGGGCAGTGTGCGGTGTCACTTACACTGGCAACAGGCCAGCGAGGCATGTGAGAGAGTGTGGGTGAAATGGGCGGTGTGTGGTGTCACTTACACTGGCAGCAGGCCAGCAAGGCGTGTGAGAGAGTGTGGGTGAGTTGTACAGTGTACAGTGTACCTTACACTGGCAGCAGGCCAGCGAGCCACGTTAGAGAGGGCGGGTGACACACATAGTGTGTTGTGCCACTTACACTGGCAGCAGAACAGCAAAGCGGGTTGAGAGTGTGGGGACTCGGGCAGTGTGCAGTGTCACTTACACTGGCAGCAGACCAGCGAGGCGTGTTAGAGAGTATGGGTTACACGGGCAGAGGCGGTGTCACTTGCAAATGCAGCAGGCCAGCGAAACGTGAGAGAGAGCATGGGTGACATGGGCAGTGTACAGTGTCACTTACACTGGCAGCAGGCCAGCCGAGGTGCACGAGAGAGTGTGGGTGACACAGGCAGTGCGCGGTGCACTTGCACTGACAGCAGGCCAGCGAAGCATGTGAGAGAGTGTGGGTGACATGAAAGTGTGCGGTGTCAGTTACACTGGCAGCAGGCCAGCGAGGTGTGTGAGAGAGTGTAGGGGACATGTGCAGTGTGCAGTGTCATTTACACTGGCAGAGGGCCAGCGAGGCACGTGAGATAGTGTGGGTGACTCGGGCAGTGTGCGGTGTCACTTACACTAGTAACAGGCCAGCGAGGCATGTGAGAGAGTGTGGGTGATTTGTACAGTGTGCAGTGTCATTTACACTGGCAGCAGGCCAGCTAGGTGCGTTAGAGAGTGCGGGTGAGTTGTACAGTGTACAGTGTCCCTTACACTGGCAGCAGGCCAGCGAGCCACGTTGGAGAGTGTGGGTGACATGAGCAGTGTGCAGTGTCACTTACACTGGCAGCAGACCTTCAAGGTGTGTTAGAGTGTGGGTGACTCGGGCAGTGTGCAGCGTCACATACACTGGCAGCAGGCCAGTGGGGCGCGTTAGAGTGTGGGTGAAATGTACAGTGTGCAGTGTCACTTACACTGGCAGCATACCAGCGAGGCGTGTGGGTGAATGTGGGTGACACGTACAGTGTGCAGTGTCACTTACACTGGCAGCAGACCAGCGAGACACGTCAGAGAGTGTGGGTGACTCGGGCAGTGTGCAGCATCACTTACACTGGCAGCAGGCCAGCGAGGCACCTTAGAGACTGTGGGTGACACGTACAGTGCGCAGTGTCACTTACACTGGCAGCAGGCCAGCGAGACACGTCAGAGTGTGCGGGTGACACAGGTAGTGTGCAGTGTCACTTACACTGGCAGCAGGCCAGCGAGGTGCGTTAGAGAGTTTGGGTGACACGTACAGTGTGCAGCGTCACTTACACTGGCAGCAGACCAGCGAGGTGTTTTAGAGAGTGTGGGTGACTTGGGCAGTGTGCAGCGTCACTCACACTGGCAGCAGACCAGTGAGGCGCCTTAGAGAGTGTGGGTGACTCGAGCAGTGTCACCTACACTGGCAGCAGGCCAGCGAGGCGCGTTAGAGAGTGTCGGGACTCGGGCAGTGTGCAGCGTCACTTACACTGGCAGGCGTCCAGCAAGGAACGTCAGAGAGTGTGGGTGACTGACACGTACAGTGTGCAGTGTCACTTACACTGGCAGCAGGCCAGCGAGGCGTGTTAGAGAGTGTGGGTGACATGTACAGTGTGCAGTGTCATATTGGCAGCAGGCCAGCGAGGCACGTCAGAGAGTGTGGGTGACATGTACAGTGTGCGGTGTCACTTACACTGGCGGCAGACCAGCAAGGCGTGTTAGAGATTGTGGGTGACATGGGCAGTGTGTAGTGTCACTTAAACTGGCAGAAGGCCAGCGAGGCATGTGAGAGAGTGTGGGTGACATGGGCAGTGTGAAGTGTCACTTACAGTGGCAGCAGGCCAGCTATGCGCGTGAGAGAGTGTGGGTGACATGGGCAGTGCGTGGTGTCACCTACACTAGCAGCAGGCCAGTGAAGCACAAGAGAGTGTGCGGGTGACACGTACAGTGTGCTGTGTCACTTACACTGGCAGCAGGCCAGTGAGGCACGTCAGAGAGTGTGGGTGACACGTACAGTGTGCAGTGTCACTTACAGTGGCAGCAGGCCAGCGAGGTGTGTGTGTGTGTGAGTGTGGGTGACTCATACAGTGTGCGGTGTCACTAACTGACAGCAGGCCAGCGAGGCACGTGAGAGAGTGTGGGTGACATGACAGTGTGCAGTGACACTTACACTGGCAGTAGGCCAGCGAGGCATATGAGAGAGTGTGGGTGACATGGGCAGTGTGAAGTGTCACTTCCACTGGCAGCAGGCCTGCGAGGCTCACGAGAGAGTGTGGGTGACATGTGCAGTTTGTGCTGCTACTTACACTGGCAGCAAGACAGCTGAGGCACGTGAGTGTGGGTGACATGGGTAGTGTGCAGTGTCACTTACACTAGCAGCAGAGCAGCGAGGTGTGTGAGAGAGTGTGGGTGACGTGGGCAATGTGCAGTGTTACTTGCACTGGCAAAGGCCAGCGAGTTGCTTCAGAGTGCGGGTGACACACACAGTGTGTTGTGCCACTTACACTGGCAGCAGACCAGCAAAGCGAGTTGAGAGTGTGGGGACTCGGGCAGTGTGCAGTGTCACTTACACTGGCAGCAGACAAGCGAGGCGTGTTAGAGAGTATGGGTTACACGGGCGGAGGCGGTGTCACTTGCAAATGCAGCAGGCCAGCGAAACGTGAGAGAGAGCGTGGGTGACATGGGCAGTGTACAGTGTCACTCACACTGGCAGCAGGCCAGCCGAGGTGCGTGAGAGAGTGTGGGTGACACAGGCAGTGCACGGTGTCACTTGCACTGACAGCAGGCCAGCGAGGCATGTGAGAGAGTGTGGGTGACATGACAGTGTGCGGTGTCAGTTACACTGGCAGCAGGCCAGCGAGGTGTGTGAGAGAGTGTACGGGACATGTGGAGTGTCACTTACACTGGCAGCAGGCCAGCGAGGCGCGTGAGATAGTGTGGGTGACTCGGGCAGTGTGCGGTGTCACTTACACTGGCAACAGGCCAGCGAGGCATGTGAGAGAGTGTGGGTGATTTGTACAGTGTGCAGTGTCATTTACACTGGCAGCAGGCCAGCTAGGTGCGTTAGAGAGTGTGGGTGAAATGGGTGGTGTGTGGTGTCACTTACACTGGCAGCAGGCCAGCGAGGCGTGTGAGAGAGTGCGGGTGAGTTGTACAGTGTACAGTGTCCCTTACACTGGCAGCAGGCCAGCGAGCCACGTTAGAGAGGGCGGGTGACACACACAGTGTGTTGTGCCACTTACACTGGCAGCAGACCAGCAAAGCGGGTTGAGAGTGTGGGGACTCGGGCAGTGTGCAGTATCACTTACACTGGCAGCAGACCAGCGAGGCGTGTTAGAGAGTATGGGTTACACGGGCAGAGGCGGTGTCACTTGCAAATGCAGCAGGCCAGCGAAACGTGAGCGAGAGCATGGGTGACATGGGCAGTGTACAGTGTCACTTACACTGGCAGCAGGCCAGCCGAGGTGCGTGAGAGAGTGTGGGTGACACAGGCAGTGCGCGGTGCACTTGCACTGACAGCAGGCCAGCGAGGCATGTGAGAGAGTGTGGGGGACATGAAAGTGTGCGGTGTCAGTTACACTGGCAGCAGGCCAGCGAGGTGTGTGAGAGAGTGTAGGGGACATGTGCAGTGTGCAGTGTCATTTACACTGGCAGCAGGCCAGCGAGGCACGTGAGATAGTGTGGGTGACTCGGGCAGTGTGCGGTGTCACTTACACTGGCAACAGGCCAGCGAAGCATGTGAGAGAGTGTGGGTGATTTGTACAGTGTGCAGTGTCATTTACACTGGCAGCAGGCCAGCTAGGTGCGTTAGAGTGCGGGTGAGTTGTACAGTGTACAGTGTCCCTTACACTGGCAGCAGGCCAGCGAGCCACGTTAGAGAGTGTGGGTGACATGAGCAGTGTGCAGTGTCACTTACACTAGCAGCAGACCAGCGAGGCGTATGAGTGAATGTGGGTGACACGTACAGTGTGCAGTGTCACTTACACTGGCAGCAGACCAGCGAGGCACGTCAGAGAGTGTGGGTGGCTCGGGCAGTGTGCAGCATCACTTACACTGGCAGCAGGCCAGTGGGGCGCGTTAGAGTGTGGGTGAAATGTACAGTGTGCAGTGTCACTTACACTGGCAGCATACCAGCGAGGCGTATGAGTGAATGTGGGTGACACGTGCAGTGTCACTTACACTGGCAGCAGAGAAGCGAGGCACGTCAGAGAGTGTGGGTGACTCGGGCAGTGTGCAGCATCACTTACACTGGCAGCAGGCCAGCGAGGCACCTTAGAGACTGTGGGTGACACGTACAGTGTGCAGCGTCACTTACACTGGCAGCAGACCAGCGAGGTGTTTTAGAGAGTGTGGGTGACTCGGGCAGTGTGCAGCGTCACTCACACTGGCAGCAGACCAGTGAGGTGCCTTAGAGAGTGTGGGTGACTCGAGCAGTGTGCAGTGTCACCTACACTGGCAGCAGGCCAGCGAGGCGCGTTAGAGAGTGTGAGTGACACGTACAGTGTGCAGCCTCACTTACACTGGCAGCAGACCAGCGAGGCGCTTTAGAGAGTGTGGGTGACTCGGGCAGTGTGCAGTGTCATTTACAATGGCAGCAGACCAGTGAGGCGTGTTAGAGAGTGTGGGTGACTCGAGCAGTGTGCAGCGTCACTTACACTGGCAGCAGGCTAGTGAGGAGCGTTAGAGAGTGTGGGCGACTCAGGCAGTGTGCAGCATCACTTACACTGACAGCAGGCCAGCGAGGCGCGTTAGAGAGTGTTGGTGACGCATACAGTGCGCAGTGTCACTTACAAAGGCAGCAGGACAGCGAGGTGTGTTAGAGAGTGTGGGTGACACATACAGTGTGCAGTGTCATTTACAATGGCAGCAGACCAGTGAGGCGCGTTAGAGAGTGTGGGTGACTTGGGCAGTGTGCAGCATAACTTACACTGGCAGCAGACCAGCGAGGCGCGTTAGAGAGTGTGGGTGACTCGAGCAGTGTCACTTGCACTGGCAGCAGGCCAGTGAGGCGCGTTAGAGAGTGTGGGTGACTCGGGCAGTGTGTAGTGTCACTTACACTGGCAGCAGGCCAGCGAGGCGCGTTAGAGAGTGTGGGTGACTCGGGCAGTGTGCAGTGTCACTTACACTGGCAGCAGACCAGCGAGGCGTGTTAGAGAGTGTGGGTGACGCGTACAGTGCGCAGTGTCACTTACAATGGCAGCAGGACAGCGAGGCATGTTGGAGAGTGTGGGTGACACATACAGTGTGCAGTGTCACTTACACTGGCAACAGGCCAGTGAGGCGCGTTAGAGAGTGTGGGTGACTTGGGCAGTGTGCAGCATAACTTACACTGGCAGCAGACCAGCGAGGCGCGTTAGAGAGTGTGGGTGACTCGAGCAGTGTGCAGTGTCACTTGCACTGGCAGCAGGCCAGCGAGGCGCGTTAGAGAGTGTGGGTGACTCAGGCAGTGTGCAGTGTCACTTACACTGGCAGCAGACCAGTGAGGCGCGTTAGAGAGTGTGGGTGACTCGGGCAGTGTGCAGTGTCACTTACACTGGCAGCAGGCCAGCGAGGTGTGTTAGAGAGTGTGGGTGACTCGGGCAGTGTGCAGCATCACTTACACTGGCAGCAGACCAGTGAGGGGCGTTAGAGAGTGTGGGTGACTCGGGCAGTGTGCAGTGTTACTTACACTGGCAGCAGGCCAGCGAGGGGCGTTAGAGAGTGGGGGTGACTCGGGCAGTGTGCAGTGTCACGTACACTGGCAGCAGGCCAGCGAGGAGCGTTAGAGAGTGTGGGTGACTCGGGCAGTGTGCAGCGTCACTTACACTGGCAGCAGGCCAGCGAGGAGCGTTAGAGGGTGTGGGTGACTCGGGCAGTGTGCAATGTCACATACACTGGCAGCAGGCCAGCGAGGGGCGTTAGAGAGTGTGGGTGACTCGGGCAATGTGCAGCATCACTTACACTGGCAGCAGGCCAGTGAGGCGTGTTAGAGAGTGTGGGAGACACGCACAGTATGCAGTGTCACTTACACTGGCAGCAGGCCAGCGAGGGGCGTTAGAGAGTGTGGGTGACTCGGGCAGTGTCACTTACGCTGGCAGCAGGCCAGCGAGGAGCGTTAGAGCGTGTGGGTGACTCAGGCACTGTGCAGCGTCACTTACACTGGCAGCATGCCAGCGAGGAGCGTTAGAGAGTGTGGGTGACTCGGGCAGTGTGCAGTGTCACTTGCACTGGCAGCAGGCCAGCGAGGCACGTTAGAGAGTGTGGGTGACTCGGGCAGTGTGCAGTGTCACTTGCACTGGCAGCAGGCCAGCGAGGCACGTTAGAGAGTGTGGGTGACTCGGGCAGTGTGCAGTGTCACTTGCACTGGCAGCAGGCCAGCGAGGCGCGTTAGAGAGTGTGGCATATGATTGGCACCTCTCTTGCAGCAAGTGTTTGCCACTGGTACTTCTCTCTAAAGAGGTTGATGGAGAGAGGGGAGTCGCTCCATCTCTACACGTTTCACCAGTGCTGTCAGGACTTCACTTGGGGTATCACATGGGGTGATTTGTCCCTGACTTGGCAGTGAGTGCTTCTCATTGAATCTGCACCTCTCTTGGCAGTGAGTGTTTGGCACTGGCTCTGCACTTCTCATGTCAGTCAGTGGTTGGCATTGGATCTACACCTCTCTTGCGGTGAGTGTTTGTCATTGGATCTGCACCCCTCTTGCAGTGAGTGTTTGTCATTGGATCTGCACCTCTCTTGTGGTGAGTGATTCACATTTGATCTGCACCTCTCATGCCAGAGAGTGTTTCGCATTGGATCTACACCTCTCTTGAGGGTGAGTGTCTGGTTTTGGCTCTATCCTTCTTTGGGGAGAGTTTGTGCCATTGGATCTGCACTTCTACTGGTGGTGAGTGTTTGGCATTGATCAAGACCTCTCTTGACAGTGAGTGTTTGCCATTTCTTGGTGGTGCGTGTTTTTCATTGGATCTGCACCTCTTTTGGTGGTGAGTGATTCACATTTGATCTGCACCTCTCATGCCAGAGAGTGTTTGTCATTAGATCTGCACCTCTTTTGGCGGTGAGTATTTCACATTGGACATACACCTTTCTTGTTGGTGAGTGTTTGGCATTGAATCTGCACCTCTCTTGCGGGGAGTGTTTGGCATTTGTTCTGTTCCTCTGTTGACGGTGAGTGTTTGGCATTGGATCTACTAACCTCTCTTGCCAATGAGTGCTTGGCATTGGATCTGCACCTCTCTTGGCGGTGAGTGTTTGGCATTTGTTCTGTTCCTCTGTTGACGGTGAGTGTTTGGCATTGGATCTACTAACCTCTCTTGCCAATGAGTGCTTGGCATTGGATCTGCACCTCTCTTGGCGGTGAGTGTTTGACATTGGTTCTGCACCTCTCTTGCAGTGAGTGTTCGACATTTGATCTGCACCTCTTTTGGCGGTGTGTTTCTGACATTGGATCTACTACACCTCTCTTGCCGATGAGTGTTTGGCATTGGTTCTGTTCCTCTGTTGGCGGTGAGTGTTTGGCATTAGATCTGCACCTCTCTTGGCGGTGAGTGTTTGGCATTGGATCTTCAGCTCTCTTGGCGGTGAGTGTTTGGCATTGGATCTGCACCTCTCTTGGCGGTGAGTGTTTGGCATTAGATCTGCACCTCTCTTGGCGGTGAGTGTTTGCCACTGGTTCTGCACCTCTCTTGGCGGTGAGTGTTTGCCACTGGTTCTGCACCTCTCTTGGCGGTGAGTGTTTGGCATTGGATCTGCACCTCTCTTGGTGGTGAGTGTTTGGCTTTGGATCTGCACCTCTCTTGCAGTCAGTGTTTGGCACTGGATCTGTCCCTCTCTTGGCGGTGAGTGTTTGGCATTGGATCTGCACCTCTCTTGGCGGTGAGTGTTTGGCTTTGGATCTGCACCTCTCTTGGCGGTGAGTGTTTGGCATTGGATCTGCACCTCTCCTGGCGGTGAGTGTTTGGCATTGGATCTGCACCTCTCTTGGTGGTGAGTGTTTGGCATTGGATCTGCACCTCTCTTGGCAGTGAGTGTTTGGCATTGGATCTGCACCTCTCTTGGTGGTGAGTGTTTGGCTTTGGATCTGCACCTCTCTTGCGGTCAGTGTTTGGCACTGGATCTGCACCTCTGCTGCGGTCAGTGTTTGGCACTGGATCTGTCCCTCTCTTGGTGGTGAGAGTTTTGGATCTGCACCTCTCTTGGCGGTGAGTGTTTGGCACTGGATCTGCACCTCTGCTGCGGTCAGTGTTTGGCTTTGTTTCTGCACCTCTCTTGGCAGTGAGTGTTTGCCACTGGTTCTGCACTCTCTTGGGTGTGAGTGTCTGGCATTGGATCTGCACCTCTCTTGGCGGTGAGTGTTTGGCATTGGATCTGACCTCTCTTGGTGGTGAGTGTTTGGCATTGGATCTGCACCTCTCTTCGGGGTGAGTGTTTGGCATTGGATCTGTCCCTCTCTTGCGGTCAGTGTTTGACATTGGACCTGCACCTCTCTTGGGGGTGAGTGTTTGGCTTTGTTTCTGCACCTCTCTTGGCGGTGAGTGTCTGGCATTGGATTTGCACCTCTCTTGGCGGTGAGTGTTTGGCTTTGGATATGCACCTCTCTTGGCGGTGAGTGTTTGGCATTGGATCTGTCCCTCTCTTGCAGTCAGTGTTTGGCTTTGGTTCTGCACCTCTCTTGCAGTCAGTGCTTGGCATTGGATCTGCACCTCTCTTGGCGGTGAGTGTTTGGCTTTGTTTCTGCACCTCTCTTGTGGGTGAGTGTTTGCCACTGGTCCTGCACCTCTCTTGGGTGTGAGTGTTTGGCATTGGATCTGTCCCTCTCTTGTGGTCAGTGTTTGATATTGGATCTGCACCTCTCTTGGGTGTGAGTGTTTGGCATTGGATCTGCACCTCTCTTGTGGTGAGTGTTTGGCATTGGATCTGCACCTCTCTTCGGGGTGAGTGTTTGGCATTGGATCTGTCCCTCTCTTGCGGTCAGTGTTTGGGATTGGTGCTTCTCTCTAAAGCGATTGATGGAGAGAGGGGTCGCTCCACCTTTTGGTGTTGCACGAGGGGTGTCATGGCTTCGTTTGGGGTCTCACATGGGGTGATCTGTCCCTCTCTTGGTGGTGAGTGTTTCTCATTGGTGCTTCCCTGCTACAGCATCAGAGTTCCCCCGGGGAAGGGGATGCCAGGCCCACCCCAAGCGGGGTGGGGTGAGGGGGATGATGGGTGGTGCATTGTATACCAGGGTTCCCCCACACACATTTCCTGAAGTGAGTTACAATCAGGGCACAAGTGCTAAAAAAAGAAGTGGGGGGACTAACCTAGTTAATCAGTAAGCAAGTGGCATCAAGCGCGTGACATCGCGGCGCGTGACGTGCATTACATCATAGGAAGTGGCATCACAAGAAGTGACATCAGATCTTAAGCCCTCACATACATGTTTAGCAGGTGTATCATGAGTACATTTGAGCACATTTCGAGCATACTTGCAAACCCTCATGATTTAGGCAGAAGATTCAACACATAAAACAATGTTACCTTTTATCAGCGTTAAGTTTTCTCTAGCCATAGTGCTTTAAAAGAAATAGTGATATTTAGCCTCCTCAGGGGTATAAGCGCTATATAAATGCTATTTATTTTGTGCAAATGCTGGGAAACATCAACACATCTGATATTCTTACAGTGCATGCTTATCTCCTAAAAAGAGCCTGAACAAAGTTAAAAGCTGCCTCTCTTCAGTATGTGTGAAGTGCTAACAAGGTGTGAGCCTTTGTTTCCCCTCTGCTGCATTTGCAGCAGGTGTGAGGCTCCTGACTGCTCCCAGCCAGGAGACTCCAACAAAAGGAGGCCTGATGACCCCTCAGATTCGGCCTTTGTTATGGGCCCAGCAGGAGTCAGAACTAAGAGAGCCCCGTCCCATCCCCGCCTGCACATTGTTGCAGATAACAACGTGCAGGCGCTGCAGGATGTGTCCTGGTGTTTGTAAATTACACCGGGACGAGTTCAGCATATTTTACAGTGGGGCCACACATCCTGGCAGGGTGGACGGCGTCCACCCTGTGAAAAAAGTGGGGGGACGCCATCCACCCGCGTGTACCCCCGACTCGTGCCCTGGTTACAATACCCGCAGAACCGCGGCCGGGTGGGGTGATGGGGGGGGTGTTGTATACCAAGGTTCCCCCACAAATATTTCCGGAAGTGCATTACAATCCCCGCAGAACCTCGGCCGGGTGGGGTATACCAGGGTTCCCCACACATATTCTCTGAAGTGAGTTACAATCCTCGCAGAACCTCGGCCAGGTGGGGTGAAGGGTGGTGCATTGTATACCAGGGTTCCCCCACACACATTTCCTGAAGTGAGTTACAATCCCCACAGAACCTCGGCCGGATGGGGGGTAGTTGTATACCAGGGTTCCCCCATACATATTTCCTGAAGTGAGTTACAATCCCCGCAGAACCTCGGCCGGCTGGGGTGATGGGGGGTGTGTTAGATACAAGGGCTCCCTCACACACATTTCCTGAAGTGAGTTACAATCCCCGCAGAACCTCGGCCGGGTGGGGTGATGGGGGTGTGTTGGAGACAAGGCTTCCCTCACACACATTTCCTGAAGTGAGTTACAATCCCCACAGAACCTCGGCCGGCTGGGGTGATGGGGGTGTGATGGATACAAGGGCTCCCTCACACGCATTTCCTGAAGTGAGTTACAATCCCCGCAGAACCTCAGCCGGTTGGGGTGATGGGGGGTGTGTTGGATACAAGGGCTCCCTCACACACATTTCCTGAAGTGAGTTACAATCCCCGCAGAACCTCGGCCGGGTGGGGTGATGGGGGGTGTGTTGGATACAAGGGCTCCCTCACACACATTTCCTGAAGTGAGTTACAATCCCCGCAGAACCTCAGCTGGCTGGGGTGATGGGGGGTGTGTTTGATACAAGTGCTCCCTCACACACATTTCCTGAAGTCAGTTACAATCCCCACAGAACCTCGGCCGGGTGGGGTGATGGGGTGGGGTGTTGGATACAAGGGCTCCCTCACACACATTTCCTGAAGTGAGTTACAATCCCCGCAGAACCTCGGGTGGGGTGATGGGGGGGGGTGTTGGATACAAGGGCTCCCTCACACACATTTCCTGAAGTGAGTTACAATCCCCGCAGAACCTCGGCCGGGTGGGGTGATGGGGGGGGGAGGGGTGTTGGATTCAAGGGCTCACTCACACACATTTCCTGAAGTGAGTTACAATCCCCGCAGAACCTCGGCCGGGTGGGGTGAAGGGTGGTGCATTGTATACCAGGGTTCCCCCACACACATTTCCTGAAGTGAGTTACAATCCCCGCAGAACCTCGGCCGGGTGGGGTGAAGGGTGGTGCATTGTATACCAGGGTTCCTCCACACACATTTCCTGAAGTGAGTTACAATCCCCGCAGAACCTCGGCCGGGTGGGGTGAAGGGTGGTGCATTGTATACCAGGGTTCCCCCACACACATTTCCTGAAGTGAGTTACAATCCTCGCAGAACCTCGGCCGGGTGATGGGTGGTGTGTTGGCTACAAGGCTTCCCCCACACACATTTCCTGAAGTGAGTTACAATTCCCACAGAACCTCGGCCGGATGGGGTGATGGGGGGTAGTTGTATACCAGGGTTCCCCCATACATATTTCCTGAAGTGAGTTACAATCCCCGCAGAACCTCGGCCGGCTGGGGTGATGGGGGGTGTGTTAGATACAAGGGCTCCATCACACACATTTCCTGAAGTGAGTTACAATCCCCACAGAACCTCGGCCGGGTGGGGTGATGGGGGTGTGTTGGAGACAAGGCTTCCCTCACACACATTTCCTGAAGTGAGTTACAATCCCCGCAGAACCTCGGCCGGGTGGGGTGATGGGGGGGGGGTGTTGGATACAAGGGCTTCCTCACACACATTTCCTGAAGTGAGTTACAATCCCCACAGAACCTCGGCCGGGTGGGGTGATGGGGGGGGGGGTGTTGGATACAAGGGCTCCCTCACACACATTTCCTGAAGTGAGTTACAATCCCCGCAGAACCTCGGCCGGGTGGGGTGAAGGGTGGTGCATTGTATACCAGGGTTCCCCCACACACATTTCCTGAAGTGAGTTACAATCCCCGCAGAACCTCGGCCGGGTTGGGTGATGGGTGGTGTGTTGGCTACAAGGCTTCCCCCACACACATTTCCTGAAGTGAGTTACAATTCCCACAGAACCTCGGCCGGATGGGGTGATGGGGGGTAGTTGTATACCAGGGTTCCCCCATACATATTTCCTGAAGTGAGTTACAATCCCCGCAGAACCTCAGCCGGTTGGGGTGATGGGGGGTGTGTTAGATACAAGGGCTCCCTCACACACATTTCCTGAAGTGAGTTACAATCCCCGCAGAACCTCGGCCGGGTGGGGTGATGGGGGTGTGTTGGAGACAAGGCTTCCCTCACACACATTTCCTGAAGTGAGTTACATTCCCCACAGAACCTCGGCCGGCTGGGGTGATGGGGGTGTGATGGATACAAGGGCTCCCTCACACGCATTTCCTGAAGTGAGTTACAATCCCCGCAGAACCTCGGCCGGTTGGGGTGATGGGGGGTGTGTTGGATACAAGGGCTCCCTCACACACATGTCCTGAAGTGAGTTACAATCCCCGCAGAACCTCGGCCGGGCGGGGTGATGGGGGGTGTGTTGGATACAAGGGCTCCCTCAAACACATTTCCTGAAGTGAGTTACAATCCCCGCAGAACCTCGGCCGGGTGGGGTGATGGGGGGGGTGTTGGATACAAGGGCTCCCTCACACACATTTCCTGAAGTGAGTTACAATACCCGCAGAACCTCGGCCGGGTGGGGTGATGGGGGGTGTTGGATACAAGGCTTCCCTCACACACATTTCCTGAAGTGAGTTACAATCCCCGCAGAACCTCAGCCGGCTGGGGTGATGGGGGGTGTGTTGGATACAAGGGCTCCCTCACACACATTTCCTGAAGTGAGTTACAATACCCGCAGAACCTCGGCCGCGCTCTCCAAACCCCCCCGATGCGGATGGCCAATTTATCAGAGGAAATGGAATTATTAATTTTTTATTAAATCCCCTGAGCTAAAAGCAGGTCTGCACTGCAGCAACGCAACCCTGAGAGTTACACACAAGGACACACAAAGGGCAACCCTGCGACACACACATGGAGACAAACAATCTAGTATTACACAGCGCGACCGCGAGACGTCGCACACATACATACACACACACACACAAACGCGCACACACACACTCACAACTCTGAGGTGCAGACAAGCCCACAAGATTCTCAACACTCGAATATGCACAACATATCTCAGACACCTGCACAAAAGGGCACAGCACACAACCCTGAGACACAAGGGGCCAACACAGAGCCCTTAGAGCCCCACACAAGGACAGTCAAGGCACAACCTTGACTGCTGCACACAAGGACACACCACAGAACACCGACAGCTTCTCTCAAGGACACAAAAAGAAGACTCTGCACAGCAGTACAATGGGACACACCCAGTGACACACACAAACATAGCAGAGCCCTGAGTCAGGCACAAGGACACACGCAGAATACAACACACATCACAAACAGATTAACACAAGGAAACGCACAACAGCCCTGAGACACGCAACGTGACACACGCAGAATACAAAATGCATCACAAAGCTAGAGTTACACAAAGAAACACACCACAGCCCGAGACACGCACAAGGATCCACACAGAATACAACTGAGACACCCATCACAAACCTTAGAGTTACACGAGGAAACACACCACAGCCCCGAGACACGCACAAGGACACACACAGACTACAACATGCATCACAAACCTTAGAGTAACACAAGGAAACACACCACAGGCCCTGATACACCCAATGTGACACACACAGAATACAACATGCATCACAAACCTTGGAGTTACACATGGAAACACACCACAACCCCGAGACACGCACAAGGACACACACAGACTACAACATGCATCACAAACCTTAGAGTAACACAAGGAAAAACACCCCAGGCCCTGATACACCCAATGTGACACACGCAGAATACAACTAAGACAAACATCACAAACCTTTGAGCTCTACAGGGAAAAACACCACAGCCCTCAGAAACGCACAAGGACACACACAGAATACAACTCAGACACCCTTCACAAACCTTAGATCTACACAAGGAAACACACCCGAGCCCCAAGACCTGCACAAGGACACACACAGAATACAACTAAGACAAACATCACAAACCTTAGAGCTACACAAGGAAATACACCACAGTCCTGAGACACGCACAGTGACACACGCAGAATACAACATGCTTCACAAACCTTAGAGTAACACAAGGCAACACACCACAGGCCCTGATACACACAATGTGACACACACAGAATACAACATGCATCACAAACCTTGGAGTTACACAAGGAAAAACACCCTAGCCCTGATACACGAAGGGCACACACAGAATACAACACGCATCACAAACCTTAGAGTTACACAAAGAAAGACACCCTAGCCCCAAGACACGCACAAGGACCCACACAGACTACAACTCAGGCATGCATCACAAACTTTAGCGTTACCAAGATGGCCACCGAAATCCACCACACAGGCATTCGCGTTCTCCCACATGCCGACAGTCGAGTTACAAACAGGCATGAACATTCGTTAACTGTAGGATCATGATATAAACCAGCCAGAACTAGTAAACTGGTTTTGATTTGTGACTAATGAGCCCCATTAGTTTGGTGTGCCTGCTGCATTCTGGAGTAATTGTCCAACCATCCTCCTCAAGTTGAAAGCCCATCACTTCCTTGATTACGTCGCACTAGTTAGGGCGGCGCTTGATGACTAACAGGAATCCCAGATGGCAAAGGAGGGGCTGGCCAAGGATCCACTTTACGTCACCCGCCACTGGAACATTCTTGAATCCGATGCTAGTGTTCACCTTTTGAGTGACGTCATAACCCCACCTTGCGAGGGGCTCAGAATCTCCCTACTGGAGCGCGGTTGTAGCTGTCTGGGCAGTCAATTACATTGCTGCGGGTTACTTAAATCCATGTAAGTCAGAGCCAAAGTAAAAAAAAAACAATTAAAAAGAATCATGTAATAACGTAAACACGCTTATATTCATGGGATACCTTAGAAGATGCCTGTGCTACAACAACTATAGCCGATACCAACTGTGTTCTAGATCTTGCTACCATGGAACTGAGCAATCCCATTACAAAATTAAAGGTGTCCCAATATAAAACCCACATTTTATTTCAACCAAAGAACTAGACCAGCATTAGTATTACATCACCTGTCACTGACCCAACTTCTTCGTTTAACAGATTGGCACTTCGTCCACACTAGTTAAAACTTGGGTCCGATATAACCAATTCAGATCGCAGGGGGAGCCCTCAAAACCAGCATTCAGAAAACAGATTTCAAAAGCAAATTAGCTGACATTAATAACGATATCTCAGAACACAAGGGGTACTTAATGAAACAAAAAATAACAAAACTACAAAAAGACATTACCAAATTCAGCAGGGCGAAGGTCAGGCCCGGCTCCAGGAATTTTTATTTGGGTGGGACAAGGGAGCATTCGGGTGGGCCACTGCGGGCCCGATTTGTCACTTATGTGCCTAGCCAGGCCTGCTTCAGGGCCCTCCTTTATCTCTTCTTAGTCTTACAAGGCCCAGCAAAACGCACTCTTTTCCAAATCTCTTTCTAAATGTTATCGCTATCAAAAAGTGTTTTTTTCCATGTAGTGTCCCTTTGATGGGAAGAGGAGGTTTGAGGT
The DNA here is from genome assembly GCA_963921515.1 of Calotriton arnoldi. Classification (NCBI taxonomy): domain Eukaryota; kingdom Metazoa; phylum Chordata; class Amphibia; order Caudata; family Salamandridae; genus Calotriton; species Calotriton arnoldi. The sequence goes on from CAWUFW010000137.1 coordinate 5,531,408, forward strand.
GGGAGTATCAGGCAAGTGACACTACTTGGGCTCCCTCTGTACGAGCCTTCAGGGAGAATCCCTCTTCATACTACCTCCACCTGACCCCGGACTCTGCAGCTTACTCCCTTATAGGCTTGATTATCCACTACTCCTCTCCAGTGCACCTTATCTCACAGCTGACCTTGGGCCCCAGCCCCATATCAGTCACCATCTAGCTCCACTTTTATTATTCCTGGCAAAAAACATTAGTAAAATCACCTTCAAACTTGAAACACTGAATATAGCAGTAAATATAATTAGCACACACTTTAAAGTATGTTCCTCAGTTGCCCTAATGACCCAACTGCTAATTAAATAAAGAAAAACAGAAAGGCCATGACAGGGCCAGCATTAGCACTGGTGCTTCATCTCTCTGTAGCCTCTCCCCCTCATGAACTCCTCCTCAGACTCCCTCACTACCACCCTCCACCAGTGCCCCTCATCTACCCTTAGCTCCCCCCCTCCACCCCATGACCTCCTCCTCGGATTCCCCCAATGCCACCCTCCAACAATGTCCCTCATCGCTCCATAGCCCCTCCTCCTAGTGACCTCCTCCTTGAATGCCCGCACTGCCACCCTACACCAGTGCCCCTCATCTTTCCGTAGCCCCTCTCTCATATGCATTTAATTTGTTGTATAGCGCTACTGATATCAGTGTAGGGTGTCACAGCACTTTACATTATGCACACATTATACAGAGACAGTGAATCATACAAGTATGTAAATCAGTCTACAGGGAATGTCACATAAGCTAATGAGGATTACAAGGTGTAGGAATCACGTCATCCATGCTGGTGGGCAGTATATTTTAAGAGTGTTTGGTCTGGAGAAGCACAAACTCAGGATTTAAAGAGTACTCCAGCGGTTGGGGGTTGGCTTTACTGATAAAAATGTATGTCTGCCCAAACAAACTCTTTTGAGCAACATTAGAATAATGAAAGACTGGGGAAGTTCTAACTATATCACAACACAAAAAAGCAACGTTCTAACCATACCATTCAGGTTTATGTGCAGCTGTTTGAGGAATGTTCAGAGGTCACTGTCTTATGTTAGGATTGTAACTTCTGAACTGCAAGTAACACAAGGATCTCTGTGACAAAGGCAGTAACCCACTGAGCTATCCACTAAAATACAGTTTATCTGCATTTAAAAACTACCAACAGACAAATGATTGCTCTCCAGCAGGATCATTAATCACCAGTTATCTGGACATTTTTATTGTTGTCTTGCCATTGGTGGCCATGATAATGATAAAAACTGTTTAAATGAAGCATACAGGAAGTATGTGCCCTGCTGGGCCTTCACTGATTTTAAAAATAAGAACAAATAGCCACACATTCTCTTACCTGCTCTGTTCCTCCAACTCGCTCACAGCCTGATCTGATAAGCAGCTGCAGGGGCCAGGAAAGGTGAATCAGGATAAACAATCTTCTTTTCTCCTGTGCTGAATAGAAAAAGAAATAGCCACGCAGCAGGACAGAAGGCAAAGGTTACCTGGTGCCAAAAAAAGGATTTGTCCACTTGGCCATGCCCCTATTGTACCTGCACGAGTGGGCGGGGACACAGCCCACCTTTCTAAAAGGAGATGCGTGATTGGGGGTGCCTGTGAGAGAGAGCCCAGACCCAATCACGCACCTCCAGGAACAGGAAGAAAAACAACGTTCAGATGAATGTTTTAAATTAAAGTGGCCATTTTCGATTGGCCTTCATGCCATCACTGCGAGGGCCAAGGCTCTTGTTTGGGTGGGCCAGGCTCACGTTTGGGTGGGCCTGGCCCACCCGGCCCACCTGCTAGAACCGGGCCTGGCGAAGGTATACCCATATCTCAAAAATGACTTTACACGAATGGGAGGCGACGTCTCATCAGACGACAGCCAACCATCACGCAGGAGAAATTCCTCCAACAGCAATTCAAGCAACAATAGCTGGGGCAGCAATGAGAGCACTGGCATTTGATGGATATGGTGGTCCACCATCCCAGGGTCCCTTGACCTGGCAGTACCCTATGTTCCCTCAAGGTCCACAACAATTCTACCCTCATGCCCCCACCCCACCTTTTTTAGACAGAGGATGGGGCAGAGGAAGAGGGCGCAGAAGAGGAAACAATCAACCCACACTGACCGCTACAGAGACCCAGGTTCTCCAGAAAGGTCTCGGTTTTGTACCCACACTGACCGCTACAGAGACCCTGGTTCTCCAGAAAAGTCTCGGTTTTGTACCCACCCCTAAACAAGACAAGTTCCGTGAGACATGTGAACTACACAACATTTTCAGAAAAATACAACTCAAAAGCTTTCTTCCAAGATAAACCGGAAAACACACAAAAGAGGACACTGGCCTACACAATCCTTTGAGGTTCACACCCCAAGCCGGCCAAGTTCCCAATGAAATCCTGACTTTTGAATGGGCCAGTCTCAATGAAGTAGCTAAAGAAAATAGCACTTCCACCTTCCATAATCTGTCTACCTCTGAAATCATGGCTATAAATTCTTTAGCCAACAATATGACTATCACTATCAAACAAGCAGATAAGGGGGGCACCACGGTGATCATGTCAACCACTGACCATGACAAGGAATGCTTCCGGCAGTTAGCCAATCGCCATTACTACACCCCCATTAAGACAGACTCAAGTAGTGCCCTGAAGACCGGGATCACCTCCATGGTCGTCACGGCAGAACTAGAGGGTTGGATCACTCATAAAGAAGCAGATTTTCTGGTGAAAAAGGAACCGAGAACACCATATTTCTACATCCTCCCCAAGATACATAAAGGGATAACACCGCCACCAGGACGACCAATTGTCTCCGGGATTGATTCACTCCTAGAACCCCTATCACGTTTCTGCGATCACTTCCTACAACCCATTGTACAAAACAAACCTTCCTTCATAAAGGATACCATGGACATGCTGCGCCTGATTGACAATCTTGACACAGCCATGGAAGTTGATCTACTGGTGACACTGGATGTGGAGGCCCTATACACTAATATCCCCCAAATGGCAACATTGGAGGGGATAGAGGCTGCCCTTCATTCAGAGACATGGGATTCCCCGTCACCTGTGCACTTTATCATGGAGTGCGCCACCCTAGCCCTGACAGAAATGTATTTCTTTTTAAAACCCAACTTTACCACCAAACCCAGGGCACTTCCATGGGTAACACTTTTGCTCCCAGCCTAGCATGTCTATATATGGCAGATTTTGAGAAAAGGACCATCTTTAATACATCTAACCCTTACATTAATAACATCCTGCTATGGCGGCATTACATAGATGACATATTAATACTCTGGAAAGGCGACTGGTCGTCATGTAAGGAGTTCTGTGGGTGGGTGAGTACTCTCAATACATTTCTTCACTTCATCAACACAATATCAGAGACAAGTACACCCTTTCTGGATTTACTGAACTCCCTCAACGAGGGTCAATTGAACACAACAGTGTACACTAAGCCAACTGATTGTAATAGTCTCCTGATGTACAGCAGTCACCACCCTAGGGCACTAAGAGAAAATCTACCAGTTGGTCAGTTCCTAAGACTACGACGGAACTGCAGTACTGTCCAAGACTATGACACAGAGGCAGACCAGCTTGCTAAAAAACTAAAACGAGACTACCCTACCCACCACATCAACAGAGCAAAAAAGCGAGCATGGAACAACAACAGAGAAGCACTGTTAGATTATAACACCACTAAATCTGCGACAGATGACAAACTCACGTGTCACTACATTCACCCCAAACTCAAACAGAATCAAAAAGATTATAATGAAACACTGGGGTATCCTTCAAACAGGCGAACTCACCTTTCAAAAGCCATGATTTGCATTCAAGCGGACCAGGAACCTCAAGGATCTTCTTGTCCATACTAGACCACAACCTACTACCACGACAGTCCAACGCCCTTGGAACCTCCCCCCAGTCATGGGTCATTTTCCCTGTGGATCATGCACAGTGTGCAACCTGACTGAGCACACAAAAGAACTGCCTCTGACCCCCACATTCAGATGGATACAAAAAAGACACACAAATTGTAACAACAGCAATTGCTTCTACATTTTGACATCCCCGTGCAAGCTTCGCTACATAGGGATGACCACCAGGATGGCTAAGACTAGAATTATGGAACACCGCCGTAACATGCGTTGCCATAAACGCCACAGGACATTCTATCTACATTTTGACGAAATGGGCCATACACCAGACACTCTCAAATGGACGATCCTAGAAGCACACCCTCATTTATGTAAACAAGCCCTATTCAGAATGGAACAACTCTGGATTTTCACGCTGTCATCAGACACTAGTGGACTGAATGAAAATATCCCTTGGACCGAAGTAAATAGATAAAGAAACCAGGAAATTCCATATAGGGACCTGCCCCTTGGGTTCCCCGAATCCCCTACATGTGACTTGCACAACATCAATTAACTTATATACCTTGCACAGCTCCGCCATTACCGGCCGCTACCTGGTTCTGCGAAAGGGCACTATATACACACATAAGATAGCAACATCTACTCTACTGCCCAGGGGCTACTTAGATGGGGACTATTATATTCACACACGACCGGGTGCCTTCACTACCAAGCACCTAATTCACTTTATAATGTGTCAGCAGCTGGTCATGGTAATTATATAATTATCAACATACGCAACATAATGATGTAGTTGTGAGTATCAATTAATTTGACACTATCAGGTCACATTATATCCATCAAAAATGTTAATAACAGTGTAGTAAAAACTTAAGCGTGCAATAGGGTTTCAGCAGTTGGTCACTGATGTTGTCTAAAAAGTACCATCAACAGACGCGATATCATGGCGCCAAGCATCAACTCAGGTTACATGCTGATGCCGTATTTTTAACATAAAAGACATGAATAACTGACTTTACGCCCATGCCTCATCTCATGAATACAACACCAATGGATATGACTACATTACATGAGAGTTTTTGCATTGCCAACCATTATGAACACGGAGATGCCCCACACACCCAACATGGCGCTGTTTTTTGCCATTTGTTGCCACGCCCCATTAGGCATTTGTGACCACTCTTGACGTCTATTGACATTGACTGGTTACGGTGTGTCGCATCGGGCATAGTATATACACAGCCCACAGCCGGCTCCACTCCACTCCCGACTTGGTGGAGGACGGGGTACGTGCTGGCCGTCTCAGCAACTGCTGAACTGTAAGTACAATGCTAGAACTGATCGCTCGGCTCCATACGAGCCTGGGATGCCGTGTTCTCTTCCACTTCGGGAGAATGGACAGCGCAAGAACCTTACTGCTAATCTAAATATCTCCTGTTCTTTTATTTATTTTATTTCTCTCACTGCATAACTTCTGTAGGATGCTAAAATTTTGCGTGATCCCTCCGCCATTGATTCGAGGGAGCAAGTCATTCGCCCTCAGTGGGTGAGTGTTCCGAACTAGATATTGACCTCGGTGGTTCCTTCTCACTGCCCGCATCAGTATTGTTGGTTTTAATCCACATGTGCCACTGCGCCGAAATATATTCACTTTGTAAAAAATCACTAGTATGTTTCTTGCACTTGTTTAGCATGGAGTTAAGAGGAGGCTATCACGAAAAAAGAGTTGATAATGTTGTTTTAATTAATTTACTTATTGCATTTCTTCTTTTAGGTTGGTCTACATAAATTAAGGTACCTCACTGTTAGGTTTTACTAGTTGGGTCAACAATATGATACTACCAGTGATCTCACCACAGTGTAGATAGAACATATAGAATTGGTCCTGAAGAATTGCCACATGATCATTTGGACACAACAGGCAAGAAACATGTCGACCTCAAATCCATAGCCACTATTGGACATTATTCCTGAAGTGGCAATCACTATCTGGTTTTAAATGGGACCAGTGGGCTCATCTTATTAAAACTTTTTCTCTGGAGCACCACTAGTTACCCTTTTTAATTTACCCCCCCCCCACACCTGCACTGCACATTTGCGCTCACATATCTACACCTCAAGGCCCCTTACCCGCACTGCACCAAACGGCTTGGGACAAAAGATCTCCCAAAAAGAGCCCCTCATAGGGTGCCCGTCAGGCATTGCAATGCCGGCCTGATGCGGAGCATGCCCTATGATCAATCAATCAATCACGGCATTTATAGAGCGCGCTACTCACCCGGGAGGGTCTCAAGGCGCTGGGGGAGGGGGTAAGTTACTGCTCGAACAGCCAGGTCTTGAGCTGCTTCCTGAAGGAGAGATGGTCCTGGGTTCGCCGAAGGTGAGTGGGGAGGGAGTTCCAGGTCTTGGCTGCCAGGTAGGAGAAGGATCTTCCTCCGGCGGTGGTTCTGCGGATGCGTGGTACGGTGGCGAGGGCGTGGCTGGTTGATCGTAGCTGGCGTGTGGGCGTGTAGAAGGTCATGCGGTCGTTGAGGTACTTTGGGCCCAGGTCGTGGAGGGCCTTGTGTGCGTGGGTGAGGAGTCTGAACGTTATTCTCTTGCTGACGGGGAGCCAGTGCAGGTCTTTCAGGTGTCCGGTGATGTGGCTGTGTCGGGGGATGTCCAGGATGAGTCGTGCGGAGGCGTTCTGGATGCGCTGGAGTCTTTTGAAGTTTGGCTGTGGTTCCGGCGTAGAGGGTGTTCCCATAGTCCAGTCGGCTGGTGACGAGTGCCTGGGTGACGGTCTTCCTGGTTTCAGTGGGGATCCATCTGAAGATCTTGCGGAGCATGCGCAGGGTGTTGAAGCATGAAGATGAGACGGCGTTGACTTGTCTGGTCATCGACAGGGAGGAGTCCAGGATGAAGCCCAGGTTGCGTGCGTGGTCCGTTGGCTTGGGCGCGGTGCCCAGGGCCGGGGGCCACCAGGAGTCGTCCCAGGCGGAGGGTGATGAGCCCAGGATGAGGACTTCCGTCTTGTCTGAGTTCAGTTTAAGGCGGCTGTTCCTCATCCAGTCGGCGACGTCTCTCATCCCGTCGTGTAGGTTGGCTCTGGCGGTGGTGGGGTCGTTGGTGAGGGAGAGGATCAGCTGGGTGTCGTCGGCGTAGGAGATGATGTTGAGGTTGTGTCGGCGTGCGATGGCTGCGAGGGGGCTCATGTAGACGTTGAAGAGGGTTGGGCTGAGTGAGGATCCCTGTGGAACGCCGCAGATGACTTCGGTGGCTTCGGATCTGAACGGGGGAGGCGGATTCTCTGGGTTCTTCCGGCGAGGAACGAGATGATCCATTCCAGTGCTTTCTCTCGGATTCCGATGTTGCTGAGGCGCTTCACTAGGGTGTGGTGGCAGACGGTGTCGAACGCCGCGGAGAGGTCCAAGAGGATGAGGGCAGCTGTTTCCCCGTTGTCGGTTAGGGTTCTGATGTCGTCGGTGGCTGCGATAAGGGCGGTCTCGGTGCTGTGGTTGGCCCGAAACCCGGACTGCGAGGGGTCGAGGGATCCATTTGTCTCGAGGAAGGCGGCAAGCTGTCTGTTGACGGTCTTCTCGATGACTTTGGCTGGAAACGGAAGGAGCGAGATGGGACGGTAGTTCTTAAGGTCGGTGGGGTCCGCCGTTGGTTTCTTCAGGAGGGCGGTAAGCTCGGCGTGCTTCCAGCTCTCCGGGAAGGTGGCGGTGTGGAAGGAGGAGTTGATGATGTCCCGGAGATGGGGTGCGATGGTGGCGTCGGCTTTGTTGAAGACGTGGTGTGGGCAGGGGTCGGTTGGTGATCCGGAGTGGATGGAGTTCATCGTGCGGGTGGTGTCTTCGGTGCTGATCGGGGTCCAGTTGCAGAGGGTGGTGGTGGCGGGCGTTGGTTCGGCGGTAGGGTGCGTTGTTTGTGCGTCGAAGCTGTTATGTATGTCGGTGATCTTGCGGTGGAAGAACGCGGAGAGTGAGTTGCAGAGGTCTTGCGAGGGGTGATGTCGTTGTTTCCGGCGCTGGGGTTGGAGAACTCTTTGACGATGCTGAAAAGTTCCTTGCTGTCATGGGCGTTGTTGTCCAGTCGTTCTTTGAGTGCCGACTTCTTGGTGGCACGGATCAGCTGGTGGTGTTTGCGGGTGGCGTGCTTGAGGGCGGTCCTGTTGTCTGTGGTCTGGTCGAGTCGCCAGGTTTTCTCGAGAGTGCGGCAGTTCTTCTTGGATTCCTTGAGTTCGTTGGTGAACCAAGGGGTTTTCTTGCTTCCGGGTCTGCTGGGAGGGTTTTTAGTGGTGCGAGGTCGTCGGCGCAGGCGGTCAGCCACTTGCCGAGGTTGCTGGCTGCTTCGTTTGGGTCCGTTGTGTTGGTGGGTGTGTTCTGGCTGAGGGAGGCGGTGAGCTGCTCGGCGGTGATCTTGCTCCAGCTCCGGCGGGAGCCTGTTGCGGGTGGTGGTGGGTCGTAGTCTTTCTGAAGCTGAAGTGGACGCAGCTGTGGTCGGTCCAGTGGAGTCCGGTGGCGTGGCTGAAGGAGATGTGCTTGCTGGACGAGAAGACGAGGTCAAGCGTGTGGCCGGCGTAGTGGGTGGGCGTGTTCACCAGTTGCTTGAGTCCGAGGTTGGCGAGGTTGTCCAGCAGGGCGGTGGTGTTTCTGTCGTTGTTGTTCTCCAGGTGGAAGTTGAGGTCCCCTAGGAGGATGTAGTCGGCGGAGGGCATGGCGTGCGGGCTGATGAAGTCTGCGATGTCTTCGCTGAATAGTGTGCGTGGTCCCGGGGGTCTGTAGATGAGGGTGCCTCGGAGGGTGGTCTTGGGGTCAGTGTGTATCTGGAAGTGTAGGTGTTCGGCGGCGGTGAAGGTCTCGTCGGAGTTAGTTGAGATGCGGATGGTGTTCTTGTGTACGATGGCGATGCCTCCTCCCGTCTGGTTGACGCGGTCCCTCCGGGTGATCTTGTATCCGTCCGGGATGGCTATGGCGATGTCGGGCGCTGAGGAGGCGTTCATCCAGGTTTCGGTGAGGAAGGCGATGTCCGGTGCTGTTGCGTCGAGCAGGTCCCAGAGTTCCACGGCGTGCCTGTGGACGGAGCGGGTGTTCAGCAGGATGCATTTCAGGTGGTTGCTGCTGGTGCTCGACTTGGCGGAGGTGGTGCACGTCCGGGGGCAGGTGAATCGGCAGGTTTGGCAGGTGAAGGGTCCGTGGGTGCGTCTCGGTGAGGCTCGGTAGCAGGCAGGGTTCCGGCCGGCATTGAGTGCGGTGAGTGTGGCGGCGTCGTAGGTCCGTCGAGTAGTGTTGCATCGGTGGGATCCAGGGGTTCTGCCGCTGGGCGCGGTCCAGTCGCGGACGGGCGCAGACGGGCTTGCCTTAGGCGCGCCTTCGGCGCGCCAGCGGCGCGGCCGCGCAGCGGCCGCCATTTATGGGGAGGTGGGAGGGAGGAGCAGCTGGGAGGCAGTGGCAGCGAATGGGCAGTCAGGGGGGCGGGGCCGCAGGGGACGCAGCGGCGGGAATGGCGAGAGGCAGCGGGGGCACAGAAAGGAAAAAGGGGAGAGAGCAGACAAAAACACGGGCACAACGACAATGGGGCAGCGAGGGGCACAAAAAGGAAAAAGGGGAGAGAGCAGACAAAATCATGGGCACAGCGACAATGGGGCAGCGAGGGGCACAAAAAGGAAAAAGGGGAGAGAGCAGACAAAATCACGGGCACAACGACAATGGGGCAGCGAGGGGCACAAAAGGAAAAAGGGGAGAGAGCAGACAAAAACACGGGCACAACGACAATGGGGCAGCGAGGGGCACAAAAGGAAAAAGGGGAGAGAGCAGACAAAAACACGGGCACAACGACAATGGGGCAGCGAGGGGCACAAAAAGGAAAAAGGGGAGAGAGCAGACAAAATCACGGGCACAACGACAATGGGGCAGCGAGGGGCACAAAAAGGAAAAAGGGGAGAGAGCAGACAAAATCACGGGCACAACGACAATGGGGCAGCGAGGGCACAAAAAGGAAAAAGGGGAGAGAGCAGACAAAAACACGGGCACAACGACAATGGGGCAGCGAGGGGCACAAAAAGGAAAAAGGGGAGAGAGCAGACAAAAACACGGGCACAACGACAATGGGGCAGCGAGGGGCACAAAAAGGAAAAAGGGGAGAGAGCAGACAAAAACACGGGCACAACGATAATGGGGCAGCGAGGGCACAAAAAGGAAAAAGGGGAGAGAGCAGACAAAAACACGGGCACAACGACAATGGGGCAGCGAGGGGCACAAAAAGGAAAAGGGGAGAGAGCAGACAAAAACACGGGCACAACGACAATGGGGCAGCGAGGGGCACAAAAAGGAAAAAGGGGAGAGAGCAGACAAAAACACGGGCACAACGACAATGGGGCAGCGAGGGGCACAAAAAGGAAAAAGGGGAGAGAGCAGACAAAAACACGGGCACAACGACAATGGGGCAGCGAGGGGCACAAAAAGGAAAAAGGGGAGAGAGCAGACAAAATCACGGGCACAACGACAATGGGGCAGCGAGGGGCACAAAAAGGAAAAAGGGAGAGAGCAGACAAAAACACGGGCACAACGACAATGGGGCAGCGAGGGGCACAAAAAGGAAAAAGGGGAGAGAGCAGACAAAAACACGGGCACAACGACAATGGGGCAGCGAGGGGCACAAAAAGGAAAAGGGGAGACAAGCAGACAAAAACACGGGCACCGGGGCCACAAGCGGAGGGCGATCTTACCTGCAGGAGCAGCGGGCAGACAACACAGGCGGAGCTGTGTGGTGGGGGAGCGACCTACCTGGCAAGGTCAAGGGTCGCTCTCCTCACCGCGCAGCGGCCGCCATTTATGGGGAGGTGGGAGGGAGGAGCAGCTGGGAGGCGGGAGGCAGGGGCAGCGAATGGGCAGTCAGGGGGGCGGGGCCGCAGGGGACGCAGCGGCGGGAATGGCGAGAGGCAGCGGGGGCACAGAAAGGAAAAAGGGGAGAGAGCAGACAAAAACACGGGCACAACGACAATGGGGCAGCGAGGGGCACAAAAAGGAAAAAGGGGAGAGAGCAGACAAAATCACGGGCACAACGACAATGGGGCAGCGAGGGGCACAAAAAGGAAAAAGGGGAGAGAGCAGACAAAATCACGGGCACAACGACAATGGGGCAGCGAGGGGCACAAAAAGGAAAAAGGGAGAGAGCAGACAAAAACACGGGCACAACGACAATGGGGCAGCGAGGGGCACAAAAGGAAAAAGGGGAGAGAGCAGACAAAAACACGGGCACAACGACAATGGGGCAGCGAGGGGCACAAAAAGGAAAAAGGGGAGAGAGCAGACAAAAACACGGGCACAACGACAATGGGGCAGCGAGGGGCACAAAAAGGAAAAAGGGGAGAGAGCAGACAAAAACACGGGCACAACGACAATGGGGCAGCGAGGGGCACAAAAAGGAAAAAGGGGAGAGAGCAGACAAAATCAAACAAAAATGATGAAGCATGACACCCAGCCTGGGTGTGTGAGGGCCCCATTTCCCAAATTGGGAGACCCCCTGTCTCCACCATAGGATCAGGGCACCAACCTTCCGAGCCTCCTCCTTGTACTGCCTCCTTGTTTCAGGAACTGCATACTCTATTCAATACAATTCCGATATAACCAGACCATGAGCTGCATTTGATTTACGTCCACTGAAATGGGAAACCCCTGCTACATCACTTGACGGATGCTCACAGTGCGTTTGTGGAGCAGGCGGGAAAAGGCACCCTCGGAAAACAGCAAATGTGATGAGATAAGGTCAAGATTTACAAGGCTGTGCTAGGAGTGAGCGCTCGTCTGAAGTGCTCAAAATCAATTAAAAAAGTAGCTCCAAATACAGTTGCTTTACTAGAAGCTGTGGATGGATATTAGAAATTGGTCACTGCTCTCGAGTCGGGCTAAAAACAGAAAGAGGTATGACGCATGCAAGCTGTGGACAGATAGGAAGAAAGAATAGGAAAGCAAGGATGGAGCCAGCAAAAGGGAAGCCTATGGGCAGGATGAAGCCTACAAAATATATACAACATGTCTCTTCAAGACAGGGCATGCACTGTCTAGGGCCGAGACCTAAAAATGGACTTTCATCCAACTTGGATTTGCTTTGATTCGGTTTCATTCAGACTAATAGGGTCAGACTGGCCAATAGGGCAATCAGACAATGCCCAACAGGCTGGCCTGACAGGTCAGTGGGGGTGGGGCAGTTTTTTCTATATGGTCTGTTTGCTGGGTTTTACTGTTCATTTCCCTGATATTAATACAAATGTTGCCTGCAGAAAGCTCCAATCCATGCAGTCTTCCTTACCGTGTAGAACCTGCATGCAGATTGCTTTACAAGTTCAAAGGTGCCCCTATTTCCAAACCTGCGCCCCTTTTTTAGCTGTCTAGCTCGCTAATGGGACCACTTTCATTTTAGTGCTCGGGCCCAGTTTCTGTCACAAAATGACTCAATAAAAGGTGAAACTTTTGTGGAGTGGAGCAGTAGAGAGTCCCCAGGGATGCCTTTTGACTCTGACCTTTCACAGGGTAAGGTCGTCCAGCAGGGACACCTCCGAGGGTTGTTCCACTGAAGGGAACCCCAGTGCCGGGACCCCGACCAGCCCACGGCCCACTGCCTCAAAGCTATCCAGCGAAGGGTAATGGTGGGAGTCTGCTCACACGCCTGGCTGTGTTTACCATCCTATGACTTTAGGTGTTCATTAAAGGATGTTTTCTCTACTGGGCATTGATATGTACCTGTGTATAAGGATTCTGTGTCAGGCAGTAGCGACTACCAACACACCAGCCGGATCCAGGCACTGACTGCTCCAGAACACACTTTCCAGCTCAGATCAGGTACCTAGCACCTTTTTTTCAGTTTTACATAGCGCAAACTCAACCCAAAGGTAATGGAGCGCTATAAATGAGCACCAATTACATTACGCAAGGACACATTCATTTTTGGTAGGATGTGAAGATTAAGTTATTTGCCCAGAATCACAGGATGTTGATCTGACGCCGTGACTCGAACAGGGGTTCCAAAGTCGGCAACTCTGGCTGTTACACCACATCCTCTCTCAGGGGTACACACGCGCACTCACCTTTAACAGTGGTAGGTGGAACATACACAATCAGGAAGTTAGAACACATCTTACACGTGCAGCGTTTCTGTACAACATCCGGTTGGACCCAGCACGGGCTTATGATACTGACGCGTGTTGTGACACAGTCACCCGACGGTCGGAGGCATCTTTCTGCCAGTGTGTGCATTGTACCTTCTTCACATGACACTAGTTGTGAGTCACACACAATGCATCACCGTCAGTGACAAGGAATCGAGTGTTTTTTATTTATTTATTTTTTGCCAGGTGTTTTTTATCTTTTAGTTCAGGACAATCCTTTGCAGAGCCGAGAGAGGGCGCTCTTGGCGCACTGTTGGTGCATCTGAGTAGGTAGAACCAGTAACAGTGCTTCAGTCAAATTGGAAGTGAGGGTGTAATGTCTGCTCAGCCCGGTAGGGGTCCTCTAGCTGCATCACCAGTCACACACACAAAGAGATTCCCCTTTTTTGGGGACCAGAGAGTACATTTATGTAGCCTCACTATTAACCCTAGACTTTTTGGACAACCTAAACGGATCATGAGACCCTTGACACAACGTGTGATCTTTCACTGAGCACCGATTTGGCTCATCGGATTCCTATGAGAATACAGGCCCATCACAGACGATCAGTTGATCCTTCATTCTGCACATTATGTTGAGGCCCAGCACTCTTGGCCAGCTGAGCGCCCCTCTTTACTCCTGGAGGTAACCTATCGCCTCGCTCCGAGTGTGATGTGTGTGAGAGACTTCTTGATGCCGCAGAGCATGAGTGAGCAGCGGCTCATTCCAGGACCTCTCACCATGCTCTTCTAGAGAGCGCCCTGTGACGTCTCTTTGTAATAACGCACAAGTTACTAACTTGTGTAACGATATATCTGTAAGAGACAGTAGTTAGTGACAGATTCCTTACCTTAGAATATCCCCAGGCGTCAGGCTGGATCCGGAAAGTTTTGCGTAGCAGTACCCTTGCGCGTCGGTAGGCGGTGTCGTGCGGCTCCGCGTCCGTCGTCGGCGTCGTGATCGCCGGGATGACGTCGCGGGCAGTACTTAGGCGCCGCCCCTGCGCGCTGACGTCAGTTCTGTACACGACTTTCCGCGCCAGGAACGCAGAGCCATGCAAGAAGCTGACACAGGTGTCTGAAAAATACTAGGGCCCTGAAAGGGATGTCCTTAACCCTAGAAATCAGTTCGCAGAACGGGGAGGATGGGTGGGCGGTAGGAATCTGTCACTAACTACTGTCTCTTACAGATATATCGTTACACAAGTTAGTAACTTGTGCATCTGAAAGAGACACGTTAGTGACAGATTCCTTACCTTAGAATAGATACCCCAGCAATACCAACCCCGGTGGTGGGTCTGCGAACAAAGATCAGACAAGGAAGTCCTGGAGGACAGAACGGCCAAAGAAGCCGTCCCTCCGGACCTGACTGTCAAGGCAGTAATGCTTTGTAAACGTGTGCAGCGAGGCCCACGTAGCTGCCTGACAGATAACCGGCAGCGGAACACCGCGGCCCAAGGCCGTGGTAGCAGCCGTTGCCCTGGTGGAATGGGCACGCAGCCCAACAGGAGGCTCCTTCTTAGCCAAAGAATAGCAGGTCTTGATGCACAAGGTAACCCAGCGGGAGATGGTCCTCTTGTGCACCGCCCGACCTTTTGGCGCCCACGTAGCCAACAAAGAGCTGGTCATCCACCCGGAAGTGTTTTGTGCGGTCAATATAGAAAGAGAGCGCACGTTTTGGGTCCAGACGGTGGAGCCTCTCTTCCTCTCTGGAAGGATGCGGAGGCGGAAAGAAGGTGGGCAAAGTGATGGTCTGCCCAATGTGGAAAGCAGTAACCACCTTTGGCAAAAGGACGGACGCGTCCGAAGAACAACCTTGTCTGGATGAACAGACAGAAAGGGAGGTTTGCAAGATAGAGCCTGGAGCTCACTCACCCGCCGAGCGGAGGTGATGGCCACCAGAAAGGCTGTCTTCAGAGTCAGAAGACGAAGAGGACAGTTATGCAGAGGCTCAAAGGGAGCGCACATTAAAAGGTAAGAACCAAGTTCAAGTCCCACTGAGGCATTACAAACGGAACAGGAGGGAAGAGGTGAGTAATGCCCTTTAAGAACCTGTTAACAACAGGGGACTTGAAAAGGAGGGCTGATCAGGGAGCCTGAGGAAGGCCGAGATAGCACAAAGATAACCCTTGATGGTACCCAGGGCAGAACCCTGTTGGGCCAGAGAGAGAAGGAACAGAAGGACCTCAGAAAGAGGGGCAGAAAGGGGATCCACAGCCTTTGCTGTGCACCATGCCAAAAATTTGTTCCACCTGCAGGCGTATACCACCTTAGTGGAGGGACGCCTGGCTGCCAGAATCACATCACAAACTTCGGGAGGCAAGTCGAAAGGAATCAACTGCCGCCGCTCAATCTCCACGCAAGCAGGTGTAGACTGGACAGGTTCGGGTGGAGGACCGTCCCCTGCTGCTGCGACAGAAGATCCTCCCGAAGAGGCAGACGGATCGGGGGATCTATGCTCATATTGAGTAGCTCGGGATACCAAACTCTTCGAGCCCAGTCCGGAGCCACAAGAATGACTTGGGCCCGGTCGTGCCGAATCTTCTTCAACACTCTGGGTAGAAGTGGTATAGGCGGAAAGGCGTACAACAGACCGCAACTCCACTCGCGACGAAAGCGTCGCCCGAGCGAGTGCCGCCTTGGAAATTCCAACGCGCAGAACTGATGACATTGCGCGTTCTCTTCGGTGGCGAATAGATCTAACCAAGGCTCTCCCCACTGTAGAAAGAGTCCTTGCGCCACTTCCGAGTGAAGACGCCATTCGTGATCCATCATGCACCTGCGGCTGAGTTCGTCCGCCCTGGCGTTGAGAGAACCTGCCAGGTGTTGAACCATCAGGAACATGCCCTGATGTTCCAGCCATGTCCAGAGGCGCAGAGCCTCCTGACAAAGGGTCCAAGACCCCACCCCGCCCTGTTTGTTGCAGTACCACATGGCGGTGGTGTTGTCTGTGAACACCTGCACCACCTTCCCTTTGACAGAGGGAAGGAATGCCTTGAGTGCAAGCCGGATCGCCCGGAGCTCCAGAAGGTTGATATGGAGCCGGGACTCCGCCCGGAGACCAGAGGCCTCTGATCTCCGCCTCTCCCATGTGACCGCCCCATCCCAGAAGGGACGCGTCCGTCACAACTGTATGCTCTGGCTGGGGAAGGGAGAGGGATCTGCCCATGACCCATTGCCGGTTCGAGAGCCACCACTGCAACTGTTTTGCAGTCCCCTCCGAGATCTGGACGTGATCGGACAGGTTGCCCTGGTGCTGCGCCCTCTGGAACTTCAGGTCCCACTGCAGAGCCCGCATATGCCATCTGGCATGATTGACCAGCAGGATGCAGGAGGCCATGAGGCCCAGCAGCCTCAGGGTCATCCGTACCGAAACCCAGGATAAAGGCTGAAAGATTGGAATCATAGCCTGAATATCCCGGACTCGCCGTTCGGGAGGATAGGCCCGAAACTGCATCGTGTCCAGAACTGCTCCGATGAAAAGGAGCTGTGGAGAAGGAATCAGATGCGACTTCGGCACATTGATGGAGAACCCCAGCGAGTGCAGGAGTTCGGCCGTAGTCTGGAGGTGGGAGACGACTGCCTGGGACGAGCCCGCCTTCAGCAGCCAGTCGTCGAGGTAGGGGAAGACTGAAACCCCTGCCCGGCGCAGATGAGCTGCGACCACCGCCATCACTTTCGTGAACACCCGAGGGGCACTGGTAAGGCCAAAGGGGAGCACGGTGAACTGAAAATGCTCGGGGCCTACCGTGAACCGAAGGTAACGTCGGTGGGCCGGCAGGACGGGGATGTGGAAATACGCGTCCTGCAAGTCCAACGCTACCAACCAGTCTCCAGGGTCGAGGGCAGTCAAGACCTGAGCTAGGGTGAGCATCTTGAACTTCTCCTTCCGGAGGAAGCGATTGACGTTCCGGAGGTCCAAGATAGGACGCATGTCCTCCTTGTCCTTTTGGGCACCAGAAAGTAGTGGGAGTAGCAACCACGCCCTACTTCTGGGGTCGGAACATGCTCGATGGCCCTCTTGGTCAAGAGGGCCGTGACTTCCTTCTGTAGAAGCACCAAGTGATCCCCTGACATGCGGTGGAATTGAGGTGGCATGGCTGGGGGGTGGTCTCGAAGGGGAGGGAGTAGCCCCTTCGGACAATGTCCAAGACCCACCTGTCCGAGGTGATGGTGCGCCAGTGGGGAAGGTGATGGCGGACCCTGCCCCCTACTGGCGTGCCGTGCACCTGAAAGGAGGGACTAGGAGGGCTTGGAGGCCGCGGACGGGTTGGAGGTGGTGGCCTGACCCGCACGCTGGTTGCCCGATCCGCCACGGCGGAATCCACGTCCTCGGCCACGCGAAGACGCCTGCTGCGCGGGCCGGTGGCTGGGCTGCTGACGTGAAGGGCGCCCCTACCGTGGCCACGATAGGGGCGAAAAGCAGAAGGCAGCGGAGGGCGTGTAGCAGAAAGGCCCAGGGACTTGGCAGTAGCCCGTGAGTCCTTAAAGCGCTCCAACGCATGGTCTGCTTTGGACCCAAAAGACCGACTCCATCAAAGGGCATGTCCATGAGAGTATTCTGGACATCCCCTGAAAAACCAGTGGTTCTCAGCCAGGCGTGGCGTCGGAGCGCCACCGTCGTTGCAATCGACCTGCCCAGCGAGTCGGCGGTGTCAAGGCCACAACGGATAGTGTATTTGGCCGCATCCCTACCTTCCGCAATGGCGCGGGAAAGCAGTGCCTGGACCTCCTCAGGGCACTGGGGCAAAACATCCGCCACCGAATCCCACAGGGAGTGGGTATATCGGCCCAAAAGACAAGCGGTGTTAACGGACCGCAAGCCAGCACTGGAGGAAGAAAAACCTTTCTTCCCAAACTGATCCAGGCGTTTGGATTCCCTATCCGGAGGAGCGGTAGGGAAGGCGGTTTGGGAAGCGGAGGCTTGGACAACCAAGCTCTCAGGAGTGGGGTGGACAGAAAGAAACAGGGGTCGCCCGGAGCAGGGCGATGGCGTCGTGACACGTTCCGATCCACAGGAGCCCCTGTGTTGGGCTTGGACCAGGCGCCCAAAAGAACGTCAGTGAGGGCGTCGTTAAACGGCAGCACAGTCTCCGCAGAGGAGGCTGCCGGCTGAAGCACCTCTGTCAAGATGTTAGGCTTGACCGTCAAAGTAGGGAGCTGGAGACGTAAGGCCCCAGCAGCCCTACGCAACACCGTACCAAAATTGGCCCCCTCCTCCGTAGCCACGGGAGGAGACAGCATGCCAGTGTCAGGGAAGTATCCAGACCACTGGCCTCCCCTAGACTCTCTGTCCAGTCCTCATCATACTGACAGTTGCGCGTCAGAGGGTCATCAGACCCCTCCCAGTCCTCCTGGTCCTCCTCTGGTTCAAAATAAGGAGGAGGAGGGACATTTGGGACCCAAGGTCCCATCTGCGCCGGAGCCGGCGTCGAGCGACGTTGCTCCGGGTCCATGTCCGGAGCCGGAAGGAACTGGGGACGACGCCGCCCGGAGCCCAGGGCGGCGTCGAGAACGGCACCGGAGACATCGGCGCCGGCGGAGGTGTCGTGAGGTCGACCGGCGTCGATGGGGGTTGTGGAGCCGGGATCGAGGCCGGGGCCGAAGCCGGAGCCGGGATCGAGGCTGGAGGCACGGGCGACGCCGGGGCCGGAGCCGCCGGCGACGCCGGAGCAACCCCATCAGGGCCCGCGGGGCCCGAAGGCGCACCGGAGGGGCCTGAAGGCCCGAAGAGGCGGGCCATGGCCGACAGGAACTCCTGTACCTTGGCCGGATCCGCCCCCGAACCCGGGAAGGGCGGGTATGGCGGGGGCGACTCCACAGGCAAGTCCGGGGCCGCGGGGCGGGGACGGTGCCGGGAGGGGCCTCAGCCGAGTCGCGAGACCGGCGAGGCGAAGTCCGAGAGCGACGATGCTTCTTGGACTTCTTGTGCTTAGACTTACCGGACGAAGAAGACTTCAACGCCGACGACCGGTGTGCACTCCGCGAGCGACCCCTGGACCTCTCACGCGACCGGGGCCTCCGTGGAGCCGAATGCCGGGCCTCGAGGAGCTTTCGAGACCGCTCTCGCAAAGCTTTCGGGTTGAGGGCCTGGCATTCGGGACAAGACTCGGTGTCGTGGCCTCGGCCGAGGCAGAAGAGACACTCCCAATGCGGGTCGGTGACGGACATCATCCGCGCACAGGCGCCGCATCGCTTGAAGCCGGGCATCCCTACGACACCTTCAAGTTGGAAAAAACAGTGAAAAAATCACCAAAAAGTATGGTCAAAAATTGACCAGGGCACTGCTCTTGCTGGCGCGGAAAAAGAAGAACTGACGTCAGCGCGCAGGGGCGGCGCCTAAGTACTGCCCGCGACGTCATCCCGGCGATCACGACGCCGACGACGGACGCGGAGCCGCACGACGCCGCCTACCGACGCGCAAGGGTACTGCTACGCAAAACTTTCCGGATCCAGCCTGACGCCTGGGGATATTCTAAGGTAAGGAATCTGTCACTAACGTGTCTCTTTCAGATTGACGTGTATTGTTACCAAGCGGCAGCCCTCTGAAGGATGAAGGGTTCACTGCACCCACCAGGAATGCAACCTGTGGCTGTGGGGTCCTGGAAGCGCTGGCTCCGAGCCGGCAGGCGGGGTCTGTGGCGGCGCTGACGCATCACACTGGATACGGGCTTATTGGTGCTGCAACAGAAGGCACTTTGGGGGTTCATACCCCCAAGTTTACGGATGGCGAGTCATACCGGCCCTGCTTGGCCTTCAGTTTGACCAATGGGATCAGGGCTCTGAAAAGCCTCTTTGTGCAAAACACACATCTTCAGGCATCGGCCATACAGACTGTGATGAGGCCTCGGTGCCAAAGCCGTGGACAGGCAGTCAGTGACTGACTACTGCAAGATGATGCACCCCCTCCCCCGCCCCTCCCCAACCCCACACCCCCCTCCGCAGAATGTGATGATGGGCCCCTGAGACTCCCATACGTCACAGATATTCATTGACCTTGGGCTGAAGGGGCCCCCCTTGAAAGGATGGTTGGGGGCCCTCTGTTTCTGGAGAGATGGAGGGTTGTACACCCCCACCCCCCGTCCCCGCGCCGCAGGGGCCTGTGTTAAGCCCTAGCAGGCAGCCGGCCGCACAGGGTGGGAGCGGGCCTCAGTAGCAGCAGTCCTCGGACAGGCCTCGGCTCCCAGAACCCACATGTACAGGCGGCTGGATGTGCTCACTGTGGGATGAGGCGCCGCCCCCCGCCCTCACGCCGAGGCAGGCGCCGGACAGGCCCGGGTGCCCCCCGCCCTCACACCGAGGCAGGCCTCGGACAGACCCGGGTGCCCCCAGCCCTCACGCCGAGGCAGGCGCCGGACAGGCCCGGGTGCCCCCCGCCCTCACGCCGAGGCAGGCCTCGGACAGGCCCGGGTGCCCCCCGCCCTCACATTGAGGCAGGCTCCGGACAGGCCCGGGTGCCCCCCGCCCTCACGCCGAGGCAGGCTCCGGACAGGCCCGGGTGCACCCCGCCCTAACGCCGAGGCAGGCGCCGGACAGGCCCGGGACTGCCCACAGCCCTCACGCGGAGGCAGGCGCCGGACAGGCCCGGGTGCCCCCCGCCCTCACGCCGAGGCAGGCCTCGGACAGGCCCGGGTGCCCCCCGCCCTAACGCCGAGGCAGGCGCCGGACAGGCCCGGGACTGCCCACAGCCCTCACGCCGAGGCAGGCGCCGGACAGGCCCGGGTGCCCCCCGCCCTCACGCCGAAGCAGGCCTCGGACAGGCCCGGGTGCCCCCCACCCTCACTCCGAGGCAGGCGCCGGACAGGCCCGGGTGCCCCCCGCCCTCACTCCGAGGCAGGCGACGGACAGGCCCGGGTGCCCCCCGCCCTCACTCCGAGGCAGGCGCCGGACAGGCCCGGGTGCCCCCCGCCCTCACGCCGAGGCAGGCCTCGGACAGGCCCGGGTGCCCACAGCCCTCACGCCGAGGCAGGCGCCGGACAGGCCCGGGTGCCCCCGCCCTCACGCCGAGGCAGGCCTCGGACAGGCCCGGGTGCCCCCCGCCCTCACGCCGAAGCAGGCCTCGGACAGGCCCGGGTGCCCCCACCCTCACTCCGAGGCAGGCGCCGGACAGGCCCGGGTGCCCCCCGCCCTCACTCCGAGGCAGGCGCCGGACAGGCCCGGGTGCCCCCCGCCCTCACTCCGAGGCAGGCGCCGGACAGGCCCGGGTGCCCCCGCCCTCACGCCGAGGCAGGCCTCGGACAGGCCCGGGTGCCCACAGCCCTCACGCCGAGGCAGGCGCCCGGACAGGCCCGGGTGCCCCCCGCCCTCACGCCGAGGCAGGCCTCGGACAGGCCCGGGTGCCCCCGCCCTCACGCCGAGGCAGGCGCCGGACAGGCCCGGGTGCCCCCCGCCCTCACGCCGAGGCAGGCCTCGGACAGGCCCGGGTGCCCCCCGCCCTCACGCCGAGGCAGGCGCCGGACAGGCCCGGGTGCTCCCCGCCTTCACGCCGAGGCAGGCGCCGGACAGGCCAGGGTGCCCCCCGCCCTCACGCCGAGGCAGGCCTCGGACAGGCCCGGGTGACCCCGCCCTCACGCCGAGGCAGGCGCCGGACAGGCCCGGGTGCCCCCGCCCTCACGCCGAGGCAGGCCTCGGAAAGGCCCGGGTGCCCCCCGCCCTCACGCCGAGGCAGGCGCCGGACAGGCCCGGGTGCCCCCCGCCCTCACGCCGAGGCAGGCGCCGGACAGGCCAGGGTGCCCCCCGCCCTCACGCCGAGGCAGGCCTCGGACAGGCCCGGGTGACCCCGCCCTCAGGCCGAGGCAGGCGCCGGACAGGCCCGGGTGCCCCCCGCCCTCACGCCGAGGCAGGCGCCGGACAGGCCAGGGTGCCCCCCGCCCTCACGCCGAGGCAGGCCTCGGACAGGCCCGGGTGCCCACAGCCCTCACGCCGAGGCAGGCGCCGGACAGGCCCGGGTGCCCCCCGCCCTCACGCCGAGGCAGGCCTCGGACAGGCCCGGGTGCCCCCCGCCCTCACGCCGAGGCAGGCGCCGGACAGGCCCGGGTGCCCCCCGCCCTCACGCCGAGGCAGGCGCCGGACAGGCCAGGGTGCCCCCCGCCCTCACGCCGAGGCAGGCCTCGGACAGGCCCGGGTGCCCACAGCCCTCACGCCGAGGCAGGCGCCGGACAGGCCCGGGTGCTCCCCGCCCTCACGCCGAGGCAGGCCTCGAACAGGCCCGGGTGCCCCCCGCCCTCACGCCGAGGCAGGCGCCGGACAGGCCCGGGTGCCCCCCGCCCTCACGCCGAGGCAGCCGCTAGCACACAGACTACATGTCTCCGTACTTATTCAGTTCCATTTGCATTCCTAAATTTGCTCTCTACCAGCTCGTTTGCGCAAGTGATTGTCAGAAGCGCATCGCTTATGATTTTCATATTCAGTATTTTGTAAATATAGTAATTGTTGTTATATTTGGGCTTTTGAGCAGCAGCAAACATTTGCTCAGCCCCCACCGCCCCTCTGTCATTTTCATCTCCTCATGTCTCAGCTACTGACAAGCTGCCTGCAGCCCTGGGGGTCTGTGCCACCAGAGCGCGCTTGACAGGCTCTGCAGCCTGGACTAGGTGCCCCTAGGTCAGGGCCGCTGGAATTATGCGGCAAGAGAGGGCTAAATTATGTGTAAGGGGTTGACTAAATTATACTGCAAGAAAAGGCAAATTATGCGGCGTAATTCTGGTATTACTTCATTTACTGAGTGAATTTATGCAGTATTTCCACTGAACAGGTCCCGTTACCACACTATCTCGCTCTATCCTGCACTCTGCTCGATGCTGCTTGACATACTGTCCTCACTTAAATGTATGTTTCTGCTCATGGCTCTGCTCAGTGACATACACATGACCTTGGACCTGCTTTTTCACCTCCATGTGCAACGGGGTGCCCAAAGTGCACCTACACTACTCTCCTTCTTTTACAACTAGAGCACCTCCTATCACTCTGCCCCACCCATCATCCTGCCCCCCTTCTATGCAATGTGCGCCCCGAAACCATTGGCCTTTGCGTACAACCTGACTAACCATCACCTTACATAATCCCTCCCCCTGCTTGTGTCGAACCACGTCCTAGGTCTACAGGGTGCGCCCACAAAGCACACGTGGCCTGCTCCACCCACAAAGACTCATCTTCAAACAGAACACTGAGCTCCCAGGGAGCTCCTCTCACACGGACTCACTCTTTCACCTTCCTTGTGCAGAGCACACGCAGGGTGCAACAAGACCTCAATTATTGATGTCCATTTCGATTCACCACCTCAATTCAGGAAGGACCTCAAGACCTTGCTCTTCGACCGAACTGCAGAAACCCCCTCACCCCGCAAGCGCCTTGAGAACCTTACGGGTGATTAGTCGCAGTCTATAAGAACCCTGATTGATTGACAGCCTTCCTTGCACTGTTTGCAAGCGCAGAGACATGACCTGAGTCTAAGGACTCAACTACACCTGCGGGTGTCCACGCGGACACACCACCACTTGAAGCACCCCCAGATACCACCTCAAAGGAGGTGAGTCAACAAGATCCTACTTTAACAGAACTAGAGAGCAACGGGCAGACCCTTCTGCAAGCTTCCAAGGTACTCCCTTGAGGCCAGTCCAGCCTACATGTTGATGATCTGCAAGACTCAGCAGCAGGAGAGGTCCTTCATGCGCTCCTCTAGTTTGGTCTCAGCCGACCTGAGGCCAGTCCAGCCTACATGTTGATGATCTGCAAGATTCAGCAGCAGGAGAGGTCCTTCATGCGCTCCTCTAGTTTGGTCTCAGCCGACCGGAGGCCAGTCCAGCCTACATGTTGATGATCTGGATGACTCAGCAGCAGGAGAGGTCCTTCATGCGCTCCTCTAGTTTGGTCTCAGCCGACCTGAGGCCAGTCCAGCCTACATGCTGATGATCTGCAAGAATCAGCAGCAGGAGAGGTCCTTCATGCGCTCCTCTAGTTTGGTCTCAGCCGACCGGAGGCCAGTCCAGCCTACACGTTGATGATCTGCAAGACTCAGCAGCAGGAGAGGTCCTTCATGCGCTCCTCTAGTTTGGTCTCAGCCGACCGGAGGCCAGTCCAGCATACATGTTGATGATCTGCAAGAATCAGCAGCAGGAGAGGTCCTTCATGCGCTCCTCTAGTTTGGTCTCAGCCGACTTGAGGCCAGTCCAGCCTACATGTTGATGATCTGCAAGACTCAGCAGCAGGAGAGGTCCTTCATGCGCTCCTCTAGTTTGGTCTCAGCCGACCTGAGGCCAGTCCAGCCTACATGTTGATGATCTGCAAGACTCAGCAGCAGGAGAGGTCCTTCATGCGCTCCTCTAGTTTGGTCTCAGCCGACCTGAGGCCAGTCCAGCCTACATGTTGATGATCTGCAAGACTCAGCAGCAGGAGAGGTCCTTCATGCGCTCCTCTAGTTTGGTCTCAGCCGACCTGGGGCCAGTCCAGCCTACATGTTGATGATCTGCAAGACTCAGCAGCAGGAGAGGTCCTTCATGCGCTCCTCTAGTTTGGTCTCAGCCGACCTGAGGCCAGTCCAGCCTACATGTTGATGATCTGCAAGAATCAGCAGCAGGAGAGGTCCTTCATGCGCTCCTCTAGTTTGGTCTCAGCCGACCTGAGGCCAGTCCAGCCTACATGTTGATGATCTGCAAGACTCAGCAGCAGGAGAGGTCCTTCATGCGCTCCTCTAGTTTGGTCTCAGCCGACCTGAGGCCAGTCCAGCCTACATGTTGATGATCTGCAAGACTCAGCAGCAGGAGAGGTCCTTCATGCGCTCCTCTAGTTTGGTCTCCAGCCGACCTGAGGCCAGTCCAGCCTACATGTTGATGATCTGCAAGAATCAGCAGCAGGAGAGGTCCTTCATGCGCTCCTCTAGTTTGGTCTCAGCCGACCTGAGGCCAGTCCAGCCTACATGTTGATGATCTGCAAGACTCAGCAGCAGGAGAGGTCCTTCATGCGCTCCTCTAGTTTGGTCTCCAGCCGACCTGAGGCCAGTCCAGCCTACATGTTGATGATCTGCAAGACTCAGCAGCAGGAGAGGTCCTTCATGCGCTCCTCTAGTTTGGTCTCAGCCGACCTGAGGCCAGTCCAGCCTACATGTTGATGATCTGCAAGAATCAGCAGCAGGAGAGGTCCTTCATGCGCTCCTCTAGTTTGGTCTCAGCCGACCTGAGGCGAGTCCAGCCTACATGTTGATGATCTGCAAGACTCAGCAGCAGGAGAGGTCCTTCATGCACTCCTCTAGTTTGGTCTCAGCCGACCGGAGGCCAGTCCAGCCTACATGTTGATGATCTGCAAGAATCAGCAGCAGGAGAGGTCCTTCAAGCGCTCCTCTAGTTTGGTCTCAGCCGACCTGAGGCCAGTCCAGCCTACATGTTGATGATCTGCAAGAATCAGCAGCAGGAGAGGTCCTTCATGCGCTCCTCTAGTTTGGTCTCAGCCGACCTGAGGCCAGTCCAGCCTACATGTTGACGATCTGCAAGAATCAGCAGCAGGAGAGGTCTTTCATGCACTCCTCTAGTTTGGTCTCAGTCGACCTGAGGCCAGTCCAGCCTACATGTTGACGATCTGCAAGACTCAGCAGCAGGAGAGGTCCTTCATGCGCTCCTCTAGTTTGGTCTCAGTCGACCTGAGGCCAGTCCAGCCTACATGTTGATTCTGGAAGACTCAGCAGCAGGAGAGGTCCTTCATGCGCTCCTCTAGTTTGGTCTCAGCCGACCTGAGGCCAGTCCAGCCTACATGTTGATGATCTGCAAGACTCAGCAGCAGGAGAGGTCCTTCATGCGCTCCTCTAGTTTGGTCTCAGCCGACCTGAGGCCAGTCCAGCCTACATGTTGACGATCTGCAAGAATCAGCAGCAGGAGAGGTCTTTCATGCGCTCCTCTAGTTTGGTCTCAGCCGACCTGAGGCCAGTCCAGCCTACATGTTGACGATCTGCAAGACTCAGCAGCAGGAGAGGTCCTTCATGCGCTCCTCTAGTTTGGTCTCAGTCGACCTGAGGCCAGTCCAGCCTACATGTTGATTCTGGAAGACTCAGCAGCAGGAGAGGTCCTTCATGCGCTCCTCTAGTTTGGTCTCCAGCCGACCTGAGGCCAGTCCAGCCTACATGTTGATGATCTGCACGAATCAGCAGCAGGAGAGGTCCTTCATGCGCTCCTCTAGTTTGGTCTCAGCCGACCTGAGGCCAGTCCAGCCTACATGTTGATGATCTGCAAGACTCAGCAGCAGGAGAGGTCCTTCATGCGCTCCTCTAGTTTGGTCTCAGTCGACCTGAGGCCAGTCCAGCCTACATGTTGATTCTGGAAGACTCAGCAGCAGGAGAGGTCCTTCATGCGCTCCTCTAGTTTGGTCTCAGCCGACCTGAGGCCAGTCCAGCCTACATGTTGATGATCTGCAAGAATCAGTTTGGTCTCAGCCGACCTGAGGACAGTCCAGACTACATGTTGATGATCTGCAAGAATCAGCAGCAGGAGAGGTCCTTCATGCGCTCCTCTAGTTTGGTCTCAGCCAACCTGAGGACAGTCCAGACTACATGTTGATGATCTGCAAGAATCAGCAGCAGGAGAGGTCCTTCATGCGCTCCTCTACTTTGGTCTCAGCCGACCTGAGGCCAGTCCAGCCTACATGTTGATGATCTGCAAGACTCAGCAGCAGGAGAGGTCCTTCATGCGCTCCTCTAGTTTGGTCTCAGCCGACCTGAGGCCAGTCCAGCCTACATGTTGATGATCTGCAAGACTCAGCAGCAGGAGAGGTCCTTCATGCGCTCCTCTAGTTTGGTCTCAGTCGACCTGAGGCCAGTCCAGCCTACATGTTGATTCTGGAAGACTCAGCAGCAGGAGAGGTCCTTCATGCGCTCCTCTAGTTTGGTCTCCAGCCGACCTGAGGCCAGTCCAGCCTACATGTTGATGATCTGCAAGAATCAGCAGCAGGAGAGGTCCTTCATGCGCTCCTCTAGTTTGGTCTCAGCCGACCTGAGGCCAGTCCAGCCTACATGTTGATGATCTGCAAGAATCAGCAGCAGGAGAGGTCCTTCATTCGCTCCTCTAGTTTGGTCTCAGCCGACCTGAGGCCAGTCCAGACTCCATGTTGATGATCTGCAAGACTCAGCAGCAGGAGAGGTCCTTCATGCGCTCCTCTAGTTTGGTCTCAGCCGACCTGAGGCCAGTCCAGACTACATGTTGATGATCTGCAAGACTCCGCAGCAGGAGAGGTCCTTCATGCGCTCCTCTAGTTTGGTCTCAGCCGACCTGAGGCCAGTCCAGACTACATGTTGATGATCTGCAAGAATCAGCAGCAGGAGAGGTCCTTCATGCGCTCCTCTAGTTTGGTCTCAGCCGACCTGAGGCCAGTCCAGACTACATGTTGATGATCTGCAAGAATCAGCAGCAGGAGAGGTCCTTCATGCGCTCCTCTAGTTTGGTCTCAGCCGACCTGAGGCCAGTCCAGACTACATGTTGATGATCTGCAAGAATCAGCAGCAGGAGAGGTCCTTCATGCGCTCCTCTAGTTTGGTCTCAGCCGACCAGTGAGGGACCAATGCATGAGAAAGTACAGGTAATCAATCAATAAATCAGAGATTTGTAAAGTGCGGCAAATCACCCCTGAGGATCTCAAGGTGCTGGAGTTGTTAGCTGCTTTGTTGTGATCCTGTCATTCGAACAGCCAGGTCTTGAGGCCTTTCCTGAATTCCCGCAGTGATGAGGTGGTCCTGAGGTGCTGGGGAAGGTCGTTCCAAGCTTTGGCCAACAGGTATGAGAAGGAGCGTCCTCATCTCTTGCTTCGACGAGCTTTCATCTATGTACCCCAAACTCTGGTTCCGGGTAAGAGATGATACCTGTAGCTTGAGGAGACATTACCATATGTTGTAATGTAGCTGCATCTTCCCTCCGTTTATACTCTCCGTCACACCCCTCACATCCAATCTTTGGTACAACCCTTCTCTTTGTTGTTGGAGTGTTGAGGTGTGGCCCTTGAGCTGAGGTGATTCTGCCGGAGAGGAGAACTTTAAAGGAGTCTGTACTCAACTAATAAAACTGTTTACTTCTACATGGTGCTTGAGACTACTTCAGTGGCGACGAGGATGACACAAAAGGTGCAGTTACATCAACGCAGATACGAGGAAAGATATGATACTAAACATGGTGGGAAAACCCAAAATTGGTCTGTAGAAGAGTGGGTGGTGGTTGTGAAACCTGAACCTCGCTTCCCAAAGGTACATGTATTGACTGAGCATTTAAGAATAACAGATGTGAAGCGCAATGCAGTTGTCCTGGAAGATGGTCGTACCTGGAGTATGGATCGTACAAGGGAATGTTCCTCCCTTCAAGGGGATGTTAAAGACCAAGTCACGTTAACACAATCTAGAGGAAATATTATGGATTTTGGTTCAAGGAAACAGAGGAGCAAGCACAAGTCAAGATGGCATAAGGATTACGTAACTAAATCAATTCTTGTAATAGTAGTTAACATTTATGTGAAAATTGTTTATCCTGTATGAAGGGAGGAGTGTTAATCAGCCGCGGCCCATGCAGGTAAGAGCGGTGGAGCCCAGAGGGGGGGGGGGGGATTTCGACAGACAAGGGAAAATTATTTATTTATTTAATTTTCCCTCGTCATCATCTGTCAAAATTCCCCCCCACCCTCCCCCCAGACCCCACCGCTCTTACCTGCACTAGCCGCGGCTGGTGTTAATATGTAGCCGTATCTTCCCCAAGCCCTATACCTTTTCACTTCTCCTCCTCCAGAGAATAAACTGCCAGAGGGAAGATCTCTTGGTCGCCTCGTGAGTTTGGCCAACGATTGATTACTCAGATTACTGGGGTACCTGCTCTGGAAGAACAGCCACTCAGGAGATATAGGTAACAAGTGAAAAGAGCCAAATTAAGCGAAATGATGGTCTGACGTTTCATACTATATCCAGGGCCACCAGAATTATGCGATTGTGCGGCAGTGGTGATTTTCGCATATTTGTAGATTTGCTGCATTTGCCACATAATCCATCATCTGCTGCATAATCTGCAGAATTTAGCAAAAAAAATTGTTTCTAGCTCAAATGGTTCAAAAGTTACTAAAAACGCAGCGGCACGTTTTGCTGCACTAATGCCCAGACAGTGTTAACAAGTTTTAAAGACAAAATAATTAAGTAATACTATCACAAAATGTGCAGCATAATTTGCCTTTTCTTGCCACACAATTTACTCAACCCTACGCGTTAATTTGACCCCCCTCTTCCAGTGCGCTATATCTCAGCATGAAATACATCCTTGCTTCCAGCGAAGACACATTTTTCACTTAAAAAACTTGAGAAAAATAGAGGACCGGCAATTTGTATAATTTTTAGGCGACATTTTGAATAATTGCCACGCATTACAGCTCATGTTCTGTTCATTCGCACTATTCCCATACTACTGCGATAGGATTTTAACCCAAATGACACGACAATTACACAACGTGGTGCCATGGTGAAATCTTGGGAGTTTAGCATAACACAAATTGCCAGAAATGACACAAGTTTACAACACCATAAACAACGTTTAACCTGGGCCTGTGTTCTTCAAGGCTGGTTCCCAGGTTAAATGACCTTTGACCCTGCACAGGTAATCAAGAAGGTCTCCCACTCGGTACCCTGAAGCCCTCTCTGGGGCATATTTACAAGCCCCTAGCGCCACCTGCGCATCACTCTTTTTGACGCTCTGGTGGCACTGTGTATCGGCCTATATTTACAAGGCCACGCAAAGCCACTTTGCCTGGCTGTACACAGCCTTGTAAATGTGGCCCTCTCTCATGCAGTACTCTGCGTTAAAGGGTCGTGTCATGAGTGTTGCTGTGGGAGTTCCCATGGCTTTTTGACACTGCCCCAGATTTACACCTTTCAAGGAGAGGCGTTAAAGTGGCTCTCTGAGGAGAAATACTTTTATTTCTCCTCGTTTTTTCCTCTGCAAAACGCAATTAATGGTTGTTTTTGTGCAGGAATGTGTCCGTCTCTGCACAAACACAATCATCCCGGCAACACAGGCATCCTTGCAATCCTTGCACCAAGGTGCAAGGGTGCCTGTGTTGGCGCATGGTGGCTTTTGTGGCGCCGGCGGAGGGCCAAGGTGCAAGGGTGCCTGTGTTGGTGCACGGCGGCTTTTGTGGCGCCGGCAGAGGGCCAAGGTGCAAGGGTGCCTGTGTTGGCGCACGGTGGCTTTTGTGCTGCCGGCGGAGGGCCAAGGTGCAAGGGTGCCTGTGTTGGTGCACGGCGGCTTTTGTGGCGCCGGCAGAGGGCCAAGGTGCAAGGGTGCCTGTGTTGGCGCACGGTGGCTTTTGTGGCGCCGGCGGAGGGCCAAGGTGCAAGGGTGCCTGTGTTGGTGCACGGCGGCTTTTGTGGCGCCGGCGGAGGGCCAAGGTGCAAGGGTGCCTGTGTTGGTGCACGGCGGCTTTTGTGGCGCCGGCGGAGGGCCAAGGTGCAAGGGTGCCTGTGTTGGTGCATGGTGGCTTTTGTGGCGCCGGCGGAGGGCCAAGGTGCAAGGGTGCCTGTGTTGGTGCACGGTGGCTTTTGTGCCGCCGGCGGAGGGCCAAGGTGCAAGGGTGCCTGTGTTGGCGCACGGTGGCTTTTGTGGCGCCGGCGGAGGGCCAAGGTGCAAGGGTGCCTGTGTTGGTGCACGGCGGCTTTTGTGGCGCCGGCAGAGGGCCAAGGTGCAAGGGTGCCTGTGTTGGTGCACGGCGGCTTTTGTGCCGCCGGCGGTGGGCCAAGGTGCAAGGGTGCCTGTGTTGGTGCACGGCGGCTTTTGTGGCGCCGGCAGAGGGCCAAGGTGCAAGGGTGCCTGTGTTGGTGCACGGCGGCTTTTTTGGCGCCGACGGAGGGGAAGCACCTGTAAATATCATGCATCCCTATGTTTTTGAAAGGACGCAGCTCAGCGCAGCAAAATTGCTTGCGGCGCCTCGTTGCGCCATTTCATTGTAAATATGCCCCCGCCCCAGTGTCACAAACCCCTGACACAGTTTCGAATTAAACATAACAACTGGCAGTTCTCCTTCTCGTGACCATTTGTGTGATCCTGGGCAAATTACTGCAGCTCCCGCTGCTGCCGGTCTTTCATCTGTCAAACACTGGGAATGCTTTAAAAGAGATTCATAGCCAGTGGTAACGTCAAACTAAAAAAACATTAAAAAATGAGCTCCACAAATCTGCAGAAATATTTCTGGAGTCCTCCTCTGCACAGCAGGGACGTAAACAACGCTGCAAGCAGGCGCGAGCAATGGTGACAATATAACAAACACGCTTTTACAGTTTTCCCTAAGAGGTGCTGATGTTCAAAGGAGCTGCAACAGAAAGGATAATTTCCTTTAAGAAACTCATTATATCCAGGGCCCTTTTTCACTCCAAAAAAAGCTTCTTAAGTTTTCCTTTAGCTGCCAGTAAATTGCATATTGATCTGTTGGCTTCGGTTCTGCAGCTCACATTCAGTTTATGATGGAAACAGCGAGCCTCAGTTGCCAAATGTTGAAACAACCCGAATTATCAAAACATAGAGCAGAGTTAAAGAAAAAAAAAAAAAATCAACAACAGTGCGCGGTAATCGTGCTCAGGAGCATGAGTACAACCGCAGCCTGCTTGCGTAAATTACATCCGTCGGTAATGCTGCTGAGGTGAAAAATGTGCGGTAATCCCGTTACCACAGCAGCGCAGCCAGTTCCAGAAATTACCAGGAGGTAAAATGGCAGCTCGTAGCCTGGCAATTATGCATTACTCTTGTGATGCAAAATTATCAAAATGATATGATTACGCCAGCTTGAGTAATTAATAGTAATTTGGGGCAAAAATCCTACCGCAGGAGCACAGGAACAATGAACTAAGAGAGCGCGAGCGGCTGCTGCCTCTGCTGTTTGTGTCCTGTAGTGCAGAGTGCATTCTCGGGCCCTTTTTGGATGGTGCTAGGTGCTGAATATCGCTTCTCACGTGTTTACACATAATTATGAGTAATTTTGCTGTAATTACGAGCAATTATGCTACAGATAATTTCACCAATTACGTCCACCCCCAGTAATTACCTACATTGGACTTTAGAGACAATAATTCAACATATTGTCCTACATTTCTAAAGCAAAAGTTTTCTGTTATAAATACAGACTAAACTGTATTTAACAACAATAACAACATTGCACTCTTTGTAAAGTCATAGTATCAAAGTCTGCGACAAATTTATATTTTACACTCCCCTACTTTTGTTCAATCTGCCAACATGTTAATTGTTGGTATATTTATAAGTATACCTAAACACAAATCACTAACATCAATGCTTAATGATCCTCATTTACATCAACCAACGAGAATTTCCGAGTGTCGGATTTGTCTAATTTAACATAACAATCGCTCTGATGAAATAAACAGCGCGCGAGGGGACCTGCGTTGTCCATCACTTCAAACACATTTATAGACGAAGGCTCTAAGACTGAGGGCACAACTTTAACTCACCCTGAAGATGCAATAATCCATTTCATATGGTCTAGTGTAATTAGGGGTCTGCACATTTATAATGTGATAAGGTGGCAAACTATGAGTTAGCAAAATGTGTCAACTATGGAAAATTGCTGCATAACATAAAAGTTTTTGAGGGACATTTGTCCAAAAATACTTTTTTGCAGAAACGTTCACCTTAAAATAATAGGTGTTACTGGCTTTTTTCCCCACAAAATGACTTTTTAAAGGATTTTAATTGCCCGTTAAAAAAATGCCAACTCTTTGAAGTCGGTAGTTTAAAAAAAAAATAGTATCTCTAAGAAGCTGATCTCTGAAAATATTTCACACCTCTATTTGGAAAATGTATGTTGTGCAATTTATGGAATAAAATGGCAAGCAGTTTTTCAGAGACAAAGTGAAAATATTCTATCAGTCAATCAGTAGATTTGTAGAGCGCTACTTGTCACCCATGAGGGTATCCAGGCGCTGGCAGGGCCCAGTTGATTAGCCTAAAAGCCAGGTCTCCAGGGACTTTCGGAACTCTGGAAGAGATGGGGAGGTCCGTAGATGAAAGGGGAGCTCATTCCATGTCTTCGCTGCCAGGTAGAAGAAGGAACAACTTCTGCATCTGCTATGTCGGATGAAGGGGTGAGAGAAAGGGACGCGCAGCGGAGGTGTCTGGTGGGCTGATGGGAGTTCAAGCGGAGGTTCAAATCGGCAGGTCCATAGTTGTGTAGGGCCTTGTATGCTGGGTCAGGAGCTTGAACTGGCATCTTTTCTGTACAGGGAGCCAGTGGAGTTCCCTGACAAAGGGGGTCTAGTGGTTTTATCCAGGATGAGTCTGGCTGCAGCGTTCTGTGTGGTCTGTAGGCGGAGGACAAGAGCTGAAATCCCTGCATAGAGACTGTTGCCATAGTCCAGGCGGTTGGAGATGAGGGCCTGGGTGATGGTGCGTCTAAAGCTTTGGTGTAGCCATTTGAATACCTTATGAAGCATGCAGAGGATGAAGAAGCAGGAGGAGGAGACGGAGTTGAGCTGAGTCGTCATAGTTCATCCAGAATGATGCCTAGATTCCTAGCATGGTCAGTGGGGGTAGGAGTAGGTCTGAGTTCTGAGGGCCACTAGGATCTGTCCCATGGGGAGATTTTGTTTCCAATAATCAGTACCTCTGTCTTGTACGAGTTGCGCTTCAGGCAGTTGTCCTCCATCCGGTAGGCAATGTCTGTCATACGGTTGTGGAAGTTGGTCTTGGTGGTGTCTTCGGAGAGGGAAAGGATGAGTTGTGTGTCGTCGGCATAGGATATGATGTTGAGTCTGTGGGGTTTGGCGATGCTGGCCAGAGGTGTCATATGTGTTGAAGAGGGTGGGGCTGAGCGAGGCTCTTTGGGGTACTCCACAGATGATTTCCTTTTGTTCGGAGGTGAAGAGCGGAAGGCAATCTTTTTGCATTCTTCCAGTGGGGAAAGAGGCGATTCATCTGGGAGCGGCTCCTTGGACTCCTATGTTTTCCAGCCTTGTGATGAGTGTGTAGTGGGAGATCGTATCGAAGACTGCCTAGAGGTCTAGGAGGATCAGCCGCAGTCTCTCCTCCATTGAGTAGAGCTCAGATGGCGTCTGTAGCCGCAATGAGGGCTGTCTCGGTGCTGCGGAATCCGGATTGGGAGGAGTCTGGTAAGAGGTTACATTCTAGATGTGAGGAGAATAGTTGGTTGATGTCTTTTTCTAAAACTGTGGCCGGTAACGGGAGCAGGAAGATCAGTCAGTAGTTGTTGAGTTCGCTGGGGTCTGCAAATGGTTTCTTTAGTAGGACGTTGACTTATATTTGTTTCCAGTCCTCCGGGAAGGTGGCTGTGGCAATTGGGGCATTGAGGAAAATTCATTTGGTTTAATGATGTTGTTTGAATTCATGTCAGGCAATTTGACCTCTCACCTTTATGAGAAGAACTTTGTCGCTTTTCCCAATAGCCATTTGCTGAAAATGTTCCCCTTGTGAAGGGTCCCCCTGGATTTTTTTGCCTTTTTCCCTGAACCCTATTTTTGCTGGCTATACAACACTGAGAACTCTACCCCTGCTACACAGTGATAAAATGCTCGTGCTCCTCCTTTCAACATAGAAAAATTAGTATTCAACTGATTGGCACCCAAAAGACAACTGTACTAGAAGTGGAAGAATAAGTCACCCAGAAGACAGCTTTGCCAGAAGCGGCAGAATAAGGCACCCAAAAGACATCTGCGCCAGAAGCGGCAGAATAAGGCACCAAGAAGGCAGCTGCATCAGAAGCGGGAGAATAAGGCACCAAGAAGACAGCTGCACCAGAAGAGGGAGAATAAGGCACCAAGAAGACAGCTGCACCAGAAGTGGGAGAATATAGCACCAAGAAGACAGCTGCACCAGAAGCTGGAGAATAGGGCACCCAGAAGACAGCTGTGCCATAAGCGGGAGAATAAGACACCCAGAAGACATCTGCGCCAGAAGCGGCAGAATAAGTGACCAAGAAGGCAACTGCACCAGAAGCGGGACAATAAGGCACCAAGAAGACAGCTGCACCAGAAGCAGGAGAATAAGGCACCAAGAAGACAGCTGCACCAGAAGCGGGAGACTAGGGCACCAAGAAGACAGCTGCACCAGAAGCAGGAGAATAAGGCACCAAGAAGACAGCTGCACCAGAAGCTGGAGAATAAGGCACCAAGAAGACAGCTGCACCAGAAGCAGGAGAATAAGGCACCAAGAAGACAGATGCACCAGAAGCTGGAGAATAAGGCACCAAGAAGACAGCTGCACCAGAAGCGGGAGACTAGGGCACCAAGAAGACAGCTGCACCAGAAGCGGGAGAATAAGGCACCCAGAAGACAGCTGCACCAGAAGCGGGACAATAAGGCACCAAGAAGACAGCTGCACCAGAAGCGGTAGAATAAGGCACCAAGAAGACAGCTGCATCAAAAGCGGCAGAATAAGGCACCAAGAAGACTGCTGCACCAGAAGCGGGAGACTGGGGCACCAAGAAGACAGCTGCACCAGAAGCGGCAGAATAAGGCACCCAGAAGACAGCTGCACCAGAAGCTGGAGAATAAGGCACCAGACAACAGTTGCGCCAGAAGCAGGAGAATAAGGCACCCAGCAGGCATTTGCACCAGAAGCGGGAGAATAAGGTATCTTGACGACATCTGCGCCAGAAGCAGGAGAATAAGGCACCCAGAAGGCATTTGCACCAGAAGCGGGAGAATATGGCATCCAGAAGACAGCTTCACCAAAATCTTCTGGGTGCCTTATGCTCCAGCTTCTGGCGCAGCTGTCTTCTGGGTGCCTTATTCTTCCGCTTCTGGCACAGCTGTCTTCTGGGTGCATTATTCTCCTGCTTCTAGTGAAGCAGTCTTCTGTAAGCCTTATTCTTCTGCTACTAGTGCAGTTGTCTTCTGGGTGCCTTTAATTTCTGCTTCTGGCACAGCTGTCTTAAGGATCCTACCACTTCTGGCACAACTGTTTTAAGGGTGTCTTATTCTCTTGCCTCTGGTGAGGCTGTCTTCTGGGTGAGTTTGTTTTTGTTTCTGGATGCTTATTACCCGCTTCTGGTTTGGACATCGTCTGGCTGCCCTATTCTGCCACCTCTGGTGCAGCTGTCTGTAGGGTGTTTTATTCTGTCACTTTCGGCAGAGCTGTCTTAAAGGTGTCTTATTCTGCCGTTTCTCGTACAGCTGTCTTTTGGGTGCCTTTTTTTCTGCTTCTGGTGCAGCTGTCTTCTGGGTTCCTTATTCTGCCGCTTCTGGTTCTGCCATCTTCTAGGTGCCCTATTCTGCCGCTTCTGGGTGCCCTATTCTGCCGCTTCTGGGTGTCCTATTCTGCCGCTTCTGGTTCGGCCATCTTCTGGGTGCCCTATTTTGCCGTGACTGGTTCGGCCATCTTCTGGGTGCCCTGTTCTGCCGCTTCTGGTTCGGCCATCTTCTGGATGCCCTGGTCTGCCGCTTCTGGGTTCCCTATTCTGCTGCTTCTGGTTCGGCCATCTTCTGGGTGCCCTATTCTGCCGCTTCTGGTTCAGCCATCTTCTGTGTGCCCTATTCTGCCGCGTCTGCTTCCACAGTTGAGCTTGATTTAGCTGTCTCAGCACACATATTACCACATGCGCTACTTCACTTTAGCTGGTTCTGAGCTTCTTCTGCCCTCTGCTCTTTTGCTTCACACCTGAGTTTGCAGGCGTGTTGTTTGTACTCTTGCCTCATCTTGCTCCCCTGCATCCTGCCATCCCTTCCTTGCTGCAGCCTGCCTTGCCTCCCCTGGTACCTTCTTAGTAATTATCGGATCTTCTTGTCCTCACCAGAGCCGCTTTGCTCATTCTCCCATAGGTGTTGTCTGTCCCTTTGCCTACCACGTCTTTTCTTGCAGTCTCAAGTGTTTTGTGTAACAGTTTATTGTTTGTTGTTTAATGGGAGGCAATCCCTGTCCATTCCTGCTTAGCGTGAACTGGCATTTCTCTTGTATCACCCAGTGTCTTTATCTGGGGAGTGACACGTCATCTACTCCCTGGAGTTGTGACACAGCACTTGCTTCCTGTCTGCTTCTGGGGCAGTGACACAGCATTCACTGACTGGAGAGGCAGGGTGGGTGTGATACAACATTCACTCACTGAGGAGGAAGGCTGGGTGTAAGACAGCACTCACTCCCATTCTGCATCTGGGGAAGTGACACAGCATTCACTCCCCCGGGAGGGGTAGGGGTATGACATAGCACTCAATCCCTGTCTGTGTCTGGGGGAGTGACCCAGCATTCATTCACTGTGGAGGCAGGTGTGTGTGACACAGCATTTACTCACTGGGAAGGCAGGGTGGGTGTGATACAGCATTCACTCACTGTGGAGGCAGTGGGTATGCCACAGCATTGACTCACTGGGGAGGCGTGGGGTGACACAGTATTCACTCACCAGGGAGGCAGGGTGAGGGTGACACAGCATTCACTGACTAGGGAGGCGGGAATGTGATACAGCATTCACTCAATGGGGAAGCTGTGTGTGTGATACAGCATTCCCTCACCAGGGAGGTGGGAAGGAGTGACTGTGACACAGCATTCACTCACCGTGGAGGTGGGTGGGTGTGACTAAGCATTCATTCACTGTGAAGTCAGGGTGGGTGTGTTACACAGCATTCACTCATTAGGGAGGCGGGAAGGGGTGTGAGTGTGCCCCAGCACTGGGGAGACAGGGTGTGTGACATAGCAATCACTCACTGGGGAGCTGGAGGGGAAGTGTGACATAACATTCACTCACCAGGGAGGCAGGGTGAGTGTGACACAGCATTCACTCACTGGGGAGACATGGGTGTGTGGGTGAGACACAGCATTCACTCACCGGGGAGGCAGATAGGGTGTGACACAGCATTCACTCACTGTGGAGGCGGAGTGTGTGATACAGCATTCCCTCACTGGGGAGGCTGTGGGGAATCCACAGCATTCACTCACTGGGGAGGCGGTGGGGTGGCAAAGCCTTTCCTCACCGGGGAGTCAGAGGGGACGTGTGAGATAACATTCACTCACCAGGGAGGAAGGGTGAGTTTGACACAGCAATCACTCACCAGGGATGCGGGTAATAGAGCATCTACTCACTGGGGAGGCAGGGTGTCTGTGTGAAACAGCATTCACCCATCAGGGAGATGAGATGGGGTGGGAGTATGACACAGCATTCACTCACCAGAGAGGCAGGGGGGGGGTGTGACACACCATTCACTCACTGGGGAGCTGGAGGGGAAGTGTGACATAACATTCACTCACCAGGGAGGCAGGGTGAGTGTGACACAACATTCACTCACTGGGGAGACAGGGTGTGTGGGTGAGACACAGCATTCACTCACCGGGGAGGCAGATAGGGTGTGACACAGCATTCACTCTCTGTGGAGGCGGAGTGTGTGATACAGCATTCCCTCACTGGGGAGGCTGTGGGGAATCCACAGCATTCACTCACTGGGGAGGCGGTGGGGTGTCAAAGCCTTCCCTCACCGGGGAGTCGGAGGGGACGTGTGAGATAACATTCACTCACCAGGGAGGCATGGTGAGTTTGACACAGCATTCACTCACCAGGGATGCAGGGGATAGAGCATCTACTCACTGGGGAGGCAGGGTGTCTGTGTGAAACGGCATTCACCCATCAGGGAGATGAAATGGGGTGGGAGTATGACACAGCATTCACTCACCAGAGAGGCAGAGGGGGTGTGACACAGCATTCACTCACTGGGGAGGCAGGGTGTGTGTGTGACACAGCATTCACTTATTGGGGAGGCACGGGGTGCCACAGGAAGTCGGAGGAGAAGTGTGCCATAACATTCACTCACCAGGGAGGCAGGGTTAATGTGACACAGCATTCACTCACCAGGGAGGCGGGGGATTTGATACAGCATTGACTCACTGGGGAAGCAGGATGTGTGTGTGATACAGCATTCATTCATCAGGGAGGCGGGAAGGTATGAGTGTGACACAGAAGTCACTCACCAGGGAGGTGGGTGGGTGTGACACAGCATTCACTCACTGTGGAGGCAAGGTGTGTGTGTGACACAGCATTCACTCACTGTGGAGACAAGGGGTGTGTGTGACACAGCATTCACTCACCAGGGAGGCGGGGTGGGGTGATACAACATTCACTCACTGGGGAGGCAAGGTGTGTGTGTGACACAGCATTCACTCACTGTGGAGACAAGGGGTGTGTGTGAAACAGCATTCACTCATCAGGGAGGTGAGGAGGGGTGGGAGTGTGACACAGCACTCACTCACCGGGGAGGCAGAGGGGGTGTGACACAGCATTCACCCACTGTGGAGGCCATAATTCTCGTGAATACCACGATTAATCTTAACAGTATGTGAAATTATGACTTTGGTGTCCCTTCTTCAGTTGTTTTGAGAAAAAAATGCTAACAAAAAGCCAGTTTCATAGTCAAAGTCGTGACAATTTTTTTTATAGATTACTTGCAAGAAAACATTATATCCTATCTCAAATACTTCTAGTTTGCAGTGAGAAACGAAGCCAGGATGTAAATGTAGGGAGCAGGAAAATCCACAAACGCTGGGCGAACAGGAAACTCCACAAACTCTGGGCGAACTCACAATGGGGATCTCCGCAAAACTTCCCTGGTGCTCGCTTGTGCAAAGTTTTTTTATGCTGGGTCGTCTTGCAAAGGTTCCAGAGTTCACCTTCCCAGAGCATCCAGTTGTTGTGTTTACAGTCTCCTTCATTCGTGCAAAATGTTTCACCAGATTTCATGATGATAATTTCAACCTCGTTGAGAGAACATTTTTATCTAATATAATAATGGCATGTTGTTAGACCTGGCATCCTTGGCGTGGTTTCCCCTGACATTTTGCCTCCTGACCTCCTGTTTTGCTGACTTCGTTTTTGCTGGTTTTAGGATTCTAGGCACTTTACCACTGCTAACCAGTGCTAAAGTTCATATGCTCTGTACTCTAAACATGGTAACATTAACTTATCCACAATTGGCATATTTAATTTAGTTGTAAGCCCCTAGTAAAGTGCACTATGTGTGCCCAGGGCCTGTAAATTAAATGCTACTAGTGGGTCTGCAGCACTGATTGCGCCACCAACTTCAGTAGCCCATAAACATGGCTCAGGTTTGCCCTTGCAAAGCCTGTGTGTGCAATTTTAAACTGCCATTTAGACCTGGCCAATTAACCTACTTGGAAATAAGTCACCCCTAAGGTAGGGCCTAGGCAGCCCTATGGACAGGGTTTATCTAAAAGGTAGGACATGTAGTTTTGAGTTTTACATGTCCTGGTACTGAAAACCTGCTAAATTCATTTTTCACTACTGCAGCGCTTTATCTCCCATAGATTAACACTGTGATTGCCTTAAACACATTTTAAGTATAATTTCCAATTGGGAGCAGATCGAAATTTTGAGTTTGGTGTCTCTGGACTCACAATTTAAAATCACAACTGCTGATGAAGTCAGACTTTAAATTGTAAGTCTGAACATGCAGCTTTTAGAAAGTTGCCATTTTCTTACTTTAACCATTCTGTGCCTCTGCCTGTCTCAATACACGTCTGGGTTGGGTGACAGCTGGGCTTTGTGCATTCTCTCTAGACAGTCACACAAAGGGAGAAGGGGTGGGACATTTGCATCTTGATGGCCCATCACCAGGCTGATGGGCCTTCCTGGTGTAGATTAGGAGGGAGGAGCTGACAATTGCACCTGAATAGGGCTGTGTCTGTCCCCTCACAAAGAGTTAATACCCCCTGTACTGTGTCTGGAGGCAGGGCCGGAAAGGCAGGGACCCTGTGATCCTCAAAGGTTTCTTTGATGTCCCCCTCTTCAGAGGCAACTATGGGTATAAGTACTAGACCCTTGACACCACCAAATCTGACCTCTACTGGAACCAATGGCATTCTGCCGCCTGGAAAAAGAGCTGCTGTGCTGTAGGAGGGACTGCTACTTTGCTAACTGCATTGCAGTGTTTGCCTGATGCCTGTTGATTGCTGTGCTGTAGGAGGGACTGCAGCTTTGCTACCTGCTCTGCTGTTTTGGCCTGCTGCCTGTTGCTTCTTGCCTGGGAGTAAGAAGGACTGGACCTGTTGTCTACATCCTTAAACCCAAGATTCTTCAAGGGATTGGTGGCTTACCTCCTTTTTTGTGAAGTCTCAGGGACATAAGAGATTTCTTGCAACCCTGCTGGTTCTGCTGGACTCTGCCATCTGTGGGTCTTACCCTTGCATGAGGTGCCCCCTACAATGTTGGGCCTCGGAAGTGGGTCCTGCAGCTGTTTTCTGCACATATTGACACAGTGCCCTCTAACGCAGTGCTGATTCGATGACGACCCTGGTCCTGACTGTGAGGTTCGATGATGACGCAGCACCAACCCTTCTACAACGTTTGCGAGGCTTGCTGTTGACCCATCGACCCAACTGTGTGGATCGAAACCAACGCAGTGAAGCCTTCGACACTGTCACTTGCTCCGTACAAGGTACTTTTCAGCGAACCCTAGGTGGGCTCTATAGCAGGCCTGCCCTCCATCGTGGTTGTCTGACCTTTGGATCTGTACCGATCCCTTGCGACCTCAAGTAGCCTTTTGATCGCTAGGGACTTCTAAACACTGTTTTGCATTTAATCTTTATAAATCCATATCTCGAGTTCTACTTATTGGATTTGTGTTGTTTTGGTCTTGTTTTACTTGGATATCTTCTATTTTTCTAAACTGGTGTGGAGTCTTTTTGTAGTGTTTCACTGTGCTACTGTGATTAAAGTGTGCACACATACTTTACTTATTGCCTCCTAAGTTAAGCCTGACTGTTCTGTGCCAATCTACCAGAGGGTGAGAACAGGTTAATTTAGGTTGTGTATCTGACTTACCCTGACTAGGATTGTGGTCACTACTTGGACAGGGAACAAACCTCTGCCAATTAGAGACCCAATTTCTAACACATGTAAATGGATTTTTTTCTGTTCAAGTTTACCTTTTGCTACATTAAGTGTTGCAAAGTCACAAATGTGAGGAAAGTGCAAAATATTAGAGGCAACGTTTTTGTCGGCTGTGAGTAAAACACACTACATCACACAGTCTGCTACCCTAGTCTTCCTTACATAGTTAAAAAAATAAGGTACCCGATGAATGAGTTACATGCTCAGTTTTGTCTCATGTCCACCCACACTGATCATGACTGGACATTGCTTACCCATTCTCATAAACTCCAGTCATAAATGGAAAACTTGACACTCACTTCATCTGTACTGACTCTACCTGGAGACCCAGGTACTTACACTCACCAACTCTGATGGGTCCTGGAGACTTGATCACTCATTCCCATTGGTCATACCTGCACATTTGAGAAGTCCTTCCCACCCACTCTAAACATACCTGGAAGCTTCAATATTCACTCTGGTCGGAGGCTTGAGTAATCTTTCCCACCCACTGAGGTTGTACCTGGAGACCTGAATACTGACTCCACCAGCTCGTTATGTCCCTGGAGACTTGTATAATCATTCCCACCCTCTATGGGCATACCTGGAGAACAAAGTACTCATACCCACTCATCCACTCACTCTTTTCATACTTGGAGAACAGGGTACTCATGCCACCCACTCTTGTCCTCCTCGGAGAACAGGGTAGTCATGCCCACTCACTCTGGTCATACCTGGAGAACATAGTACTCATGCGCACCCACTCTAGTCCTCCTCAGAGAACAGGGTACTCATGGCCACCCACTTTGGTCATACCTGGAGAACAGGGTACTCATGCCCTCCCAACTAGTCATACCTAGAGAACAGGGTACTCATGCATACCCATTCTGGTCCTCCCCGGAGAACAGGGTAGTCATGCCCACTCACTCTAGTCCTACCTGGAGAACAAGCCAATCCTGCCCACCCTCACTGGTCATACCTGGACTCATGCCCACGCTGTCTGGTCATACATGGAGAACAAGGTACTCATATACGCTCACTCTTATCATACTTGGATAACAGGGTACTCATGCCACCCACTCTCATCCTCCTCAGAGAACAGGGTGCTCATGCCCCCCCACTCTGATCATATCTGGAGAACACGGTACTCATGCCCACCCACTCTAGTTCTACCCTGGAGAACAGGGTGCTCATGCCCACCCACTCACATCGAACCTGTAGGTAAGGCACTCGTTCTCTAGGCACCCTTCACTCATAAGCAATGCCAACCGTGGCGCATTATACACTTAAGCATGCGGTTGGCATAGATTGACACCTTTTTTCGATGCACACATCTCTGATGGATTGGGCACATATATCTGCAAAAATTGTAGATTTTCAGAAATACCTCTGGCCCATCCCAATAATACCAGTGGAGATTCTGTCTGGCGGCAAGTCACAGGAGCGCACATGATGGAAACGGGCAATATAATGCTTTTAGACCACGGTAATATGTCTTTTCCACTAGGAACCCCCGTCTCCTACGAAATACAGGGGTGTACCCTCGTCTTCCCACCCTTGGAAAGTGCCCACCACAGGTCTGATCTGGCAGGGCACATGTCTGCTGTATACCAGTCCACAAATCAGTGTGTTGCACAAATACATTTTATTTATGTGCGTAAAAGATGCTGTGAAGCTACAAAGCAACTGACATTCGTGTCAGGTAGATATTTCATACTGTAAAAATAAAGGCAGAGTTGGAGACCACACAGTGCCTGAGGTGTTTCATTGTCCAGTATCTGTGTGCCCAGGACAGGACCAATGTCCGCGCCCAGCTGTGCCAACTGCATGAACTTTGGGTTTCTTCATCTCCAAGCAAGCCGTGCCTAGGACTGATTCTTCCCCAGCCCTGCCATACTGCCCAGCAGACATCCTCCATGCTACCTCTAGGGAGTCCGTTTACTCAGTCCTAAAAAATGAAGGGTTCTTTCAGACATGAAAATCGACAAAGGGTGAGATTCTGCCTTAAGAGACTTGTATATTGTGCAGAGGGGGTGTCAGCTCAGGGGCATAGCTTCAGTGGGGGTGTTTGGGGGTGTTAAACCCCCCTAATAAA
This sequence comes from Calotriton arnoldi, assembly GCA_963921515.1. Lineage (NCBI taxonomy): Eukaryota > Metazoa > Chordata > Amphibia > Caudata > Salamandridae > Calotriton > Calotriton arnoldi. The sequence continues at coordinate 5,575,363 of CAWUFW010000137.1, forward strand.
CGTGTTTTCTTGTAAATAATTGGGTACGGGTGCTTTCATTCGGGTATGGTGATGTGTCTGTTGAATTTCACCAGGAATTTTACATACACACAAATAAAAAATGCACACACACACTCTACCCCTGCCTTGAAAGTCATCAAAAATGTTGGTTAATTTACAAAATATTGTGTTTTCTCTCTCTTCGTACCCCTACCAATCTGCATACCTCTCTCTTTCGACTGCCCCTTAAACCCCGGTCTTGCGCCCTGCTTGTCATATAGGGCTGGATGTACGACCATTACATTTAGCGAGTCGCAAATTGCGCAAAATTGCGACTCGCTAAACTTAATATACAACAGTGTCTCAGACACTGTTTGCGATTCCAAATGGGGTCGCAAATTGCATATGCTTCATGAATATTAATGAGGCTGTCGCAATTTGCAACCCCATTGGGAATGGCTAACACTCCCAGGGATGATGGCCTGCTGGGGTCAGCAGACCACCATATCTGTGACTGCGTTTTTAATAAAGCAGTTTTTTCTTTTTTTAAATGCAGCCCGTTCTCCTTAAAGGAAAACGGGATGCCTTTAAAAAATAAAAATGAAACTTTTCAGTTTCATTTTTTAAGGGCAGGCAGTGGTCCTTTGCAAACCCATTCACAAAGGGGAAGGGATCCCCTGGGGACCTTTCCCGTTTGCGAGTGGCTTACCACCCTTTTGAAAAGGGTGGTAAACTGCGAGTGTTTTGCGACTGCAAATGCGGTCGCAAAACAATCATACATAGGTTTGAGACTCGCTATTAGGAAGGGATGCCCTTGGCACGCCCCTTCCTAATAGCGAGTCCCAAACCATATTTTGCAAGTCGCTAGTAGGTTAGAGACTTGCACAATATGGTTGGTACATTGGGCAGAATGCCCGTTTGCGACCACAAAAAACGATCGTACATCTGGTCCTTAATGTGTTTAACATTATATGTCAGCGTGACTGTTGGAAAATCTGAGGCTCACACACCTCAATCTTACTGACCACGCTACACCCCTGGGTCAGCTTTGATCTTTGGGTGGCCTGTAGAGGGGTCCCAGTGCCCCTTTTTAGCATGACTTGTAAGAGCCAGTAGATGTCTCCCAAGGATTACTGACGGCTCATCAGAGGGGGACCCCCAATGGCCTTTAATGTGGCTTGGAAGAGGTAGGCCATTATCCTTCTGTTCATGATCTTTGGGGTGGCTCGTAAGAGGTGGTCAGGGGTCACCCCTAGTCTTTGGGCGTCGTATGAGGGGGCTACCAGTTCCTTCCATGGTCTTTGGGTAGCTCAGTAGAGGCAGATTGGTGCTCTCCCTTATACAGTGGGTGGTTCATCCAAGGGGTCCTGGTACCCTCCACTGATGTTGGGGTGTTTAGTAAGTGGTAGCCTGAAGTACCCCATCGGTTTTAGGGTGCTCAGTAGATGGGGCCAGGTGCCCCCGATGGATCCTTGGGTGGCTCATTAGAGGGGGACTGGTACCTTCATGATCTTTGGGGTGGCTCGTAAGAGGTCTTTGGGTGTCTTATTAAAGGGGGCCTTGCACCTTGGACTTTGGGGTTCTAGTAAGAGGTAGCCAGGTGTCCGCATCATCTTTGGGTGGCTCATTCGAGGGGTGCGGATGTCCTCAATGTCCTTTGGATTTCTTGTTAGAGGGAGCCTGGTGCCCTCCATAGATGTTGGGGTGGCTTGTAAGAGGCAGTCCGGTATACCCCATCAGCAGGTTCAGTAGACAGGGCTAAGTTCCCCCCCATGGTCCTTGGGTAGCTTATTAGAGGGTGCCTTCATGGTGTTTAGGTGCCTAGTGGCCCAGTGTTCCCCATAATGTATGAGTGACTCATTAAAAGTAATCTGTGTCCACCATGACCCGTGGGTGGTCATTCATTAGAGAAGGTCTGGTGCTACTCATGGTCTTTGGGTGGTCATTAGAGATGGTCTGGTGCTGCTCATGGTCTTTGGGTGGTCATTAGAGATGGTCTGGTGCTACTCATGGTCTTTTGGTGGTCATTAGAGATGGTCTGGTGCTACTCATGGTCTTTGGGTGGTCATTAGAGATGGTCTGGTGCTACTCATGGTCTTTGGGTGGCTCGTAAGGTAGCCCTGTGTCTTCTGTGGTGTTTGGGTGGTCATTAGAGGAGGCTTGGTGCTACCCATGATCTTAGAGTGGCTCATTAATGCTAACCCTGTGTCCTCCATGGTGTGTGGGTGGTCTTTAGAAGAGACCTGGTGCTAGCCATGATCTTTGAGTGGCTCGGTAAAGGTAGCCTTGTGTCTGCCATGATCTTTAAGTGGTCATTAGAGAAGGTCTGGTGCTACTCATGGTTTTTGGGTGGTCATTAGAGATGGTCTGGTGCTACTCATTGTCTTTGGGTGGTCATCAGAGAAGGTCTGGTGCTACTCATGGTCTTTGGGTGGTCATTAGAGATTTTCTGGTGCTACTCATGGTGTTTGGGTGGTCATCAGAGAAGGTCTGGTGCTACTCATGGTCTTTGGGTGGTCATCAGAGATGGTCTGGTGCTACTCATGGTCTTTGGGTGGCTCATTAGAGCAATAGAGGCACCTCTGCAACATGGTCTTTGGGTGGCCATTGGAGGAGGTCTTGTGCAACCTCTGATCTTTGAGTGTTTGTTAAAGGTAGCCCTGTGTCCGCCATGATGTTTGGGTGGTAATTAGAGGGGTCCCGGTGTCCACCATGGTCTTTAGGTGGTCATTAGAGGAGGTCTAGTGACACTCATGATCTTTGAGGGGCTTGTTAAAGGTAGCCTTTTGTTGGGGTGTTTGGGTGGTCATTAGAGGAGGCCTAGTACCTCCCATGGTATATGGGTGGCTCAGTCAAGGGGGCCCGGGTCCAACATGGCTTTTGGACATCTCATTAGAGGTGCCAGCGGTCCCCTGTGGTCTATGGGAAGCTTGTTAAAGGGGGCCCGGTGTCCCATGTTCTTTGGGCGGTCATTAGAAAAGGTCTGGTACTACCCATTGTCTTTGGGTGGCTCATTAGAGCATTAGAGGCAGTTCAGTACGATGGCCTTTGGGTGGCCATTGCAGGAGGACTGGTGCCACCCATGATCTTTGAGTGACTGCTTAAAGGTAGCCCTGCGCCTTTTGTGGTGTTTGGGTGTTCATTAGAGGATGCCTGGTGCTACCCCTGGCTTCAATGGCTCATTAAAGGTAGCCCTGTATCCTCCGATGTGTATAGGTGGTCATAAGAGGAGGCCTGGCACTACCCATGGTCTTTGGGTGGCTCATTCAAGGGAGGCGTGTGGTTTCTCAAGGTCTTCTGTGGCTCAGTGAAGGTAGCCCTATGTCCTCTGTGGTGCTTTGGTGGTCATGAGAAGAGGTCTGGTGCCACCCATGATCCCTGAGTGACTGGTTAAAGGTAGCCCTGTGCCTTTTGTGGTGTTTGGGTGGTCCTTATAGAAGGCCTGGTGCTACTCATGGCCCTAGGCGGCTCAGTCAAGGGGGGCTGGGGTCCATCGTGGCCTTTAGGTGGTCATTGGAGGAGGCCAGGTGCTACCCATGGTCCTTGGTGGCTCAGTCAAGAGTGGCCGGGGTCCATCATGGCCTTTTGGTGGTCATTACAGAAGGCCAGGTGCTACCCATGGTCCTTGGTGGCTCAGTCAAGGGGGGCCCGGCTCCATCATAGCCTTTAGGTGGTCATTGGAGGAGGCCTGGTGCTACCCATCGTCCTTGGGCGGCTCAGTCAAGGGGGCCCGGAGTCCATTGTGGCCTTTGGGCATCTCATTAGAGGTGCCTGAGGTGACCGGTGGCCTGTGGGCAGTTCATTTGTCCCCCCAGAGTCTTTGAGGTGTCTCTCTTCTTGAAGGAGACTCAGAGGATGTGTCGGTTCCTACCAGGGGGGTGAGGGACGTTTCTGGTGCCCACATGCAGTGTGCCTCGGTGTAATGCGAGGACCTTCCCGGAGTGTGTCATCTGCTGCCCTGGAAGGATGTCGGAGAGTCCTGAATATCCATATTCATGGGCGGTGCGGCGTGTCCCCGTCCGACACCGGTGCCTGTCACCCCGCTACAGCAGCAGCAGACATGCCGGTGGGATTGGCACCGGCCCGAGTGCCCCCCGCAGCTGCCATCTCTCTCTGCCACTGTCCTTCTCCAGCTCTCTCTGCCACTGTCCTTCTCCAGCTCTCTCTGCCACTGTCCTTCTCCATCTCTCTTCTTCTTCCGCTCTGTCCTGAGTCCTCCTCATCCTCTCACTCTTTTCACTGCCTGCTCTTCTGTTTGTCCTTTTCATTCTGTGCCCTTCTCTACTCTCTACTCCCTGCCCCTCGCACTTTCCTCTCTCCCCTCTTCTCACTGTCCTTCCTACTGCTTACCCTTCTCTCACTACTCCCTGCCCTTCGCACTGTCCTCTCTCCCCTTTTCTCACTGTCCTTCTTACTGCGTACCCTTCTCTCCCCTCTACTCCCTGCCCCTCGCACTGTCCTTCTCTCCCCTCTTCTCACTGCCCTTCTCGATCTCTGTCCTTCTCACTGCTAACCCTTCTCTCCCCTCTCCTCCCTGCCCCTTCACACTGTCATTCTCTCCCCTCTTCTCACTGCCCTTCTCATTCTCTGTCCTTCACACTGTCCTTCTCTCCCCTCTTCTCACTGTCCTTCTTGCTCTCTGTCCTTCTCACTGCTTACCCTACTCTCCCTACCCCTCGCACTGTCCTCTCTCTCCTCTTCTCACTGTCCTTCTTATTGCTTACCTTTCTCTCCCTACTCCCTGCCCTTCACACTGTCCTTCTCTCCCCTCTTCTCTCTCTGTCCTTCACACTGTCCTTCTCTCCCCTCTTCTGACTGCCCTTTCTGTCCTTCTCACTGCTTACCCTTCTCTCCCTACTCCCTGTCCTTCACACTGTCCTTCTCTCCTCTCCTCTCTCTGCCCTTCTCACTCCCTGTCCTTCTCTACCCAACTTCTCTCTCTGCCCTTCTCGCTCTGTCCTTCACACTGTCCTTCTCTCCCCTCTTCTCTCTCTGCTCTTCTCACTCCCTGCCCTTCTCTCCCCTCTTCTCTCTCTGCCCTTCTCACTCCCTCTCCTGCTCTACCTAACTTCCCTTCTCGCTCCCTGTCCTTTTCTACCCACCTTCTCTCTCTCTGCCCTTCTCGCTCTGTCCTTCACACTGTCCTTCTCTCCCCTCTTCTCTCTCTGCCCTTCTCACTCCCTGTCCTTCTCTACCCAACTTCTCTCTCTGCCCTTCTCACTCTGTCCTTCACACTGTCCTTCTCTCCCCTCTTCTCTCTCTGCTCTTCTCTCTCTCTGCCCTTCTCGCCCCCTGTCCTTCTCACTGCTTGTCCTTTCCTCACTTCTCTCTTCCCTGATTCTCTTTCTTCCTTTGTTTTTGACGTGTCCCTTCACCCTTTCTCTTCTCTCCTACTCTCTCCCCCCACACTCTGCTGTCTCCTCTTTCATCTCCTGTTCCTCCGCCCCTCTCACATTCCTTTCTGCTCCTTTCCCCTCTTCCCTCTCTCTCTCCGACCCCCCTTCTCTCTTCCCTTTTCACTTCACTCCTCTGTCCTCTTCTTTCACCTACTCTTCATTTTCCACTATCATTCTTTCCTCTCTCTTTCCCTTCTCCTTCCCTCTTTTTTAATCTATGATATTCATACATTTCCTCTCCCTTGTCTCCCTCTTCACCTTTTCTGCACCACCGTTTCTTCCTCCTCTCCTTTAACTTCCTGTCCCGGTCCCTCATCGTTTGTCTTCTTCCTTCTCCCGTATAACCCCCCAGCTCCCCTCCCCTCTTGTTTTCCTCTATCCTTGTCTCCCCTCTCGCCCTCTGCACTCATCTCTGACCTTAAATCTCATCTTCTCTTGCCCTCTGCCCTTCTCTCGCCCCTACTCCACACCTCTCTCTCCTGTAGCTTTCCTCCCCACTGGCCCCCACTGTCAGCCTCTCTGTCTTAGATCTGGGCATCTTTAGGCACGATGCTACCTCCAGTAATAATGTACATACATGTCCAGAGTATCTCATCTCTGCCTTTTGTAAGACTTGTAATCTTAAGTCTTTTTGATCAAGTATTTTTGTAACGAATCTCGTTCACTGTATAGCGCTCTAGCACCTTTGGACAATGTCGGCGCTATTTAAAAATGCATAAATAAATTAAAATAAGTAAATAAATTCAGTCTGCGGGCAGAAGCCCCCTCCCTTTCCTCCTTCCTCAGTCCCTCTCACTTCCTCTCTTCTCTTAGGCACCTCTCCCGGCCATCCCTGCAGCTTCCATGTCACCCCCAGCAGGCCCTCCCTCTCTATCCCTCAGCAGCCCTCTCCTCTATCTTTCCTCTCCCTCAGACCTCCCCTCAGCTCTTCTCTTCCCTCGCCCTCCCTTCCTGCTTCTCTGCCAGTAATAGCATTTCACCCTCTCCTCTATCTCTCCTCTCCCTCACTCCTCCCCTCAGCTCTTCTCTTCCCTGTCTCCCTCCCCCTCCCTCCCTGCTTCTCTACCAGTGACAGCATCTCCCCCTCCTCCATCTCTCCTCTCCCTCATACCTCCCATCAGTCTTCTCTTCCTTCTCTCCCTCGCCCTCCCTCCATGCTTCTCTACCAGTGACAGCATCTCCCCCTCTCCTCCATCTCTCCTCTCCCTCACTCCTCCCCTCAGTCTTCTCTTCCCTGTCTCCCCCTCTCCTCTGTCTTTCCTCTCCCTCATACCTCCCCTAAGTCATCTCTTCCCTCTCTCCCTCGCCCTCCCTTCCTGCTTCTCTACCATTGACAGCATCTCCCCTCTCCTCTCCCTCATACCTCCCTTCTCTTCCCTCTCTCCCTCGCCCTCCCTTCCTGCTTCTCTACCAGTGACAGCATCTCCCCCTCTCCTCCATCTCTCCTCTCCCTCATTCCTCCCCTCAGTCTTCTCTTCCCTGTCTCCCCCTCTCCTCCATCTCCCATCTCCCTCATACCTCCCCTCAGTCTTCTCTTCCCTCTCTCCCTTGCCCTCCCTTCCTGTTTCTCTACCAGTGACACCATCTCCCCCTCTCCCCCATCTCCCCCTCTCCTCCATCTCTTCTCTCCCTCACTCCTCCCCTCAGCTCTTCTCTTCCCTGTCTCCCTCCCCCTCCCTTCCTGCTTCTCTACCAGTGACAGCATCTCCCCCTCTCCTCCATCTCTCCTCTCCCTCATACCTCCCCTCAGTCTTCTCTTCCCTCTCCCCCTCGCCCTCCCATCCTGCTTCTCTACCAGTGACAGCATCTCCCCCTCTCCTCCATCTCACCTCTCCCTCATACCTCCCTTCTCTTCCTTGTCTCCCCCTCTCCTCTGTCTTTCCTCTCTCTCATACCCTCCCTTCAGTCTTCTCTTCCTTCTCTCCCTCGCTTCCTGCTTCTCTACCAGTGACAGCATCTCCCCCTCTCCTCCATCTCTCCTCTTCCTCATACCTCCCCTCAGTCTTCTCTTCCCTCTTTCCCTCGCCCTCCCTTCCTGCTTCTCTACCAGTGACAGCATCTCCCCCTCTCCTCCATCTCTCCTCTCCCTCATACCTCCCCTCAGTCTTCTCTTTCCTCTCTTCCTCGCCCTCCCTTCCTGCTTCTCTAACAGTGACAGCATCTCCCCCTCTCCTCCATCTCTCCTCTCCCTCACTCCTCCCCTCAGTCTTCTCTTCCCTGTCTCCCCCTCTCCTCTGTCTTTCCTCTCCCTCATACCTCCCCTCAGTCTTCTCTTCCCTCTCTCCCTTGCCCTCCCTTCCTGTTTCTCTACCAGTGACAGCATCTCCCCCTCTCCTCTATCTTTCCTCTCCCTCATACCTCCCCTCAGTCTTCTCTTCTCTCTCTCCCTCGCCCTCCCTTCCTGCTTCTCTAACAGTGACAGCATCTCCCCCTCTCCTCCATCTCTCCTCTCCCTCACTCCTCCCCTTAGTCTTCTCTTCCCTGTCTCCCCCTCTCCTCTGTCTTTCCTCTCCCTCATACCTCCCCTCGGTCTTCTCTTCCCTCTCGCCCTCCCTTCCTGCTTCTCTACCAGTGACAGCATCTCCCCCTCTCCTCCATCTCTCCTCTCCCTCATACCTCCCCTCAGTCTTCTCTTCCCTCTCTCCCTCGCCCTCCCTTCCTGCTTCACTACCAGTGACAGCATCTCCCCCTCTCCCCCATCTCTCCTCTCCCTCACTCCTCCCCTCAGTCTTCTCTTCCCTGTCTCCCCTCTCCTCTGTCTTTCCTCTCCCTCATACCTCCCCTCAGTCTTCTCTTCTCTCTCTCCCTCGCCCTCCCATCCTACTTCTCTACCACTGACAGCATCTCCCCCTCTCCTCTATCTCTCCTCTCCCTCATACCTCCCCTCAGCTCTTCTCTTCCCTCTCTCCCTCCCTTCCTGCTTCTCTACCAGTGACACCATCTCTCCTCGGCAGACAGCAGGCTGGCCCCCACCTCCCGTCTTCGTGTGTTTCATTTGTTCCTTTATTAAGCAGCGCCCTCGCCCCCCCTCTCTGTCCCTCCACCCCCCCCCCCTCTCCCTCCCTTCCCTCTCACTGGTCCCTGCCCGCATCCCTGTCAGCACGCGCACCCCGCAGGCCCCCTTCTCCCACCAGGCGCTTTGGCCCTTGGCTGGCACATGGGGACGGACTGTCATCTGAGGAGCCAATTTCCTCTGATTAAGAGCAAAGACACGGAGAGGAGCCCCCCGCGCTGATTGCGGATCCGAAAAATTAGTCAGGAGAATCTGAGCCCAATCAAAGGCTCCGGTGTCCTTCAGCGCCGGAGACGCGCAAATTAGAGGCGCTTTAATGAGCTGCGGCTGGGGGTCGGCACACCTCGGCTTTAATCAGCTCCCTCCGCGTGATGAGTCAATCTGCGCCGAGCCCTCGAGCAGGGGCGGAAGGAGACCAGAAATAGGACCGGACAGGCACAAAAAAGGCCCACTCTGGCAGCGGTGACCTTTCCAGAAACAACTCCTTGGTTAGTGTCAGGGGTCACTTTTAAGGAAAGTTTCAAGGTTTGCTGGGCAGACAGGTGACTGGGAACGCCTTTAAAGCACCAGAGTTCTGGAATGTGAATACTTGCTTCAGTCTCGGAGCCCTGCAACAGGTAGAAGGGCGCCAACGCCTCTTCGAGGAACTGACTTATTGAGGGACAGAAATCTGTGCGAAGCCAAGTGGGAACCAGTTAGATCACAGCACAGTTTTAGGCCACAGCGCTGCACAGAATCAGCATTAATTGCAGCTATGAAAGAGATTCGAATGCAGGTAGACAGGGGAGGGAGGGTGGCACTTCTTCTGTTGGACCTCTCAGAGGTTTTACTTTTTGGAAACAACACATCTTTCTGGAACAGTTCATGGTGGCCGGCCGTCTCCGGACCCTGCCCATCCCCAGTTCAAAAAGTAAAAAATCTGGGAGTTATGTTCGATGATCAATTGCGTTTCTCAGAACAGATCAATCATATTACATCTTCTTGTTTTAACACCTTGAAGATTTAAAAAACGTTTTTTCCATTCATCCCATCAGACTTACAAAAAACGGTAATAGTTGCCTTGGTTCTATCAAAGGTAGACTACTGTAATGCTCTCCATCTGGGAAAACAAAAGCATTTGCAGTGGAAGCTCCAGTCTTTGCAGAAAGCGGCAGCCCACTTTCTATTCAAAATTCCAAAATTTAGTCCCATATCAAAGAGCATTAGGGACCTACACTGGATGCCTGTCCAGGCTAGGGTCAAAGTTAAGGCCTTAAGTATCGTACATAAGGCCCTCCATTGTGCGAGCCCTTCCATCTCTCAGAAGTCACTTAGGTGGCATGTCCCTCAACGTGGCTTAAGATCATCCACCACTCGATTGGTGGTCATCTCCAAGGCCAAGAGGGCAAATTGGGTGGGGTGGGGGCGGCAGACGTTTTTCCACTTGGCCTTCAACCTGTGGAACACCATGCCATTCGCACTGAGGTCTCAAACAAGCACGCTGGCGTTTAGAAAATCCTTGAAGACTTGGCTCTTTGTTTCCAGGGTTTGAAGTATGTAGCCTGGTCTCTAGTGATAGCACTCATTAGCACTAAGATGCCTCGGCATTCACGCGCTTTAGAAAATTATTACTTACTTACTTACTGGACCTGGTGCTCCATGGAAAATGGAACCGAAGTGTGTCATTAGCAGGTGAAAACACCAAAGTGTGTCATTAGTAGGTGAAAACACCGAAGTGTGTCATTAGTAGGTGAAAACACCGAAGTGTGTCATTAGTAGGTGAAAACACTGAAGTGTGTCATTAGTAGGTGAAAACACCAAAGTGTGTCATTAGCAGTTGAAAAAAACACCTAAGTGTGTCAACACCGAAGTGTGTCATTAGAAGGTGAAAACACCTAAGTGTGTCATTAGCAGGTGAAAACACTAAAGTGTGTCATTAGTAGGTGAATACACTGAAGCGTGTCATTAGTAGGTGAAAACACCCAAGTGAGTCATTAGCAGGTGAAAACACTGAAATGTGCCATTAGTAGGTGAAAACACCAAAGTGTGTCAACACCGAAGTGTGTCATTAGCAGATGAAAAGACCGAACTGTGTCATTAGTAGGTGAAAACACTGAAGTGTGTCATTAGTAGGTGAAAACACCAAAGTGTGTCATTAGCAGTTGAAAAAAACACCTAAGTGTGTCAACACCGAAGTGTGTCATTAGAAGGTGAAAACACCTAAGTGTGTCATTAGCAGGTGAAAACACTAAAGTGTGTCATTAGTAGGTGAATACACTGAAGCGTGTCATTAGTAGGTGAAAACACCCAAGTGAGTCATTAGCAGGTGAAAACACTGAAATGTGCCATTAGTAGGTGAAAACACCAAAGTGTGTCAACACCGAAGTGTGTCATTAGCAGATGAAAAGACCGAACTGTGTCATTAGAAGGTGAAAACACTTAAGTGTGTCATTAGAAGCTGAAAACACCGATGTGTGTCATTAGCAGGTGAAAACACCGAAGCGTGTCATTTGCAGATGAAATGACGGAACTGTGTCATTAGAAGGTGAAAACACCTAAGTGTGTCATTAGTAGGAGAAAATACTGATGTGTGTCATTAGCAGGTGAAAACTCCAAAGTGTGTCATTAGTAGGTGAAAACACCGAAGTGTGTCAATAGTAGGTGAAAACACCGAAGTGTGTCATTAGCAGGTGAAAACACTGAAATGTGCCATTAGTAGGTAAAAACACCAAAGTGTGTCACCACCGAGGTGTGTCATTAGTAGCTGAAAACACCAAAGTGGTGAACAACCTTCACCACAAAACCGTCACCCTGCATGTTGTTACAACGGGGTCGTTACCACGACCGCGTTGTAACAACGCATACCATTAGCCCGCAAGCCATAACAACGACTTGTGGAGGGGGGAAGAAGGTGTTGGATTTTAAATCCAACACCTTCCCTACTGTCCGCACAGACTGGAGTTGGAATAGTAAATTATACTATTCCAACATCCAGCCCCCCTCTCCGCAAGTCGTTGTTACGACTTGCGGGGTAATGGTATGCGTTGTTACAACGCGGTCGTGGTAACGACCGCGTTGTAACAGCATGCGGGGTAACAGGCTGCAGAAATGTGAGGCATATTCCACCAAAGTGTGTCATTAGTATCTGAAAACACCGAAGTGTGTCATTAGTAGGTGAAAACACCGAAGCGTGTCATTAGCAGGTGAAAACACCGAAGTGTGTCATTAGTAGGTGAGAACACTGAAGTGTGTCATTAGTAGGTAAAAACGCCAAAGTGTGTCAGTAGGTGAAAACACAGAAGTGTGTCAATAGTAGGTGAAAACACCGTAGGGTGTCATTAGCAGGTAAAAATACTGAAATGTGCCATTAGTAAGTAAAAACACCAAAGTGTGTCAACAGCGAAGCGTGTCATTAGCAGGTGAAAACACTGAAATGTGCCATTAGTAGGTAAAAACACCAAAGTGTGTCACCACCGAGGTGTGTCATTAGTAGCTGAAAACACCAAAGTGGTGAACAACCTTCACCACGAAACCGTCACCCCGCATGTTGTTACAACGCGGTCGTTACCACGACCGCGTTGTAACAACGCATACCATTACCCCGCAAGTCATAACAACGACTTGCAGAGGGGGGAAAAAGGTGTTGGATTTAAAATCCAACACCTTCCCTACTGTCCGCACAGACTGGAGTTGGAATAGTAAATTATACTATTCCAACATCCAGCACCCCTCTCCGCAAGTCGTTGTTACGACTTGCGGGGTAATGGTATGCGTTGTTACAACGCGGTCATGGTAACGACCGCGTTGTAACAACATGCGGGGTGACAGGCTGCGGAATTGTGAGGCATATTCCACCAAAGTGTGTCATTAGTATCTGAAAACACTGAAGTGTGTCATTAGTAGGTGAAAACACCGAAGCGTGTCATTAGCAGGTGAAAACACCGAAGTGTGTCATTAGTAGGTGAGAACACTGAAGTGTGTCATTAGTAGGTGAAAACACTGACGTGTGTCATTAGCAGGTGAAAACGCCAAAGTGTGTCAGTAGGTGAAAACACAGAAGTGTGTCAATAGTAGGTGAAAACACCGTAGTGTGTCATTAGCAGGTAAAATTACTGAAATGTGCCATTAGTAAGTAAAAACACCAAAGTGTGTCAACAGCGAAGCGTGTCATTAGCAGGTGAAAACACCTAAGTGTGTCATTAGTAGCTGAAAACTCCGAAGTGTGTCATTAGTAGGTGAAAACACTGAAATGTGTCATTAGTATTTGAAAACACCGAAGCTTGTCATTAGCAGGTGAAAACACTGAAGTGTGTCATTAGTAGGTGAGAACATTGAAGTGCGTCATTAGTAGGTAAAAACACTGGCGTGTGCCATTAGCAGGTGAAAACGCCAAAGTGTGTCATTAGTAGGTGAAAACACCGAAGTGTGTCAATAGTAGGTGAAAACACCGAAGTGTGTCATTAGCAGGTGAAAACACTGAAATGTGCCATTAGTAGGTGAAAACATTGAAATGTGTCAGTATGTGAAAACACCGAAGCTTGTCATTAGCAGGTGAAAACACTGAAGTGTGTCATTAGTAGGTGAGAACATTGAAGTGTGTCATTAGTAGGTAAAAACACTGGCGTGTGCCATTAGCAGGTGAAAACGCCAAAGTGTGTCATTAGTAGGTGAAAACACCAAAGTGTGTCATAGGAGGTGAAAACACTGAAGTGTGTCATTAGCAGGTGAAAACAGAGGTTTTCTGTGCTTGTGTAACACGGATGGAGCTGCTTACTACCGGTTTGCACAGGTGCTCGCATGACACAAAGCAGTGCAAACATGAACAAAGCATTGCGTTGACTTACCATTAAAAAGCCCGAGCGGGGTGGGGAGCGGAGCAAGTACAAAACTGTCCATCATCCCACAAACACCTTGCAATCTTTAGTAAATCTAGGCTATAGTGTGAGAAAGTGATCTGTTTGCACATACATCATTGTTCAGTGCACTCTCTCGTGGACTCATAAATGACAGAAACTTCATAGGTGCACATACATTTATGAACGAGGAACACAGCACTTAAACCCATCAACCGAGGAAAGGGATGGAGGACTGGCCTTGCTTTTGAGAAAGTATGTTTTCACTAAGAGCTCAGAAAAAATAATCTTGATTCACATCTTCTAAGACCTTTTTGAGTAACAAGCTGACACAGCCGGATTTCAGAACAGTGTGTTCTGCAGATCAAGCCTGACCCTCACACCAGCAAAGAAAGCCTTTTGCCCCGGCACTCATACTGTCTCATGTAGAATATAACCAGGGCCACTGGAATTATGTGATTATCAAAAGTTTAAAAAAATGAAACAATACATGTTGCCATGCAGTGGAAGGGCCTTTCTAAAGCGGGACTGCAATTGTTTCTCGCTAGCACGTAGTACGTACCACGCGGAGCGCACAGAGGAGTAGAGCCCGGAGGAGGAGAGGAGAAGAGCCGGTGTTTGGGCGTTTGGACCCCCGGAGCCACGGAATTTCGAGTGGCGTGAGCCGAGTCGGCAGAGTCAGAGTCAGCAGGGGGCGTGCTGGGGTGTGCAGTGCTGCCCCCCGGCCCCCTCCACCCCTCCATTCTCTTCAACCCAACTCCACCAGGGGCACTCCAGCGGGCGAGCAAGCGCAACAGTCGTAGCGGGCTGCAGCGAAGATTGGGCCTGGGAGCCCGCGGAGACGGCTCGGTCAGACAGGGTGTGGTTTGTGGTCTCCCGGCCCGCTTGCTTCGCCTGCGTCGCCTGCTTTGCCTGCACCATCAGGATCCGGTGCAGGCCCAGAGATCAGAGACCGCGTAGAACATGGGGCTAGACCGGCGGCAGCCAGCAGTCATCCGCATTTTCCTCGTAAAGCCCGCCGATCTACCAAGAGCCAGATCTACTGATCTACCAAGAGCCCCTCAAGGCACCGTGTTGACCCGGTGAGTGCGTGTGCAGGTCGGTAATTGCGGTGATTGCTGACTGCTGATTCTGATTCTGACGCGAGGAGAGAGATGAGTGCGGTGAGTGCGGCGTGATTCCCGCGACTTTCTGTGTCCTTTGGTGCCCCCCCACTGGCCCTAATTGCCTCTGTAGCCAGGAGGGGATCCTAGTTGGGCGCTAACAGGCAGCCAGGAGCAGCCAGGAGCACCCGAAGCAGCAGAAGGAGAAGGAGAAGTGGAGCGGTGACAAGAGCAGCTGTAAGGCCAGCAATGGTGCAATAGTGCACCCCTTGAGACGGAAGCGGCCGGCAGCATACTGGTGCAGGCTGCCTCAGTAGGGGGGGACTTGCCTGCCAGTCGGCCCAATCTAGTTATTTCCATTTATTGGCACATTGGCACATTGGCACATTTTCATTCACTGCAATTAATTGAATTCCCCTGGAACCAGGGGAAAGGAAGGAGTTCAGGTGGGTCCAACAACTGGTTTGAAAGTATCTCCATTTTTCATACCCATCGGGCTATCAGCTCATCATGCAAAAGACTAAATAAGCTACACTGTAGCCCGGACAGGTGTTTGCATTGGAAACAGCCTCAGGGGAGCACAAGGTTGGAAGGGTCCTCAGCGAGGTTGCCGCAGGGTTAGACCCTGCTGTGTGGGCGTTGTCCCGGGTGAGCCCCAGATCACGGAGGCGGCCCAGCTAGGTCTGGGTGCAGCTTGTGGCCTGGGTGAGCTCCCGGCCTCGGCTGTTGATGATCTGGTCCCACGACTGGTGTATATTCCCTGGTAGGAGACGAGCTTTTCTTTAAAAACTCAGTCAATATAGGAATAATAGGACCCCGCGGGACCTCTTTCAGGCGTGAAGTGTTCAAAACGGCTGTGTCTAGTCACAGAAATCCGGTCAGACGGCTCAGAAATTTTGAAGTTTCAAAGTTCTGAAGACCTGAAGTGACTCGACGAGGTCGGAAAGCTGAAGCCGCTTCATCCCGAACAAGTGAGTGGAGGCGGGAGTCAGCCAGGCAGGCAAGTAAGCCCGAGCGAGATGACTTCTAGAAAATTACGCTCGGGGCGTGTGCTCTCCTCGTTACCGAGTCGATCTCATAAATTAAGGAGATCGTACAGCGGCACTAGACAATTACAGCAACTCTGCTATAAATCCCAACCAGCCATCACTGGTTTCTTCCGAAAGATGCCCCGGATTGTACCAGAGGCGCCAGCAGTGGTCCAAGAAGGACTGATTTTTAATTCCCACTCAGTAACGCCCTCTTCATTATCCTCTGTGGAACCACAGGGAGATCGTTGCACTCCTGCTGGGGGCCAGACTCAGACATGCGAAGGGGTCCGGGGCCAGATAAATGAATGTGTTGAGGATGGTTTAAGTGGGCAACCTGCTGATGTTTTTCTATGTGTAAATTCGGTCTTAGATTCTCTCGTTAACCAACAGAGCCAGCTACATATTCCCTTGAACAGGTCAAAGGCAGACTGTATGACTGTTGTTACACCTGTTGTTTTACCGGTTCGGGGGGCGGGGGGGTATTTACAAGGGAAAAAGTGAGGATGGTGATCCCCTGGGAGACGATTCTTTTATGGTTCATTCTTTTATGGTTGAGAGGGCAAAGACATGCAAAAAGTTAAAATCAAGGGAAGACTTTACACTCCCAGATATAGATATAGAAGCCCAAATAAGGGGCTGGGGAGACCCTCATGATCAAACCCGTAAGGATGATTATCCAACGAGCAGACCCAGGGGAAAAAACATCCCAATTGTAAGCTCTTCCCCTAGGCGTCTTTCTCTGCCCCTTTTATACTGTAGCACAAGTCATTTGATTGGTACTTCTATGGAGTTTGCCCATGATGTATTCCTGCCTTGTACACAACCGAAATCTGGAAATGAGAGGGATGGTGTGCCTTCGGAATATCTTGTTTGTATTGAAAAAAAATTAAATTCTATTTTGTCTCTATTAGAGAAATCTGTACTAAGTTCTGACCATATATTGGAAATGATCTCTGTAATGTTGTTTGAAGCGCGAAAGGTAAATAAGTCTGACATCATCAAACCTACGCCTACGATACACTCCCTTACGGAAGAACTGGTAAAGGACAGGCCACTATCATTTGTCCCCTGGGAGAGTCGAGAGACGTCTCCGTTCAAGCGGGTATGCCCCTTTATTTGTTGCCCCCCATAGAACCTACGTGTAATTTCGAAAAGGAAGAGCTTTGTTTAAGCACACTATTTGGTGAGGCTGAACCAGGTCCCCTTCCGGGAAAGGCTATACTGAAAACCTTCCCTTTGTTTAATAATGGTAAAAAATGGGGTACTGGAGAAGTTGAGAAAACAAGGGCCATGTTAAGCAGGTGGGTAGGGGAGGAGGGGAGGGGGAGGTCCCAACTCCTTCTACCTCTCAGGCTCACTTCCCAAATCTGTTAGAGAAGGGAGGGTTGAAAGCAGGGAAGCATAAGGGGGAAAATATGAAAAAGAAACATAAAAAGACGAGATGATTTCCTAAACGAAAAGCGTCAAGGTTGCATTTCTCACGGATCTCCGAAAGTCAGAGTGATACACACATAATAATGGAGGAGGGAGGTCCTAAATCCCCGTTCGAAGAGGATGTTCCTATGGAGTCCTCCATAGTGCATATGGCATCAGCTGGGAGATTGGGGAATCCTGGAAGAGTAGTATCTCCATCAACCCTGATGCCGCAGTCCCCCCATGTATCTCATCCTCCTCTGACTAGCGAGTTGGTCGATCCACCGGGAAGGGAAATGCGAATGGGATATGGGTTATCTATGCACCAGACAGGGTCTGGGGTTTCTGGGGTCAGGGCGGATGGTAACCTAGAGGGGGGTCTCAAATACCGAGTATCATTCAGGTTGGGTCGAACAGAATTATCACTGGGACCACATCTTTGTCCAATAGAAATTTAGAGGCCCCAATCACCACCACCGTTTTGTATCCGAACATTCAGCCTAATGGCGGTGCACAAGTTGCTAGTCTCAGTGATAGGGTTCCTTTATGGATTCCCTCGAGGGATGCTACAAAGAAAATCAGTGTGGTGCAGAATGTTCCATCTTCCATTGTGGATTTCACGTGGCTATTTGACAATTAATCCATTCCGGTAAATAGAGGATTCATTCTCAGCTTTTTTTCTGAAATAGAGGCATTAAAGTTGATATCAAGTAGGGACATTTTAAATGTGAAGATTAACTTACATGACACTTTTTCCTACTCTAGAGTTACTTTTGGCTCCTTTATTGTTGCTAATTTGGTAATGCAGAATTGTGAGCATTTTCTGAAACGAGGGCTTGACATAACACCTGTTTTAGAATATGAGGAATATCCTACTATGTGTCCCATAACTCAGTGCTCGAAAGCCCTTAGGGCTGTTAAATCTGTGGCGCTAGATGCCATGGGCCCTGATTTTGAGTATTCACTTGGTAATACCAAAAATATTGTGGTTTCCTTGGATAAGAGGGGACGTTCAATAAATCTGGTAACAGGTTTGGGAGCTGTTTCCCAGGCCCCGGATATAGAAGATGAACCGGCCCAGTGGAGCTGGATCGCAAGAGCCTTGAATAACATCTGTCCGGTAGCAGAAAGGAACGTTCCTCTGAGGTAGCCTGGGGGGGTTGCTTTTGTCCTGGAATTTGGCCTGTCTGGGTCATAATGAGATGAAATTGAACTTTTTGAAAACTATGAACCCTTTAATTATATGCTTACAAGAAACCTGGTCTTGCAAAGAGTTTGATTGTGATGGCTATTTTGTTTTTTTCTGTCATGCTAAGCGCTCTGAAAGGGGACACGCTAGTGGGGGGGGGTCTCCATTCTGCTTAAGAACTCCATTAACTGAATCAGAAGGCATTTTGCCATCCTTCAAATCTTTGTACATGTTTGAAGCTGGCACGTTTGGGAGACATCGGCAGGTCTACTTTCTTCCTCGTGGCAAATCTGTATATCCCTCCTGGGAGAAACTATGATCATTTGTTGAGTCTACTCTTTTTATACATTCATGATATAGCTATCAGGGAAGAATGCCCCCTAGTGATAATCGTGGGAGACTTAAATGCCAAAATCTCTAACTCCGCTTCGGAGATTTATGCCAATATTGATAAAGAGGAAATTTGGCATAGACCCGAGATTTTATTACCGGAAAAAATTAAAACAGATAAACGGGGGCTCTCCCTACTTGATAGCATTAGAAGTACAGATCTTATCATTCTAAATGGGAGAGTGCCTGTCGGCAAAATAGCACAATTTACCTTTCACTCTCATCCTACTCAGAGCCTCTTAGACTATGTGGTTGTCTCCTATCAAATGTTTGGGGCTTGTGAAAATCTATTTGTCCTCCTGTCGGTATGGAGCGACCACAGTGTAGTGGGTATGACAGTGGCCTTTGATCTACCTGTACTGGATCCGGGGAATTTTGGCCAGGGCATGGTTGTTTTTAACAAAGCAAACAGACGTTCTTTTTGGACGTTAAAAGATATCTCTGAAGTAAGTTCAATAGTGAAGAGGGCTTATGTAGGACAGCAGGGTTATCCTCACGCTAATACTATACAGTATTTTGAGGCCCAAATGGAAGGGATACGCAATTTAAGCTCTAATTCTGCTGGACCTCGCCTGATTAAACAGGGTACCCCCTCGTTGTAATTACTAAATCAAGAAATTAATTGACTAGTCCGACAACAGCACATACAATTCTCTATGGGTCGACAGCAGGAACTCAATCACCTTAAGCGAGTAAGAAGCCGCCGTAAACTCAGTGAAAAGAGAAGGGAGCGTGACGCCAAGTGGATTGGGTTGAGGGAAGCCGCAAGGGCCAAAGATTCAAGGAAGTACTGGCACTTGATTGCGGAATATTGTGATTCAAGGCAGAGGGCTCTACCTATTCCGATTCCAGAAAAGGAGTGGGTGGACTATATTTCCCTGTTATATAAAAACAACAGCCCAGTTGTTCCTGTGACGATTGGTGTGGATGAGTCTTCTCTTCTTGAATTTGGCCCCCCGTCAGGGAATGAAGTAGTAGGTTTCATAAAGAACGGCAGAACCTCCGGTGCACAAGTGCCGGATGGATTCCTGATTACGCTAATTAAAAAGGAGCCAGTTGCATGGGGAGCTCTCTTAGCGCCACTGTTTAATTATTGTTTTCGAACGAGTAAAATCCCCCCCTCTTGGAAGGGGAGCATTATAGTCCCTTTGTATGAAAAGGGCCCGAAAACCTCACCAGCTAGTTTCAGACAAATTGCATTGTTGGCTGCTTCGGGCAAATTATTTGCAAAAAGTATACTATGTCATCTGCACCAGTGGGCCCATGACCAGAATATTATACCACCAGAAAAAGCTGGTTTTAGAAAGAACCATAGTACCTTGGACAGTATTGCAGTCGTTCAGACCATTGTAGAGAAATATTTTTTTTCACGAGGTATGTCCGTTTATACGGCATTTATCGATTTCTCCACGGCATTTGACAAAGTGGATCGCCAAACGCTGTGGAGAAAGCTCCTTCACCTTGGTATACCACATCACCTTTTGGGTCTTATCATAGAATTACACACAGATACCTGGTGCCAAGTCTTGATGGGAGGTTCGCTGGGGCTATCATGTAAGATCAGAACACATAATGGGCTCAAGCAGGGCTGCCTGCTGGCCCCTCTTTTGTTTTCATTATATATATCTGATCTCCCCGGCGTCTTGAACTCAGTGAGGGGGGATGCCCCCAGAATCGGTTCAATGTCTGTTGGTTCTTTATTATATGCGTATGACGTTGCAATTTTTGATTTAACCCCCATTGGTCTGCAACGTCGTCTGGATGCCCTGACTAAATATGCAGAAGCCCACTTTTTGAAAATTAATATTGCTAAAAGTTAGATCTTGGTCTTCCGCAAGAAAGGGCTTAGAATAAAGAGATGTTTTAAGTGGACGTTGGGGTTTGAAAAATTGGAATTGGTTGATTCTTATTTATACTTAGGGAAGGTTTTTCTAAAACAGGGCGAGATTTAGAGCATGTCAAACTTTGTGTTAGCAAGGTTGTCTCCCATGCTAGCGCATTAAACAGACTTTATAAAACTTGTGGGAGACGCCATTTTGGTCATGTTCTGTCAGTCTTTGAGGTTAAAATTCCCCCTTCATTAACATATGCTGCTGAGGTATTGGATATGAACCATTGGCTTTCCTTTGATAAGGCCGAAGGCCGAATCCTGCGCCAAATCTGTAATCTAAACTCTCTGGCTGCCCCACATGTTTTACGTCTTGAATTCGGTTTAGTATCCTCATATATTTTATCCTTGGCAGCGGTTCTGAGGTGGGGTAACTCCCTCTGTTGGGGGGATGAGGGTACTCTTAGGGCTGCCTTGAGAATAGAAATCTTCGATAAATTGAAAGAAAAATCAACATTCTTAAGGTCCTTTGCACAAGCAAATGATTCTTTTGGGCTCAGCTTGAACACTGACTCCCCCATGCCAAAATCTGTATTGAAGCCGTTTATAAAGAAGTCCGCAACTTCTATCAGTCTGGCCAGAGACCTTTCTTTAAGTCAGTCTAAGTCCCGTAATGAGGTGGTCTGTGGGAGCGCTTTGGGGAATAAACCACAGCTTTATTTAACTTGGAACCTACCTCACGGGATCAGAAGGCTGATACTCCTATTGGGAATCAACTTGTTGCCCCTAAGAGAAGTTTCCGGTATTTGGGATAAAATACCAAGAGAGGAGAGAGTTTGTGAAATGTGTTATTTACAAATTCAAGATTTTAATCATGTGCTATTTGTGTGCACGGAGTTACAAAGGGCCAGGCACACGTTTTTAAGATAATTATTTATCAAATTTAATATCCAATTCTGCCCAGGAGGCCCGCTCATTTGTTCTGTCCCCACCAAATGAAATGGTTTGCTATAGGATATAT
Source organism: Calotriton arnoldi (assembly GCA_963921515.1). Taxonomy (NCBI): domain Eukaryota; kingdom Metazoa; phylum Chordata; class Amphibia; order Caudata; family Salamandridae; genus Calotriton; species Calotriton arnoldi. The sequence continues at coordinate 5,596,558 of CAWUFW010000137.1, forward strand.
CAATTTTTTAAAACGTTTCTGGCTATTTATTAGGTAATTTTTAATTTTATTCTGTTTGTCGCAACACTTGATGGTTGGATATTTGATTGTATACATGTTTTAATATTTCTCTTTTTGTCCCATAGGAATGTTTGGATTTATGTATCTATTCATTTACTTCTTTTGCACACCACACAGTATGTTTGATAAAAGTCTTTTTTTAGGAGGAAGCAATGTATAAAGAAAGAATTTGTATTGTATTTAAAGTATCTCTCGTTTTATCTGTCTGTGTATCTTTGTGGACCTCCATATGAGTTCCATATCAAAATAAATAAAATTGAATTGAAATTGAATAAAGCTGGACTGGTCACCTTTCTGTTCCTTATTGCTATATTTTGGTGTTAAACTGGTACTAATGAAGTGCAACTAATGCCCAGAGGGTATTACCAAGATTAAAAATGAAGAAATAATAATGAAATACTATTACAAAATGTGCCGCATTATGCTTCATCATTTGCCTTTTCTTGCAGCATAATTAACTCATCCCTGCCACATAATTTGACCCTCTCCTGCTGCATAATTCCAGTGGCCCTGAAAATAAGTGACCTCTTTAAACCCCCCCACCCCCTCACTCCCGGCCCACATCACTACCAATCTAACCGTTCTAATTTGCCTTTTCTTGCAGCATAATTTACTCATCCCTGCCACATAATTTGGCCCTCTCCTGCCGCATAATTCCAGTGGCCCTGAGTATAACTGACCTCTTTCACCCCTCCTGGTCCCACATCACCACCAATCTACCTGTTCCAAGATGGCTGAACTGACGTCCTCTCTCAGCTCGCACCCTGCCAGTGCCGTTCACACAAACAGGATCACACAGCCGGCACTTTCACATCTCTGTGGAAACACACAAGGCACATTCGTGGCCAGACCTGAAATTCAAACAAATCTAAAGGAATAAACACAGGAACAAACCTTCTTTACACAAGACACGTTCATTTTCTACTCCAACTAGCACGTGTGAGGAAACATCAACAGAGTGTGAGGAAAAGCTGTGCCAGGCTGTAAACGATGGAAAAGTGGAAACTCTTTGTGCCACTGCTGGGCTAATGATCAGATCTACAGAGGACTTTGCTCACATAACAACAACTTTGCACACTGCCAATGGCAGCGGTACTGTGCTAGTGTGGGCTGAGATGGTAAGGAGAGAGAGAATACTGGCAGGTGAGAGGGATTCTGGGAGTGAACTCAGGGATCTTGTTTCCTGGTGAGTTCAGTACTGACGAGTCACCCTCCTGAAGTGCTAGAAGTGAAGGGCTCTGTCTTTCTCTGCCGACCTCCTGGCCCTTCCAGCCCTTCAAAAGTGAAAGGCCCATATTCCTCATCTAGTCCTAGTAGTGAAAGGCTCTGCATTTCTCACCTCACAGCGGGGCCCTTCCAGCCATAGAAACAAGAGTGGCCCCATGTTCCTCTACTGATCCTCTGCCCCATCCACCCGGAAGTGAAAGGCTCTGCATTTGTCTGCTGATCCTCTGGGCCCTTCCAGACTTACAAAGGTGAAAGGCTCTGTATTTCTCTGCTGATCCTCAGGGGCCCTCCTGCCATACGAAGGTGAAAGGCTCTGCATTTCTCTGCTGATCCTCAGGGCCCTTCCAGACTTACAAAGGTGAAAGGCTCTGCATTTCTCTGCTGAACCCCAGGGTCCTTCCTGTCATACAAAGGTGAAGGGCTCTGCATTTCTCTGCTGATCCTCAGGGCCCTTCCTGCCATACGAAGGTGAAAGTCTTTGCATTTCTCTGCTGATCCTCAGGGCCCTTCCTGTCATACGAAGGTGAAAGGCTCAGCATTTCTCTGCTGATCCTCAAGGGTATCCCATACAAAGGTGAAAGGCTCTGCATTTCTCTGCTGATCCTCAGGGGCCTTCCTGCTATACGAAGGTGAAAGGCTCTGCATTTCTCTGCTGATCCTCAGGGGCCTTCCTACCATACGAAGGTGAAACGCTCTGCATTTCTCTGCTGATCCTCAGGGGCCTTCCTGCCATACGAAGGTGAGACGCTCTGCATTTCTCTGCTGATCCTCAGGGGCCTTCCTGCCATACGAAGGTGAAACGCTCTGCATTTCTCTGCTGATCCTCAGGGCCCTTCCTGTCATACAAAGGTGAAAGTCTCTGCATTTCTCTGCTGATCCTCAGGGCCCTTCCTGTCATACAAAGGTGAAAGGCTCTGTATTTCTCGGCTGAACCCCAGGGCCCTTCCTGCATTACAAAGGTGAAAGGCTCTGCATTTCTCTGCTGATCCTCTGGGCCCTTCTAGCCTTTCAAAGGTGAAAGGCTCTGCATTTCTTTGCTGGTCCTCTGGGCCCTTCCTGCCATACAAAGGTGAAAGGCTCTGCATTTCTCGGCTGAACCCCAGGGCCCTTCCTGCCATACAAAGGTGAAAGGCTCTGCATTTCTCGGCTGAACCCCAGGGCCCTTCCTGCATTACAAAGGTGAAAGGCTCTGTATTTCTCTGCTGATCCTCAGGGCCCTTCCTGTCATACAAAGGTGAAAGGCTCTGCATTTCTTTGCTGATCCTCTGGGCCCTTCCTGTCATACAAAGGTGAAAGGCTCTGCATTTCTTTGCTGATCCTCTGGGCCCTTCCTGTCATACAAAGGTGAAAGGCTCTGCATTTCTCTGCTAATCCTCTGGGCCCTTCCTGTCATACAAAGGTGAAAGGCTCTGCATTTCTTTGCTGATCCTCTCGGCCCTTCCTGTCATACAAAGGTGAAAGGCTCTGCATTTCTCTGCTGATCCCCAGGGCCCTTCCCTTCCTGCCATACAAAGGTGAAAGGCTCAGCATTTCTCTGCTGATCCTCAGGGCCCTTCCTGCATTACAAAGGTGAAAGGCTCTGCATTTCTCTGCTGATCCTCAGGGGCCTTCCTGCCATACAAAGGTGAAAGGATCTGCATTTCTTTACCTATCCCCTGACCAATCCTGCCCAAGATGTAAACGTCTCTGGAGATCCTATGAGCCTTGCAGACCTAATGACATCCTTCTATCTTTCTCCTGGCCCCTCAGCTCTTCAGGGGGAGAAGACCATACCGTCCAGTGGTCTCACGGGTTACCCCATTGATATATAACTCTCTTCAGGGGGTGAGAGCCGCCACGTGGCTTTAAGTGGGACCCCCCGCCCTTGTACCAAAGGCTCTGGAGACCTTCTTGAGCCAGATTTACTAGAGTTCTCTCTGGGCGCTTCTGGGCGTGAATGGTCTTTTGGCCGAAAGATGACGCAGGCCTTTGTAAATGACACTGCGTTGGCCAGAGTGAAGCCCCTGATTGTACTTATGAAGTGCGGAAAACGGGGCAGGAACAGCAAAAACATGGCCGGGACCCCAGACAAAGCCAGATCAAACAATCGCAGGCGTAGAACAGCGACAAATGAAAACAGGCAGAGGAAATGGGAACAGGGAAAATGCGTTACTTCCATCAGTAATACGAGTACATTTCACTAGAATTACACACGCAGCTTTCACCAGTGCCGAGAAACCAATGGGTGAGCTCTTTACAAATACCCTCACAATAACCACAACCAAATATCACATGACTGCCCATTGGACAGTCATCTTTCTGCAGAAATGAATACATGTGTACTGCATGGAGTGCCTTGTGTACAAATGTCATGAAAGACACAGCTCAGTTGTCTTTCTGCCACAGCACAATGGTAGGTCGAGGTTGGCTTAGCACAAATGCAACATTTTAAGTGATGAATGAAATTGCATCCCTCAATCCCCCCTGAACAGTCTTGTCAGTCCCTCGTCCACCCGCACGGGCCGGTATAGGCACCAGCCATCCACATCTCCCCCACCCCCGCTGCCAGTGCTGTTATGAAGACTTGCAACAGGTCAGAGCGTGAATCGACATCTTGAAATAGATAGGTCATACTGCGAGTGTTCTGTGTAAAGATACCACTATTAATTGATCCCTGATGAAGTCCCATGAAAGGGATGAAACGTGTCGGCTGGGCTGACAATTTGTATATTAATGTACAAAGAAGAATAAAAGAATTATAGAATTTCCTATTTTCAATGTTCTTTTTGGATTTATTGGTGGATTGAACGTGGATGCCTTTGTTACCATAACCTGAAATATAAAAGACATTGTGGTTGCAAATATTTCATGCAGTGACTGCTGATTACAAATATTTGGAGTGTTGCTCCATTACCTGTATCTGTAATATCTTTGAAAATGAGGCAGTTTTTGGCAGTCGAACCTCTGGGAGCTAGCACCCAAGGTGATAGAATTTGGGGAATTGGAGTGGTGCAGTGAAATTGGACCGCTGCTGTCCTTTCTGTATTTTCTTTCAGCATTTGAAGTGTTTGTGCGGTCACTGACACAATCAGCACCTGACGCTTCATAAATACAACACTGTGCAATATTTTGCCCCTTGCACAGCATTGTGTTGCCAACGCTTGGTAAATGTGTCCCTTGGTGCCATATTCCACTTTAAGCCCACGCGAAGAAAGAAATAAGGTCATGGAAGTAGTCAGAATCTTTCCCTTCTGCAGTGTAAATGGCCAAACTCCAAGATTTTTCACTTCCATAAATTAGGAAAATGAAGATTTTTTTTTCATCTTTCTGCCCTCTATTGAAATTCTATTTTTGTAGTGGGAGTCTCTTGCACGAAGAGAATTCATGTTTTTATTAAAAATGTTATCATTGTATTTTTACTATTCTCTAGCGCTGTAACGGTGCGGGCAGGTCTGGGCAATGCCGGCAGCAGAGCAGGGGCAGGAGTGTTAAGGACACCCTGTCAGTTGGCATGACTGCTAGGCCGGCCGTCTTGGCCCGCCAAACAGTCATGCGCACTTTGCATGTTCCCTCACCAGGCTGCATTACATAGCCTGTTGGGGAACATGCCCAGGCTCCCAGTCCCCGTCTGAGCACCGAACCAAGGCACTCAGACCAATCAAAACGCTGCTGTAAGGCAGCTTTGTGATTGGCTAGGGGAGCCTGGGTGCTTCCTGTTCGTCTGCGACTCATGGACGAAGAGGACGGAGGACAGCCCGCCGCCGGGAAGGTAAGTGCGTTTTTCTTTTTCTCTATTTTTTCCCCCCTTTTCTTTTTTTTAACACCCCCACCACCACATCATTACTCCCAGGTAGCAGCAGCTACTGCATTTCAACCATACTGGTCAAACTTGATACGTTACAACAAACATGTTTTAGTGAATTTGACAATGTTTATAGGTGAAAGAGATGGCAGAAAAATATGCTACTTAGGCTACTGACAAACATCTTCGCAAAGAGGAATGAGTGATTTGAGAACTAAAGAGCAGCTTCTATCATGTCAATACAAAGCACTTTACAACTAGTTTTCACAAAGCTATTGTAAGAGGAGGGCTTTTTTTGCCTATTCTTTCATGAAATGAAAGCGAGCTTGTGAAATATTTTTAATTCCATCTAAAGGAAGATGCTGCTGCCTGACTGTTACCTGACTGTTGCCTGACTGTTACCTGACTGCTGCCTGACTGTTGCCTGATTGCTGCCTGACTGTTGTCTGATTGCTGCCTGACTGTTACCTAACTGTTGCCTGACTGTTACCTGACTGCTGCCTGACTGTTGCCTGATTGCTGCCTGACTGTTGCCTGACTGTTGCCTGACTTTTACCTGACTCCTGCCTTACTGTTACCTGACTGATGCTCGACTGTTGCCTGACTGTTATCTGACTGTTGATCAATGGTAAGTTTTCAGTCTGCTTGTCGGGCATCCTACGCTTGTTTGAGGCCGAACATATTCACAGATCTTGGAATACTGCACTCAGGGGGTCAATGCACTTGTTTTCGGGATGTGTGAGTGGCAAGTTACTGGTTTGATTTCGAATGCATCCGCCGTTGCTCCTGAGATTGAATAAGTGAGTGCCAATCAGTTGGCAACATGGGCACTTGTTAACTACTCTGCCAGGAGTCTACACTATGCTACATCATAATAAAATAGCTGTTGCTGGCACAGCACATGGAGCAGTGTCATATGAGGACACAGAGCTGCATCTCTGCAGGAGGCCACCCGGCCCAAAGAACTGGCAAACAAACGACGTGAAATAACTTAGCAATGAATTGTGCTCAAACATGCAATGGATGCAAGTACTCCCAAGCTCCAGAACACATACAATGTGTGGCTCATGAGCAATGCCCTGTACATACGTCACTCAAACAGTACAGAAATAGCGCCTCATTCGCACGGTGTAATGACAACCAGGCTGCCTTCAATTCTGTTCTGAAGCTCCCAGCATATAAAGTGTTAAATACGCTAAAACATGAATGTTGATTTTAAATCTTGCAAGGGCCAATGTGCATTATAAAATGCAGCATTTGTTACAATTTTCTGCAGCATTCAATTGATAAAATGGACTATAAACTCTATTTTGGTTATTCCTAAATGTCTGTACTAATTATGGAAATGAGCCTGGCCTGGGTAGAGAAAGGGGCACCCTTGAATGGGTCACAAGTGAGACACCAGGCAGACAACGTGGTTATCAGGTTGTCATTGTCACACAACAGCAAGTAGTGCACAAATTAGCAGTAGTGTATTACTTGTAGAATGAATTTACATTGGTAATCGATTACACACAATATCAGAATTCTGCTGCTTATGACAGACCCAGGTTTGACAGCAGAATACCGTTTCATTAGCATTTTGCTGCCAAACTGCACTAGTTTGGAGAGGCTGCACACGCGATGCAATGCTTGCATTTGGGGGGCGAAGACACCATCCGGGAGAGACACCGCACGAGACATACATTAAAGAAAATATACATCTCTCTAACAAGGACTCTAAGAAATTGATCACAGAGGCGTTTGCTTTAGGCGGAAGAGCCATGCTTCTGGTTAGACATAAATTATATGTCCAGCCTGCACATAGCGGAGCTATCTCTCAATCTACCCATAGCTCAGGCACCAGGCACCTGAGCTATCGCTCAGGTGTCAACCACCAGTCCTGCATTTAGTGCCCAGCGGCCCCCACCGAATATATTGAAACCTGCGTTTGCAAGATATGAGTTGAGCTGTGACTTTTAAGATGCAACAAACCCCTAAGATATCTTGGTGCTGAACTGACTGACAGCATCAGAACAGAGATGAAACTGATCAGTAAAATTGGTGAATTATAAGAGTCTTTCCAAACACAGAATGGCCCCTCTTTTTGCATCGATGAAGAGAAAGAACATTCCAAATAGAGGTAGCAACAAAAGAAAAGGGAAGAGAAGGACCATAGTGGAGTCATGACATGGACGATATAAGCAGGGAAAATGTAGATTGCCCCCCTACACGCTCTGTCAGCATCAGGCCATCTATGTTTTACACTGAGAAAACAAAATCCCGCTATGAGAGTTTGTTTACTGAATGCAAAGAAATTGGTTGAATGCGTATACCCGACAGGCAGCATGCTCCTATTCTATGGGGGGTCTTTAGACACGATTCAGTGCTGGACGGGCGGATACAGCGCCTTGATGCCCTCGGGTAATTGTCACGCTCTATAAAATCCAATCAGTGCTTTAAAAATAGTGCCCCTCAGCAATCCTGCATTGCTCTGAAGGGGGCGCTGCCATGGACTCTGCCTGCACCGCAAATAAACTCCAGCCAGGCCAGTGGGGCTCTCTACATAGGGTGGATGCCTCTCTGTCTGCGTGGTGGGGGCCGTGGGCTTCTCCCCGTTGGCAGAGCTGCTGACTGCCCACAAGGGTCTCAATGTCTCCCTAAGGATGCTCTACAAGGATATGGTAGGCATGGCATTTGACATTATCAGGCGAGGCCGGTGGGGCTCTCTACATAGGGCGGATGCCTCTCTGTCTGCGTGGTGGGGGCCGTGGGCTTCTCCCCGTTGGCAGAGCTGCTGACTGCCCACAAGGGTCTCAATGTCTCCCTAAGGATGCTCTACAAGGATATGGTAGGAGGGCATTTGACATTATCAGGCGAGGCCGGTGGGGCTCTCTACATAGGGCAGATGCCTCTCTGTCTGCGTGGTGGAGGCCGTGGGCTTCTCCCCGTTGGCAGAGCTGCTGACTGCCCACCAGGGTCTCAACGGCTCCCTAAGGATGCTCTACAAGGATATGGTAGGAGGGCATTTGACATTATCAGGCGAGGCCGGTGGGGCTCTCTACATAGGGCGGATGCCTGTCTGTCTGCGTGGTGGAGGCCGTGGGCTTCTCCCCGTTGGCAGAGCTGCTGACTGCCCACCAGGGTCTCAATGTCTCCCTAAGGATGCTCTACAAGGATATGGTAGGAGGGCATATGACATTATCAGGCGAGGCCGGTGGGGCTCTCTACATAGGGCGGATGCCTCTCTGTCTGCGTGGTGGAGGCCTTCGGCTTCTCCCCGTTGGCAGAGCTGCTGACTGCCCACCAGGGTCTCAATGTCTCCCTAAGGATGCTCTACAAGGATATGGTAGGAGGGCATATGACATTATCAGGCGATGCCGATGGGGCTCTCTACATAGGGCGGATGCCTCTCTGTCTGCGTGGTGGGGGCCGTGGGCTTCTCCCCGTTGGCAGAGCTGCTGACTGCCCACCAGGGTCTCAATGTCTCCCTAAGGATGCTCTACAAGGATATGGTAGGAGGGCATATGACATTATCAGGCGAGGCCGGTGGGGCTCTCTACATAGGGTGGATGCCTCTCTGTCTGCGTGGTGGAGGCCGTGGGCTTCTCCCCGTTGGCAGAGCTGCTGACTGCCCACCAGGGTCTCAATGTCTCCCTAAGGATGCTCTACAAGGATATGGTAGGAGGGCATATGACATTATCAGGCGAGGCCGGTGGGGCTCTCTACATAGGGCGGATGCCTTACTGTCTGCGTGGTGGAGGCCGTGGGCTTCTCCCCGTTGGCAGAGCTGCTGACTGCCCACCAGGGTCTCAATGTCTCCCTAAGGATGCTCTACAAGGATATGGTAGGCGGGCATTTGACATTATCAGGCGAGGCCGGTGGGGCTCTCTACATAGGGCGGATGCCTCTCTGTCTGCGTGGTGGAGGCCGTGGGCTTCTCCCCGTTGGCAGAGCTGCTGACTGCCCACCAGGGTCTCAATGTCTCCCTAAGGATGCTCTACAAGGATATGGTATGCGGGCATTTGACATTATCAGGCGAGGCCGGTGGGGCTCTCTACATAGGGCGGATGCCTCTCTGTCTGCGTGGTGGAGGCCGTGGGCTTCTCCCCGTTGGCAGAGCTGCTGACTGCCCACCAGGGTCTCAATGTCTCCCTAAGGATGCCTCTCTGTCTGCGTGGTGGAGGCCGTGGGCTTCTCCCCGTTGGCAGAGCTGCTGACTGCCCACCAGGGTCTCAATGTCTCCCTAAGGATGCTCTACAAGGATATGGTAGGAGGGCATATGACATTATCAGGCGAGGCCGGTGGGGCTCTCTACATAGGGCGGATGCCTCTCTGTCTGCATGGTGGAGGCCGTGGGCTTCTCCCCGTTGGCAGAGCTGCTGACTGCCCACCAGGGTCTCAATGTCTCCCTAAGGATGCTCTACAAGGATATGGTAGGCGGAAATTTGACATTATCAGGCGAGGCCGGTGGGGCTCTCTACATAGGGCGGATGCCTCTCTGTCTGCGTGGTGGAGGCCGTGGGCTTCTCCCCGTTGGCAGAGCTGCTGACTGCCCACCAGGGTCTCAATGTCTCCCTAAGGATGCTCTACAAGGATATGGTATGCGGGCATTTGACATTATCAGGCGAGGCCGGTGGGGCTCTCTACATAGGGCGGATGCCTCTCTGTCTGCGTGGTGGAGGCCGTGGGCTTCTCCCCGTTGGCAGAGCTGCTGACTGCCCACCAGGGTCTCAATGTCTCCCTAAGGATGCTCTACAAGGATATGGTAGGCGGGCATTTGATATTATCAGGCGAGGCCGGTGGGGCTCTCTACATAGGGCGGATGCCTCTCTGTCTGCGTGGTGGAGGCAGTGGGCTTCTCCCCGTTGGCAGAGCTGCTGACTGCCCACCAGGGTCTCAATGTCTCCCTAAGGATGCTCTACAAGGATATGGTATGCGGGCATTTGACATTATCAGGCGAGGACGGTGGGGCTCTCTACATAGGGCGGATGCCTCTCTGTCTGCGTGGTGGAGGCCGTGGGCTTCTCCCCGTTGGCAGAGCTGCTGACTGCCCACCAGGGTCTCAATGTCTCCCTAAGGATGCTCTACAAGGATATGGTAGGAGGGCATTTGACATTATCAGGCGAGGCCGGTGGGGCTCTCTACATAGGGCAGATGCCTCTCTGTCTGCGTGGTGGAGGCCGTGGGCTTCTCCCCGTTGGCAGAGCTGCTGACTGCCCACCAGGGCCTCAACGGCTCCCTAAGGATGCTCTACAAGGATATGGTAGGAGGGCATTTGACATTATCAGGCGAGGCCGGTGGGGCTCTCTACATAGGGCGGATGCCTGTCTGTCTGCGTGGTGGAGGCCGTGGGCTTCTCCCCATTGGCAGAGCTGCTGACTGCCCACCAGGGTCTCAATGTCTCCCTAAGGATGCTCTACAAGGATATGGTAGGAGGGCATATGACATTATCAGGCGAGGCCGGTGGGGCTCTCTACATAGGGCGGATGCCTCTCTGTCTGCGTGGTGGAGGCCTTCGGCTTCTCCCCGTTGGCAGAGCTGCTGACTGCCCACCAGGGTCTCAATGTCTCCCTAAGGATGCTCTACAAGGATATGGTAGGAGGGCATATGACATTATCAGGCGATGCCGATGGGGCTCTCTACATAGGGCGGATGCCTCTCTGTCTGCGTGGTGGGGGCCGTGGGCTTCTCCCCGTTGGCAGAGCTGCTGACTGCCCACCAGGGTCTCAATGTCTCCCTAAGGATGCTCTACAAGGATATGGTAGGAGGGCATATGACATTATCAGGCGAGGCCGGTGGGGCTCTCTACATAGGGCGGATGCCTTACTGTCTGCGTGGTGGAGGCCGTGGGCTTCTCCCCGTTGGCAGAGCTGCTGCCTGCCCACCAGGGTCTCAATGTCTCCCTAAGGATGCTCTACAAGGATATAATATGCGGGCATTTGACATTATCAGGCGAGGCCGGTGGGGCTCTCTACATAGGGCGGATGCCTCTCTGTCTGCGTGGTGGAGGCCGTGGGCTTCTCCCCGTTGGCAGAGCTGCTGACTGCCCACCAGGGTCTCAATGTCTCCCTAAGGATGCCTCTCTGTCTGCGTGGTGGAGGCCGTGGGCTTCTCCCCGTTGGCAGAGCTGCTGACTGCCCACCAGGGTCTCAATGTCTCCCTAAGGATGCTCTACAAGGATATGGTAGGAGGGCATATGACATTATCAGGCGAGGCCGGTGGGGCTCTCTACATAGGGCGGATGCCTCTCTGTCTGCGTGGTGGAGGCCGTGGGCTTCTCCCCGTTGGCAGAGCTGCTGACTGCCCACCAGGGTCTCAATGTCTCCCTAAGGATGCTCTACAAGGATATGGTAGGCGGGCATTTGACATTATCAGGCGAGGCCGGTGGGGCTCTCTACATAGGGCGGATGCCTCTCTGTCTGCGTGGTGGAGGCCGTGGGCTTCTCCCCGTTGGCAGAGCTGCTGACTGCCCACCAGGGTCTCAATGTCTCCCTAAGGATGCTCTACAAGGATATGGTATGCGGGCATTTGACATTATCAGGCGAGGCCGGTGGGGCTCTCTACATAGGGCGGATGCCTCTCTGTCTGCGTGGTGGAGGCAGTGGGCTTCTCCCCATTGGCAGAGCTGCTGACTGCCCACCAGGGTCTCAATGTCTCCCTAAGGATGCTCTACAAGGATATGGTATGCGGGCATTTGACATTATCAGGCGAGGCCGGTGGGGCTCTCTACATAGGGCGGATGCCTCTCTGTCTGCGTGGTGGAGGCCGTGGGCTTCTCCCCGTTGGCAGAGCTGCTGACTGCCCACCAGGGTCTCAATGTCTCCCTAAGGATGCTCTACAAGGATATGGTAGGCGGGCATTTGACATTATCAGGCGAGGCCGGTGGGGCTCTCTACATAGGGCGGATGCCTCTCTGTCTGCGTGGTGGAGGCCGTGGGCTTCTCCCCGTTGGCAGAGCTGCTGACTGCCCACCAGGGTCTCAATGTCTCCCTAAGGATGCTCTACAAGGATATGGTAGGCGGGCATTTGACATTATCAGGCGAGGCCGGTGGGGCTCTCTACATAGGGCGGATGCCTCTCTGTCTGCGTGGTGGAGGCAGTGGGCTTCTCCCCATTGGCAGAGCTGCTGACTGCCCACCAGGGTCTCAATGTCTCCCTAAGGATGCTCTACAAGGATATGGTAGGCGGGCATTTGACATTATCAGGCGAGGCCGGTGGGGCTCTCTACATAGGGCGGATGCCTCTCTGTCTGCGTGGTGGAGGCCGTGGGCTTCTCCCCGTTGGCAGAGCTGCTGACTGCCCACCAGGGTCTCAATGTCTCCCTAAGGTTGCTCTACAAGGATATGGTAGGCGGGCATTTGACATTATCAGGCGAGGCCGGTGGGGCTCTCTACATAGGGTGGATGCCTCTCTGTCTGCGTGGTGGAGGCAGTGGGCTTCTCCCCGTTGGCAGAGCTGCTGAATGCCCACCAAGGTCTCAATGTCTCCCTAAGGATGATCTACAAGGATATGGTAGGCGGGCATTTGACATTATCAGGCGAGGCCGGTGGGGCTCTCTACATAGGGCGGATGCCTCTCTGTCTGCGTGGTGGAGGCCGTGGGCTTCTCCCCGTTGGCAGAGCTGCTGACTGCCCACCAGGGTCTCAATGTCTCCCTAAGGATGCTCTACAAGGATATGGTATGCGGGCATTTGACATTATCAGGCGAGGCCGGTGGGGCTCTCTACATAGGGCGGATGCCTCTCTGTCTGCGTGGTGGAGGCCGTGGGCTTCTCCCCGTTGGCAGAGCTGCTGACTGCCCACCAGGGTCTCAATGTCTCCCTAAGGATGCTCTACAAGGATATGGTAGGCGGGCATTTGACATTATCAGGCGAGGCCGGTGGGGCTCTCTACATAGGGCGGATGCCTCTCTGTCTGCGTGGTGGAGGCCGTGGGCTTCTCCCCGTTGGCAGAGCTGCTGACTGCCCACCAGGGTCTCAATGTCTCCCTAAGGATGCTCTACAAGGATATGGTATGCAGGCATTTGACATTATCAGGCGAGGCCGGTGGGGCTCTCTACATAGGGCGGATGCCTCTCTGTCTGCGTGGTGGAGGCAGTGGGCTTCTCCCCATTGGCAGAGCTGCTGACTGCCCACCAGGGTCTCAATGTCTCCCTAAGGATGCTCTACAAGGATATGGTATGCGGGCATTTGACATTATCAGGCGAGGCCGGTGGGGCTCTCTACATAGGGCGGATGCCTCTCTGTCTGCGTGGTGGAGGCCGTGGGCTTCTCCCCGTTGGCAGAGCTGCTGACTGCCCACCAGGGTCTCAAGGTCTCCCTAAGGATGCTCTACAAGGATATGGTAGGCGGGCATTTGACATTATCAGGCGAGGCCGGTGGGGCTCTCTACATAGGGCGGATGCCTCTCTGTCTGCGTGGTGCAGGCAGTGGGCTTCTCCCCATTGGCAGAGCTGCTGACTGCCCACCAGGGTCTCAATGTCTCCCTAAGGATGCTCTACAAGGATATGGTAGGCGGGCATTTGACATTATCAGGCGAGGCCGGTGGGGCTCTCTACATAGGGCGGATGCCTCTCTGTCTGCGTGGTGGAGGCCGTGGGCTTCTCCCCGTTGGCAGAGCTGCTGACTGCCCACCAGGGTCTCAATGTCTCCCTAAGGATGCTCTACAAGGATATGGTATGCGGGCATTTGACATTATCAGGCGAGGCCGGTGGGGCTCTCTACATAGGGCGGATGCCTCTCTGTCTGCGTGGTGGAGGCAGTGGGCTTCTCCCCGTTGGCAGAGCTGCTGACTGCCCACCAGGGTCTCAATGTCTCCCTAAGGATGCTCTACAAGGATATGGTAGGCGTGCATTTGACATTATCAGGCGAGGCCGGTGGGGCTCTCTACATAGGGCGGATGCATCTCTGTCTGCGTGGTGGAGGCAGTGGGCTTCTCCCCGTTGGCAGAGCTGCTGACTGCCCACCAGGGTCTCAATGTCTCCCTAAGGATGCTCTACAAGGATATGGTAGGCGGGCATTTGACATTATCAGGCGAGGCCGGTGGGGCTCTCTACATAGGGCGGATGCCTCTCTGTCTGCGTGGTGGAGGCCGTGGGCTTCTCCCCTTTGGCAGAGCTGCTGACTGCCCACCAGGGTCTCAATGTCTCCCTAAGGATGCTCTACAAGGATATGGTAGGCGGGCATTTGACATTATCAGGCGAGGCCGGTGGGGCTCTCTACATAGGGCGGATGCCTCTCTGTCTGCGTGGTGGAGGCAGTGGGCTTCTCCCCGTTGGCAGAGCTGCTGACTGCCCACCAGGGTCTCAATGTCTCCCTAAGGATGCTCTACAAGGATATGGTAGGCGGGCATTTGATATTATCAGGCGAGGCCGGTGGGGCTCTCTACATAGGGCGGATGCCTCTCTGTCTGCGTGGTGGAGGCAGTGGGCTTCTCCCCGTTGGCAGAGCTGCTGACTGCCCACCAGGGTCTCAATGTCTCCCTAAGGATGCTCTACAAGGATATGGTATGCGGGCATTTGACATTATCAGGCGAGGACGGTGGGGCTCTCTACATAGGGCGGATGCCTCTCTGTCTGCGTGGTGGAGGCCGTGGGCTTCTCCCCGTTGGCAGAGCTGCTGACTGCCCAGCAGGGTCTCAATGTCTCCCTAAGGATGCTCTACAAGGATATGGTAGGCGGGCATTTGACATTATCAGGCGAGGCCGGTGGGGCTCTCTACATAGGGCGGATGCCTCTCTGTCTGCGTGGTGGAGGCAGTGGGCTTCTCCCCATTGGAAGAGCTGCTGACTGCACACCAGGGTCTCAATGTCTCCCTAAGGATGCTCTACAAGGATATGGTAGGCGGGCATTTGACATTATCAGGCGAGGCCGGTGGGGCTCTCTACATAGGGCGGATGCCTCTCTGTCTGCGTGGTGGAGGCCGTGGGCTTCTCCCCGTTGGCAGAGCTGCTGACTGCCCACCAGGGTCTCAATGTCTCCCTAAGGATGCTCTACAAGGATATGGTAGGCGGGCATTTGACATTATCAGGCGAGGCCGGTGGGGCTCTCTACATAGGGTGGATGCCTCTCTGTCTGCGTGGTGGAGGCAGTGGGCTTCTCCCCGTTGGCAGAGCTGCTGAATGCCCACCAGGGTCTCAATGTCTCCCTAAGGATGATCTACAAGGATATGGTAGGCGGGCATTTGACATTATCAGGCGAGGCCGGTGGGGCTCTCTACATAGGGCGGATGCCTCTCTGTCTGCGTGGTGGAGGCCGTGGGCTTCTCCCCGTTGGCAGAGCTGCTGACTGCCCACCAGGGTCTCAATGTCTCCCTAAGGATGCTCTACAAGGATATGGTATGCGGGCATTTGACATTATCAGGCGAGGCCGGTGGGGCTCTCTACATAGGGCGGATGCCTCTCTGTCTGCGTGGTGGAGGCCGTGGGCTTCTCCCCGTTGGCAGAGCTGCTGACTGCCCACCAGGGTCTCAATGTCTCCCTAAGGATGCTCTACAAGGATATGGTAGGCTGGCATTTGACATTATCAGGCGAGGCCGGTGGGGCTCTCTACATAGGGCGGATGCCTCTCTGTCTGCGTGGTGGAGGCAGTGGGCTTCTCCCCGTTGGCAGAGCTGCTGACTGCCCACCAGGGTCTCAATGTCTCCCTAAGGATGCTCTACAAGGATATGGTAGGCGGGCATTTGACATTATCAGGCGAGGCCGGTGGGGCTCTCTACATAGGGCGGATGCCTCTCTGTCTGCGTGGTGGAGGCAGTGGGCTTCTCCCCGTTGGCAGAGCTGCTGACTGCCCACCAGGGTCTCAATGTCTCCCTAAGGATGCTCTACAAGGATATGGTATGCGGGCATTTGACATTATCAGGCGAGGCCGGTGGGGCTCTCTACATAGGGCGGATGCCTCTCTGTCTGCGTGGTGGAGGCCGTTGGCTTCTCCCCGTTGGCAGAGCTGCTGACTGCCCACCAGGGTCTCAATGTCTCCCTAAGGATGCTCTACAAGGATATGGTAGGCGGGCATTTGACATTATCAGGCGAGGCCGGTGGGGCTCTCTACATAGGGCGGATGCCTCTCTGTCTGCGTGGTGGAGGCAGTGGGCTTCTCCCCGTTGGCAGAGCTGCTGACTGCCCACCAGGGTCTCAATGTCTCCCTAAGGATGCTCTACAAGGATATGGTAGGCGGGCATTTGACATTATCAGGCGAGGCCGGTGGGGCTCTCTACATAGGGCGGATGCCTCTCTGTCTGCGTGGTGGAGGCAGTGGGCTTCTCCCCGTTGGCAGAGCTGCTGACTGCCCACCAGGGTCTCAATGTCTCCCTAAGGATGCTCTACAAGGATATGGTAGGAGGGCATATGACATTATCAGGCGAGGCCGGTGGGGCTCTCTACATAGGGCGGATGCCTCTCTGTCTGCGTGGTGGAGGCCGTGGGCTTCTCCCCGTTGGCAGAGCTGCTGACTGCCCACCAGGGTCTCAATGTCTCCCTAAGGATGCTCTACAAGGATATGGTAGGCGGGCATTTGACATTATCAGGCGAGGCCGGTGGGGCTCTCTACATAGGGCGGATGCCTCTCTGTATGCGTGGTGGAGGCCGTGGGCTTCTCCCCGTTGGCAGAGCTGCTGACTGCCCACCAGGGTCTCAATGTCTCCCTAAGGATGCTCTACAAGGATATGGTATGCGGGCATTTGACATTATCAGGCGAGGCCGGTGGGGCTCTCTACATAGGGCGGATGCCTCTCTGTCTGCGTGGTGGAGGCCGTGGGCTTCTCCCCGTTGGCAGAGCTGCTGACTGCCCACCAGGGTCTCAATGTCTCCCTAAGGATGCTCTACAAGGATATGGTAGGCGGGCATTTGACATTATCAGGCGAGGCCGGTGGGGCTCTCTACATAGGGCGGATGCCTCTCTGTCTGCGTGGTGGAGGCAGTGGGCTTCTCCCCATTGGCAGAGCTGCTGACTGCCCACCAGGGTCTCAATGTCTCCCTAAGGATGCTCTACAAGGATATGGTATGCGGGCATTTGACATTATCAGGCGAGGCCGGTGGGGCTCTCTACATAGGGCGGATGCCTCTCTGTCTGCGTGGTGGAGGCCGTGGGCTTCTCCCCGTTGGCAGAGCTGCTGACTGCCCACCAGGGTCTCAATGTCTCCCGAAGGATGCTCTACAAGGATATGGTAGGCGGGCATTTGACATTATCAGGCGAGGCCGGTGGGGCTCTCTACATAGGGCGGATGCCTCTCTGTCTGCGTGGTGGAGGCAGTGGGCTTCTCCCCGTTGGCAGAGCTGCTGACTGCCCACCAGGGTCTCAATGTCTCCCTAAGGATGCTCTACAAGGATATGGTAGGCGGGCATTTGACATTATCAGGCGAGGCCGGTGGGGCTCTCTACATAGGGCGGATGCCTCTCTGTCTGCGTGGTGGAGGCAGTGGGCTTCTCCCCATTGGCAGAGCTGCTGACTGCCCACCAGGGTCTCAATGTCTCCCTAAGGATGCTCTACAAGGATATGGTAGGCGGGCATTTGACATTATCAGGCGAGGCCGGTGGGGCTCTCTACATAGGGCGGATGCCTCTCTGTCTGCGTGGTGGAGGCCGTGGGCTTCTCCCCGTTGGCAGAGCTGAACACTGCCCACCAGGGTCTCAATGTCTCCCTAAGGATGAACTACAAGGATATGGTAGGCGGGCATTTGACATTATCAGGCGAGGCCGGTGGGGCTCTCTACATAGGGCGGATGCCTCTCTGTCTGCGTGGTGGAGGCAGTGGGCTTCTCCCCCTTGGCAGAGCTGCTGACTGCCCACCAGGGTCTCAATGTCTCCCTAAGGATGCTCTACAAGGATATGGTATGCGGGTATTTGACATTATCAGGCGAGGCCGGTGGGGTTCTCTACATAGGGCGGATGCCTCTCTGTCTGCGTGGTGGAGGCAGTGGGCTTCTCCCCGTTGGCAGAGCTGCTGACTGCCCACCAGGGTCTCAATGTCTCCCTAAGGATGCTCTACAAGGATATGGTAGGCGGGCATTTGACATTATCAGGCGAGGCCGGTGGGGCTCTCTACATAGGGCGGATGCCTCTCTGTCTGCGTGGTGCAGGCAGTGGGCTTCTCCCCATTGGCAGAGCTGCTGACTGCCCACCAGGGTCTCAATGTCTCCCTAAGGATGCTCTACAAGGATATGGTAGGCGGGCATTTGACATTATCAGGCGAGGCCGGTGGGGCTCTCTACATAGGGCGGATGCCTCTCTGTCTGCGTGGTGGAGGCCGTTGGCTTCTCCCCGTTGGCAGAGCTGCTGACTGCCCACCAGGGTCTCAATGTCTCCCTAAGGATGCTCTACAAGGATATGGTAGGCGGGCATTTGACATTATCAGGCGAGGCCGGTGGGGCTCTCTACATAGGGCGGATGCCTCTCTGTCTGCGTGGTGGAGGCAGTGGGCTTCTCCCCGTTGGCAGAGCTGCTGACTGCCCACCAGGGTCTCAATGTCTCCCTAAGGATGCTCTACAAGGATATGGTAGGCGGGCATTTGACATTATCAGGCGAGGCCGGTGGGGCTCTCTACATAGGGCGGATGCCTCTCTGTCTGCGTGGTGGAGGCAGTGGGCTTCTCCCCGTTGGCAGAGCTGCTGACTGCCCACCAGGGTCTCAATGTCTCCCTAAGGATGCTCTACAAGGATATGGTAGGAGGGCATATGACATTATCAGGCGAGGCCGGTGGGGCTCTCTACATAGGGCGGATGCCTCTCTGTCTGCGTGGTGGAGGCCGTGGGCTTCTCCCCGTTGGCAGAGCTGCTGACTGCCCACCAGGGTCTCAATGTCTCCCTAAGGATGCTCTACAAGGATATGGTAGGCGGGCATTTGACATTATCAGGCGAGGCCGGTGGGGCTCTCTACATAGGGCGGATGCCTCTCTGTATGCGTGGTGGAGGCCGTGGGCTTCTCCCCGTTGGCAGAGCTGCTGACTGCCCACCAGGGTCTCAATGTCTCCCTAAGGATGCTCTACAAGGATATGGTATGCGGGCATTTGACATTATCAGGCGAGGCCGGTGGGGCTCTCTACATAGGGCGGATGCCTCTCTGTCTGCGTGGTGGAGGCCGTGGGCTTCTCCCCGTTGGCAGAGCTGCTGACTGCCCACCAGGGTCTCAATGTCTCCCTAAGGATGCTCTACAAGGATATGGTAGGCGGGCATTTGACATTATCAGGCGAGGCCGGTGGGGCTCTCTACATAGGGCGGATGCCTCTCTGTCTGCGTGGTGGAGGCAGTGGGCTTCTCCCCATTGGCAGAGCTGCTGACTGCCCACCAGGGTCTCAATGTCTCCCTAAGGATGCTCTACAAGGATATGGTATGCGGGCATTTGACATTATCAGGCGAGGCCGGTGGGGCTCTCTACATAGGGCGGATGCCTCTCTGTCTGCGTGGTGGAGGCCGTGGGCTTCTCCCCGTTGGCAGAGCTGCTGACTGCCCACCAGGGTCTCAATGTCTCCCGAAGGATGCTCTACAAGGATATGGTAGGCGGGCATTTGACATTATCAGGCGAGGCCGGTGGGGCTCTCTACATAGGGCGGATGCCTCTCTGTCTGCGTGGTGGAGGCAGTGGGCTTCTCCCCGTTGGCAGAGCTGCTGACTGCCCACCAGGGTCTCAATGTCTCCCTAAGGATGCTCTACAAGGATATGGTAGGCGGGCATTTGACATTATCAGGCGAGGCCGGTGGGGCTCTCTACATAGGGCGGATGCCTCTCTGTCTGCGTGGTGGAGGCAGTGGGCTTCTCCCCATTGGCAGAGCTGCTGACTGCCCACCAGGGTCTCAATGTCTCCCTAAGGATGCTCTACAAGGATATGGTAGGCGGGCATTTGACATTATCAGGCGAGGCCGGTGGGGCTCTCTACATAGGGCGGATGCCTCTCTGTCTGCGTGGTGGAGGCCGTGGGCTTCTCCCCGTTGGCAGAGCTGCTGACTGCCCACCAGGGTCTCAATGTCTCCCTAAGGATGCTCTACAAGGATATGGTAGGCGGGCATTTGACATTATCAGGCGAGGCCGGTGGGGCTCTCTACATAGGGCGGATGCCTCTCTGTCTGCGTGGTGGAGGCCGTGGGCTTCTCCCCATTGGCAGAGCTGCTGACTGCCCACCAGGGTGAAATTGAAGATAGAACTAGTGAGGGATAGTTTTACCCTAAGTATTAGAAATGAATTAAAGGACAGAGGCGTGTGAATTCAGTCTGGGCTATGTTTGAAGTGTTTTGGTGTGTGAATATGGCTGAAATTGTGCTTAAACAAGAGTGTATCTGGGCTCACTCATGGGTGTAGGAGAGATATGTGAGGATAGACACAGCTGCATAAGCGAATGCCTACCATCTGTCTGTGTGTATTCACGTCAAACCGCATAGAATAGAGTAAGCATGTGCACAGGGATGAAGGAGTTACTATCGAGAGGTGCAAACTCAGGGGTTTAGGCAGAGAAGAAGCTTGTGAGTACATCAATAAAGCCCAAAGCAGCCCTGTGGAAGGAATAGGCCATATGAACTTCACAGTACTATGGGGCCTGCAGCACCGATGATACACTCTGGTAAGGAAACACTTATCTGGGATCAGGAACGCTGACTGGCTTCGGAGGGGTGGGCATTAACTGGAATTATTGCTAAAACTGGATGACAGAATATAGATTTTTTCATTCAATTTACAAAATGTCTTGTGTAATGTATGGGTTCAAAGCATTAAGAAAATAAAAAAAATCAATGTCTCTCCCATGTATGTGGGACACGCAAGGTTAGGAAAGTGGTGCACGAATGACAATAGAACACAGTAAAACTGCCTCTCTCTTTACTCCATTCCGAGGGGTTTGTGCATTGTCGGTCTTTTGTAGAAGTTAAGCTGTTGTGAAGTGCCCCAGCGGAATATCTGAATTTAAGGTAGGATTTGATACCTTGGCCTTTCATCCCTGTTGACCTATCACCAGGCACTTTAAGTAGCCCACCATGGCTCTGTAAGAAGTGGCTTTGGACTGGCAGAGTGCAAACTCTACACCAGTTATTATACTACCATGCGGTAACAACCCACCAGTACCATGGAATTAGGAGTTAACCCCCACGGAAAGAGGAATTACTGTGTGATCCGAATTTACCAGGTGGAATTTCACTTGGTATTCCCTTTTCCCTCAGGATTAACGCACACATTTGCCACCTGCTCTGAACAGGAGGTAAAAGCATTCATGGGGCTGTGGTAAAAGCATTCATGGGGCTGTGGTAAAAGCATTCATGGGGCTGTGGTAAAATCATTCATGGGGCTGTGGTAAAAGTGTGCAGGGGGCTGTGGTAAAAGCATTCATGGGGCTGTGGTAAAAGCATTCATGGGGCTGTGGTAAAAGTGTGCAGGGGGCTGTGGTAAAAGCATTCATGGGGCTGTGGTAAAAGCATTCATGGGGCTGTGGTAAAAGCATTCATGGGGCTGTGGTAAAAGTGTGCAGGGGGCTGTGGTAAAAGCATTCATGGGGCTGTGGTAAAAGTGTGCAGGAGGCTGTGGTAAAAGTGTTCAGGGGGCTGTGGTAAAAGTACGCAGGGGGCTGTAAAGTGTGCAGGAGGCTGTGTTAAAAGTGTTCAGGGGGCTCTGGTAAAAGCCTGAATGAATGAGGGGTATTTATAACAGCTTCTCAGATTTGAGTATTCCGACGCTGCCAACGAAGAGATATAGGGGCATATTAGCAAGGGCACTATCGCCGCTTTAGCGGCACTTTTGCCGCTAAAGCGGCGATATTTATATCGCTCTATCAGCAAACTGTCTCTAACAGCAGTTAGCGACAGTTTGCGGGCATTAGGGCCCGTTTTTTTTACCGCTTTGCATGTCAGCGATATTTATCGCAAATGACATGCAAAGTGGGCGTTCCCGACGAACAAACCTGGGAAACACTCGCTAACAGGCCTATCGCCTATTAGCAAGGTGGCCATGGCCCCAGTTAGCGACGTGAAAAGTCGCGCTAACCGGGGTCATCGCCATTTATTTAACACCTGCAATTAGCAGGTGTTAGCCATACCTAACATGGGGGTGGATTATGCTGATACGACCACAGGGTCGTATCAGCAAGGTGTTCTCCTTCTCCATGCAACATCGCTGGTTTTTCAGCGATGTTGGCCCATTTCCCGCTATCGCTGGAATATTCATCGCCATAGCGCTAATCGTTGCTAATACAGCGTTAGCGTGGCGATATATTCCAGCGATAGCCGGCGATAAAAAAAATCACGCTAAGCAGGGTTAGCGATTATTATCGCCTCTTCTTGCTAATATGCCCCATAGAGAGGAGTGAGTGAGCTAAAATATTATAGGCTAAACAAGTAGGTTTTCAGAGATTTACGGAAAGGGCCATATCGCCGCTTTCCCGGCACATAGCGCCGGAAAAGCGTCGATTTACACATCACCCAATCATCAAGGCGGCGCTAACATGCATTAGCGCATGTTTGCTGCCGTTTTAGAGACGCCTCGCATCTTAGCGATATACATCGCTAATCAGATGCAAAATAGGTGTTCCCTCGAAAACCAACATGAAAAAAGTCGCTAAGGAAACACCGCGGTATTTACAACCCGGCCCCAAACACACGAAGCGATAATTAAAGCCGCGCTAACCGCGGTTTTCGCCGGATTCCTACGTCTGCAAAAATGCCGACTTAGCTATAAGTTAAATGGGAGGTGGATTGCCTGGTTAAGTCCACATCTCCCTATTTACAACATTCTCATTAGCGCTGTTCTTATTTCGCTGTATTCCGCCGCTATTGATGTGTATCGCCATCTATCGCCGGGTTTCATAACGCCTGTCAGCAAAGTGTTGCAAATACGCCGCTAACATGGCGATGTGAACCGGCGATAGACGGCAATAATGCAAATTGCGCTAAGCGTGATTTGCGATGATTACCGCGGCCCCTTGATAATATGCCCCTCGGTTTCTGTGCTTCTGAGCTGAAAGGGTGGTGGTTCCAGATTTTGGCAAAGCATACTAAAAAAGAGGTCCCACCACATCTAGTTTTTTTTAAAACGGGGAATTGCCATGACTGGAGCAGAGATTTCTGCTAGACTGGTACTCAGTGATTTTATTGTTCAGATGTCTGGCACCGGTGTTATACAGGGCCCTGTGTGCTGAAGTGGGTGCTAAGAAGACAATCCTTTTACTGACAGGGAGCCAGTGTAGTTTGGTAAGGTAGGGTGAAATGGGAGTACCTTTTCGCAAACTGAAGGGGAGTCGCGCTGCTGTGTTTTGGAGCACGTGTAGTCAACAGATTAAATATGCAGGTAAACCCGGGTTCACGTAGTCCAGCCGAGAGAGGATTGTTGCTAGAACTATGGTTTTGCGGGCCTCCCATGAAAGAAAAGGGAGGAATTTCCTGAGAACCTTGAGTAGCCACATACAGTTTCTAAAAACGGAGTGAATCTGGGACTCAAAAGGTAGGTCATTATCGAAGGTGACTCCCAGGTTTCCAGCTGCCAGGGTTGGGGAAGGAGGTGGAGGTCCATCTTTGAGTCAGGCGACATGCCAACCCGGATTAGGGTTAGGCCCTCACATTATGATTTATGTTTTATCATGGATGCTTTGCAGTTGGCTTTCTTTGAGCCAACCTAAGACTGCTCTCATGCAATTTGAGAAGGCTACTTTGCGGGATTCTGAGTTGCCCTCGTAGGAAAAGACCAGCTGGGTATCGTCGGCATATGAAACTATTGTAATGCCGAATGTCTCAACCAGGGTGGCTAATGGAGACATGTACACATTAAACAATGTTGGGCTAAGTGCGGAGCCCTGGGGTATCCCACATTTTAGAAGTATGGCCTCGGAGAGGTGAGGTTTCATCCAGATTGCTTGTTCTCGCTCAGAGAGGAACGAGGTCAGCCAATCAAGGTCTGCTCCCCTGACACCACAGTCAGATAGGGGTGTAAAAGGATGTCATGGGGGACAGTAGTGAACGCTGCCCAAGGGTCCAACAAAATGAGTGCGGCCTTGTGTCCACGGTCTAGGGACAGTTTTAATGACTTAGAGACTTCCAGCAACGCTGTTTCAGTACTTTGTCTTGAACGAAAACCTGACTGAGAGGGGTGCAGAAGGTGATTAGATTCTAAAAACTCTGAGAGTTGTTTATTTGCTATAGATTCTAGAATTTTGGTTGCTGCTGGGAGAAGAGATATGGGTCTAAAATGAGATAGAATCTTACTATCTGCTGAAGGTTTCTCCAGTAGTGGGATGACACTAGCTTGTTTCCATAACAGAGGAACCAAGCCTGGGAGTTATTTAACACCTTTGTGTAAACAGGACCAATGACCCCTGTTATTTGGTTTATTATATGAGGGGGGAAAGGGTCAAGTAGTAATCCAGATTTGCATGATAGAAGGAGTCTTTTTAGTTCTTCTTCATTAGGAGGAATGGAAGACCTCAGTAAATTAGATGTGGTAGATTCGGGAGGAGCAACAGGAAGGGCATGGGAGGGCGATACAACGCAAACTCCAAGGTTAGTTTGTATTTGAATAATTTTATCACTTAACTCCCGACCAATCTTTGGGGTGAGTATTACTGAAGGGGCACGTGCATTGGCATCCATGAAGCGTGAAAAGTATGCAGGGGCCTGTGGTAATAGTGTTCAGGGGGCTGTGTTAAAAGTATGCAGGGGCTGTGGTAAAAGTATGCAGGGGCTGTGGTAAAAGTATGCAGGGCTGTGGTAAAAGTGTTCAGGGGTGGTGGTAAAAGAATGCACGGGGGCTGTGGTAAAAGTGTGCACGGGGCTGTGTTAAAAGTATGCAGCGGCTGTGGTAAAAGTATGCAGGGGGCTATGGTAAAAGTATGCAGGGGCTGTGGTAAAAGTATGCATGGGGCTGTGGTAAAAGTATGCAGTGGATCTGGTAAAAGTATGCAGCAGCTGTGGTAAAAGTATGCAGGGGCTGTGGTAAAAGTATACAGCGGCTGTGGTAAAAGTATGCAGTGGATCTGGTAAAAGTATGCAGGGACTGTGGTAAAAGTATGCAGAGGCTGTGGTAAAAGTATGCAGTGGATCTGGTAAAAGTATGCAGGGCCTATGGTAAAAGAATGCAGAGGCTGTGGTAAAAGTATGCAGGGGCTATGGTAAAAGTATGCAGGGGCTGTGATATAAGTATGCATGGGGCTGTGGTAAAAGTATGCAGCGGCTGTGGTAAAAGTATGCAGGGGTTGTGGTAAAAGTATGCAGGGGCTGTGGTAAAAGTATACAAGGGGGCTGTGGTAAAAGTATGCAGGGGGCTATGGTAAAAGTATGCAGCTGCTGTGGTAAAAGTATGCAGGGGGCTGTGTTAAAAGTATGCTGGGAGCTATAGTAAAAGTATGCATGGGGCTGTGGTAAAAGTATGCAGTGGATCTGGTAAAAATATGCAGGAGGCTATAGTAAAAGTATGCAGGGGGCTGTGTTAAAATTATGCAGGGGGCTATGGTGAAAGGATGCATGGGGGCTATGGTAAAAGTATGCAGGGGGCTGTGGTAAAAGTATGCAGGGGCTGTGGTAAAAGTATGCAGCGGCTGTGGTAAAAGTATGCAGGGGCTGTGGTAAAAGTATGCAGGGGCTATGGTAAAAGTATGCAAGGGGGCTGTGGTAAAAGTGTTCAGGGGGCTATGGTAAAAGAATTCAGGGGCTGTGGTAAAAGTATGCAGGGGGCTATGGTAAAGTGTGCAGGGGGCTGTAGTAAAAGTGTGCAGGGGCTGTGGTAAAAGTGCGCAGAGGGCTCTGGTAAAAGTGCAGAGGCTGTGGTAAAAGGGTGCAGGGGGCAATGGTAAAAGTATGCATGGGGGCTATGGTAAAAGTATGCAGGGGGCTGTGGTAAAAGTATGCAGGGCCTGTGGTAAATGTATGCAGCGGCTGTGGTAAAAGTGTGCAGGGGCTCTGGTAAAAGTATGCAGAGGCTGTGGTAAAAGTGTGCAGGGGGCTATGGTAAAAGTATGCATGGGGGCTATGGTAAAAGTATGCAGGGGGCTGTGGTAAAAGTATGCAGGGGCTGTGGTAAATGTATGCAGTGGCTGTGGTAAAAGTGTGCAGGGTCTCTGGTAAAAGTGTGCAGGGGGTGTGATAAAAGTGTGCAGGGGGTGTGATAAAAGTGTGCAGGGGGCTGTGGTAAAAATCTTCAGCGGCCGTGGTAAAAGTGTGCAAGGGGCTGTGGTAAAAGTATGCAGGGGCTGTGGTAAAAGTATGTAGCGGCTGTGGTAAAAGTGTGCAGGGGCTGTGGTAAAAGTATGCAGGGACTGTGGTAAAAGTATGCAAGTGGGCTGTGGTTAAAGTATGCAAGGGGGCTGTGGTAAAAGTATGCAAGGGCTGTGGTAAAAGTGTGCAGGGGCTGTGGGAAAAGTGTGCAGGGGCTGTGGTAAAAGTTTGCATGGGGCTGTGGTAAAAGTGTGCAGGGGCTGTGGTAAAAGTGTGCAGGGACTGTGGTAAAAGTATGCAGGGGTCTGTGGTAAAAGTGTGCAGGGGGCTGTGGTAAAAGTCTTCAGCGGCCGTGGTAAAAGTATGCAAGGGGGCTGTGGTAAAAGTGTGCAGCGGCTGTGGTAAAGGTATGCAGGGACTGTGGTAAAAGTGTGCAGGGGGCTGTGGTAAAAGTGTGCAGGGGACTGTGGTAAAAGTGTGCAGGGGGCTGTGGTAAAAGTGTGCAGGGGGCTGTGGTAAAAGTCTTCAGCGGCCGTGGTAAAAGTATGCAAGGGGGCTGTGGTAAAAGTGTGCAGCGGCTGTGGTAAAAGTATGCAGGGACTGTGGCAAAAGTGTGCAGGGGGCTGTGGTAAAGGTGTGCAGGGGGCTGTGGTAAAGTCTTCAGCGGTCGTGATAAAAGTATGCAAGGGGGCTGTGGTAAAAGTGTGCAGCGGCTGTGGTAAAGGTATGCAGGGACTGTGGTAAAAGTGTGCAGGGGGCTGTGGTAAAAGTGTGCAGGGGACTGTGGTAAAAGTGTGCAGGGGGCTGTGGTAAAAGTGTGCAGGGGGCTGTGGTAAAAGTCTTCAGCGGCCGTGGTAAAAGTATGCAAGGGGGCTGTGGTAAAAGTGTGCAGCAGCTGTGGTAAAAGTATGCAGGGACTGTGGCAAAAGTGTTCAGGGGGCTGTGGTAAAGGTGTGCAGGGGGCTGTGGTAAAGTCTTCAGCGGTCATGGTAAAAGTATGCAAGGGGGCTGTGCAGCGGCTGTGGTAAAAGTATGCAGGGACTGTGGTAAAAGTGTGCAGGGGGCTGTGGTAAAAGTGTGCAGGGGGCTGTGGTAAAAGTCTTCAGCGGCCGTGGTAAAAGTATGCAAGGGGGCTGTTGTAAAAGTGTGCAGTGGCCATGGTAAAAGTATGCAAGGGGGCTGTGGTAAAAGTGTGCAGGGACTGTGGCAAAAGTGTGCAGGGGGCTGTGGTAAAGGTGTGCAGGGGGCTGTGGTAAAGTCTTCAGCGGTCGGGGTAAAAGTATGCAAGGGGGCTGTGGTAAAAGTGTGCAGTGGCTGTGGTAAAGGTATGCAGGGACTGTGGTAAAAGTGTGCAGGGGGCTGTGGTAAAAGTGTGCAGGGGACTGTGGTAAAAGTGTGCAGGGGGTTGTGGTAAAAGTGTGCAGGGGGTTGTGGTAAAAGTGTGCAGGGGGGTGTGGTAAAAGTCTTCAGCGGCAGTGGTAAAAGTATGCAAGGGGGATGTGGTAAAAGTGTGCAGTGGCTGTGGTAAAAGTATGCAGGGACTGTGGCAAAAGTGTTCAGGGGGCTGTGGTAAAGGTGTGCAGGGGGCTGTGGTAAAGTCTTCAGCGGTTGTGGTAAAAGTATGCAAGGGGGATGTGGTAAAAGTGTGCAGTGGCTGTGGTAAAAGTATGCAGGGACTGTGGCAAAAGTGTTCAGGGGGCTGTGGTAAAGGTGTGCAGGGGGCTGTGGTAAAGTCTTCAGCGGTTGTGGTAAAAGTATGCAAGGGGGCTGTGGTAAAAGTGTGCAGTGGCAAAAGTATGCAAGGGGGCTGTGGTAAACGTGTGCAGCGGCTGTGGTAAAAGTATGCAGGGACTGTGGTAAAAGTGTGCAGGGGGCTGTGGTAAAAGTGTGCAGGGGGCTGTGGTTAAAGTGTGCAGGGGGCTGTGGTTAAAGTCTTCAGCGGCTGTGGTAAAAGTATGCAAGGGGGCTGTGGTAGAAGTGTGCAGCTGCTGTGGTAAAAGTATGCAGGGACTGTGGTAAAAGTGTGCAGGGGGCTGTGGTAAAAGTCTTCAGCGGCCGTGGTAAAAGTATGCAAGGGGGCTGTGGTAAAAGTGTGCAGCGGCCGTGGTAAAAGTATGCAAGGGGGCTGTGGTAAAAGTGTGCAGCGGCTGTGGTAAAAGTATGCAGGGACTGTGGTAAAAGTGTGCAGGGGGCTGTGGTAAAAGTGTGCAGGGGGCTGTGGTTAAAGTGTGCAGGGGGCTGTGGTTAAAGTGTGCAGGGGGCTGTGGTAAAGTCTTCAGCGGCCGTGGTAAAAGTGTGCAGGGGGTTGTTTTAAGGCAGACGTGGGTGGAGGGGGTGAGGAGGATGAAGGAAGCAGTGGAGAATGTTGATTGGCAGGGGGTGCATTACTTGTAATGCCCCCCCCCATGTCTTGTCTGAGGTTCGGCCAGGAGTTACGGTAGTGACGTGGGCTGCAATGATTCCTTTTCCTACAGTGATTTAGCCTGCTAGATTCTCTGGCCAGTAAAATTGGGTTTGTGATCCCGAACCCAGTAAACGTTTGTGCAGGATCACCGCACCGCTTGTAGCTCTGTGGAACGGATTTCCGCATAGAAATTCCACTCTGCACAATTGCCAGTTGGGGCCCATTTCTTTAATGGACACCTTGGAGGTGGGCTGGATAGGCAGAGAGTGCACCACGAGGCAAGAGAAGCAATGACAGAAACAAAGAAAGCCGACTCTACCTGTAAATGGCGTTTGGATGACCTGTGCCATTGAAGTGGGCGGATCTATTGGGGATGACGTTTACAGCTCCCATACTTCAAAAAGACAACTTTTCATGAATATAATGCTGACCTCAGGTGCATCTGGCTGGATGATATGGGAGCAGAGAGGGCCGCCTTTTCTGTGAAGCACATAGTGAAAGAAAAAACAAGCCTTCTCACTGCCTGAGAAAAATGCACATGTGCAATTGGTTCAACAGCAAATTTAAAGGCTGCCTGGGTGCCAATCCATTTCATGGAGTCATTTGTGGTTTTTATGGGGTCAAAGATTTATTGGTTTTGAGCGGTAACGTACGTGTGTTACCAGCTAAGTTCTGAAGCGTGTCCTTCAAATGGAAACGTATAAAACAAGGTTTGTACTAGATACAGTCTGATTGCTTGGTACTAAAAATATACATTTTAATGCACTTGTTTTCGCTCAAACAGTAAGGCACTGATTTAGAGTTTGGCGGACATGATATTCCGTCATACATGTGGCAGTTGTCCCGTCCGCCATATTACAGATGCATCACAGCCTATGGCACTTGCAATATGGCGGACGGGAGATCTATCGCATTCGATGAAGTACAGTGCTTCAGTCTCAGGCTAGGGCCTCATAGCACTACGCTGGTGTCTCAGTCACAGTGAAGACATGCTTGGCATACTCAGTGGAGTGTGTGGATTCATTCTGAGAAGAATGGATCCATACATTGTGGAATGAGGCTGTAAAGCAGTAGGTTTTAGAGGCAGTTCAGATAATGAACTGATATGTTTATGGTCAGACGAGTGAGTCTCAGGTCTGGTGCTGATGAGGAAAGGGCTGAATTCCACACAACATTGTGAAGACAATGGAGACAAGTTGTGCATTTTACAACACTTCTTCTAAAATGGTGTCTGGAATATATATGTTTAATACGCTCTGCAAATAATTTACGTGTGCAATTTAACATTTTACATATGCAATTTAACATTTTACAGATGCAATTTAACATTTTACATATGCAATTTAACATTTTACAGATGCAATGTAACATTTTACATATGCAATGTAACATTTTACAGATGCAATTTAACATTTTACATATGCAATGTAACATTTTACATATGCAATGTAACATTTTACAGATGCAATTTAACATTTTACATATGCAATGTAACATTTTACATATGCAATGTAACATTTTACATATGCAATTTAACATTTTACAGATGCAATGTAACATTTTACATATGCAATGTAACATTTTACAGATGCAATTTAACATTTTACATATGCAATGTAACATTTTACATATGCAATGTAACATTTTACAGATGCAATTTAACATTTTACATATGCAATGTAACATTTTACATATGCAATGTAACATTTTACATATGCAATTTAACATTTTACAGATGCAATGTAACATTTTACATATGCAATGTAACATTTTACAGATGCAATTTAACATTTTACATATGCAATGTAACATTTTACATATGCAATGTAACATTTTACATATGCAATGTAACATTTTACATATGCAATTTAACATTTTACAGATGCAATGTAACATTTTACATATGCAATGTAACATTTTACAGATGCAATTTAACATTTTACATATGCAATGTAACATTTTACATATGCAATGTAACATTTTACATATGCAATTTAACATTTTACAGATGCAATGTAACATTTTACATATGCAATGTAACATTTTACAGATGCAATTTAACATTTTACATATGCAATGTAACATTTTACATATGCAATTTAACATTTTACATATGCAATGTAACATTTTACATATGCAATTTAACATTTTACAGATGCAATGTAACATTTTACATATGCAATGTAACATTTTACAGATGCAATTTAACATTTTACATATGCAATGTAACATTTTACATATGCAATGTAACATTTTACAGATGCAATTTAACATTTTACATATGCAATGTAACATTTTACATATGCAATTTAACATTTTACATATGCAATGTAACATTTTACAGATGCAATTTAACATTTTACATATGCAATGTAACATTTTACATATGCAATGTAACATTTTACATATGCAATGTAACATTTTACATATGCAATTTAACATTTTACAGATGCAATGTAACATTTTACATATGCAATGTAACATTTTACAGATGCAATTTAACATTTTACATATGCAATGTAACATTTTACATATGCAATGTAACATTTTACATATGCAATTTAACATTTTACAGATGCAATGTAACATTTTACATATGCAATGTAACATTTTACAGATGCAATTTAACATTTTACATATGCAATGTAACATTTTACATATGCAATTTAACATTTTACATATGCAATGTAACATTTTACATATGCAATTTAACATTTTACAGATGCAATGTAACATTTTACATATGCAATGTAACATTTTACAGATGCAATTTAACATTTTACATATGCAATGTAACATTTTACATATGCAATGTAACATTTTACATATGCAATTTAACATTTTACAGATGCAATGTAACATTTTACATATGCAATGTAACATTTTACAGATGCAATTTAACATTTTACATATGCAATGTAACATTTTACATATGCAATTTAACATTTTACATATGCAATGTAACATTTTACATATGCAATTTAACATTTTACAGATGCAATGTAACATTTTACATATGCAATGTAACATTTTACAGATGCAATTTAACATTTTACATATGCAATGTAACATTTTACATATGCAATGTAACATTTTACATGATGCAATTTAACATTTTACATATGCAATGTAACATTTTACATATGCAATGTAACATTTTACATATGCAATGTAACATTTTACATATGCAATGTAACATTTTACATATGCAATGTAACATTTTACATATGCAATGTAACATTTTACATATGCAATGTAACATTTTACATATGCAATGTAACATTTTACAGATGCAATTTAACATTTTACATATGCAATGTAACATTTTACATATGCAATGTAACATTTTACATATGCAATTTAACATTTTACAGATGCAATGTAACATTTTACATATGCAATGTAACATTTTACAGATGCAATTTAACATTTTACATATGCAATGTAACATTTTACATATGCAATGTAACATTTTACATATGCAATGTAACATTTTACATATGCAATGTAACATTTTACAGATGCAATGTAACATTTTACATATGCAATGTAACATTTTACAGATGCAATTTAACATTTTACATATGCAATGTAACATTTTACATATGCAATGTAACATTTTACATATGCAATTTAACATTTTACAGATGCAATGTAACATTTTACATATGCAATGTAACATTTTACAGATGCAATTTAACATTTTACATATGCAATGTAACATTTTACATATGCAATGTAACATTTTACATATGCAATGTAACATTTTACATATGCAATTTAACATTTTACAGATGCAATGTAACATTTTACATATGCAATGTAACATTTTACAGATGCAATTTAACATTTTACATATGCAATGTAACATTTTACATATGCAATGTAACATTTTACATATGCAATTTAACATTTTACATATGCAATGTAACATTTTACATATGCAATTTAACATTTTACATATGCAATGTAACATTTTACAGATGCAATTTAACATTTTACATATGCAATGTAACATTTTACATATGCAATGTAACATTTTACATATGCAATGTAACATTTTACATATGCAATTTAACATTTTACATATGCAATGTAACATTTTACATATGCAATGTAACATTTTACAGATGCAATTTAACATTTTACATATGCAATGTAACATTTTACATATGCAATGTAACATTTTACATATGCAATTTAACATTTTACAGATGCAATGTAACATTTTACATATGCAATGTAACATTTTACAGATGCAATTTAACATTTTACATATGCAATGTAACATTTTACATATGCAATTTAACATTTTACATATGCAATGTAACATTTTACATATGCAATTTAACATTTTACAGATGCAATGTAACATTTTACATATGCAATGTAACATTTTACAGATGCAATTTAACATTTTACATATGCAATGTAACATTTTACATATGCAATGTAACATTTTACATATGCAATTTAACATTTTACAGATGCAATGTAACATTTTACATATGCAATGTAACATTTTACAGATGCAATTTAACATTTTACATATGCAATGTAACATTTTACATATGCAATTTAACATTTTACATATGCAATGTAACATTTTACATATGCAATTTAACATTTTACAGATGCAATGTAACATTTTACATATGCAATGTAACATTTTACAGATGCAATTTAACATTTTACATATGCAATGTAACATTTTACATATGCAATGTAACATTTTACAGATGCAATTTAACATTTTACATATGCAATGTAACATTTTACATATGCAATTTAACATTTTACATATGCAATGTAACATTTTACAGATGCAATTTAACATTTTACATATGCAATGTAACATTTTACATATGCAATGTAACATTTTACATATGCAATGTAACATTTTACATATGCAATTTAACATTTTACAGATGCAATGTAACATTTTACATATGCAATGTAACATTTTACAGATGCAATTTAACATTTTACATATGCAATGTAACATTTTACATATGCAATGTAACATTTTACATATGCAATTTAACATTTTACAGATGCAATGTAACATTTTACATATGCAATGTAACATTTTACAGATGCAATTTAACATTTTACATATGCAATGTAACATTTTACATATGCAATTTAACATTTTACATATGCAATGTAACATTTTACATATGCAATTTAACATTTTACAGATGCAATGTAACATTTTACATATGCAATGTAACATTTTACAGATGCAATTTAACATTTTACATATGCAATGTAACATTTTACATATGCAATGTAACATTTTACAGATGCAATTTAACATTTTACATATGCAATGTAACATTTTACAGATGCAATGTAACATTTTACATATGCAATGTAACATTTTACATATGCAATGTAACATTTTACATATGCAATTTAACATTTTACATATGCAATTTAACATTTTACATATGCAATGTAACATTTTACATATGCAATTTAACATTTTACATATGCAATGTAACATTTTACATATGCAATGTAACATTTTACATATGCAATTTAACATTTTACATATGCAATTTAACATTTTACATATGCAATGTAACATTTTACATATGCAATTTAACATTTTACATATGCAATTTAACATTTTACATATGCAATGTAATATTTTACATATGCAATTTAACATTTTACATATGCAATTTAACATTTTACAGATGCAATTTAACATTTTACATATGCAATGTAACATTTTACATATGCAATGTAACATTTTACATATGCAATTTAACATTTTACAGATGCAATGTAACATTTTACATATGCAATGTAACATTTTACAGATGCAATTTAACATTTTACATATGCAATGTAACATTTTACATATGCAATGTAACATTTTACATATGCAATGTAACATTTTACATATGCAATTTAACATTTTACAGATGCAATGTAACATTTTACATATGCAATGTAACATTTTACAGATGCAATTTAACATTTTACATATGCAATGTAACATTTTACATATGCAATGTAACATTTTACATATGCAATTTAACATTTTACAGATGCAATGTAACATTTTACATATGCAATGTAACATTTTACAGATGCAATTTAACATTTTACATATGCAATGTAACATTTTACATATGCAATTTAACATTTTACATATGCAATGTAACATTTTACATATGCAATTTAACATTTTACAGATGCAATGTAACATTTTACATATGCAATGTAACATTTTACAGATGCAATTTAACATTTTACATATGCAATGTAACATTTTACATATGCAATGTAACATTTTACAGATGCAATTTAACATTTTACATATGCAATGTAACATTTTACATATGCAATTTAACATTTTACATATGCAATGTAACATTTTACAGATGCAATTTAACATTTTACATATGCAATGTAACATTTTACATATGCAATGTAACATTTTACATATGCAATTTAACATTTTACAGATGCAATGTAACATTTTACATATGCAATGTAACATTTTACAGATGCAATTTAACATTTTACATATGCAATGTAACATTTTACATATGCAATGTAACATTTTACATATGCAATTTAACATTTTACAGATGCAATGTAACATTTTACATATGCAATGTAACATTTTACAGATGCAATTTAACATTTTACATATGCAATGTAACATTTTACATATGCAATGTAACATTTTACATATGCAATGTAACATTTTACATATGCAATTTAACATTTTACAGATGCAATGTAACATTTTACATATGCAATTTAACATTTTACAGATGCAATTTAACATTTTACATATGCAATTTAACATTTTACATATGCAATGTAACATTTTACATATGCAATGTAACATTTTACAGATGCAATGTAACATTTTACATATGCAATGTAACATTTTACAGATGCAATTCATCATAGTCCTCTTTCATTGTTTACAAATATATAAACACCTTCCTCGACTTCTATCTTCAAACTGCTTTCATTTCCCCATCCTGACCCTTTTGGTGTAGAGTACACTGCGTATAATGTGACAGAGAATGTACCGGGAATGCATAGGATGGGAACTGAAGTGTTATGCAAATGACCCAATTGTCAGGCTTTTGACAAGAGAGCTACACCTCATGTTACACAGAACGACATTCACAGGGCCACATGTACTAAGTGCCGATGCAAAGTCACACAAAGTGAAGCGAAGCAGCTCAAGGTCTGCGAAGGAATTTAATGAGAGCAAAGGTATTTTGTGCTGGAAAGGTACCCTTTTCTCTGTGCAAATAGTGCTTTGTACTGCTTTGCGTCAAGGGAGAGCTACCTGGGCGTGAAATGGGTGGATCACCACAAACACCCTTAGCTTTCGACACACTTTTGATCTACTAAGATAGTCAATCCTGGCTTCATGTTAGACACGTGCCCTTATTGAAGCAAGCACTAACTGGGATGAATGTTTTTATTCCTCCAAACATTTTACACTTTGCATGTGTGCTGCACTGTACAGCACACATCTAATGATTGGAATGTATTAAAACGGAGCTAGTTGTGGGGTTTTGTACCAGAAAGGTGTGCGTCCAGTACAAATCCTAGACAAGCTTTATACGGTGGTGCAAAGGTTGTGTGTGGCACTAGGCAACCTGTTTGTGCACCACTGCAGGAGATGACGGATTTGCAGACCAATTTTCTTCCATCTGAGCTGCGTCTTCCCCCTCACGCAGTGCAGCACTGCAAATTTCTTTGCTGCACTAAAAATGAATAAATCTGGCCATAGTTTGATTCAACATGCTGGTTCATCTCTTTGCAGCAACCATGACAATTTGCGTCTATTCTAATACCTACATAGTCAAACTCGTTGTCTCTCTCTAGGGTTGTTCTACTAATGTTAAAAGTGCGCCTTAGTTGGTGTACAGGTTCAAGACTGGGGATGGGTGGAACTAGCAGAGTTTGACACCGTGGAACTCCACAGACTTACATAAAAACTCAGCGAGATGCCACGAGTGGATGGACTTTTAGCGCTAGGAGCTTGTTCCGCACCATAAAATCAGTGCGAATGGCACCACGCAGCGCGCCAGAGGGCGCTGCTTCTTTCTGCCGCTCAAGGGGAAGCCTTCTCCATGAGAACAGGTGCGACCAGCCAGGACTGCTTGTGTTGAGAAAATCTCACCGGGTGGCATGCTAGTGTCCAGAGGCTAGGGGACATAAATTCTAGCTCACCACCTTAACGTTGGCGAGCCTTGCAGCAGTTAGTGGAGTTTTGCCAGAACCCCAATGGCAAAAAGCCGCCAGCGGAGAGGAATTTATCACCCACACCTTCTATCAAGACCTTGTATTTAATCTTGCTTGGGTTGATTATTAATGTCCTTCCAGAGCGGCGGTCTTTGAGCCATCCCATAGTGGATGCATAGCAATCTCTGTTACCAGATGAGTCAACTGTATACTATTAATGCCCACAAAATGCCATGGCGTCCACCACACAATAGGAAATAAGAACAGATGCCACGCGAACTACCTGCACCCCGGTGGCTGCCACCATGTACATGGTCTGGGCATCATATGTCAGGGTTTACAGGTGCCAGGCTGTCCTCAGACCCAGCCTTGATTCATACTCGGGGTCCTTGCTAGTAAAGCTCTGCTGATAGGGCACCCTGAAAAAAACTGGCAGATGTCCTGTCCGCCAATCTCGCGGTTCCACATCACCCCAGTGGTAGTTGGGGGACTCTGATGCTTTGGATTGAGAAGTCTTGTTTGCTCTCCGCTGGCAGAAATCTTTGATTGACAGCCCATCCAATACTGGCACTGAGCATCCTTTGGCATTGCCAGTGAAAGCCTGGGGGTCCGAACATGAAACAAAAGGATTTACCCCACACACTGGAGAGAACCCCTGGGTGTCAGGGCCATTGTTTTACCATTTAAAAACAGTGTCTGAAAAACACAAACTTTGCTTAGAGGGTGTATCATACATGGATCTCCATCAAATATATCTGAGCAGCGTCTCTGCTGAAGTCACTGAGATCTCAGTCTGCCTGGGAGATGGCAGTCAGTCTGTCCCCACATCCCTCCGCTGCCCTAGCAGACCGATAAACAAGCCACCACTCTCTGAGTGAGGGCCCCACTCCCCTGCATTGCCCATTGCCCATTGTCCGTCTATCTATTGTTCTTAATACTTTTAATTGCTTTTTTTCTTGTAGGAGTCTATTTCTGTTTTCTATGTCTTCGGATGCCTTTTCTGGTGGCAGCACAAGTTTTCACTTTTTTCTTGTTATTATTACACTACATTCCTGATTGACTGACAGCTGTCGCTAAGGTCGTTTTTGTACATTTCAGTCTGTGCTCCTCATGGGTAAGATGTTAGTGACGCAAGTCCTGTCAGCCTACTTCCTGGTGTGTCAGTACAACCCTGGGCCCTACAGCTTTAGATGAGCGTTGCTGTGCTGAATATCGCTTCTCGTGACATCATTACTTCCTTGGGCTCCACCTTCCCTTCTCCTTTCTAGCTCTCACGTGCATGGCAACAGTAAACAAAACGCAATAGGCCGATGCATGCAGCCCAATCTATGATTTGTCCGTCACTAGCTGCTGATAGAATGCGTTAATTAGTATCAAACTGAGGGCCATATTATCAAGAACGGGCGATAACATTATCGCTGCTTTAGCAGCAGGAAACTGCCGCTAAAGCGGCGATAAGGGGCTTGATAATATGTCCTATAGAATTCCAATAGAAGCCCAGGTTTGATGTCCTTCACACCAGAACCTGGGCTTCTATTGGAATTCCATAGGGCATATTATCAAGCCCCTTATCGCCACTTTAGCGGAAGTTTCCTGGCGCTAAAGCGGCGATAATGTTATCGCCGTTCTTGATAATATGGTCCATAATTGGTACTCATTTAACCAACTGAGAAGGATGAACGGCTGAGCCAGCTTGACAGGATTTGACACACACAACTCTATAATAGATGCATTAGTCCATGGTGGAATTTTATGAAGTGAGTCGAATTTGTGACTGGGTGCGAGCATGGTTAAAAAAATGTGACTCACCAGGGTCAGAACAAGGTCCCACAGAGCATTAATATGTGACCTCATGAAAGCCAGCGAGCAGGGATAACAGAACAGAGGGGAGTGAACCTACACCCTTCCTAAAGGCCTCAGGAAAGGTTTTTAATCTTAGTTTCAAGATGTGTGGAGGACCTAAATGAAAATCAGGACTCGTGTGACAATTTATTTTGGATATATCCCGCTTTACATTTTAAAATTGGTCTGCAGAAGAAAAACTCCAGCGAAAACAGTGCTCTGCGGCCCCCGCAGGGCCTCTGCGGCCCCTGCAGTGCCTCTGCTGCCCCCACAGTGCCTCTGCTGCCCCCGCAGGGCTCTGCTGCCCCCGCAGTGCCTCTGCTGCCCTCGCAGTGCCTCTGCGGCCCCCGCAGTGCCTTTGCTGCCCCCGCAGTGATCTGCTGCCCCCGCAGTGCCTCTGCTGCCCCCGCAGTGCTCTGCTGCCCCCACAGTGCTCTGCTGTCCCCGCAGTGCCTCTGCGGCCCCCGCAGTGCCTCTACTGCCCCTGCAGTGCTCTGCTGCCCCCGCAGGGCCTCTGCTGCCCCCGCAATGCTCTGCTGCCCCCGCAGTGCCTCTGCTGCCCCCCCAGTTCTCTGCTGCACCCGCAGTGCCTCTGTGGCCCCTGCAGTGCCTCTGCTGCCCCCGCAGTGCTCTGCTGCCCCCCCAGTGCCTCTGCTGCCCCCCCAGTGCCTCTGCTGCCCCCGCAGTGCCGCTGCTGCCCCCGCAGTGCCTCTGCGGCCCCCGCATTGCTCTGCTGCCCCCGCAGTGCCTCTGCTGCCCCCGCAGTGCTCTGCTGCCCCCCCCAGTGCCTCTGCGGCCCCAGCAGTGCCTCTGCTGCACCCGCAGTGCCGCTGCTGCCCCCGCAGTGCCTCTGCTGCCCCCGCATTGCTCTGCTGCCCCCGCAGTGCCTCTGCAGCCCCCGCAGTGCCTCTGCTGCCCCTGCAGTGCCACTGCTGCCCCCGCAGTGCCTCTGCGGCCCCGCAGTGCTCTGCTGCCCCCGCAGTGCTCTGCTGCCCCCGCAGTGCCTCTGCTGCCCCCGCAGTGCTCTGCTGCCCCCACAGTGCCTCTGCTGCCCCCGCAGTGCTCTGCTGCCCCCGCAGTGCCTCTGCTGCCCCCGCTGTGCTCTGCTGCCCCCGCAGTGCCTCTGCTGCCACCGCAGTGCTCTGCTGCCCCCGCAGTGCTCTGCTGCCCCCGCAGTGACTCTGCTGCCTCCGCAGTGCTCTGCTGCCCCCGCAGTGCCTCTGCAGCCCCCGCAGTGCCTCTGCTGCCCCCGCAGTGCCGCTGCTGCCCCGCAGTGCCGCTGGGCCCTGGCCCTCTTCCTCTTTGCATCTGACACCGGCGCAGGAGAGAAAGCGACGCAGACCCTCCCACCCATCCCATTGAGGAAGTATATCGAGAGGTGTACAGTGGGGTGTGTTAGCGGTAAGGAGAGCCCATAGATTGCTGTACAATGTCAAGGGGAGTCCTCCTGCATACTCCCTAGGCCAGCACTGAGGGGGAGAGACGGTAAGCTGACCAGAGAGAATGGGGACACCGGCTGGGGGCAAAGACGCTCAGCTATCCAAGCTAGGGCATGGGGCTGCTGCCTCTGGTTATACCCTACGAGCCCCAGTGGGCAGCCTGGTGTTGGAGGGGTGGGCCCCTAGGGTTGCGGACAAGGAGCAGATGGCAGGGGCTCACCTCTCAAGGATGCAGGTGGGTTACACCTGCGTGGTTCTCCCTGGGGGCGCGGGTCGGCAGGCTCCTTAGTGCTGGATAGGATAGGTGACCTTCGAGAAGCACATGGATTAGCCTGCTGTATGCTGACTAAAAATGATTCTGATATTTGCTTGTATTGGTCTTATGCTGAGATGATTATGCTTGTAAATATGATTATAGAGACTCGTGTTTTAAAGTTGATTCATGTTTTGATTTTTGTATGATTTTAGAATTGGAATATATTGTCATGTTTGATTGTTGATGACTTGAATAAACATGGCCACTTACACCCACAAAGCTTGCCTGTCAGTCACTGATTCGTGGGGTTGTCAGGGGTGGGATCAGGAGCAACCTGGGGGATCCGGGTTCTATGACTTGGAGATTTGCGTTGTGCATTTACCACGTTCCGTGGTGCAAGCATGCTGCAAGGCCCTCGTAAATATGCCCCTTAGTTTGGTGTGCGTGCAAATCCTGCACTGCCGATCCCGGGTGAGTTGCACTACTACTGCTGGAACAAGGCCAATGGAGGCACCAAGGGGTGAGGCGGACTGGCCTCAAGGGTCCTGTGACCTCAGAGACAAAGTCTATGCTGATCTAGGGTGTGCTGCTTCGTAGGCCTGCCCGACAGACTGGAGGTGAATTTCAGTATGGATTGTGATGGACAGGGCTTCAAGGTTAACCCACACTGGCCGCCGGTAGGGTCCACCTGCTGGTGCTAAGAGACCCGGGCTTCTATGGTCTAGCGGGGCCTTCTAAGGTCTAGTAGGGGAATGTGGTCTCTCAGGAGAGTGGTCAGGTGGACTGGTCATGAAGCCTGATTCCCCAGTTACAAATTTGGTAGCTCTGACCATAGTGCCACATCCTCTCCCCCTCCCCCCCCGGACACCTTTCTGCCCCACTGAGAGAAACTTGCTCTGCCTTCAGCTACAACCCAATTGTGTCCTGTTATAAACACCTGGATGTGACTCAATTCAAATTATGCACTGCCTGAAAAAAAAGTAGCAACATTGTGGAAAAAGCAAACACTCATAGGCAATGCAAGATTATGTAAAGCATGTGAAATGTAAGCAGGAACAAAATGGTACCCTTAACGCTTTTACACTCATTGTTCAGACCTCAATGAGTGTTTTTTGCCTCAAACATTGAGGACATGAATATAGGGCTCCTCCTGTACACAGGTGTGCCTTTGTTGCACTTGTGGACAGCAGGGAAGGGGTTAAGAAGGGCTCAGAAGATAAAGGGACTCTTCAGGAAAATCTGATCTGACTCACGGAAACCCACAAGGGCTCCTCCACATTCATGTCAGCCAGCTAGCTGCTCAAACATCAACATTATGTATTCAAGTATCCTGCAAAGGATATTTTTTTAACTGTCCGGCTTGGCTAACTCTCCTACCCACAAAAAACGTGAGAGAGCTCTTGAGAGTATAAGGCAAAATTATATTTTTATTCGGGAAGTGAAGGATACATTCAACTTTATTTTTTGTGGTGACACAATAGTATGTTAGTGATGCTGTAAAGCGTTGCTAAAAAAAATTCACAAACCTAAGAGGTCCCAAAGGCAAGAGCTATTGGCTTTGCCAATGCTTGTTTAGATATCTCATTTGCCTATTTGGGCACTTTTAATTTGGTGCCAGACATGGCCGAACTGGGAACCCAAAGCAGCCCTGGCAAATTGTGTCCATCCCCTGTACGGTGTGTTGCGAGCGAATGCAGCAAGCGTGCCTGACCACTACAAAGAGGACATGGGGAGAGGGTGCACACTCCGCAAGAAAAGTTTGGAAAAAATGACATATATGGTGCATTCTACAACACATTGTATTATGTATTCCATTGTATTAGCTTTTAGAGCACAGTAAATGATGACCTTACGGTGCACCTGGATGCGACAATCTTGTTAGGGTTCTTCAATGATTCCCTCACTATCACCCTCCAACACTGCCCCTCATCTCTCCATCGCCCCTCTCACATGTATTTCATTTGTTTTAAAGCGCCTCTCATACCAGTGTAGGGACTTGGAGCACTTTACATCATGCACACATACAGAGACAATGAATCATACATGTGTAAATCAGTGTTTAGAAAATGTTCTACAAGACAAAAGGGACTACAAGGTGTAGGATTCACATGCCATCAATTCTGCTTGGCATTTTTTAAGATCTGGAG
Organism: Calotriton arnoldi; assembly: GCA_963921515.1. Lineage (NCBI taxonomy): Eukaryota > Metazoa > Chordata > Amphibia > Caudata > Salamandridae > Calotriton > Calotriton arnoldi. The sequence continues at coordinate 5,639,036 of CAWUFW010000137.1, forward strand.
AAGCACAACCTGAGGATTCAAAACATAACACAGTGGTTAGATTTACTAATAAGAATGTATTTCTACCCAAACAAACCCATTTTAGCAGTATGAGGATAATGAAAGACTGGGGAAACAACATAACTTCCAAACCTGCACCAGGCAGTTTGCATGCAGCTCTCTGATGGCAGGTCATAGCTCAAGGTGCTAGATTTATTACGGTTGTAAGTTATGCACTGCAAGTAACAAATGGATCTCTGTGACAAAAGCAGTAACCCACTGAGCTCTGCACATTAAATACAGTTCTGTGATCTGTATGGTACACGTACTTTGCAGCAGGCATATTAACCCTTGGCGCTCAATAGACGAGTCAAAACTGGCAATTGACAATACTCCAATCTCTCTCCAACAGGAAAATGAACCATCAGAGACATAAATCTTGACTCTTTTATTGTTGCCTGAAAACTGCTGGGTTTACTAGGAACTCTGCAGTGATTTATGCGTTTTTGAGAGTGAGAAGTGAGTCATTGTGCTGGACAGCCCTGCTCATTTTGTTACTGGGGGCCGGTTTTGCAGCCCCCAGTAACAAAACCAGCCTCCCACCCCTCCAGCCTCCGGCCCGATGCCCATTACGCCAGTCCGGCCTTGGTACCTGGGCCTATTTGTTTTCACAGTCTGACCCTGGATGGAGTGCTCGGGTGTCACAGAACTGGACGCCTCAGGCTGCTTTTATGTTATATCCAGTACTTTAAATGGGCCGGTACTGTCCAGTACAGAGCACCAGCAGATTTTATTTTGATAGGTAGAGTACCGGCACTTCTCAAGACAGACGTAATACTTTTAATTGGAGAGTACCAGCACTTCTCAAGACAGACGTAATACTTTTAAGTGGAGAGTACCGGCACTTCTCAAGACAGACGTAATACTTTTAATTGGAGAGTACCGGCACTTCTCAAGACAGACGTAATACTTTTAAGTGGAGAGTACCGGCACTTCTCAAGACAGACGTAATACTTTTAATTGGAGAGTACCGGCACTTCTCAAGACAGACGTAATACTTTTAATTGGAGAGTACCGGCACTTCTCAAGACAGACGTAATACTTTTAATTGGAGAGTACCGGCACTTCTCAAGACAGACGTAATACTTTTAATTGGAGAGTACCGGCACTTCTCAAGACAGACGTAATACTTTTAATTGGAGAGTACCGGCACTTCTCAAGACAGACGTAATACTTTTAAGTGGAGAGTACCGGCACTTCTCAAGACAGACGTAATACTTTTAATTGGAGAGTACCGGCACTTCTCAAGACAGACGTAATACTTTTAATTGGAGAGTACCGGCACTTCTCAAGACAGACGTAATACTTTTAATTGGAGAGTACCGGCACTTCTCAAGACAGACGTAATACTTTTAATTGGAGAGTACCGGCACTTCTCAAGACAGACGTAATACTTTTAAGTGGAGAGTACCGGCACTTCTCAAGACAGACGTAATACTTTTAATTGGAGAGTACCGGCACTTCTCAAGACAGACGTAATACTTTTAATTGGAGAGTACCGGCACTTCTCAAGACAGACGTAATACTTTTAATTGGAGAGTACCGGCACTTCTCAAGACAGACGTAATACTTTTAATTGGAGAGTACCGGCACTTCTCAAGACAGACGTAATACTTTTAATTGGAGAGTACCGGCACTTCTCAAGACAGACGTAATACTTTTAAGTGGAGAGTACCGGCACTTCTCAAGACAGACGTAATACTTTTAATTGGAGAGTACCGGCACTTCTCAAGACAGACGTAATACTTTTAATTGGAGAGTACCGGCACTTCTCAAGACAGACGTAATACTTTTAATTGGAGAGTACCGGCACTTCTCAAGACAGACGTAATACTTTTAATTGGAGAGTACCGGCACTTCTCAAGACAGACGTAATACTTTTAAGTGGAGAGTACCGGCACTTCTCAAGACAGACGTAATACTTTTAATTGGAGAGTACCGGCACTTCTCAAGACAGACGTAATACTTTTAATTGGAGAGTACCGGCACTTCTCAGAAACAAGTAGGTATTCTGGTACAAAGTACCTGCATTTATATTTTTCTATTTCAAGCACTGATTATATCCTTAAAAAAGTTAACGGTATTTTTAAAAAGACGACATCCCTGAACATAGACAGAGCAGCGATACACATTTTATAACATTAAATAAAAGAAGGAAAACAGATGATAAGACATTAAAAGTTTTCTACAGTTATTCTTTTATTTTAAAGCGCCAAGGTTTGGGCGCGGCCTGCCACGAGTTCCACCCTGGAGTCTTTCCTTGCGGCGTCGTCAGTCTGCGTGAGCCCGAAAATAAAGGGCAGATGAGGTCAAGGGCGGGGCCGCCAATGCATCCTGATGTGACAACTTGTATTGGTCACAGTGGGGGGCAGGCAGGTAGCATCGTCAGTAAATGAGATGTAAATCATTGCAGCAGCGGGGCCATCATAGGTAGCCGTTTTCAATGCTGATTGATTGCTCCTACAGTGTTGCTGAGCAGGCCCCTGGCCACAGATACAGAGGGGAAGGGGAAGGGGGTCCTGGCAGCTGCAGAGGCCTACTCAATGTGCACCACACAGGGCTGGATGAGCCCCTAATATTTTTTACGTTTGGACCATTCCTGCCGCCCTGGGACGCATTTTTAAAATGAAGAAGTAGGGGAACGGACTTTGTTAAATTAAAAACGTAGGAGCACGCCGTGCCCTTCTGGTCCCGCCCACAGCGCACAATAGACCATGGGCTTGAGTTAGTTAACAGACATTAAGTGACTTTGGTAACAAAGGGCCCTACAGCACTTGTAATAAGGTGGGCGGGGTAGAGTCCGCTGTCAGCCAAACAATAAATCAATAAAGATTTTGTCACATTTTCCATCAACTTGACCCATTTTCCTTTATGAGGCCACGTTTGGCGCTGTCATGGCCGCAGCGGCTCCGCGCTGTCATGGCCGCAGCGGCTCCGCGCTGTCATGGCTGCAGCAGCTCCGCGCTGTCATGGCCGCAGCGGATCCGCGCTGTCATGGCTGCAGCGGCTCCGCGCTGTCATGGCCGCAGCGGCTCCGCGCTGTCATGGCCGCAGCAGCTCCACTTTCCACATCACTCACAGGGTGCAATGAAAGGCTTTGACTCGACCTTATGATGCCCTCTCACCCTTCGGTCCTGACCCATGGGTTTGAGAGGAGCAGGATGTAGTCATTTGCAAAGCTTGCTGATGGCACAGAATAAGGAGGGGTGGTCAACAACATGGCAGATAAATGCAAAATATTCACTAGTCCAGAAAACTGGGCTCAGAGGAGCGTTGTAGGTAAACACAGGTAATATATAGGCATGTGGGGAATTTACCACCCCACCCCAATTACCATCATGCCCCACAAACCCCTGTACCTCTGCCTCACTCATCCTTTGCACATTACACAAATTCACCACAGAAGGAGTGAGGCGGTGACTTGAGGGGTGTCACGTTATACATAAAGCCATGAGGTCCCGCCGTACCGGAGTCACTCAATCACATGACAAAAAAAATGAAGTGGTGGTTCGGAAGCATCCCAATAAAAAATAAAATACGTTGGCAGAGAAGAAGGCGGGCTGCACAGTGGAGGCAGGCGGCGCGACCAATCCTAGCTTTGTTTCCGGTTCAGAGCCCGCCTCCAGGAACGGGTGGCCTGTGCCCACTTCCCCATCCTGATCAGCCACTCACAAGAGAGGACCAAGGAAATGCAGCAGACTGTCCTGAAAGGGGCAGTGAGGGCTGAGGAGGGCAGTGCTCCACCTCTGGAAGACCTCCAGCGCCGGGTGTGGGATGGGGACCGTCCCGCGCGGCCTTGTTTTGGAGTGGGGTCAGTAGGAGGCTGAAGCCAGCAGCCTTGGGAAGCATCAATGTATAGGAGTGAGACTAGAGCTAGAGAAAGGGAGACAATGGGAACTGCAGATGTTGAGCTAATGTACCACGCAGATGAAATTAGAGATAAGGCAAAATGAGAAAGGGCAGAGGCTTGGTAAAACCAATTTAAGACTTCACTTTTTCCCCTCGAGGTTCTGCCTTCACAGATGTGGCCACTTTACGGGATGGTCTCCGGTCATTAATGGGTCCCACTGACGCCCAATAATATGCTGAGAGTCTGACCCAAACCTGAGATGATGACAAGGAGGGCGTTACCACCAGTTAACACCCTCAGCAGAGGGCAATAACAGATACTCAAGTATGACGACGAAAGGTTAAGATATAAATCCATAACTTGGACAAGTCTTTTAGCAGATTGAATTAAATAGATTAAAAAATTGGAAAAGAGGCGGCAGAGGTATTACAAAAACGCAAAAAAAAATCAACTTAAGAAACAATAGGCCTGGCGTTCAAATAATGTTTTATGGCGATATGTAGTATTCCAAGTCAATGGCGTGGAAGTACAGCACAGTACCCTGACCTGAGAGCTCCTGATTAAGTCCGGAGGGGGCCCCTCCATGTAACTTGCAGGGGGCCCCCTCAAGTTTCGTTACACCACTGGCCCTACCATAAAAAGACCAAATGTAAACGAGAACTTTGAGTATAGACACAGCAGAAAATATAAGAGACTGTTGAAGGAGCCGCAAATTGATTAGTAATAAAATAGAAGAGCAGCTACAAAAAGGAGAGCGGAAACATGAACATTCAAAATCAATCAGGGAGATGAGGACAGGACAGCACAAACCACTGAAAACTAAACCCAGAGAAAGAAAGGGAACAAGTAATGGCAACGCCGATATGTCTGACTTTTAACTGTAAGTGTCTCTTCAGTCCATGGTGACACTCAATAACTCATGATGCATGCACTCTGACCCTCAGCCCTGCACTCTGACCCTCCTCCCTGCACTCTGACCCTCCTCCCTGCACTCTGACCCTCCTCCCTGCACTCTGACCCTCATCCCTGCACTCTGACCCTCCTCCCTGCACTCTGACCCTCCTCCCCTGCACTCTGACCCTCAGCCCTGCACTCTGACCCTCCTCCCTGCACTCTGACCCTCAGCCCTGCACTCTGACCCTCCTCCCTGCTCTCTGACCCTCAGCCCTGCACTCTGACCCTCATCCCTGCACTCTGACCCTCAGCCCTGCACTCTGACCCTCAGCCCTGCACTCTGACCCTCAGCCCTGCACTCTGACCCTCAGCCCTGCACTCTGACCCTCAGCCCTGCACTCTGACCCTCAGCCCTGCACTCTGACCCTCAGCCATGCACTCTGACCCTCAGCCCTGCACTCTGACCCTCCTCCCTGCACTCTGACCCTCATCCCTGCACTCTGACCCTCCTCCCTGCACTCTGACCCTCAGCCCTGCACTCTGACCCTCAGCCCTGCACTCTGACCCTCATCCCTGCACTCATGAGCAGCAAGCTAGAGTCAAAGTACTGTTGTCTGGGGAGCAGCACAATGCTAAAAGGACACAAACATTTTTTACAAAAAATAAAAAAATAGAAAGAGGACCTACAAGGCGGCTGTAGAAACCTACAGGACTGTTCCACCAGCCCTGGCACGTGACGTAAGCACACTCAGTTTTGGGAGGCTGTGTGTGTGTTCAGGTAAAACACCATCACTCACAGCCCAATAAGGTCTCTAGCTGAAGTGCGACAACCCACTGCCCCAATGCTCCATGCGCTTATGGACAGAAACGGAATGTGAATGACACTGGAACAGACCGCTGCTCGAAGAGGGCTGAACCAAAGCCATTTTATGTATATGTCCTGTTAATGATTTATTTTACTATTACGAGAGTCTAGCAGAGAGCTAAAGCTGCGAGGCCAGACCTACAACACGTAAAAACACACACACAGCTAACCATTCAACTTTCAGTTACAAAGTTCCATCAAACTTACAGCCTTTATGACTGGCTTGTCACCATAACCAACTCATGCCTACTGTACTGAACATAAGCCTTTTGCAAGGTTAAACCATTACAACTATACATTTACAGTTGTCAAACCAATCCCTCCTAAGAAGGCATAACAGGAAATATCACAGCTTAAGTCTTCTGCCCACAGACTTTATCAAAGGGGCTCACCAACACCAAAACCCCTACCTACGAGGGGAACCCATAGGATTACATTTAATCCAATACCTGTCTCCCAGCTCCACCAACAGTAAACACAGTCCAACCGTAAGGGACTATTGGTTCTATCTCATGCTTTCCACAATCAATACATTGGGCCTGCTGCCTTCGTCAACCCTCTTCATAATAAACAGATCACGCATAGGGAGTCTTAGATAACTTTTCCCACTGAACCAAGCAGGGCCGGTGATGTTATCACTGGCTACTATAGACACCCAGGCCTACTGCACTGAGTATCCCTTCCCCCAAGGTACCTATCAGGCACACAGTCAGTCAATTACAATTGTGTGCAAAGTTAAAGTTGGCAAAAAAAATCCAACTGACCAGAGAGGGCTTAACAAGGATTCTCGCAATGCAAATATTCACCCTCGAGGGTATGTCGGAGTGGGCAGCCATCAGCAAAACCCTACCGAGTGTGGAAATCTCTGAGATTCCTTGGAACAAAATATGTATCTAGAGACACATCGTAATGTCAGCCCATCTGTAAAGGCTTTTAACAGTAAATAAGTCAAGCCTACTGCCATTCTTGTAATTTTTCATAAATAACAGATTATACATACATACAGCATCCTACAAGTGCCTCATTTCCAACAAGGCATAAAGCGTGATACATGCACTCTTTGTCAGTGGAAGGACTCAGGCCGTTCCCAATCAAATGCTGTAGTTTGGCAACTCAACATGTGGGTAGATCCAAGGACCCCCTTTCAGTACGCCTCTTAAAGCTCTTCTTCTGTTGATCACATAAGGTCTGGCAACTGCTGAACTGGCAAACCGCAGGGAAGACGGGGTCTGCCAAAGTGCTCTTCAAGAGCCAGAGATGGGAATTCCGGATGAAAGATTCACGTATCAGAGGGATGTGCTAAGTAACAATGGGACCAACAGCGAAAGAAAATGCCTATAAAGCTGTCATCCCCTGGTACTATCTCACATCACCAAAAAAAAAAACATATTGGTAGGGACCCGGATATAGGAGTGAAAGTAAAAAAGACAGGAGTATTTACAATCTGAGCTGCACCAGTTCCACTGATTCCTCAGGCTCTTCTGCTGAAGGCAGCACTTACAACACATCAGAAGATGCAAACAAAGGGTGGAATAAAAGCTACAGAGTTCTCAAAATCCGATTTTGTGCACACACAGGGGCATATTACCAAGCCCCTATCGCGTGACGTTGTGGTGGCGATAGGGTCAGCGCCCTATTACCAAGGCAGCGTTAAACCACATAATGTGGCTAAAAGCCACGTTAAGTGGCTTAACGCTGCGCTGGTAATAGTGCCCCTTTCACGCTAAACTTAGCGTGAAAGGGGCGTGCAGTGGGTGTTGCGGTGGGCGTTCCACCGCAACACCCATTCACTTCAACGCTGCCACCTATTATCAAGAGAGGCGATAATAGGTGGCAGCGCCGAACTAAAGACCAGGAAAATCCTGGTCTTAAGGTGGCGATACGAGGAGAAAGGCTTCATTTCTCCTCGTTTTTGCTTTTTCCATGTGTGCTGCCTTGTGCAGCACACATGGAAAAAGCAAAATGCCAAGGTTTGTTCATGTACAGGAAGGTGTCCCTTCCGGTACATGAACAAACCTTTTTTTAAAATGCCATTTTGTAACTTACATGTGTGCTGCATGAAGCAGCACACATGTAAGTTACAAAATGGCATTTTAGGTTTGTTTATGTGCAGGAAGGGACACCTTCCTGTACATAAATAAACCTCCCTGCTCGCAGACACCCTTGCACTCTGGTGCAAGGGTGCCTGCGTTGGCGTTAAGTCGTGAGACTTAGCGCCATCGCAGGGGGAAATGCCAGGCTGCACCATATCCTTGGTAATATGGTGCAGCCTGGCGCTTCCGAAGTGGCGATGAGAGGCGTTAAGCCAAGGAGGCTAACACCTCTCACCGCCACTTCCTAGATAATATGCCCCACAGTTTGTAAATAATCTCTCTCAGGCAGATCTAGACAAGCAAGTCACGTCACAGGGGTTTCCATAGTGGGATCAAGAGCGTCATATCCGTATAACGTTTTCAGGGCATTCATGCAAGGTACATTTACATGCATTGACTCTTTTATAACTTTATGCAGCTATCCTGACAATCTGGCATGTATCAGGCCTTCCAGGACCTATTGTGGACATCGCTGCCATACGAATCCAGAAACGAGTTGTGTTTGGAACCGGGTAAGTACTTGGAAGAGCACTTGAGATTAATATGTGAGATTACCAGTGGGACTGAGAAGGACATGTCCACTATTCCTACTGGAGGCATTCAAGAACCATTGAGGGATGCTGACACAGTGTGCTCCCGCCTCCTGGTATAATGTCCCAGAAAGCCAGCCTGAGTGCATTAACAAATACACCCATCTGAGTGTGCGCAGCTATCTTTTTCCTCAGGATGAAGGTCGGAGCCTGCAGCGCTGCATTTCTGTCACAGCAGTTTCTATAACTCCGGTGTGAAGTGCTTCTCGCAAAATTCAGCATGGATGATGTTTAAATAATAAAACACCAGCCTTATCATACTGTACCAGAGGCGCAGAACAACATCTGTAGTTAGTCTGGAGAGAAAGAGTTGTCTCCTACAAGCACAAAAATAAAACAAGGGCACCGTATTCTGATATGTGTGACCCTGGAACTAATTGTGCGGACCACAGGACAACAATGTATACCAAGAATAAATGAGTGTGTGTGGTCTATCATGAATGGTCCCTAACCCCCCCTATATCCTCGGACACAGGCATCCTCCTCATTGATGGCTGCCCTGCCCAGTTATATGTAACGTGATAATTATCCATTGGATGTGCGGACACGCGGAAATGTTCTGATCATATGTATTTATATATAGTCATGCATGGTTAATATTTATGGTGTTCAGTGGATGGCAGATTTTCTTTTGATATTTTCAGTTTTAGTTATGTTTAGAATATTTTGGATAAATATGTACTCACCAGTGTTCTATTACTATTTCCGTCCTATCTTCTATTATACAGTGATTTGCTGATAAGTACGGACCGGCTATGCACTGGATGTACCTGGTGTGCACACACAAGTTCCTGTTAGGACTGTTTCGCTAAGATGTGTTATGAGTATGCAATGGATAACAATGACATTAATTGGTAATTTATGTTGTAGCTTGACAGTGAGCAATAGCATACTGCGGTGCTCGTACATATGTTCCAGTATGATATACATGTCAGTACTAGGAAATAACATGACTGTGTTGTCTCTCTATTGCTACGATGGGTAAAGCTATTCTGTACATAGGATATACATTTCTGATATTCACATCAAAACGTTTTTGTACTGATCCGCGACGTCAGTTATGTTTAAAAAGTAAAATGCCAATAAAGATATTTAAAAAAAAAAAAAGAATAAGTGAGTGTGTGGCACTTCCTCATATTATATTAGTGCAAACCACCATTAGATAAGGGTGTTAAGTTAAAAAGAAAAGCTAAAATGGAGACTAAATGTCATCTCTACCACAGTCCTTTCCATTTATTTTTGGGGTATTATAAAGCGCTGCAGGGTCAAAGTGCGTTCACTTCAGAGCGCGAGCTAAGCTTTGTACTTCACAAAAAGGCAATACTGCAAAACGAAGAACGCATGTAATTAGAGCTTAGTAACATACCTACTCAAGATTCCTGGCATCTGGTGGGCTTTTTACACCTCAGGGGTAGATCGGGGTAATTACCCCATCTTCCCCTGAGGGGGAGGACGACTGTTGCCCCATTTAGTTGGGGTGGGAGCATAGACATGCCCATAGTGGGCAGCCCCCCACCCCTATATTTAAAAAAAATAAAAATAAAACTTTTCCTGGCATCCAGTGGACTTTCTGCTCTCACTTGGGGGCAGATCGAGGTAATTATCCCATCTGCCACCCAGGAGGGGCAGAAAGACTGTTGCCCCATTTACTTGGGGTTAGGGGCATGGCCATGCCCTTGCTGGGAAGCCCCCACACCTATATTTTTATATAAAAAGAAATCCCTGGTGTCTAGGGGGCTTTCTGCCCCCGGGGTGCAGACTGGGGGTATTCACCCACACCTGCACCCAGGGGGAAGCAGAAAGAGTGTTGCAATATGCATTAGAGGTGGGAGCATGGCAATGCCCTGGTGGGCAGCCCCCACCCCTATTTATTTTGTTTGAGAAAAAAAGTCCCTGGTGCCTATGGGCTTACTGCTCCCCGGGGGTTGAGGGAGCATATCGGGGATAAGTTACCCCAATCTGACCACCAAGTGGAGCAAAAAGACTTTTAAAATATGCATTTGGGGTGGGGACCTGGGGGCAGCTCCTACCCCTATATATTTTTTTATAAAAAAAGAAGTCACTGGTATCTAGTGGGTTTTATGCACCCCTCGGGGGCAGATCAGTGGTATTTATCCCCTCTGCCCAGAGGGCGGGGGGAGCAGAAAGACTGACAATTTTAAGGGGCACAAGCCCTTGTCTTGGGTCCCGCTTACCCTGTTGCAGGTGTCTAGTGGCTGGATCCCTGCTTGGGGATCACTTTTCTTCGGTGATCCCCAAGCAGGGATACACTGGGTGGGGTTATCATTAGAAAGGGGCGATCAAAGGTTCTTTAACCCACTAGAATCCAGAATTCAGCTGCCTTTTTATTCTAGATGCCAAGGTGTCTATTGGCTTTGTGGCCGAACCTGAATTTGTCTCCACAATGAATACGGCAAATCATGAGAATACACATAAAGGGAACCAAGCTGTGGAGAATCAACTACGACCAATCAAAAGCCCACTTGCCCAAACGGCGCCCCTCCCAAATTATTGAAGCATTTAAACCAGCTTGTATTTGGAGGCAGAAGGATGCGTCGACAGTCAGCAGGAGTACAACAAACCAGGAAGCGATGTGGGTGCTTGAACAATCCATGGCTTAAATGCCCCTTGCTGTGCCCCGGCCTGCCACCCAGACAGCCCCACTGATCCCTGGCAGCCCAATGGGCACCAAGAGCAGCTTCCCAGACATCTGGGAAAGCAAACACATTTCATGGATTTTATTTGATTAGTTATGCTACTGCTAAGATATATTTTGAGAAAAAAAGAATTTTAACAAACATTATCATTTGCAACACCAATACCTCTAAATTTAACCAATGCTAGGCGTATTGCATTGCAAATGCTTGTTGCGAATTGTGACACTTCCAGTAGACAGGATATGACAGAGCAGACCTGTCAGGCGTTCCTTATATGAGTTGTGAGTGTTGCAGCAGGCAGGAGATGGAAGACTACACCTGACAGGCGGTTCTTGTGTGAGGTGTGTGTGTTGCAGCAGGCAGGAGATGGAAGACTACACCTGACAGGCGGTTCTTGTGTGAGGTGTGTGTTTTGCAGCAGGCAGGATATGGCAGGCTACACCTGACAGGCGGTTCTTATACGAGCTGTGAGTGTTGCAGCAGGCAGGAGATGTCAGGCTACACCTGACAGGCGGTTCTTGTATGAGCTGTGAGTGTTGCAGCAGGCAGGCAGGCAGGCAGGCAGATTAGACCTGACAGGTGTGTCTTGTTTGAGCTGTGACTGCTGCAGCAGGCAGGAGATGGCAGACTACACCCGCCAGGCAGTTCTTGTGTGAGGTGTGACTGTTGCAGCAGGCAGGAGAATGCTGGCTACACCTTACAGGCAGTTCTTGTATGAGCTGTGAGTGTTACAGCAGGCAGGAGATGGCAGACTACACCTGACAGGTGGTTCTTGTATGAGCTGTGAGTGTTGCAGCAGGCAGGAGATGGCAGGCTACACCTGACAGGTTGTTCTTGTATGAGCTGTGAGTGTTGCAGCAGGCAGGAGATGGCAGACTGCACCGGACAGGCGGTTCTTGTTTGAGCTGTGACTGCTGCAGCAGGTAGGAGATAGCAGGCTACACCTGACAGGCGGTTCTTGTGTGAGCTGTGAGTGTTGCAGCAGGCAGGAGATGGCAGACTACACCTGACAGGAGGTTCTTGTGTGAGGTGTGAGTGTTGCAGCAGGCAGGAGATGGCAGAGCAGACCTGACAGGCGGTTCTTGTATGAGCTGTGAGTGTTGCCGCAGGCAGGAGATGGCAGACTAACCTGACAGGTGGTTCTTTTATGAGCTGTGAGTGTTGCAGCAGGCAGGTATTAGCAGATTACAGCAGACAGGTGGTTCTTGTGTGAGGTGTGACTGTTGCAGAAGGCAGGAGATGGCAGACTATCCCCAGCAGGTGGTTCATGCATGAGCTGAGAGTGTAGCAGCAGGCGGGAGATGGCAGACTGCACCTGACAGGAGGTTCTTGTGTGAGGTGTGAGTGTTGCAGCAGGCAGGAGATGGCAGACTACACCTGACAGGCGGTTCTTGTTTGAGCTGTGAGCGTTGCAGCTAGCAGGAGAATGCAGGCTACACCATACAGGCAGTTCTTCTATGAGCTGTGAGTGCTGCAGCAGGCAGGAGATGGCAGACTACACCTGACAGGCGGTTCTTGTGTGAGCTGTGAGTGTTGCAGCAGGCAGGAGATGGCAGACTACACCTGACAGGCGGTTCTTGTGTGAGCTGTGAGTGTTGCAGCAGGCAGGAGATGGCAGACTGCACCTGACTGGCGGTTCTTGTTTGAGCTGTGACTGCTGCAGCAGGCAGGAGATGGCAGACTACACCTGACAGGCAGTTCTTGTATGAGCTGTGAGTATTGCAGCAGACAGGAGATGGCAGACTACACCTGACAGGCGATTCTTATATGAGATGTGAAGGCGTGAACTCATAGGACATTCGAACCAGGAAACAGAAAGGATGAAGATAAGATGTGAGCGCATCACACCATCTAATGGTATAAAACTGTATCTATGAGGATTTATGAGACAACAACAGGACCCAACACTGGGTGGATGACAACATTGGGATATTGATCAAGCCCTGATGAAGTCCCACTGGAACCAAACGCGTTGGCTGGGCCGAATGGATTGCTTCTGTCAAATTGACATTTTTTAAAATAAAATTGGAATCAAAGCAACTTGCAAGACTCCTGAATAACTTTTTTTCATCATATCATGACAAATAGATCTATTGCTGGAGAACAGTTTAACCATCTGTTGATTTTGGAACAGATAATCCTGTATAGAATTGAACGCTCCTTTTCATTTGTTATTCTAGTTCCTGTATGATCTGTGAGTGTTGAAGCAGGCAGGCGATGACAGACTACATCTGACAGGCGGTTCTTGTATCAGCTGTGAGTGTTGAAGCAGCAGGCGATGACAGACTACATCTGACAGGCGGTTCTTGTATCAGCTGTGAGTGTTGAAGCAGGCAGGCGATGACAGACTACATCTGACAGGCGGTTCTTGTATCAGCTGTGAGTGTTGAAGCAGCAGGCGATGACAGACTACACCTGACAGTCGGTTTTGTATGAGCTGTGAGTGTTGCTGCAGGCAGGAGATGTTTGCAGTATGTAAGTTGTCCCACTTGCTGTCTTTGATTGTTCCTGTGTCTCTAATGGAGACGTCCATCCTGACCTTGTCCCATGAAGGTGACTCGTTGTCTAGGGGTCTCTTTAAACGCCCCCTAGTCTTGCCTGTCCTCCCACATGAGGACCTGGCTTCGAGGTAGAGGGGCGCCGAAAGAGGCTTCAGAAGGTTGCCCCCCAACCTTGGCTGAAGATGCTGTGATCCTGCCCCTCCCTCTGCCAACCACTCTGAGACAAGAGCTTAATCCGCTATTGAGCCGGCCGGGCGTTGGGGAGCAGGCTGCATTCAGTTTATTGACACTCAGATCCACACTGCTCTCTCATTAGCATACATTAGAGCAATCAAAGGCAATCTCTCACTCAGCTGTCGGGGAAGGATTATGTTGGACACAGGCGCCTGGGCGGGGGCGAGGAGCGTCGAGCCCCCCCATGGAGGGAGAAGAGGGCCCTGCTAGATGTGTGTAATGGAGGAAGATCCAGAGGCCTGTCAGGCTCAGACGTGATATGAATAATGAAACTGAAAGAAAGAACAGCCCTGACTGACACATAGATGCGAGGGGTCCCCTAGTGACGGCCAGCCACACCTGTGTCAGGTTTCACGTCAAGACACATCGTAGTTTCCCTCTTACTTCCTGAACTGTAGGGGTGAGTAACTTTTGTATTGCCTGGTGGAAGTTGCACCTGTATCACGATTATTGAGCCAGTCGCGGAGTTTGCTCGCTTTTCATACATTTAAGCCCTCGAGCAGCGTTGTCTCACAGACTGGCAATATGTCCTTGCATGTGCTTGTTGACACTGACCATGGGGGTGCGCAGGTGAACTATACAACTGTCTTCCCTGTGACTTTGAAGCTGGATGGATGTGCCTGACCTCTAGATGGATGTGCCTGACCTCTAGATGGGTGTGCCTGACCTTGTTAGGTCGTGTCTATCAGACTCAGACTGCTTCTAGCTGCTTGTAGGAGAAAGCCTCAAGTGAACCATTCTAGAAGCTTACATCAGTCTTAGAGCCCTCCCATTGCTTACTATTGGCTGGCTTTATTGTCAATCTCATTTGCTTTTTTCCTTTTACAATGACTTGCCTTCCTATTCTCATGTTTGTATCTCCCATGGAGAGTAGCCTCCGTACCATCCTTTTGATGAATAACTTGTATTCTTCCACTGCTCACACAGGGGAACTACTTTTTTCTTTTTCTTTCACTACTCAGTGAGAGTGCATGTTTTCTAGTTCTCTCCCTTGTGTGTGCCGCTTCCTGGCCACAAATGCCCACACCTTGTGCACGTCTGTGTTGTTCCCTCGTTCACCCTTGATCCTGCCCATTGCTTACCCCCACGGAGCCCCCGCTTTCGTTTTTATTAATAATTTTTGTTCCTCCTCCTGGGTCCAACCTCAAGTACCTCAGTTGTTCTATGCTGCTTTCTCCCACCTGCTCTCCCACCCAATCTTCCATTTTCCTTGCTCCCCACAGTGCCTTTTTTATTTTTAGATTATTTTACCTATTTTAGAGTGGCTGTCAGAAAACATTTGTTGCCAGGCTACTTCACCTTATAAAAAAGTGCTTTCATGCAAGTCAAATGTCATTCTTTTATTTACTGATCCAAATGGTCAGTAAATTAAAAAGACAACATCTGCTTAATTTCATAGGTGCATACATTGTCAGCGGCCATGCCACTGAGCCTTTATTTTGGAGAAAAAAAATATTTTGGCAATGTTGCAGAAAATAATCATTTTTGCTGACGCTATGTGGCATCAGCAAACATAATTGGCAAAGCCCGTAGGCCCAAAAGGCAAAACCTATTGGTTGTCAATGCTTATTTTTCTCTATGCAACTTCAAGTCCTATAAAAGCCCTGGTTTCCATGTGAAAGACCACATGCAGAGAACTTTGCAACCTATGGGTTGTAATTGTAGCTTGTAGCATTTCCAAGCATCACAGGGAGAGAAAAACTTATGTATAAATTTCCCTATTGCCTTGCACCTGATCTCATATAGGTGGCAAACTACCAGAATTCACCAGCTCCCTATGTTAGAGTCTGTTAAAGCATGGCAAATAGACCTAAAGAAACACTTAAAGAGAGGCCCCAGATTTTCCCGACACATAACTCTCTGACCAGTACAGGGGACGCAGGATATCGTCTGACTCAGCCCCAGCCTCACAGATTTCGGATGAACCTCCTTAATGAAGTCCCTTTAAATTCCTCAATTGGCCAATCGGACTCTACGTAAGCGGACCATGGCAGGTGTGATGTGGTGTGGGGTTTACCAGGGAAGAACTCGCTGTCTTGCGGAGAGCTTTAGCTTCTCCTGAGGTTCTGATTGCATAAGTGCTCGGACAGCCATGCCAGTCCCGGGCTGAGTGGAGAGGTTGATGTTTAGATAGAGGTGACACAAGTGGTTGGCCCTGAGAATCTACTCAATGACAAGCCATCAAAGTGTTTCACTAGGTCATGATTGTTATATTGGGCAGAACTGGTAGATATTAACCACAACCTTTGTGACTGAATGCCAAAGATTTGTGGTTTATAGTTTATATTAAATTCTCGGGGGAACAAATAATCTTCAGAACTTTCCACATAAAAACACATTTTTGGCAACAAAAAAGACTTTATTATGAGATTTAAATCTAATATCACCTATACTACCTACCCTGGTGTAAGCATGAGATCATTTGGTTATATGGCTGTATGAAGCACCGCAAACATGAGATCACTTGATTGTATGATGTAAGAAGTATCACAAACATGAGATCATTTGATTGTATGATGTATGAAGTATCACAAACATGAGATCATTTGATTGTATGATGTAAGAAGTATCACAAACATGAGATCATTTGATTGTATGATATAAAAAGTATTGCAAACATGAGATTGTATGAAGTAGGAAGTATCAAAAACATGAGACCATTTGATTGTATGACTGTAAGAAGTATCACAAATATGATATATGAAGAACCACAAATGTGAGATAATTTGGTATTCTACCCTTAAGAAGTGGCACAAAGATTTAGATATATGATGTAAGCAGTACCACAAACATGAGGTCATTTGGTCACATGATTGTAAGAAGTACCACCAACATGAGATCATTTGGTTACATGAGTGTAAGAAGCACCACAAACATCAATCCGTTGCTTATGGAGGTGACATTCTGCTGCTCTCTTGCTCAGGGGTTTTGTCTCTTGGGTGGATAGCCCTTCATGTAGCCTTAGGAGGTCCTGTGGGAGCCTGGAGCAAAGAGAGTTTGACAATGTCTACATTTATGCCACTGGCTTTAGGCAGTCTGGATGGAGTCAAATCCTTTTGCCATGGCAAGGACCATCAAAGTAAAGAACCACGCTGCAGAAATTCTGAGTGACAGTCTAGAAATGTCTCTGCATGGTTATTCAAGAAGTATTCAAGATGGGGGAAGGTATAATTAACCTGGGACTATTCCAGGTGATGTACAGCCTTGTTAATTGAGGGCTTCTTAAGGTGATGGGCAGCGTGATGGGTGGAAACATTTTCAAGATGGTGAGCAGTGTGATTAGTGGATTTCAAGACAGTGGGCAATCGGTTTGCTCGTGGATTTATCTAGAATACGTGTCATTGTTAGCCTACAACTATTCAAGAGGCCTCTGTACAATTAATCAGGGATTGTTCGGTATTGAGGGCAGCCTGATTAGTTGAGCACTTTAGAGGAATGTGGGCAGCCTAATTTATTGGTATGTGCACAGGTTTCAAAACAAACACCACATCAAGAATAGAGAAGAAGCTTCTCATAGCAGATTCATGTTAAAATCCCACTTCTTCTGAGTACTTCCCAGATGTTAGTTAGCCGTATGGTGCCTAGAAGTGGATTTTTGGTATAGGGTGATACTTAAGCATCCTTACTGACTTTCTTATTGTTGTCTTGGTTTTCTTCACTTTCATTTCTAACTTCGAACTCTTGGTGTTTTTGAATGAGATTAGTGAACCTCTCAGCTAGATCCTTGCCCTCAGAGCCTCTTAAAAGAGCGCCTTGGACAGTGGTGCATTCCTGGCACTTCCTCCCTTTTAGAAGATGCTCTCAGGGTTCTTTAAACATTCTCGGTTAAACTGACTCAGGAGAAACCAGGGTTCTGTGTTCACCTTCTCGGCCAACCATTGATTACTTTCCAGTATTACCTTTTTAGGGTGATTTAGAAGAGGGTATTCAGATGACAGGTGGTCTCTGGAGAGGGTGAGGCAAGCCTTATCCGTCTTCTGGTTGGTCCTGGCACCTGGAGTGCCTGATAGATGGATCTCTAGGGTTCTCAGCACCTTGAGACCCTCATGGGTGATTTGCCTCACTTTATAAATCCTGATTGATTGATCATATGGGGCCTGGATGTAGGGAGGGTTTCAATCTATGTCATGTTGGCCCTGCATTCACCTCTTCTAATCATCGAAATCACGTCTGGCGTCTAAAGGCCCTAGACCAGGGGCAAAAGTCCTTTGTTGTGGGGTCTCCTCTTTCCCCATTGGACAGCTCGAGCCTCTGGGTCTGCTCTGAGGGCAGAAAGGCCACAAGACCTCATGCAGCTCAGGAAGTCATGTCTTCTGCTGCTGGCTGTCTGTCCTTGCAGAGGCGAACATGCACACTACAGGCGGTGTTCATGCACACCACATCCAAGTGCAGACACACAACATACATGAAGGTGGAGTGGTAGACCCAAGATATGGGGGGATACATCATTTGCCTGAGAGAATGTTAGTAGACTCCTCTTCCAGGGTACAGGTAAAAAAAATTTAAAAAGTGTCAATCGCTAGAATCCGAAGTGCCGCACAGCTTCAGCCTACCCGTACCCAGGTTTGATGGGGCAGTAGAGGCCAGGGTACTTTTCATTGGTGCGTTATAAGGAGCACTGTTCGCTGGTGGTAGATTGTCAAGCACATTGAATGGACAAACGCTGGACAGTCCAGAAAACTTCAAACAGGAGGACAGTGGCACGGTTTTGGTTGCAATGCTAGGACCCCTGTCCACACACTCACTCACTTGGTCGGTAAACCTAAGATGTTCACAAGCAGGTTGTTCCCACCTTCATTTTTACATTTTCTTCCCTTAAATAAATCTTGTTTGCTGTCTCTCCCTGCCTGCAAGACAGCTTTCTCTTGCGTCACAGGAACAGTGACACGCTTAATAACGTCTGCAGAATAGAGGGAAAGGAGTGTGGGGCGGATCGAGAGAGCAAGTAAGAGAGTGCGGAGAGAAAGGGAGTCCAAGGGAGGGAGGGGAGATACTGAAAGAAAGAGACAGAGAGAAAGAGAGGGAGGCAGAATAAGAGAAAGAATCAACAAGAGAGCGAGAAAGAGATAGAGAAGCGAGTGAGCGAATGGGAGAGACAGCAAGAGAGAGAGAGAAAGAGTGAGCGAATGAGAGAGACAGCAAGAGAGAGAGAGAGAGAAAAAGAGTGAGCGAATGAGAGACAGCAAGAAAGAGAGAGAGTTAAAGACAGAGGAGAGAGAAAGACTGAGCATAAGAAAGAGATAAAGAGGGCAAGCGAGACAGAGTGAACTACCCACAGTGAACCACTCTCTGACTCACAGGCTTCAGTTCTGAGTAGTCCAAACACCATCAGGGTTTATATCAACAGAGTCTGGGTAAGTTCAGTGCAAATGTTTCATCCCACTCAACCTTGTCTGGTGAAAGACTTCTTGTTAAAAAGCAGCAGCCCAGAGATTGGCAGGCGGGGTGTGTTCTCACACCCAGCAGCCTGTGTGCTCGAGAGCAGGGATGAGTGAGGCCTCAGGCCCCAGAGCAAGAAGGGAGAAGACGGACAGACAGGATGAAGGAGGGAGGAAGCAAACTGCAGGAAATGGGTTATTTCATCTCTATCTGTGATGTGTGTGACTCTATTGTGCAGTCCTAGCTACAGGGCAAAGAGTGCTGTATACCAAAGAGGGCTCATACTTGGAAATGGGCATTATGGGGGCGTGGCTAAGCTCCAGGGTGGGGTTAGAATGGCGAGGGAAGAAAGTAGGGGTGAGGCTTAATGGCAGAGTCTGACCAGCTATGGGAATGGTAGAGCTTCTGCAGCGTCACTTCCTGTAAGTATTTGTAATTGCATCTATACAGCACTTGCTATCCCAGATGAGACGTTGAAGCGCTTTACGCCAGGCAGAACAATGCTCTGGAACCCAAAGCTAGTGTCTAGTCCAGTGGCACCACTTATTGTTGGTAGCTGGGATGAGTCCTGTGTGCTGAAGCGAGTCTGGCCCAGCATCCACTCCAGTTTACGTCTTCTAATTTCAAGTAATAGGGTCCGGTGTGTTGATTGGTGGGGAAAGGGAGATATGTGAGTTCATCACATGGTTGGTGGAGTTACTAGATTAGCTAGAAGAGACTAGTTAGTGTTTGGTTGCAGGGGTATGACTTTCCAATAAAAGGAGATGTTGTAAGCTATGCAATTTGCATAAATGCATTAATAGAGATTAAGGCAAACATGCATGTGACTTAGAGAAGATTGTCTTCAGAGACAAGAGGCTTGCAGATGATAAAAACGGAGAAAGCCATTTAAAGGCTATAAAACAGGGACGGTGACCATCAGAATCCTTTTTTCATGTCTGATTTTTTGTCTGATTTTATGAACACAGAGGAGGTTTCTTGAGCTAGTGATGGAGCAAGGACTCACAATGAGACTTGCTCGTAAGCAATCTTCTCACAGTATTAATTAATTTGTACTAAAACCTTGTAACGTCTTTATTAATAATGTGCAAACACAACATTTTTATCCAGAAGATGCTTGCCTATGTGTTTTCCACTAATAAGTAATCCTCGTCTAATCCAAAATGGCCGCTAAAGCGCGGGAACTCAACTGCGCATGTGTCAACCATGTCAGGTGGTATGACGTCTTTTCTTTGCTTGGAGGGAATCTTTTGCTTCTGCGCAGTGTGTGCTAAAATGGCTGCTTAATGTTCTCACATGCTAAAGCTTTCGCATTGCTGCAATTAATAATGTGGTATTCTAACGCTACTAATGCGGGATAGACATCTATAATTAAAAGGGAGTAGAGTAGAAGTAGGTGGTATACAGTGAAAACATGTATTTTTGATTTTAATATGTTTCTTCTTTGATTTTCTATTAGTTCATAAAGGGGGCCTGGGTTGACTAAACGGCAGCTCAAGAAACCACGTGATTGCGCATACGCCCTGAAACTAACAAGGCAAAGCGATGAAGTCAACTTGGAAGATGTCCAAGGACATGACCCGCTGATCACCTTCACAGTTCATCTGAGATGTCCTACAAATTGATACATTTTGTATACACTTTGTATTAAAAATTGTTGTGAGACAGGTGGGAAATAAAGCAAATGTATTAATTGAGAGGGGCGGTATTTTAAAACAATGGGCTTAAAGAAATTGAACTAAATTGTCATGGTGTGAGGATCAACCCCCTGTCCCTGTCCAATCAGAAGTAGTGGGCCCATAATTTTGAAACATTAATGGGAGGTACCTGGGTGTAGAAGGGTATAATAGATATAGAATTAGCTAATTAGTTAGCTCAGCTTAGGAGTGCAGAGCGTTGAGGCTGTCAGCTTTTAGGACCACAGAACGAGCTGATCGATTGCAGACTGAACCGCTGTCCAAAGAGAGCCTGAGGTGGGGGCGGCGGATTCTATTAGAAAGAAGACAGGGAAGAATCGAGGAGGAACGAAGTGTCAGAGAGGGGAACGACGCAGGCGTCGTTGGTAGAGAGGTCACCTGTCCTGTCTTGAACCTGGTCCGGAGGTCTTTGGTCTACATCTTTCTTGGGACCCTTTCCAACTCCTTGGCCAAGGGGTTTGGTTCTCACACTTTTAGGTAACTATAAAGCGTAATCTTTAGTGTGCACTGCTGTCTCTATCTTCTTCTTTCTGAGGGACCGTCATTCATGATTAATAGGTGATTATATAGTGTGCTTCCTCCTTGATATGCGATTAAGTGCCATGTGGCTTGTATTTTACTCTGCTAAATTTTTAGATAAACATTTTAAAACTTCCTGAGTCAGTGGTTATTTCAGGTGTTTTGTGACATTGTATTTGTATGATCTCATTTTATCCCCAATTCTCAAAGGTCCATTGGTAAGTCATTACTCTTCAATCAGAAAAGGTGATTGGTAGCATGGATTTTGATAAAGAGTACAACTGATTCCAACCAGCGGTGATTATTAGTTAGCGTGAATGAATGGGCCCAGGTGAGTATTTTGTGTATGAATGCTTGTTGCTAGTAACCCGCTGGATCACTAGCATGCCGTCTGAGGATGCAAGACTGGAGAAACATTATTTGCACGTGAAGATAGTGTTATACTTGGTACTTTGGAAGGCGTTAGAGTAAGGTGAACCGTCGTCCCACTGTTAGGTTACCACTAAATCACTTCAGCAAGGAAAGCTGAGGCGCCCAGGAGGTGGAAGATTACAATAATAGCTGGACACACATATTGAAAGGGATTCTCCTAACACTGGAGTGAATGTTACTGACGTTCACCCTGACGTTTGTCGCACAGTCTTAATTATAACGCACAGTGGGAGCCATGGAGGATGCAGCTGGTTTGACACGGCACACAACAGAGGGTGAGGACAGCTTTCCCAGACAGTGGAAGTGTATTGCCCGCATTTAGGGGGCTGGAAATCCAGACACTGAGGTGAACTGACTCTCTTTAGAAATTCAGCAAAGACTTTGCTGTCAGGGGGCTGCATGTTACACTTCCTGAAGTGCTGCCCTTAGATGGTCGGGGGGGGGGAGCAGTGGAACTGCAGACTCTGTTGTGCAAGGTGAAGGGGACCCTCTAGGTGAGGCCGCCTCTCTTGTATTTCTTGATCACACTAGCAGTTCGGCTCATGATAGGGAAGTGCTGAAACATCACATCTCTTTGTGCTGCTGTTGTGGTTGCTACAGGCCAGAGACCACCCTGCTACACCCACAATATTCTCTACTAATCTGTACCTCAGCTAAGCTTTCAGGAGCAGAAGAAATCATAACATTAAATAAGGGAAACATCTGAAAGTCATTTAATTTTTTAAAACCTAGAGGCCTCCAACTGACAACATTGGGAGTAAATGACAGAAGCGTCAAAAAATGAATTTATAGTGCAGTGAAACCACTAGTGGGAAAGCGCCTACTTTTCCATTTCTAACTCTGAGAAAGTTCAGCGCAACCAATCAGATCCATGCTCTAAGAGCCATCAGTCTAAACAAAAGTAAGTCACTCTCGTATTGAATGTTTTAATGATGTAATTAACACTCACGTATCCACACTCCACTCACTCCAATATCCAAATACTGAACTTAATTACATGTCAAAATGTCTCATTTATTATAGTATAAAAATGTATTCATTAAAATCTTTATAATAGTATCCTAAATGACACATACATGGCTTTATACTTGTTACAAATAACATTTCTTCAGATAAAGCTCTACTTTGTATTCCATCAGCATTAAAAACACAATTCATACATTTCCATATATAATATCACTATAAAAACACCAAAATGTCACATTCAACATGCACAATTAACTACATAGTTTCACCATAATAATACACAGAGAAATCACGAGAAAATTCTAGGGTTCTCGGTGCAGCGTTTCGGTGGAAAAGACTTGATAGACACCACCTTCTTCAGGACAGAAACTTTTTTTGGACAACAGAAATCTCTCTGCACTCAGTTGTTCTACGGCCACTTCCTGTTATTCAAGTTGTTTGGAGAAGGTTTTGAGGATGTATTCTTATATTTTTATCCTTGTTTCACCATTCAGGAGGATTTCATTTATTCATTTCACTTAGCCTCTTCCACGTGTTTATTGTAGGATAAATCACTCTATATGTAGTCCTTGTACCTCTTTCAATATAAGGTCCCTATTCAATCTCACTTTGTTAGGGTAAGGCCGTACCTATGGATACTTGGCCATAGAGCGATACGGGTGCACTTCGTATGCCTTTCCGGCGTAAACTATAACATTCCTCGGCTTTCCCGTCGTGGCTGTCAAATGTTTTTCTCTTTTTTTCTTTAAGAGCTATCAGAGCAGCCAATCAGATTCTAACTCTAAGGACGGTCAGAACGACCAATCAGATGCATACTCTGAGAATGATCAGTGCAGCCAGTTAGATTTGCAAGCGCCACAGCCTGGACCCATGGAGTGAAGGGAGATAAGTTATATTATAGGAAGCAGTATTTGGGAAATTCTGATTCTTCTAGTAATAGGGCTTACCCACAGAATTGGGATTCTCATTTGCACAGTTTTTTCCGCAACCATTAGGTTTTTCAAAGACACATTTCTTTAGGCAAAATCTGGATGAATGGGCCCACAAATTAATAGTATGGAATTGGGACAAGACCTGCAAAAAGTGGTGTGGAAACACCATTTACTGCAGTTATTCCCTATTCCCAAGAGCCTAAATTGTGATAGTGTGGTAATACAACATCCTGGAATTACTCACTCCCTGGGATCAAAGGTCCCTGGGAAAAAATAATGTTCCATCTTACTCAATCTAGTCTTGTGAAACACCATGAACTGTTCTCTCTGTTCTCGATCCTCGACTGGAGACCGAGGAAAAAGAAGTGAAATGATGGATCCGTAACAGGACACAAAGGCGATGCTGTTCAGAGGTACGAATGAGCAAATCCCGGTTTGGTTCTGCACTAGCCAAGACTAGGGTTTGGTGTCCCAACAACTGTTGGGATCCTGTAGGGGAAAGAGTTACCATCTGGATTGCACTAAACAACCTCTCTGCAGCTCTCTAAAACCAGACTCAAGACTCTTCTTCCTAAACCCTGGCCTTTTAACTACTTTGTGAGATGATGATTGTGTCGGCAGTCAAGCGCCTAGATATGGCTCAGTTCTTCAGTGCGCTAGGCAAACGTTATATTTCTTTATCCATTATGTTATTTTATTCATGATGTATTAGTTATGAAGTATGAAATCTATTTTGAATAAACAAATTATAAATGTTATTAATTTTTAATAATGTAACAATAAATTGTATTGCATTTTAATAACATATATTTCTACAATATTTTTTAAATGCCAAATTTATTAAATATGTTATAATGAAATAATTAATATGCACTATTTTTATATTTTTTTTTACATTAGTTTATATTTAATTGTATTTTAAATACGTTTGTATAATTGAACAGTGTTTCATGTGAGGTTTTATTTTAAGTCTCTACCTCCATTATTTTCTACAGGAGGATGTTGCAGGACCAGTGGTTGGCCATGTGTAGTGTTGAACTTACTACAAAGGTGTAAGTTACTACAAAAGTCCAGTTTGTGAAAACCTGGAAGTAGCAAACTTACTCAAAAGGTGAACGTACTCAAAAGTGCAGTTTGTAAATCAGACCCTGACATCGGGCCCTATATTCATGTCTTTACTTTAACAGCTAGAAACACTGATCAATTTCTGCACAATTACTGTAAAAAACATTATGGTAATCGGTGTCAGTGACATAGTCTTTGTTTACATTTCACATTGTTACTTAATCGTGCATTCTTTAAGAGTGTGTACTCTTTCCTCAGGTTTCTTAGTGCAGCATAATGCTCTTGTCTCCTGCGTACTTTGAACTGAGTCGCTTTTATGTGTCTCTGTGTTCAGGTTGGTGGTGGTTGTTTATAACAGGCCACGATTGAGAACTCTAGAGTTGAGGCTGAAGGGAGGCAGTGCCAGTTTCTCACAGTGACTATTAGGGGGTCATGAAGTTGTTCAGAATACATGTTCATTCAATCCTTGGCCTCTCTGCAGATCACACAAGCATTGGTCAAGAGTGCAAGTTTTAATTATGATTTTATGTTAAAGTCTTTGAAGGAGGTGCATAGCAATCAAAATACTTGTAAGGAGAAAGTAAAAGCAGCTAATAAAAATGGGTTGATGGAGCAGCCAATAGGAGGAAGCAAGTAAATAAATACCTGTGCAGGTGGTAATCTTTCACCCAACCCAGGTTTTAGAGAATCGCAGGCATTGGGAAACCTGCCCCTTCCTCTGTGTTGACATTAGCCTGCAAATGTCTGTGAGTTGGAAACTGCATATGGGGTACACTTGCATGGAGCTTCTGGCGGTAGTGCTGGTGTGCTGGATTGAGGAATCAGTTTGCGATTAAAGCACATGAAGGGGGAGAGTGGGGTGAAGTTGGTGTGAGGAGCCCCCCAAGAGTCAGCTGAGATGAGGTACAAGTAGGGTGACCAACTGGCATAGCTGCAAATTCAGGACAGTGAGTTAAAAATTCAGGACAAAGGGTCAAAATTCAGGACAAAAATTCAGAACAGAAGGTCAAACTTCAGGACAGAAATTTGGGACAAAAGGTACGTTTTCAGACACATCAGAGGAGGTTGTACAATAGTGCATAAGTAAGTAAATAGAGAACCAACATAAGTACACGTCAAAATAAGTTTATATTAAGTTGAGACAATCGTGCACCTCACCGTTTTGGTATGTGCACAGCTTTGAGCAACTGTGCAGGTCTTTTTGTGGTATTTCCTATGATATTTTGTTTACAGTTTGGGGTTCCTTTGAAGTGTTGTCCCACCCACACTGCCGGGGATGCAGAGGCCTTCAGCCTTCATTACACCCCTTCACCAAAGACCTCCCTCTGCACAGATTCCCTCACTATCAACCTCCCATGGTGCCCCTCATCCCTATATAGACCCTCGCTCATGTGTATGTCATTTATTTTACAGTGCTGCTCAGCCCAATGTAGGGTGTTCAGCGCTTTAGCTCACACACTTATTGTTCAGAGACAATGACTCATATAAGTATGTAAATCAATATATAGGAAATGTTACTTAAGACAAGGAGGGCTACAAGGTGTAGGAGTCACATGGCATCCATAGTGGTAGGTACTATATGGAGGGCAACAGGAATTATGCAGCAGGAAGGGCCAACTTATGCTGCAGGGTTGACTAAATTATTTGGCAAGAAAAGGGAATTTATGCAGCGTAATGCTGCAAATTTTCTCATAGTATTACCATATTATTTTCTCATTTTTGCACATTTTAACACTTTCTGGTCATAGGTTGCACCTCATTAGTACCCGTATAACACCCAGATATAGTAATATGCAAAGGAAGGTGACCAGTCAACCTTTACAAAGGGCCTTTGCGACACGTCACTGCCTTTTTAGTTATTTTTTAACCATTTGAGGTAGAAACTGTTTTTAAATTAGAATCTTCAGATATATTCAGCTAATGATGGATTATGTGGCACATGCAGCAAATCCATAACCATGGGAAAACTGTTGAAGCCGCACAACTGCATAATTCCAGTGACCCCGAAATACAAACTGAGGATATAACACATAACATAGTGGTTGGGGTTGTCTTTACAATTATTATACAAATGAATACTTTGCTCTGCATGTTACACTTTGTGCTTTACAAGAGGCGCATTATGCCTCTATGCTTCTTTATGAGTCAAAACCGGGATTAGTGAAAACTCAGATATCTCCAAGAGATACATTAATCACCAGAGTTAAATAGACATTTTTAGGTCGAGCCTCGAGTAGCGCGCAAGCGCTGCTAGAGGCGAAGACTTTTAGTAAGTGACTTTCAGAAGCAGTCCAAACGCTCGTGCGTCGTGGCTGGCCTTTTTGGGATGGGTACGCGCGGCAAACATGTGTTTCCAATTATCGTGCCCAGACGCGGGCGCGATAATTGTAAACACATGCCGGCAAAAGGCCATGACGCACGAGCGTCTGGTCAGCTGAGCAGGCTGTCGCGCTCCCTCCTCCCCCCCTCCGCTCCTCTGTGGTGCGCGCGCACCACGGTCTCGCCATAGACCTGCGGCCCCTTTCTTTGCAAGTGTTCATTCATTGTCTGGAAGCTCAGATAGGGGACATTAAAAAAAACACAGAAATCGCGCGTGCAAAAAAAAAAAAAGTAAACTCGACAACTAGAGACGCTCTTTGTTCAGTGCGTTGGGAAAGCAGGTCAGCAGCTGCCGAGAGAGCTCCCCACTGCTGCTTCAGCCGGCACTCTCTGCCGTTTACTTTTGCACTTTCAATAAAGGAACCCCTCACTGTGCCCAGACCGAAGTGGATGTCCGAGGTTCACTTACAGCTTGCTCTTGGACCATGGTTGTCACAACAAGGAAGAGAGCCCAGGAGAGGGTCAGTGCAAGCATCAGCGATGCCTCTTTGTGCCCACGTCTTAATAATTCAGCGGCTAATGACAGAGTGGATTGAGCATCCCGGTACCCTGAAATCCCTCCCCATCAGAGGTATCATCGGTGCCTGGGCCCGCCTCCCACGTGGACTCTCCCCCGCCTGTTACATTCGGGGCTTTGTTGGTCATTTCCTAATTCTGGGGATCTAATCAAGCAGCCCATGCCGCCCGAGTACAGGCACTGCCTCCCCGGGACAGAAGGCCTGTGTTTAAGCTGCACACTACCTGTCTGGCATCCCACAGCTCGGGACACTGCGGCATTTATGGCCAACACTCCAGCGTACACCTGAATTGTCGGTCTGCAAGAATAAAACGCTGGCTTCCAAGCACAATTACCAAAAACAGGTAGGATGCTGAAGACCCGGTCTCACAGAGCCCCCGGACATGGGGGTAGGGTGATCAATAAACACGATGCACTGCTGGCCTGCAAACCCCGTCTGGCGAGCCAGCCAGCCCGCTGCGAAGCAAAACAAGCATTGGCATAGCCATAGGTCTCGCCTTGGAACCTCATAAGTGTTTAGCCATGCAACAATTGATGTTGTTGCCCCAAGGATATTGTGCTGCATAACTAAATACTTATAAGGTCCCAAACGCGAGACCTATTGGCTATGCCAATGCTTGTTATTATGGCCCCAAAATTGCAGGCGCGCAAAGCACTCAGAGGTCTTTGCCTTTCATCCTGTGGGATATTTCAAAATGTAGCTTAGTCCTCCAGCACGGCTCCTCCACAAAAGCAGCATGCTGTGCCCTAGGCCTATGCAGAGGACGGCACGCCACATGCTGTAACTACACAAGGGCCCATTGCAAGGGAGTAGCCAGAAAAATAAAATACACCCGCTATATATGGCACTAAATTAAGGAGCACAGTGAGCTATACTGGTCTTTCCTTTTGAAGTCTGTGAAAATTGTTCCCCTGATGAAAATTTGCAAAAATAATGCAAAATTATGCTTTTTACAGCAGGAAAGAAACTTGGTCAAAAACTGCATTATCCTATATTGACGTTTGTCTTTTATTCTTTCCGTCTTTTCATTTTCTTTCTTTCCTTATGTTCTTCTTTCTATACACCTTTGTTCTCTACTTTCTTCTTTACATCCTCCAATCAATTTTTCTTTCCATCTTTGTCTGTGCATCCTTTCATTTCGTCTCTCATTCTCTCTCGATTCTTTAAATTCATATTTCATTTTCTTTTCATATTTCCATATTCCACATTAACATTAATTTTGTGTTCCCTTTTTTCCATTTGATCATCCTCTTGTCCTTCCTTCCATTGTTAAATCTAAATCTTTCTCTATCTTTCCAGCTTTCTTTTATTATTTGCATTCTATTCTTCCTTCGCTTTCTCACTCCATTTGCCTTGTATTCTTTTTGATTTACCATTATCATAATTTCTCTTTCTGTCGCCGCTTTTGGCTACTTCGGCACCCCCAGCCCCTCTGCACTCCTCCCCCCCCCCCCCACACACACAGCTGCAACACAGTGATTATTCTTGCTTTATTTATTTGTTTGTTATTCTGTCCTGTGCTGATGTGCGAGTCACAGATCAAAGTTAGGAAGGGCCATGAAACACTTATCTGACCAATGGGTGCTTCCCTACACCTTTGGCCCATTGTCATTCTTTAGGTGATCATCAGCCACATCAGAATGACAATGGGGCTGTCCACAGACTGAGCGAGGTCGGGAGGGGCTGCCTCAGCCTCAGAGAAGTGTGACCTGGCTCCGATTGTCACAGGGGAACAGCACAGCTTGCTGCCATCCCCAAAATTACGGACAAAAGGCGTCCGTGAAAGAAATGCTCACGGACAACAGGCAAGGGGCCCAAATAACGGGCAGTCTGTGAAATTTACGGACCGTTGGTCACCCTAGGTACAAGACAATCTAAGAATCGCACATCACGGTGAAGGCCAAGTCGAATCCCCCCGTCCCTCCTCCCCACACCCCGCTTGGAGGAAACGGTTAGGTCTGGATCACCTACTTTTCCCAGAATGATGGGAAGGACAGAGGAATTGACTCTTGCTCTGGGGGCTGCACACCTGGGAGAAGACCACCCTACACACATTCCTACTGTAGAAACAGTGATCTAAGGACACTCGGGGCCATATTTATGGCAAAGTAACGCAGCACAGTGCAGCAGGTCACGAGGGCCGGACTGGGAACCGAAACCGGCCCTGGCAAACTGCTTGGCAGGCCCCCCTGGGGGGAGGGTGGGGGTGCGGCCGAGCTGTTCTTTGGATTTCCTGACTACAACAGTAGGGCATTGCCCAGTGAGAGTGCATGTCCTACACCTCAATCAATGACGGTTGCATAGTGCATACATTTTATTGGGGGGGGGGGGGTAGATTTTTTCTACTCCACAGTTTTCTCATGTATGCCCCTTATTTTGCTCATCATTACTGCTGGTTCGCCACGAAGCCCACCAGTATCCGCCATTATGCCTTGTGCAAAAACTTGGCAGTCTGTGCCGCATCTGATGTATAGCACAGGCGGCCGAGCATCACTCATGAAGTGGACCAATCCCTGGCAGCGTCTTATAACCATGGCAAGAGGACATCTCTCATACTGTCCAAAAATCCTATGCACGCGCCTGACCACATGATGAATTGGCACTGTGTAGAGGGAGGCGGGAAACGTCCTCTGACAACATCCGAGCGTAACATGGCCGCCGCAGAGTCCAGCGGTAACGTTGTGGCTGGCAATTCTTCTCTGTGACTGGTCCACCGCTGGGGTAAAAGATGCACAAATAATGGGTATGAACATTGCTGTGAGGATTTCACACTTAAATTGCATTTAATTACCCTGTAATCGCGGAACTAATTACCATGGTTAAACTTCTACACTTACACATTTGATTTACATTTAAAACATTTCATTCAGTCAATGAAGACAGAGTTAAACAATGTACGTATGCAGTGTATCTGCTCTGTGTGTGCTGCTGTGCATCATATCACGTGACCACACTCTGTAGGGACAGCTGTGAATAGCGTAGCCAATCAGAGCGCTTTAACAATGCTGCCGTTGGCCTGTGTGCTGGGTTCAGTTTCAGGGGAAAGAAGTAAAGCGAGACCATTGGAGAGGCGGTGCTAATTACAATCATGTCAACATGCTGCTGGTCAGTAAAAGCTGTTGATTGTCCTTCTACTCATTAGACACCATCTGAAGAGTGTGTTAGCCGCAGCAGAGAGTAATAATGGTATTTAAAAATACCAGTGCTTGGAAATACATAGACGGGACTGGACACTGGTGATGACGACGATGATGATGATGATTATGGTGCTGGTGATGGTGATGATGGTGATGATGATGATGATGATAATACCATTTTACTGTGGTTAAGTGGTGATAAGGAACACTTCACAGGTTGAGGTAAGGGAGCAGTTCAACTCCTTAAAATATAATTCGAGCTTTGATTTGACACAGAAATCATTAACCTTTGTAAAATAAAACATAACACTCTGGCTAACACACAGGAGTCTAACGTGTAAACATAACACTCTGACTAACACACAGGAGTCCAACTTGTAAACATAACACTCTGGCTAACACACAGGAGTCTAACGTGTATACATAACACTCTGACTAACACACAGGAGTCCAACTTGTAAACATAACACTCTGGCTAACACACAGGAGTCTAACTTGTAAACATAACACTCTGGCTAACACACAGGAGTCTAACGTGTAAACATAACACTCTGGCTAACACACAGGAGTCCAACTTGTAAACATAACACTCTGGCTAACACACAGGAGTCCAACTTGTAAACATAACACTCTGGCTAACACACAGGAGTCTAACAAGTAAACATAACACTCTGGCTAACACACAGGAGTCTAACTTGTAAACATAACACTCTGGCTAACACACAGGAGTCTAACAAGTAAACATAACACTCTGGCTAACACACAGGAGTCTAACGTGTAAACATAACACTCTGGCTAACACACAGGAGTCTAACGTGTAAACATAACACTCTGGCTAACACACAGGAGTCCAACTTGTAAACATAACACTCTGGCTAACACACAGGAGTCCAACTTGTAAACATAACACTCTGGCTAACACACAGGAGTCCAACTTGTAAACATAACACTCTGGCTAACACACAGGAGTCTAACGTGTAAACGTAACACTCTGGCTAACACACAGGAGTCTAATGTGTAAACTTAACACTCTGGCTAACACACAGGAGTCTAACATGTAAACATAACACTCTGGTTAACACACAGGAGTCTAACTTGTAAGCATAACACTCTGTCTAACACACAGGAGTCTAACGTGTAAACATAACACTCTGGCTAACACACAGGAGTCTAACGTGTAAACATAACACTCTGGCTAACACACAGGAGTCTAACGTGTAAATGTAACACTCTGGCTAACACACAGGAGGCTAACTTCTAAGCATAACACTCTGGCTAACACACAGGAGTCTAACGTGTAAACATAACACTCTGGCTAACACACAGGAGTCTAACGTGTAAATGTAACACTCTGGGTAACACACAGAAGTCTAACGTGTAAACATAACACTCTGGCTAACACACAGGAGTCTAACGTGTAAACATAACACTCTGGCTAACACACAGGAGTCTAACTTGTAAGCATAACACTCTGGCTAACACACAGGAGTCTAACTTGTAAATGTAACACTCTGGGTAACACACAGAAGTCTAACGTGTAAACATAGCACTCTGGCTAACACACAGGAGTCTAACAGGTATTCAATGGAAAATAGTCTGTAATGAGTCAGAAAATAAGCACAGAGGTCGCCGTTTCAAGGGATCAGAGCTTTGCCCTAGATTAGATGCAGCGTGAAACGCTTTTATCCACACATTTACTGATAATTTTTATACAAATTCTTTCAATGCAAGTAGATGGAGGCAGAACCACGTCTCTACTACTCTCTGAAATCCTCGCTTCATTGTGCCAACTTCAGGCCGTGGCTACGCCATGAAATGTGCAGTATACTAGAGTTCATTTAAAATGTGTCTAAATGTTCAAGCACGCTAAGGCTTTAGTGGTCTTCACAAAGGTACAAAAACAACATCTCAATAGATGGGTAAAATGTACAGCACATGCGTAGGTGCACGAGTGGTAGCATTTCATAACAGACACAAAAGCAACTCAAGCACATATGCAGGGGAATGCACTTTCTCATCTTTTACTGCCCAAGTCACTGACTGCCCCTGTTTTGGGAGGCAGCACTTGGCCATGGGTGTAAGAACCGTTGAGGGTGGGGGTATTTATCCCCCCTCCCCCAGATTCTGGAATGAGGCGGACGAAGGGTACATTAATCCCCTCTCCATATTTTGAAGTGGATTACTGAACACGACTCTCTGAAGCCCCCCAGCACAACAGCCAAGCATCTCTGAAGCACTGTGACATGTGGAGCCATCTCCGTGAGGGCTGTATGACCTCTTTGTTTTGTTAATTATTTAATTGCTGTCATTGAGGTGCTCGGCTTTTCTAAAAACTGCCCTGTTTGCCAAGCCAGGGGGTCAGTAGTGGACGCTAAGGCAGGAGATGCCAGTTTATATTAATGTTACTGCTGTCTTATTTGAAAAACACACGTCCTTTAGCAACTGCATTACCTTTCGTAATCTCTCGCTCAGGCTTGTTGTATCCCCCTGAGTCCTGATGATGGTCCTGCCATTTTTATTGGGATCGAAACGTCATTGACTTTAAAAGCACAGACCTTACATGATTTTTTGAGAATTTGTTCTAAAGGGCTGTGCTGTTCTTGTGTTTGTTGATACACTTGTTGACCAGAATTTATCACTTGAGTGTATCACCGCTAAAGAGAGACCTGAGCACATTTATTTTGCACCATTATTCACTATGCTGCAATGTGTCTTGAAATTGTTTTTCATAAACTCCTTTGAATACATTTTTTCCTCGCATCAGCTGTGGCTGTGACTACTGGGCCTTTCAGGTGGCCAGTTATCAGTAGCCCCACAGCAGATGTGACAGTGACCTCAGGGGCTCTCAGGTGGACAGCCCAGTGCCCCCTTAGCAGTTGTGGCAGTGACTACCAAGGCTCACAGGTGGCCAGTCATCAGTGGCCCACAGTAGCTGTAGCGAGGACTACCAGGGCTCTCAGGTGGCCAGTCATCAGTGGCCCCACAGCAGATGTGGCAGTGATTACAGGGGCTCTCAGGTGGCCAGTCATCAGTGGCCCCCACTGACCTCTAACTGAACTGGCCCAGCTGTTTAAAGATGCGCTTCCACATAGTCTGCTGAGCACACACAAATGTGACAAAGAGATAGCGCTCTCCAAGCTCACTCGCTTCAGTGAACACATAATGCATTAAACACGTTTATGCAACAATGAAAACTTAACAACTGGTTAATTATAAAATGCAGCCACCTGCGTATAATGCGCCTAATGCGTTCCTCGAGGCACAGTGGAGCTCAGCAGCTCATTCCAAACCATCACACTTTATATTAGTGCTGCAACAATCAGGAGTTCAAGGGTCATTTACAGTCACCTCCGTAAACAAAAATAAAACAAATATTGCTAAAATATAAATTAGAATTTAACACAGTTATTGTCTTTGTCAGCCAATATCGTGATACATAGTAATATGACTGTCCCCCTCCTCATCCCCATCCCCGGTTTCCCCCTCCCCTTCCTCCACCTCAACCCTCCTCTGACTTCTCCTCGTTTGACTCCTCCTCCTTGTCCCCTCCTCCTCGTCTGACTCCTCCTCTGACTCCTCCTCCTCCTCATCTGACTCCTCCTCCTCCTCGTCTGACTCCTCCTCCTCTGACTCCTCCTCCTCGTCCTCTGACTCCTCCTCCGAACGGAAGAGGGTGTCATATGGAAAAAAGGGCTCACGCTCGAACATTGCAATCGTTCACTTTCTGCTCCTCCTTTTATTTAGAAGAATATGTCATGTTCTAATAGCACCTTCTGCTTCGGGCGATACTGGCTGTTAAATGCCCTATCTCTCTCTCTCTGTTATATGCCTAGAACCGACAGCGGGCATTTGGCACCCGGGATTGCCCCACCAGTGGGTACGGTATATTATTATCATCATCATCATCGTCATCATTATTATTCTTATTATCATCATCATCATCATCATCGTCATCATTATTCTTATTATCATCATCGTCATCATCATCATCATCATCGTCATCATTATTCTTATTATCATCATTAATATGACTATTATTGTTAGATTTGAGTGAACCGGTGAGCTGGAGGCACGCTAACCACGCAGCGTCTAAGTCTGCACCGATAGGGCCTCCTTAGCGAAGTAAAAAATGAATTACAATTTGCATTTCATATTTTATTTTATTTGTTATACAAATGTCGTGACTGTGAACACGGCCTAGAGGCATCAAAACATCGTATAAGTTTAACGCATGTAATAAAACAGTAATATATACAATATAAAAAAATCTATTTAAATGCAGTTTACAGCAAAATGAAAGTGTACAAGGAGGAAACCCCTGAAATCGTTTCCTATAGATTTATACATCCTAAGACATTAAGTTTCACTGAAATGTAATCTAAGGAAAGGACATTTCCATAAAGATCAGGTGATGGGAGAGTTGATTAGCCCAAGAAGCCCGTAGTCGCACAGCGGGTCTGAGATACTTTGTTTACAACACACATGAACCAGCGCGGACAATGTCAGGGGCACAAGAGCACAAAGCTCCGCCTCCCAGCAGGGTCACTTGTAGCCACATCGTATCGCTGAGAGGAGCGCGGCTCACTGGACCCCTCTCTGCCGCCAGACAGCCAAGGGAACAAAGTGACCCGTCTCTCCGGAAGTGGCGGCTCCTCCGCTAAGGCTGAGGAGCCTCACCCGACTGCTTAGAAGCAGTGAAACAAAGGAAAAATAAAATGATAATAACTACGCTATTATCATTTTATTTAGTCCTGCTGCGGCAGCTCGGCGGGTCCGGGCGGGGCTGCTCTGCTCACAGAGCAGGGCAGGGTAAGAGTGAGCACACTGAAGTTCGCATGAATGTTTGGCCAGCCGTCTCGGGCCGGCCAAACAGTCATGCGCACTTAGCATGTTCTCTACCCAGGCTGCATTACAGCTTGGGTGGAGAACATGTCTAGGCCCCCAGTTCCCGTCTGAGCGCCGATCCACAGCACTCAGACCAGTCACGATGCTGCATTGCAGTGTTGTGATTGGCTCAGGGGAGCCTGGATGTGCTTCCTGTTTGGCGACTTCAGCCAGATGCGGAGGAGAGACGACGCGGGACAGATGCAGCAGGAAGTATGTGCTTTTTTCTTTTTTATCTTTTTTAGACCCTCTTACCCTCCCCTCCCCCTGCCCCACCACCCCAGATCCGTGTAGCCAAAGGAAGTAGATCTTAAAAATAGTTTATTGAGCTGCTAAGGCAGGGACTGTCGATTTGGACAAGGCTCACCCTGTTAAAGGAAAGACAGGACTCACCCACAGAGTATGGACAGTCACTCACCTTCAGTCACGATACATGCGACTCACCCTCAGAATAAGGACAGTCAGTCACCCACAGTAAGGATAGATGGGACTTTCCCTCAGAGTAAGGAGAGCCACTCACCCTCAGTAAGGACACGTGGGACTCATCCTCGAAGTAAGGACAGTTACCTTTAGTAAGGGCACATGGGACTCACCCATAGACTTAAGACTGTCACAAGGAAGAGAGGACTCACCCTCAGAGAACGGACAGCAACTCACCCTCAGTAACGACACATGAGACTCACCCTCAGAGTAAGAAAGGTCAGTCACCCACAGTAAGGATACATGGGACTTACCCTCGAAGTAAGAACAGTTACCATTAATAAGGACATATGGGACTCACCCTGATAGAGTAAAGACTGTCACAAGTAAGACAGGACTCTCCCTCAGAGTATGGACAGTCACTCACCCTCAGTAACGACACAGGAGACTCATCCTCCGAGTAAGGACAGTCAGTCACCCACAGTAAGTACACATGGGACTTATCCTCAGTGTAAGGACTTTCACTCTCCTTTGGAGGAGACATGGGACTCACCCTCAGAGTAAAGACAGTCACTCACCCTCAGTAACGACACATGAGACTCATCCTACGAGTAAGGACAGTCAGTCATCCACAGTAAGGATACATGGGACTTATCCTCAGAGTAAGGACTTCCACTCACCTTCAGTAAGGACACATGGGACTCACCCTCGAAGTAAGTACAGTTACTTACCCTTAGTAAGAACATATGGGATTAACCCTGATGAAGTAAAGACTGTCTCAAGGAAGAAGGGACTCACCCTTAGAGTATGGACAGTCACTCACCCTCAGTAACGACACATGAGACTCACCCTCTGAGTAAGGAAAGTCAGTCACCCATAGAAAGGTTCCATGGAATTATCCTCAGAGTAAGGACTTTCACTCACCTTCAGTAAGGACATATTGGACTCACCATGCGATGCGGCGAGTGCAAGGTAAGTGGTTTTCTTTTTAAAAAAATTTTTTTCCCTCGTTGTCGTCTGTCGAATTCCTCCCCACCCCGCCCCACCGCTCTTACCTACATGGGCTGCTCCTGGCTCCAAGTACTGCACAGAATTTCTATGGAAGACCAAAGCAGCATAATTCTGAAGGACTTCCAGAACATGTATTTATAGACATTGGCATGTGTTTCACAGGAAAGTAAGCAAACCTGACCAAACCAGTGAAACGGCAAAGGAGCTTCCTGATATTCAAGATGCCACAAAGAACAAAAATAAAAAGAGGACTTTAGACACTGATTCTAAAGAAGATGACTGTACTAAGACTAAGCACAAGTGTGCTGCACATTTTACTCTGGTAGCAGCACTCCAGGTACGTAGTCCTGTTAACACTCTGTATTAGTACTCCAGGTACCAAGTCCTGTTAACACTCGGAAGCAATACTCCAGGTACTTAGTCCCATTAACACTCTGCAGCATTAGTCCTGTTAACACTCTGTAGCAGTACTCCAGGTTCTTAGTCCTGTTAACACTCTGAAGCAGTACTCCAGGTGAAGGAAGTGGCCCGATTAGGGCAACCCGGATCACTCACGACCACCTCTCAGCCTTCCAAACCAAATGAAGAGTGGGTCAGACAGTAGAGAATACAAACCAATATCTGTTTATTCAGAGTACACTCAGAGCGGAGCCCGGTCTGCCCAGTCTCTAAGGAGTGCTGCAGAGGGACCAAAGTCCACAAGCATAGAGATACATTTAGTACATTTCGTAACTGGGCTAGAACACGCCCATAGTGGAATTTTCCAGGCAGGTGCTGTAAAGCAATGCAAACGAGAGAAAAAGCAATCTCAGTACTCATATCTTACAAAGTTGAAGAGTCCAAGGCCACTGCAGGCGGGCCCGTCTTCAGACAAGTGGGAACAGGCCCATATCTAGTGGGAAAGGTATGCGCTAATAAGAACAGTCTATTCATTAGTGAAGCAAAACCCAACCTTGGAGAAACAAAACCTAGCAGAGGCCGTTTCTCAGAAATAGCAAAGGATTCGTTTCGATCATGATTTAAAATGGCGCCTACATAGAAATGGCGCCGCGAATGCTAACATACATAGAAGAATACGCAGACATGAATTTTTCCATTCTAACAGACCCTCCTTTTAGCATCAGCTAAACATTTTCTATTAAAATAGCAAAGAACATACAAATCTATACGATCATAAGTGACCTTTTTGGAACACTCCATACTTTCAACATCAGGAAGAGAAACTGTAAGAAGGGAAGAAGTCTCAAAGATGCCCTCATCTTCTGCATGAGGTCATCAATTTCCTTCTGGACCATAATTGCAGCATTTGTGTCATGAATCGATATTTGTCTTTTGGGGGTAAGAAGGCTGGTACAATAGGTACAACATACAGGCAAGCATTCAACAAGAACACAACAAAACACCAATATAGCAATAAGGTAAATTACTTTCTCAAGGGTCCAGCCCCAGCCACAATGAAGAGACCAATTCCAATTTCCGCTTTCCATCCCCTTGACGTTTTCTAGAATATCCAGAATATGCTTGGTAATATTCTTCCCCATATTTGTTATCCCGACAACGCACTGGTCGCCAACTACTGCGCACACACCACCATTCTTAGCCAAAAGTAAATCCAGAGCATATCTAGTTTGCTCAGAATAAATCCGCATGTTTTCTAACTGAGTGGTGATGTCACGCAGAGCTGCCACAGTCGTATTGGATAATATTTGCAACTTACACCCAAAATACTCTCAAGCCTTTTCACCTCTTGCCATGGCAGTTTCACCCAGTGTAAAAATAGAAGACATAATATATCCGAAGGTAATACCATTACTATAATTGTTGATCTCGATATCTGTTACTCCCTCACAAAACTCCTTCGTCAGTGTTCTTTTCACTCATTTCACCTTAGGTCTCGCACGTTTACAAGGTACACCCAGAGGCAACACCATCCCGAGAGCCACATCATTTGTTCCGTTATGAATATTAGAGTAAGTCCAATTAGACAAAAAGAAAAACCCTGGGTGTGCATAAATTGGCCCATCATAATCCACTGAGGAATACCAAGTATTCATTCCGACTGTACTTGGATCATCTGCTCTTACTAAAGGGAGTGTCTCTCTATGCATCACTAACCCTGAACAATTGATGTACAATGAGGTGTCAGTACTATTGATAATAGGACAACAAGCAGGATAATAACCTGCCTGTCGGGGGACCGTCAATTGTTTGTAATGCCAACCTCCTAATGTTATATTCTGTTCTTTCATATAGAAATTATCACAATAGGTGTTTTTATCACAGCCGGGATAACCCTCCCCCAATGGTTTGCGATGGTACAGGCATGGTCCTGAATAACCAGATCCAAACACTCCTTTTATCTCTACAAAATCAGGGGGTTCGGTATATGTATAATTCACTAAAAACAAAGGATATGCAGTCCATAAACTAGTAACAGACTCAGTGGGTTAGCATGCTGTACCATTACCGAAAAATCTCTTATGCGTCTCCAAAAATATATTACTCAAAGCTACTCTCTTATTTCTTTTTGGAGAAAGACCTTTACCTTCACTGCGTGAAGGTACACTGTAAGCATTTTCCAAGACCCACAACACCCCACAGAGGATTGTCATCAACAAAGCTGCAGAAATCACATCAATCAATTTTCTTTTATGGGTCCACACCACATTACGATGAGCAATAAGAACCATCGGCTGCTCTTCCTCCGCAACCAACCCACCAAAGGGATGCATAACGGGTGATAAATGGGGGCAAAAATGTAAAAGGAAATATGTAAGTTCCCAGTGTCTGTCAGAGCGTCACTGGCACAGGCTCCTATTGTCCATCAATACGTTGGTGCTCTTGAGCACTAGCGGTGGAGCTTCCTCTGTCCTAAGCTCGTATGACACGTCGGTCACGTTGTTATACCTTCAGGGTATACAATACCTATCTAGTGTTCAAACAACTAAACTATAACAAGCAATTTTTCATCAAGCTCAATAAATCTCCGTTGGTACTA
The DNA here is from genome assembly GCA_963921515.1 of Calotriton arnoldi. Taxonomy (NCBI): domain Eukaryota; kingdom Metazoa; phylum Chordata; class Amphibia; order Caudata; family Salamandridae; genus Calotriton; species Calotriton arnoldi. The sequence goes on from CAWUFW010000137.1 coordinate 5,679,096, forward strand.
CAGCTTCCGTACAACCTATCTTACGTAGTCCATCCCTAATCTTTTTTCTCCTTGGATGCACTTTCCCTCTGCCGAGGGCGCAAATTGTACTTGGCAGCCCCAGGCACTGTCGGATCAACAAACAACGACTCCTTAATGGCTTGTATTTCCAGAGGAACAGCAGCATTCAGCACATTTTCATTCTCCTGATCCATTTGAGTCCAAATCAACTGGGCGTCACTAAACGGGACAAACCGAGGCACCTGTTCAGTCTCGGAGTCCCCAACGCCTTCCTTCACCCACTGATCATAGGGCAAAGGCAAAGGGACTCTGCGACAGTGAGTCGCATGTATCCAGTTCTTGCGGACAGCGACCTTCACTGCCGTGCGCGTTGCTAGCAGGACCTGCTCAGGCCCCCTCCACCGAGGCTCCAAACTTTTCTTCCTCTGAAAATTCCTCACCAGGATAAAATCACCAGGCTGGATGTTGTGTTCGGGCCCCTCTGATGCAGCTGGCAGGGTATCCCGGACCTGTTGGTGAATAGAGCGCAAACTTTTGGTTAACTGTCCAAGATAATCGATTAACAAAGGGTACTCAATATCAGAAAACCGTCGAGAGTGCGGGACGCCCCAGACATTTGCCGGGCGTCCAAACACGACCTCATACGGTGACAATCCTGTTCTAGAATGTGCTGTAGTTCTTGTTGACAAAAGAGCTAGTGGTAAAGCATCTGGCCATTTTAACCCTGTCGTCTCCTGTATTTTTGCCAATTTGAGTTTGACAGTACCATTGTACTTCTCAACCAGACCTGCTGACTGGGGATGGTTGGCAGCATGAAACTTCTGCTTTATGTACAAACCATCACAAATCGATTGGATCACTTTCGCATTAAAATGACTTCAGTTATCACTCCAAATCAAACGGTGCAAGCCGAAACGAGGAAAGAACTCCTTCAGGAGTACCTTTGCAGTCGTAATGGCTGTATTGTCCTTAGTGGGATAAGCCTCAACCCATTTAATGAATGCACATACAACCACCAAAACATACTTCAAATTATTGCATCTTTCCAATTCTATGTAGTCCATTTGAAGGACCTCAAAAGGAAAAGTGGGCGGTGCAACATTTCCAGGCGGTCTAAGGGTACCCAGTTCCAGGATTGTGCATCATGCACACCATACAATACTTCACTAAGAGTGCAGCTATCTTAGGGATATTGTCATTCTGCCATACATGGTCCAACAACTTGCAAATACCCTTAGCACTAATATGGGCTGGACCATGGGCCATTGTAACCACAGGGAGAACATATGCATCAGGCAACATCAATCTCTGCTTCCCCGACTTATCAATCAAACATCCCTCATCATTCAATTGTGCTGTACTTTCCTGCCACACTGCTCATTCTTCTATCGTGGCCTCTCTTTCACATTCTCAAGAGTGTCTTCAAACATAACAACTTTAGGGACCCACCTAGCAGGACCTGCTACAAGCATTCTTTTCATTTTTGTCCGGGCCGTTTCCTTAGCTGTCCGATCAGCAAAAGCATTTCCCCTACCTACGTCATCATTAACTTTCTTATGGGCGCTACACTTCATGATTGCCAATTCCTTAGGGCGTGTCAAAGCAGACAACAGCCTCAATATTAGGTGCCCATGCTGAATCCTAGTCCCGTGTGAAGTAAGGAACCCCCTCTCTGCCCAGAGTCGCCCAAAATTATGGGCGACCCCGAAGGCATACTGGCTGTCAGTATAAATATTGACAACTTGTCCCTCGCTCACTTCACAAGCTCGAATAAGGGCAGCTAACTCAGCAGCTTGGGCTGACAGATAGGGGACTTGCGATGTCTCTACCACGGTACGCATTGTGGTAATAGCATATGCTGCAGTGGTGGTGCCATCTGGTAATTTAAAACAAGAGCCATCGACGTATAGTTCCCCTTGTGGATCAGATAAGGGAACATCAGTCAAGTTTACCCGTCCTTTCGTCTCTTCTTCCGTCCGGAAGATACAATCATGTTTGTCAATTTCATCACTCTCGGAAGGGAGGGGTAGTAACGTGGCTGGATTCAGAGTGGAACATCTTTTAATCGTAATATGTTTTGCAAACAATGTCAGTTCATAGCCAGTAAGACGCGCACTGGTGAGGTGCTGTGTCTTTGTCTTATTCAAAAGTGTATCCACAGCATGGGGTACCATAACTGTGAGGTCAGTATCAAGCACGAGTCCAGCCGATTGTCTGATCGAAGTGGCCACAGCCGGGAGGGCTCTCGCGACAGGATCAAACACAGCAGAAAAATAAGCACACGGCCGTTGCTTATCTCCAAATTTTTGTGTTAAGACAGAAAGTGCACAACCAGCCATCTCATGGACGTACAACACAAATGGTTTATTATACTTGGGTGTGCCGAGTACTGGAGCCGAACAAAGTGCAGTTTTTAATTGCTCAAAAGACCGCTGACATTCAGGCGTCCAAGGCAAAGGCTCATGCACTTCTTTTGTTGTTAGTGCAAGCAAAGGTTTGATTAGTAGGGAGTAGTTAGGTATTCACTGCCGACAGTAGGAAGTGATACCTATAAAAGCGCGCACATCTTTCTGAGTCTGTGGAATAGGCATCTTAACAACGGTACTGATGCGCTCCTATCCTCCTTCGACAGTAGGTGACCTAAATAGGTGACCTCCTGTCGACAATACTAAAATTTAGAAAGGGAAACTTTATGTCCATTTTAAGCAAAATGTAGCAACAACTTCACAGTACTGTCTTTACAACCTTGTTCGGTATCAGAAGCAATAAGGAGGTCGTCAACATACTGCACCAATACATTCCCTGTTGGAAGTGACAAGGAATCCAACTGACCTTTCAATGCCTGACTATAAATGCTCGGGCTCTCTGTATACCTACCAGCTAGGGTGAACCCAAACAGATATCTACTATCTGGATGGATAGGAATACTAAAGAAGGCATTTTTCAAATCAATGACAGAAAAGAATTTAGCAGTTGAAGGAATCATTGTTAAAAGTGTAATAATATCTGGAACTACTGGAAACTGAGGAACCACTATTTTATTAGCTTTGCGCAAATCAATCACAAAGCGATAAACATCTTCATGATCATCAGGGGATCCTGAGGGTGTCCTTTTAAGAATCAGGAGAATGGGACTAATACAAATATTTGCAGACGTCTCCTCAACTACTCCTTTCTCTATTAAATCCTGAATAAATTGCAAAAAGGCCCCTTCTCTCGCCTGAGGTATCTTATACTGAGGAATACGAGGCAAAACATTATCTTTAACCTGAATCGTAACAGGCGGTATATGCAGCAGTCCCACATTTGCATCATCCGTTGCCCATAAAGTGGATGGGATGTCAGCAAATTCACCAGGAAGAGGGAGAGACAGACACTGTCTAGTACTTACATTGGGGCCCATCGTCATATAAGCACCTTCCGGAGAACAATAAATAGTAGCATGCAATTTCTTCAGCAAATCCAAACCCATCAAATTTTCGCCACAATTGGATGTCAGCAAAAATGGAGAGTCCACAGTAAAAGGACCAATAGTCAATGCAAGGGGTCGCAAAATGGGGCTTACAACCGGTACTCCTGAAAAGCCTACCGAAATATTATTATAGCCAGACAGAGCCGCCCCAGGGACCAAAGACCGAGAAACAGAACTCTTCGTTGCACCTGTATCCACCAGAAATTCCTTAGTCGAGCCATGTAAATGTGCTGTGACATAAGGACCATGCTGATCTACAGGTATCGGAACTGGTCCCTCACTCTGTCCTTGGCTATCCTAACTGTACGACATTCTTGTCACCTCATCCATATCATAATTATCATGGAAATACTGTCCATCACGAGGGTCATCAAAATAATTGTTATCAGAATGACCCTGTGAGGCTTTAGCATTCTGAGCCCTATCAGCCTCACCTGTTCCACGACCCCGGCCACGAGAACCTCGTCCTCTAGGGACCGCCACCTTCTGCAAAAGCACGGGACACTCGCTACGCCAATGACCCTCTTCCTTACAATATGCACATTGATTCGGCCCCAAACGTGTCGTATTCGGCTGTCTACTAGTGCGTGGAAGCTGTCGGGCAGGACCACCATGTCCTCTACCATTCCCTCTAAATGCTTGTTGCAACAATACCTTAGTCTTTAAATCCTTATGTTTTTTCTCCGCCCTCTCTTTCTCCTCATTGTCCCGATGTTCATAATATTGAGCCATATTCAAAATAACAGAAGGGGAAGAGGTGGACCAAGTACTTCCAGAAGCCTGTAAACGAGCCGCAATTTTGGGAAGTAAATTAGAAACAAGCATGTTGACAAACAACCAATCACCCCCCTCAACAGACAGGTCCTGTCCACTGTAATCTAAAAATGTATCCTCGAACCGGAGTGAAGAAATCAGACACACTCTCATCTTTCTTTTGTCGACAAGCCGTCAACTTATCCCAATCTACTTTCCTAGGCGGAATAAGAGAATGCATATATGTAATAATGCGGCCTGGCAAAGCAAGTATCTCAGCTCGAGGCTTATCACCTGGCTTCCATTCCTGATCCCATGCTTTAATTTGAACCCATGTACCACCCAACTCCGCAACATGATCCTGAGTATGAACCTGCCTCTAAATATCAACCGGGACAAGAAGACCAAAAAACATTTCAATATCAGCAAGAGTCATTACCGTTGAAGAGGTGGCTTCGGTCAATTCTTTATAATATGCAGTAGGATTTTTCCTAGGATCAGGCAACTGAGTCTTAAGGGACAAAACCTCACTTCTTTTCCACGGAGTGTAAACCCACTGTTCTTGAAACCGGGCCACTACACCCGCTCGAGTGACATTCCCTCGCTGATCCGTTAACTCCGGTATTTCTGGGTGATTTTTGGGATGAACCTCCCACATCGGAAACTGAGATACCATAGTAGGGCTCTTGTCATGTATCCTACCTCTATAAGCAACCAACGTGGCAATGTTCCCAAAAACATGACCTGGGTTCAAATCGCTAGCATACACACAATCCCTAATATCAAATAAAATTTGCGGCGAATCATCCCCAAAATGCTGCTGCCAAAGGCCAATCAACGTAGAGGACATATGTTTAAGAGCATGCTGCTGTATAAAAGGCTCATAATCTTTCATCACCCTCCAAACATCCTCCACACTGTAAATGGGATTACGACCCCACTGTGCGGCTTGATTAGCTACTACCTTCTTCTCTTCATCCCCCACCGCAGACCGTACAAAAAGGGCCCATCCGCTCATTACATTTTGTCCAATCTCTATCCTCAAATCTGCGTACTGATGTCTCAGTACTCAACTAAATTTGAGGATGAAAAACCATAAAAGGAGAAGCAGCAGAAATGCCAGGTACAAGTGATGCAGGCGGGTGCGCCGGGGGAGAAAGGAGCTGGAGAAAGGGATGCCGAAACAATATGTGTGGCAGGGGTGCTAACAGTCACAGTTGCCACAGACAGCGAAGTCAAAGGAGGAGGAGGAGGGGGAGGGGGGGGCCGAAGCCACAGCCGTTGAGACGTCAGCAGTAGATACAGAGACAGTGGAAACAGCAGAAACAGACGACTGTGATGGCACAGGGACAGTGGGATATATCCTTTGCAGGGCATATGGCGGCGGGGTCGGGTGTCTAACAATTCCTCCATAAAAGTGTCATTTTCCTCCTGAGCCATATACGATTTATCAACATGCAATCGAAATCTCCTATCTTCACATTCAACTCCCTTCTCCTGTTTTTCTCTATCATATGTTACAGCTTTCTGAGTCAGTGTCTGCATCTTTCCTTTTCGTACATCTTTTTCCATTTTCAATCATCTCTGTCTAGCTGCCTTCTGCCACGTTCTGAGAGAATCAAAGATAGATTGTCTACTTAGTCTTTTAAACAACTGTTCCTGTAAATACCCAATCTTTTGTACATCGAAAGTGCCCGTCAACGGCCACTGCAACTCGGCATTGTCCCTAGTATATTTGTGCCATAGTCTACTAAACATAATAGGGCCAAGACCATGCTTCACATACATATCAAAATTTGTAGTGCCTTCTGGAGGCACCTGCTGAGCTTCTTCCAATCGAGCATCTGCAGAACAACAGCGACAGCACAAAGAAAACAATTTACCAATCCCAGGCATTCTCAAAAGAAAACAAGGTCACTATTTATACCTGGCAAAGCAATTGCAAATGCTTTTATCCCAAAGACGGTCCTCAGACCGTACCAAAAACAAACCAAAATGGTACCATATCCACAAAGAACCAAAACAAACTCACCTGATATATGCAGGTCAAGCGAACTAATTCTCCACTGCCGCCTCTTCAGACCAAACGGTCAGATCGAAGGGTTTCGCCATTCAGGACTCCAGTTGGGATGACCGCTGGGCGAGGCACCGTCCGGCAGGACGGAAGGGGCAGCTGCGAGCAATCAATGCTCCTCTTACAGGGATCCCTGAACCGTCAGTCCGACCCGACGATGGCGTCGACCTCCCCCCTCGTCTGCGGAAAGGGATGGGTCACTCACCCGAAGGAGTCCCTGTTTGGGCACCAACTGAAGGAAGTGGCCCGAATAGGGCCACCCGGGTCACTCACGACCACCTCTCAGCCTTCCACACCAAATGAAGAGTCGGTCAGACAGTAGAGAATACAAACCAATATCTGCTTATTCAGAGTACACTCAGAGCAGAGCCCGGTCTGCCCAGTCTCTAAGGAGTGCTGCAGAGGGACTAAAGTCCAGAAGCATAGAGGTACATTTAGTATATTTCGTAACTGGGCTAGAACACACCCATAGTGGAATTTTCCAGGCAGGTGCTGTAAAGCAATGCAAACGAGAGAAAAAACAATCTCAGTACTCATATCTTACAAAGTTACAGAGTCCAAGGCCACTGCAGGCGGGCCCGTCTTCAGACAAGTGGGAGCAGGCCCATATCTAGTGGGAAAGGTATGCGCTAATAAGAACAGTCTATTCATTAGTGAAGCAAAACCCAACCTTGGAGAAACGAAACCTGATAGAGGCCGTTTCACAGAAATAGCAAAGGATTAGTTTCTATCATGAATTAAAATGGCGCCTACATAGAAAATGGCGCCGCGAATACTAACATACATAGAACAATACGCAGACATGAATTTTTCTATTCTAACACAGGTACTTAGTCTCGTTAACACTCTGTAGCAGTACGCCAGGTATTTTACCCCTTGGTGGTTCTTCTGAGTTTACTTGATTTTGTTTTCTTTAAAGGGCGGCACTCATGCAACAAGTATTCATCAAAAATATTAAAATGTCTAATCTTAGTAGGCGAGTCATTGTCACCGGAATTGTACCTTGAAACTAGCGGTGTGTAAAGCTTCAACTGTTTTTCCATGCAAAAATGTAGTCAAATATTTGCAAGCGTTGTGAAGTTCACATAGGTAGCAAAGTTTTAATAAAAATACATTTACAGGAAAAGCCGAAAAAAGTAGATCATGCAGAAAAAACAAGCAAAAACATTTTTAGTGGGAGAATTTTCTCATAACATATTCTTCTGCAACTTTTGTACAGCAAGTTTTACCCATAGAAAAGTTGAAAATGTTGGCAGACTTCAAGAAGATAGACTCGTAAACAGCGCACTGGCAATGTGGGCTCCAAACGGCGCACTGGTATGTAATTAATACAAAGTCTGTTTCATTCAACGCTCTACTTTTGTGACCCCATTGCCAAGAGTCCACTCCAACACAAGGTCAAGAAATTACAAATGAAAAGGAGCGTTCAATTCTATACAGGATTATCTGTTCCAAAATCAACAGATGGTTAAACTGTCCTCCAGCAATAGATCAGTTTAATAATCTGTTGATTTTGGAACAGATAATCCTGTATAGAATTGAACGCTCCTTTTCATTTGTTATTTCAAGAAGATAGACATTTGTCATCTCTGCAAAACTTTGCTGGTGAAATTTAGCTTTGGCCCACTCCTCCTTGATGCTTGTGTGTGATGGACAGGCGAGCATCAATCTGTGTCTCTGATGCTATTTTCTTGGAGATACTTTTCAGACCTTATGACTTTGTTCATGAGTTAAGAATATGTGTGAGTCAAGTCTATCAACATCTGAAGTGACCAGACATTAGGATCATGAGAAAGCTTGCCGACCTGCTGGGTGTCTTGTGTGGCTGGTTGCTGGTTGCTGGAGGTGGGAGGACCTCACAGAATTTCACTCCACGTAATTCGGTGGAGTTACATAAAAAACTCTGTGAGATTCTGCAGAGTTCCACCAACGGGTGGTAAAAATACATGGCGCGATGCAATTTAGTGCTGGGAGCACATTCCACACTGCCATTCGAGTTGATTTCGATGCTGCTCGAGTAGAAAGTAGAAAACCTACTCTAGAAGCAGCCCGCTGACCGTGAGCACTCGTGCTAGAAAATTGCGCTAGAAGTCCTCCTAGTGACTGGAAATCGCGCTACGGAGCGCCAAATCTCACTTGCGCTCACCAGCTTGCAGGCTGGAGCCTTGCACTGTTCCCGTTGCCATTTTCATTGTGTTGCTCGAACAGGGAAAGATACCACCAAGCGGCAATTGATGCCATTTGGCCAGAACTCCATGTTAAAAGGGTAGTGGGAAGTTGACAAATTTCTCCAATTCTGCAAGCGGAATTAAAAATTCCACTGGGCCTACTGTTTGCGGATGACAGGGAGGTCAGCCACTGGAATTTAGGGAATTTGCAGCTGCAACATTTTTCATGGAAATATGGATTTTCTGCCATTGCCGCATAAACCACCATCTGTTGCGTAATGTGTGGAGTTTTGATAGAAAAATCGTTTCTCTAAAATTGAATCAAAGTTCCTAATAAACACAACACACAGTTGCAGAACAGCAGATCCTTTGTAAAAGCCAACTGATGATGTAAGCTGTTCATTGCTGAATTTAAGTAATAACCTGGTACTAAAGAGATGACAATTTTATATTCATTTTTTATTAATATACCAATTTATGAACTGGAGGAAAGGCTTTTGTACCTAGCATGAAAATAACTCCTTTACATTTAAATGTATTTCAAACAGACTGAAAAGACTCATGCTTTTTTGTCATGAAAATATTTTCCATTATTCCTTTAAATTCATCTCGCACTACAGACAATCTTCTTGAAGCAGCAGTAGACACGAGACTGCAGTGGCATCTCTAGAAATTATTTTTAGGGGGGCACACACAGAGCCACAGTAAAACTGGGGGGGGCCGCCTCTACCAGGCAAAAGTGGAGTGTTCGCACACATATTAGATACTGTCACTGTGTAATATATATATATATGTATATTACACAGTGGCAGTTGTCACTGTGTAGTTATAGTTAGGACCTAATTACCATAGGAAATGCATTTTTTTGGTTTGCTAATCACTTAGGCATCACTTAACGAATATTCAGGACACTTTCCAAAAAAACATTCATCCACCTCGGCTCCTTCCAGGGAAGTTTTGGGGTGATCCATTAATCAGGCGTTGAGAAAAAGGGGAGGTCCCAAACCCAAATTTCCCCACTCTTTTTCCATGGGGAAGTTTAGGCACTGCTACAGCCAAAATGACTGAACGAATAACACTAAATTTGGCAGAAAGCTAGATCTTCACCCAAAAAGTGTGCTGGTGTAAATCGGTTCAGTAGTTTTGAGAAATGAAGGTTAGAAATGTATAGATATTTGGACAGTTGGGTCCACAGGACTGTTGCGGGAGTCCCGTAGGCACGCAACTTCAAATAATAGAGTGATCTGATCGTCCGAGAGTTTTTCCCCCCTGTCGGCCACCTTGCTCCCACTAGTCAGACCCACCAGGATTTCGCGATCTGCAAAAAAATCGCGAAATCGGCAGTTTTGTAAAAATTCCGTGATTTTTACAAAACTGCCCGCGAAATTTGGACGGTTGGTGGAAGGAGGCCCCTTTTAGGTCTGTGTTGACAGTACAGCTGTCTGCAATGTCAGTATGTGTGGCTTATTGGTTAGGCATCAGCAGATAAACGTTACAACAATGTGAATGCTGCAGCAGGTGAGATGGTATATGCTCTGGTGGCTGAGAAGTACATGCTTCGGTATCAGAGATATGTCTTTCTAATGTTTCAGGAGCTGGGGGGAGGTCTCTTTTTAGCAGATCTCGCCCGACCTGCTGGAATGTCGGCCCCCACGTGTCTATTCCTGCACGTCGCCCTCGTGGGGAACAGGGGCCGTCTTCACTCCTAGAAGTAACCCCCGCCCACAGTCCCCCCCTCCCCATGGTGAATCTATGGTAGATGCCGGAAAAGCGAGATTTCGGACAGCCTGAGCATCCTGTGGGGGAGCAGGTGAAGGAGGTGTGGGGGGGGGAGGGGTGGGCTGATGTGACAGACAGCTGACAAAACCCACAGCGAAGAGGGACCAGCGGCAACTGCGGGCATTTAAATGAAGAACAAACTGCGAGGGACGGAAAGATGTGCAGCGTGGAGGGGGGGTGTGGGGCTGAAAAGGAAGAGTTGAAGGAGCTGCGAATGAGACGTGAGGACGAGGATTGGAAGAGGAAGAGAGGGAGAGGGAGAGGGAGAAAGAGTGAGGGGACGCGAACGCGGAGGGCTGGAGGATGTAGAGGCGAGGGGAAGAGAGATTGGAGGGTGGGGGAAGGTGAAGAGACAAGAAGGGGAGAGAAGGGTGAGATGTGAAGGAAGAGTGAAGGAGCTAGAAAGGGGAAGGTTGGAAAGAAAAGGAAGGTGTGAGTTGGAGAGGGTGGGAAGGAAGATTGAGATGTCAAAGGAGAGATGGGATAGAAGAATTAGGTGTGCTAAAGGAGGCCAAGGCTAAAGAGGGGAGGGAAGGGAGAGGCCTTGAGGGGGGCAGAACGAGGTTGAAATGGGGAAAAGAGGAGCAGAAGAGATGGGAGAAGAAGGGAGAAAGAGTACAAGATGTAGAGAGCGGTGGGACAGGAGATTAGAGATGCGAGAAGAATGAGTAAAAGGTTCCCGAGCGGAAATAGAGGGGGGGGGCGGTGAGAGCTTGAGAGCTGAAGTGGGGGAGGGGGGGCAAAGAGGAGGGAAGAGAAGAGGAGGAGAGGTGGGGAGATGGAATATAAACGAGAGACAAAGATAGAAGAGATGGGAAGACAAAGGAGAAGTGCGGGAAGTGAATGCGCGAGAGAGGCGGGGAAGGAATAAGTAAAAGATGGGGAGGGAGGGAGCGAAAGATGCGGAGGGAATGGTAGCCAGAAGGTAAAGAGGAGAGGGGAAGAGAACTAAGAGGACTCGAGAAAGAGTGAACGGTGTATAGAAGGATGAAAGAGAGAGGAAGAGTAGGGACGCCTGGGAGGAGGAATAAAAGGGGTAGAGGAAAAGCTAGAGAGGCGGAGACGTGGGGAGAAGAGAAGTAACCCAAGGAGACGAGAAGAGGGAATAAGAAAGGGCAGGGATAAGAGGGGTGAGTTAAAGAGAGAGAAGGAGAGGAAGAGAGATCCAGGGGGGAGAGAAGAGAAAATGGCTAGTAGTTCGGAGGTGGAGGTTGGACAAACTGAAAGCAGGAGGGAAAGGCATGAAAGGAAGAGCCGTGCACTGAAAAGAACCGAGGCAGAAAATTGGAGTGAAAAAGAGAGAAAAACAACGAAGAAGAGAACAGAGCTAGTAAGGAGGAAAGAGAATTTGAAAGAGAACAATAAGAAGCACTGGAGTTGGAATTATAGGGATGAGAAGTGATGGAAGCAAGAACAAAACTGAAAACGCGAAAAGAGAAAAGAGAAAGGGGAGGAAGGAAATAAAGAGAAAGGGAAGGGGCAATGAAAACAGAGTAAAGGAAGAGGAGTGACAAGGATTGAGAAAAATAACAGAAAAGCAAGAAAACGAAGAGAGAGAAGGAATGAGTCAACGATTGAAATGGAAATAACAGAATTATTGAAAGAAAGGAGAGAGAGAAGGAGAGAAAACAGAGAGAATGAACAAGTCGACTGACCGGAGAATGACATTGCGAGTGAGTGGCAAAAGAGGGTGCCTGAGGAAGAGGTGTCCTGCCTCTCGGATCCGTAGGCAGCGGTGCCCCAACAGGGGTGCATACATGGCACTAGAACATCCCAGGGATAAATACAGCTCCCTCCCACGAGGTTAGGACTGGAGCTGTGCTTCCGTAGAGCTGCAGACACTTTAAACATGCCTATTTCAAAGTGGAATACTCTGCTAAAACAGCTTCCATTGATTTCAGGCTGAAAATGAATGATTATGAGTAAAATAAAGTGCCGCAAAAATGCCGCTAAATTTCCAAATTTGTGCCGCTAAATTTCCATATTTGTGCCGCTAAATTTGCTAATCCGTGCCGCAATATCCTGGGGGGTCTGACTAGTGCATGAGGCACTTGCAAGTCTCATGGCCGCTCGCATTGCAATTGGCTGGCAGCAACATGAAAAGAAATGTTGTGAGCAATATTATAGAATATAGGGGCTTGGTCCCAGTGTCCTGAAAATGTTTTAAAATAAGGTATAAGGGGGCAGGGTATCGGTATCTGGATACCGAGGACCTCGGGGGAGGGGGTGAATGTATAAAAACTATTTTGGGGGGAGTTTCTGGGATCCTGCCAGACTCTTATGGGAGTCAGCAGGATAACCTTGCTCCCACGAGAGTCTCACTGGATAGGGAAATCATTTTTAAAAAAAGGGGCATGAGTGTCTGTGGAGGATTGGGCATGTACGCGTTGAGGGAGGTTGGCATAGTTTGTAATCAAATATTACAAAAATCCCCCACAAATCCCTAGAAATATATTGGGGAAAAAAAACAAAGGTTAAATTGACTTTATAGTTATGTATGGCAGTAATATATTATTTTACATGAAAAGAAAACCTTAGACATACACTGAAAAAACAAAGGTTAAGGTGATGTAATAGGTGAAAATGTCAGTTTAAATGTAACATTTTAAACTAAAAAAAACACACTGAATTTCACCAGTTATTGTTAACTGCAATTGTAACTCGTGCCCTCGCCATGCACTACTTATGATGTCACATAATACCTCACTCATCGTGTTCTATGACGTCATTGATAACATCACTGATGACATCTGAAATGACATCATTGATGACATCGCTGCGCATGGCGAGGCGGCAAGTTATAGCTTCTTCATGACCAAGGAAGGGAGCGACCCTCAGCGTAGTTGAAGGACTGCTGTGTGACCAGGGCTAGTGTTGGCATGAGAGTCAGTCTCAAAGAGGTGAGGGGGAACCACCAGGAGCGCTGGAGGCCTACTTCTGGCCTTCTTCTGGCCTTCTTCTGGTCTTCATCTGGCCTTCTTCTGGCCTTCTTCTGGTCTTCTTCTGGCCTTCTTCTGGCCTTCTTCTGGTCTTCTGCTGGCCTTCTTCTGGTCTTCTTCTGGTCTTCTTCTGGTCTTCTTCTCTTCTTCCGGCCTTCTTCTGGCCTTCTTCTGGTCTTCTTCTGGCCTTCTTCTGGCCTTCTTCTGGCCTTCTTCTGGTCTTCATCTGGCCTTCTTCTGGCCTTCTTCTGGTCTTCTTCTGGCCTTCTTCTGGCCTTCTTCTGGTCTTCTTCTGGCCTTCTTCTGGTCTTCTTCTGGTCTTCTTCTGGTCTTCTTCTGGTCTTCTTCTCTTCTTCCGGCCTTCTTCTGGCCTTCTTCTGGTCTTCTTCTGGCCTTCTTCTGGCCTTCTTCTGGCCTTCTTCTGGCCTTCTTCTGGTCTTCTTCTGGTCTTCATCTGGCCTTCTTCTGGCCTTCTTCTGGCCTTCTTCTGGTCTTCTTCTGGCCTTCTTCTGGTCTTCTTCTGGCCTTCTTCTGGTCTTCTTCTGGTCTTCTTCTGGCCTTCTTCTGGCCTTCTTCTGGCCTTCTTCTGGTCTTCTTCTGGTCTTCTTCTTGTCTTCTTCTGGCCTTCTTCTGGCCTTCTTCTGGTCTTCTTCTGGCCTTCTTCTGGCCTTCTTCTGGCCTTCTTCTGGCCTTCTTCTGACCTTCTTCTGGTCTTCTTCTGGTCTTCTTCCCTTCTTCTGGTCTTCTTCTGGCCTTCTTCTGGTCTTCTTCTGGTCTTCTTCTGGCCTTCTTCTGGCCTTCTTCTGGCCTTCTTCTGGTCTTCTTCTGGTCTTCTTCTGGCCTTCTTCTGGCCTTCTTCTGGTCTTCTTCTGGTCTTCTTCTGGTCTTCTTCTGGCCTTCTTCTGGCCTTCTTCTGGTCTTCTTCTGGTCTTCTTCTGGCCTTCTTCTGGTCTTCTTCTGGTCTTCTTCTGGTCTTCTTCTGGTCTTCTTCTGGCCTTCTTCTGGTCTTCTTCTGGCCTTCTTCTGGCCTTCTTCTGGCCTTCTTCTCCCATGGAGATATATGGACCGGAAACGCTCATACCCGAGGTGCCGCAATATCAAATGTGCACCATGGATATTGATAGCACTGTCCACGGTTCTTTTGTGAGAGCCATCACGTAGATCTTGTAGGTCGTGGTCTGTAAGCAGTAGGCTTCTTGGTCATCATGGGGTCAGGTTTGGGATTTGCACTGAGTGGGACCCAGACTTGGTATCCAGGTGGATTTTAGATTAAACAGAGAACTCATGCCTGCATTTATCCAGTCCTCAAGGTAATCACGCCTTTGGTCATGCATAAAGTACCCGCACATTTACTAACTGCACATCAGTAGTGGTACCTGCAGGCTGCATCATCGCTTCACTCTTAGTTGTTGTAGATACAACTACTCCAGGAGGTCTCTGCATCCACCAGCACCAACACATCAATGTTATCCAAAGACTCGCCATCTTCTCCCGCTCATTTCTAATTCACATCCCTAGTTGCCTGTCTTTGATAGATATTGAATAGTCACTTAGTGTCTCATGCTCAGCTCAGTGATGGCCAAAGTACTTTTCCTCCTTTAGTCTCTCACCACAGTCATCTCCTTTCCAGTCAGTCCATGCTCCAAGCACTCATTCTTATAAACCTTCATTGATTTTCAACAGTGAGTTAAAAGATATTCTGCCAGAATCAGTCATCAGCGCTAACAGTGGGCGTAACTCACGTAATTCTGCATACTGTAATCATGCAGAATTACCTAAAAATTCCATCGGTTTACACAAAATAATGCAAGAAGTATATTTCTGCATTTAGTGCCAGTTTCTTAGCAAAAACATGCCCTCGAATTTAAAATGGACACGAGGATGAATTTTGCGCTAAGAAAATAGCACTAAATGCAACAGAACATAAACAGGAGCTTGAGCTACCACTCACTAAATGTGCTTTTGTGGTAGACTTTTTACCTCCAAATAACTATTATTTACACAAGCAGGAGTCATCGGTTTATTATCGGTAATTCTGCACAAAGGAGTAATGCAGAAATAACCGATTACTGCCACATAATTAAAATTACGCCCAGGCCTAATCACACCATTCGCTAAGAAATATTGAGCACCTGCCCCTCCCTCATCAATGCCCCCTCCTACTCAAAGCTTGGGTCACCCGGCTACTGTTTCCAGACACGATTTATGTTTCCCGCACCTCTCCTCTGATCCACCTCGTCCACTGTCAAGACTCCCACCGCCCTTCCCTGTGTCTGTAAGACCACCGATGGCCTCGACCCCAAACCTAGTCCTGCAGTCACGTGATACCCTCACAGGACGCAGGACACCAAATTCAGAGTTTTCCATCTCCCCTTTGCCCCAAACCCCTCTCTGGCATCCTTGGCGTAAGGTACTACTCTATCTTGGTAGACTCAGAGCAGACAACTCATTTCAGGCCTTCAAAATGAGAAAAACACTCATTTTCTCCCCCTCAAAGAATGTTCCCCTGCTGACACCCCACACCAGCCAACCACGGACCGCAAGTGCGACCCCAAGAAGATGGAAGGGAACAAGGGCCCTTCGACTCTTCTGTTATTTACTGCTGTTGCCGTACGCACCTTCTTCGGCTTGTTCTTTTCACTGCGTGTACCGTACGGGGAATCCTTTGCACCATGACCCTATGCATTGTGCTCTGATTCAGATAAATGCATACGGTGATCCCGGAGATCTTATGACTCAGATAATCAGACTGCACCAGGATAACTATGCCACAGTCCATTGGGGTCCTCGGGGTGAACTCACTGGTCCCACACCTGTAAGAAGGGTAGTGTGACAAGGCTGTGTGCTTGCACCCACCCTCTTCTCACTCTACATCAATGGCGCTATAAAAGCCCTCCAGGAGGGTAGCCATGATTCCTGACGCTTGATGGGCTCCCAGTGCCCGCACTACTATCCGCAGACGATGGCCTATTGCTGTCACAGACTGCGAAGGGCTTACAGACGCTTCTCGATCACTTTAACGCAACTGTGATGCCAAGGGTTTAGAAATGAATGCCAATAAGACCAAATATATGGTAATGAGACCCTCAAGACCTTTAGAAGGAATACAGGGCTGTGACAGCAACGTTTGGAGCGAGTATCCAAATGTGATTTTTTGGGCATGACGCTTGACTCCAAGCTCTCTCGGTGCCCATATATACAAAAGGAAGGCTGTTCTTGCCCACGGTGCTGACACTACTCAAGAAGAAACCAGCAACGTCATCTGGAGCCATTTCCCTGGCCCCAGAAGTTTATAAGTTCAAGGCCCAAGCAGCTGCACCATATGGAGCAGAATGATGGGTGGTGGACAACGTTGATAAGGTGACTCTGGGTGAGAACAAGTTCATAAGATGTTTATTACATCTCCCCAGACGTTCCCCTCTTATCCCATTGTATCAAGACGTAGATCTCAAGAGAATTGGGGTGCCAACGTGTGGCTGTGCCCTCCACACTTGCAGACAGAGGGCCTGATTGAGAGGCAGTTGCGTTAGCACAGACGTGACATATCACGCGTCCGCCTTATTGCAAGTATTGCTATATGGTCTAATGCACTTGTAAACAAATGATGCAATATCCAGCATATTTGTGATGCGGTGGCCAGTCTTCCAAACCCTATATCAGGCCCAGCGTGCCACATCTGACAGTATGCTCGCCTCTTAAAAATCAACCAGTGTGTAAGGGTAGGTGTGCACCCCACTCTTGGACTCCAAGTGCCTTAATCTGACGTCATATACTCCACTCTTGAAGACTAATGAGTGCGTAAGGGTAGGTGTGCGCCCCACTCTTGGACTCCAAGTGCCTTAATCTGACGTCATATACTCCACTCTTGAAGACTAATGAGTGCGTAAGGGTAGGTGTGCGCCCCACTCTTGGACTCCAAGTGCCTTAATCTGACGTCATATACTCCACTCTTGAGAAGTGTGGCTCACTGGTTAGAGCGGCAGACCCTGATGCAGAGATCTGGCCCGGGACCAGGGTTCAATTCCCGCCTCGGCGGGTCTTGGGCTCAATTTCCTCGGACCTGATAATTCTCGCCTCGGTGCCTATTCTAATCATGGGTCCCACTCTGCAACTCTGGGCAATAGCTTGCTTAATCTCCACAACGGCCCCAACAGCGCTGGGATGCCTGGCTTCACCCTGGGGGTGCCCAGGAGTGGACATTTCACAGGGAAAAGCCAGGAAGGGTTCCACAGTGGTATGCGTACAGCGCCTGGACACCCCTTTGGGGGTATGGGTGCGCTTTACAAGTACAAATTTCATTTCATTTCATTTCATTTCATTTCACTCTTGAAGACTAATGAGTGCGTAAGGGTAGGTGTGCGCCCCACTCTTGGACTCCAAGTGCCTTAATCTGACGTCATATACTCCACTCTTGAAGACTAATGAGTGCGTAAGTGCAGGTGTGCACCCCACTCTTGGACACCAAGCGCCTAAATCTGACGTCATACTCCACTCTTGAAGACTAAGGAGTGCGCAACTGCAGGTGTGCGCCCCACTCTTGGACACCAAGCGCCTACATCTGATGTCACACACCACTTTTGAACACCAAGGAATGTGTAAGTGCAGGTGTGCGCCCCACTCTTGGACACCAAGTGCCTACAACTGACGTCATATACTCCACTCTTGAAGACTAATGAGTGCGTAAGTGCGCCCCACTCTTGGACACCAAGTGCCTAAATCTGACTTCATATACTCCACTCTTGAAGACTAATGAGTGCGTAAGTGTGCCCCACTCTTGGACACCAAGCGCCTACATCCTATGTCACACACCACTTTTGAACACCAGGAGTGTGTAAGTGCAGGAGGGTGCACCACTCTTGCCCTCTGTGTAGGTCTCCCCTCTTCAGAAAGGGTCTAAGATGGAGTAATGTCATGTACATATAATTAACCCGAATCTCATATACTTTTAAAATATCGAGTTCCAAACACCCCCCTCCCCTTGGGGAGTTCCAAGCACCCCCCTCCCCTTGGGGAGTTACAAACACCCCAACCGGAGTCTGCATACTCCGCGCACCTGTGGGTGGAAACCCGGCGAAGGGCCTGTATTTCTGCCCTCGGAAGCCCATCTCTGCTCATCCAGTTCTGAGAAAGTACTTAGTACAACAGGTACTCCGCTTCCCTGTATCGCTTCCGTCTTCTGGTAGTTTTATGTGCGCAGGGATTACGTAAATGAAGCTGCGACGGAATTACTTTAATCTTGCAGCTCAAAATCCGCGCAAATTGTTCCTGGAAGTAAAGTGCCCGACGTAGAGGAGTATTTTATGTGTTGATTTTTCTTCCTCTGCCCCCTCCCGCCGCCTCTGAAACAGGCCGGTTAATCTCGGGCCCCGGGGCGGGTGGTTTTGTGTTGGGGGGGGGGGAGGTTGCGCAGGGAAGATGCGTCGTTTGGTGGCCCAATGGCGCGGGACACCGGCCCCCTGAGGGCGGCTCTCACACGCCATTTCACATCAAAGAGAAAGTGAAAAATTGGCGGCCTGTTTACTGCCATGCTTAAATGCATCACCCCGGGCTGGGGCTGCTTATCGCGGGGCCGACGCGGGGGGCGCGGGGGCGCAGGGGGCGCGGGCTGCGCGCTGCTGATTGCATGGCACCGCGGCTGGCAGCGGGGCTCCTCGGCGGGCGCGCCTCAAGGCCTGGACAGGGGACAGGCGTGAGGCTGGCAGGGGGGGAGGAAGAAGTACAGGGGGGTCCGGAGA
The DNA here is from genome assembly GCA_963921515.1 of Calotriton arnoldi. Classification (NCBI taxonomy): domain Eukaryota; kingdom Metazoa; phylum Chordata; class Amphibia; order Caudata; family Salamandridae; genus Calotriton; species Calotriton arnoldi. Next base: position 5,698,016 of record CAWUFW010000137.1, read on the forward strand.
GCACGGAACAGGCTTCAGGGCGCGTGGGGGCAGGTCGGCTAGGGACGGGGTGCGCCAGACTTCAGGAGGGGGCGCACCAACTGCGCAAAGTCAACACAGCCCCGTGGAACATATGGCGATATCAAAGACGCAATTTTATGGCATGAAGATTAAATGCTAATGGAATTATTCAGATTTTAATGTTCTTGTCAAGGGTATGATTGGGATTCCATTGAGGTTCGTCAGAACAGAGATGGGCAAAGAGGCAGCGAAACTGGAAGTAGATAAGGAGGAGGAGGGAATGAGGAAGAGTATAATGAGGTCTGCGAGGGCAGTGATGGAGGAACAAGTGAGTATCTATTCAAGACAGTGAGGGCAGGGATGGAGAAACAAGTGAGTATCTATTCAAGACTGTGAGGGCGGGGATGGAGGAACAAGTGAGAATCTATTCAAGACTGTGAGGGCAGGGATGGAGGAACAAGTGAGAATCTATTCAAGACTGTGAGGGCAGGGTTGGAGGAACAAGTGAGACTCTATTCAAGAATGTGAGGGCGGGGATGGAGGAACAAGTGAGAATCTATTCAAGACTGTGAGGATGGTGATGGAGGAACAAGTGAGAATCTATTCAAGACTGTGAGGGCAGGGATGGAGGAACAAGTGAGAATCTATTCAAGACTGTGAGGGCAGGGTTGGAGGAACAAGTGAGATTCTATTCAAGAATGTGAGGGCGGGATGGAGGAACAAGTGAGTATCTATTCAAGACTGTGAGGGCAGGGATGGAGGAACAAGTGAGTATTCAAGACTGTGAGGGCAGGGAAGGAGGAACAAGTGAGAATCTATTCAAGACTATGAGGGCAGGGATGGAGGAATAAGTGAGAATCTATTCAAGACTGTGAGGGCAGGGATGGAGGAACATGTGAGAATCTATTCAAGACTGTGAGGGCGCTGATGGAGGAACAAGTGAGTATCTATTCAAGACAGTGAGGGCAGGGTTCTAGGAACAAGTGAGAATCTATTCAAGACAGTGAGGGCAGGGATGGAGAAACAAGTGAGTATCTATTCAAGACTGTGAGGGCAGGGATGGAGGAACAAGTGAGAATCTATTCAAGACTGTGAGGGCAGGGATGGAGGAACAAGTGAGAATCTATTCAAGACTGTGAGGGCAGGGTTGGAGGAACAAGTGAGACTCTATTCAAGAATGTGAGGGCGGGGATGGAGGAACAAGTGAGTATCTATTCAAGACTGTGAGGGCAGGGATGGAGGAACAAGTGAGTATTCAAGACTGTGAGGGCAGGGAAGGAGGAACAAGTGAGAATCTATTCAAGACTATGAGGGCAGGGATGGAGGAATAAGTGAGAATCTATTCAAGACTGTGAGGGCAGGGATGGAGGAACATGTGAGAATCTATTCAAGACTGTGAGGGCGCTGATGGAGGAACAAGTGAGTATCTATTCAAGACAGTGAGGGCAGGGTTCTAGGAACAAGTGAGAATCTATTCAAGACTGTGAGGGCAGGGATGGAGGAACAAGTGAGAATCTATTCAAGACTGTGAGGGCAAGAATGGAGGACCAAGTGAGAATCTATTCAAGAATGTGAGGACGGGGATGGAGGAACAAGTGAGTATTCAAGACTGTGAGGGCAGGGAAGGAGGAACAAGTGAGAATCTATTCAAGACTGTGAGGGCAGGGTTGGAGGAACAAGTGAGTATCTTCAAGAATGTGAGGGCGGGGATGGAGGAACAAGTGAGTATTCAAGACTGTGAGGGCAGGGAAGGAGGAACAAGTGAGAATCTATTCAAGACTATGAGGGCAGGGATGGAGGAATAAGTGAGAATCTATTCAAGACTCTGAGGGCAGTGATGGAGGAACAAGTGAGTATCTATTCAAGAATGTGAGGGCGGGGATGGAGGACCAAGTGAGAATCTATTCAAGACTGTGAGGGTAGGGATGGAGGAACAAGTGAGAATCTATTCAAGACTGTGAGGGCAGGGATGGAGGAACAAGTGAGAATCTATTCAAGACTGAGGGCAGGGTTGGAGGAACAAGTGAGACTCTATTCAAGAATGCGAGGGAAGGGATGGAGGAACAAGTGAGAATCTATTCAAGACTGTGAGGGCGGGGATGGAGGAACAAGTGAGAATCTATTCAAGACTGTGAGGGCAGGGATGGAGGAACAAGTGAGAATCTATTCAAGACTGTGAGGGCAGGGTTGGAGGAACAAGTGAGAATCTATTCAAGACTGTGAGGGCAGGGATGGAGGAACAAGTGAGAATCTTTTCAAGACTGTGAGGGCGATGATGGAGGAACAAGTGAGTATCTATTCAAGACTGTGAGGGCAGGGATGGAGGAACAAGTGAGAATCTATTCAAGACTGTGAGGGCAGGAATGGAGGAACTAGTGAGAATCTATTCAAGACAGTGAGGGCAGGGTTGGAGGAACAAGTGAGTATCTATTCAAGAATGTGAGGGAGGGGATGGATGTACAAGTGAGAATCTATTCAAGACTGTGAGGGCAGGGATGGAGGAACAAGTGAGAATCTATTCAAGACTGTGAGGGCAGTGTTGGAGGAACAAGTGAGACTCTATTCAAGAATGTGCGGGCGGGGATGGAGGAACAAGTGAGAATCTATTCAAGACTGTGAGGGCAGGGATGGAGGAACAAGTGAGAATCTATTAAAGACTGTGAGGGCAGGGTTGGAGGAACACGTGAGAATCTATTCAAGACTGTGAGGGCAGGGATGGAGGAACAAGTGAGAATCTTTTCAAGACTGTGAGGGCGGTGATGGAGGAACAAGTGAGTATCTATTCAAGACAGTGAGGGCAGGGTTGGAGGAACAAGTGAGAATCTATTCAAGACTGTGAGGGCAGGGATGGAGGAACACGTGAGAATCTATTCAAGACTTTGAGGGCAGGAATGGAGGAACAAGTGAGAATCTATTCAAGACAGTGAGGGCAGGGTCGGAGGAACAAGTGAGTATCTATTCAAGAATGTGAGGGCAGGGTTGGAGGAACTAGTGAGAATCTATTCAAGACTGTGAGGGCGGTGATGGAGGAACAAGTGAGTATCTATTCAAGACTGTGAGGGCAGGGATGGAGGAACAAGTGAGAATCTATTCAAGACAGTGAGGGCAGGGTTGGAGGAACAAGTGAGTATCCATTCAAGAATGTGAGGGCAGGGTTGGAGGAACAAGTGAGAATCTATTCAAGACTGTGAGGGCGGTGATGGAGGAACAAGTGAGTATCTATTCAAGATTGTGAGGGCAGGGATGGAGGAACAAGTGAGAATCTATTCAAGACTGTGAGGGCAGAGTTGGAGGAACAAGTGAGAATCTATTCAAGACTGTGAGGGCAGGGATGGAGGAACAAGTGAGAATCTATTCAAGACTGTGAGGGCAGGGATGGAGGAACAAGTGAGAATCTATTCAAGACTGTGAGGGCAGGGATGGAGGAACAAGTGAGACTCTATTCAAGAATGTGAGGGCGGGGATGGAGGAACAAGTGAGAATCTATTCAAGACTGTGAGGGCAGGGATGGAGGAACAAGTGAGAATCTATTCAAGACTGTGAGGGCAGGGTTGGAGGAACAAGTGAGAATCTATTCAAGACTGTGAGGGCAGGGATGGAGGAACAAGTGAGAATCTATTCAAGACTGTGAGGGCGGTGATGGAGGAACAAGTGAGTATCTATTCAAGACAGTGAGGGCAGGGTTGGAGGAACAAGTGAGAATCTATTCAAGACTGTGAGGGCAGGGATGGAGGAACAAGTGAGAATCTATTCAAGACTGTGAGGGCATGGATGGAGGAACAAGTGAGAATCTATTCAAGACTGTGAGGGCAGGGATGGAGGATCAAGTGAGAATCTATTCAAGACTGTGGGGGCAGTGATGGAGGAACACGTGAGAATCCTTTAAAGTGAGGGTAGGGTTGGAGGAACAAGTGAGAATCTATTCAAGACTGTGAGGGCGGGGATGGAGGAACAAGTGAGAATCTATTCAAGACTGTGAGGGCAGGAATGGAGGAACAAATGAGAATCTATTCAAGACTGTGAGGGCAGTGATGGAGGAACAAGTGAGAATCTATTCAAGACTGTGAGGGCAGTGATGGAGAAACACGTGAAAATCCTTTAAAGTGAGGGCAGGGTTGGAGGAACAAGTGAGAATCTATTCAAGACTGTGAGGGCAGGGATGGACGAACAAGTGAGAATCTATGCAAGACTGTGAGGGCAGGGATGGGGGAACAAGTGAGAATCCTTTAAAGTGAGGGCAGGGTTGGAGGAACAAGTGAGAATCTATTTAAGACTGTGAGGGCAGAGATGGAGGAATAAGTGAGAATCTATTCAAGACTGTGAGGGCAGGGATGGAGGAACAAGTGAGAATCTATTCAAGACTGTGAGGGCAGGGTTCTAGGAACAAGTGAGAATCTATTCAAGACTGTGAGGGCAGAGATGGAGGAACAAGTGGGAAACCTTTAAAGTGAGGGCAGTGATGGAGGAACACATGAGAATCTATTCAAGACTGAGGATATGGTTGGAGGAACAAGTGATAATCTATTCAAGACTGTGAGGGAAGGGATGGAGGAACACGTGAGAATCTATTCAAGACTGTGAGGACGGTGATGGAGGAACAGGTGAGAATCTATTTAAGACTGTGAGGGCGGGATGGAGGAACAAGTGAGAATCTATTCAAGACTGTGAGGACGGTGATGGAGGAACAGGTGAGAATCTATTCAAGACAGTGAGGGCGGGGATGGAGGAACAAGTGAGAATCTATTCACGACTGTGAGGGCAGGGATGGAGGAACAGGTGAGAATCTATTTAAGACTGTGAGGGCTGGATGGAGGAATAAGTGAGAATCTATTCAAGACTGTGAGGACGGTGATGGAGGAACAGGTGAGAATCTATTCAAGACTGTGAGGGCAGGGATGGAGGAACAAGTGAGAATCCTTTAAAGTGAGGGCAGTGATGGAAGAACGCACAAGGCCACCTTGAAGTCTATGGGGGAGGGGGAGGTTGAGGGAATCAGCAAGACTCGGCTAAAGACTATGAGGACAGTGACAGAGAAAATAGAGCGAATTGATGTCTGTGATGGAAGAATAAGAAAGACTACCTCGAAGTCTAGGAGGGTGAAGATGTGGGAATAAGCAAGATTCCATTGAGGTCTATGAGGGCAGTGATTGAGGAAACAAAGAGAATCCTTTGGAAGTCTGTGAGGGCAGTGATGGAATAATGAGCAATTCTAACTTGAAATAAATGATGAAGAGGGTGTGAGATACAGGTGTAAATTGTTTGACAAATTCACAAATTGGACAAATTTTACCTTTCTCTCAGAATTGTGAAGTTTGCCAAGTTTCTGAACTTTGCTCAGTTTTGTCTGCATAAATAAAACGGAGAAAAATGTATTTTTTGTGTGTTTTTATTTACTTCAAACCTAGGTGTTGCACTATGAGTGCGACTGAGAATGCACTGACGTTTGGTCATATTCAGGTGGTAGCAAGTGATAATCCATTTAAGTGTTTAAGGAGGGGGATGGGAGATTGAGTGAACTTAGGAGCGTTTTGCATCTAGTGAATTACATGGAACATAAGCCTTGTTATTGGGGGCGAATGAGATCTGCTGACCTACAGGAACATGGGGTCAATATTGTCTTCAACTCCACTCGTTGAGTAGATGAACTCTGACGTCCATCAAATTTGAGAAGCTTAACTAGCCTATGTACTTATCCAAGATTCTCAAAACCTTTTTTGTGACATCATTCGTCTGCTAGTTTTAGGGAATATTGGCCCCTTATGTACTAAGACATTTTGCCACAGACACAGAATGGTTTAAAATCCAAAGATACATCAAACCTTCAGTTAGCTCTGGCATACTCCGTCTACTTGTTGTTTTATTCAAACTTTGCAAACTGAGACATGAACAAGAAAAATGCAAAGGTTTTCTTTGTTTTTAAATTACAGCGACTCAAAGGAAAAACCTTTTCAACTTCAAACATTGGTATATGGACCTAATAATGTCAGAATGGGTGAGCCTCTGCTACAATGATGGCGTTAGTAACTCGGCAGTGGGATGAGGCCACCATCTTGTGACTTGACAAGTCACTAGGTGGGGACGTATCTTGCTTAATTTCGAGTAGCATAATTACAAAAAATGCATCAAACACTGAAAAAAATCCCCAAACGGTCTATATGGGTAAAATTGAACTTTAAGATGACATTTTGAGTTGATTTCCATTTGCTTGCATTCAAAATACTGTCGCTCACGTTCATATTTGTAGTTTTACACAAAAAAATTACCCGAACGGTTTGCTCAAGTAAAAACCTACTTGAAATGTTTGTTGACCCCCCCCCCCAAACACATTAAAGGAACTGCCCCTCGTGTTCAGAACACTGCAGTTCACGTAGGATTTGTAGTTTTGCACTCAAAATTTACCCAAACGGGCCTCTTGGGTGAAAAAATTCTACCTGAAATACCGGTCTCATTGAAAAATTACCAGAATGGTACATCTTGTTTAAAATGTCTCCTCGAAATTATGCAATGTGGTGTAATGGCATATTCTTGTTAATTTTACATAAAATTGTTCTGCAAAATCACTAAAATTACAGCAGTTACTCTGCTGTAATGAAAATTTTTCCCAAGCCTGCTGATAGCCGCTGGAAGGTGGCACCACGTTCTCTATCCACTTCCTGTCCAGAGTAACTTTCAGCAAATGCTGCACTTCATTATCAAACTGAGATATCTCTTTGCAACCCTTGAATCTGCTATTGCGATACGAGCAGAGGCCTTGCACTCCGCTTTCTACTGTCCAGCCTCTCTGTCGCTGCCTCAGCGCCAAACCAGGTGTTCCTGCAGGTTAAGAGACCTACCTCGTCACTGCCTCTACACTGAACACTCCTGCCTTCAATAAATTAAGCTGTAATCTTCAAATTCCCCAATTAAATACAAATCAGACACTAACAAAGGAATCTATGGCAGCACCACACAGTGAAGAGGAACAAGACAATGTAATGCAGCAGGTTTTTAATATCTCATTCTCAAATGTAGCAGAACAAGAGGGTTTCAGGCCTTTTTTCCTGCTCTAGGTGACCGAGCATGTCCCTTGAAGGCATTCTTAATCACGCGGATGAGCTGCCTCAATACTAAGGGTGTGTGAAATTCGTTTAATTTGGTTTCTTGTAATTACGCAAAATTTCAGGAAAATTACACAAAATTACATGTGATTACATAAAATGCAAATCCATCATTTAGAGCAATATTTTACCGTTTAATGCACCCTTGCATTAATTTTCGATGAACAGACACATTTTGCGCTATGAAATAGCGCGAAAGACATGACTGTGGTGAACAACTGCTGCCGCATTTTGATTTAATTGTGTTGTTCCCACGCTATCATTTGCAAAAGCAATGGTGTAATTATGCAACATGGAGCAATCTCTTTAATTTCACTCTGGCAGAATTTAAAATTTGTTGTTGCCTACCTAATACCGCAGGATGGACAAATGCACAAATCTGTCTGCACAAAGTTTGTAAAGTTCATCAAAGAACATTAAAAGTTTGTAGAGTTTCTTCTATTTGTGGACAAGCATCTCAGAAAAGTATGTCTTGCAGTAAACAGCTCAGCAAAACATATGCATTCATCAGAAAAGTTCACTTGCCTATAATTTTTCTTGTGTTCAAATTATGCTGCATACAAATGTTCTTTCTGCATGAATTTGCATCAACAGATGAATTTTGGCGCAGTAAACAAAATATACATTTTCACCAAGCTTTGCCAGCCAGATTTAAATTCCAAACACACATACTTGGTCCCTCCTATGCATGCACTCAGAATTCACACTCTAAAAATATATAAGTTATAGTGCCTTATGATATAGTGGGCATAGCTCATAAAGTGATAGTTTCAATGCGTCACTTGATCTCTGCTCATGTTTTGTTCTCGCTGATGGGCAAACAGCAATGTACTCACTGGGTAGCAGAAAGCTGGTTCCTACACCTATACTACGCCCGATCGAAATTATAGCGACACTAGCGTAATTTGGGTAATTCCAGGAATTTCATGTTACATTTGATATACAAAATTCCCCAAATTTCTAGGGTTAGGCGTAACCTGCGTAATTTCGCGTAGCACAATCATGTGGAGTGACCTGATAGTCTGCAAGATTATGCAGAATTACATGAGACGAGTAATTCTGCGTTCAGCGCTACAGGTCAACAATGGCACCTTGTGTCCAAAATGGACGCAAAAATGCATTTTGCGCTATGAAATAGTGCTAATTGCAGCAGAACACGTACAGCGCACGTGAGTGGGTGCTTGTGCTCACTAATTGTGCTCTTGAGGTAGGATTTTTGCCCCAAATTACTCTTAATTTCGTGAGCAGGTGTAATTGCATTGTTATCTGTAATGCCGTGTCTAGGATTAATGCAGAATTACCGAAATTATTCTGATTACGCCGGTGTAATTGAAATTCCGCCCAGGCCTAGAAATTACACCATGTCGTATAATTATGCCCCCGCTCAGTGTAAAATTATAGCACAAGAGCGTGAGAGCACTGCAAATCACTGGAACACAAGTAGCTGTTGTTCGTGGCACTATTTTTAAAGCAAAATGGAGCCTTACTGCAAAAATTGACATGAGGATGCATTTTGCGCTAAAATATAGCACTGAATGACAGAATCGCATTTCAAATAATTAAGTGCAATTTCCATACTTTTCCTGAAATTTCATGTAAATATACTAAAGCAAATTGCTCACATTTTGGCACACTTCTAATGTATATCCTTTAGTGAAGTGGAGGAGGAGTCTGTACGAGGGAGCAAGACCTCTGACCTCTGGTCAGAGACCTGCTCTCTCCCCCAGCAGCTCCGCTGTTGTGCCACTACTGCTGTTGAGCCGCTGCCATGTTGTAGGCAGGGTTCGAGTCCGATCTCCGCTGTCTGCTCTGGTATTGTGCCCTACGGTTGTTTTGTGCCTTTTACTTTAGTTCTGCACTGTTGTTTTGTGCATTATTACTCAATTACTGTCACTGTCTTTTGCCTGTTGCCCTTGTCCTCCGTGCCCACTTCGTCGCCCTTTTTCCTGCTGCTGCTGCCCCCACGGCCCGCCCCCTGCCATTTCCCGCTCCCGCCTCCCAGCTGCACTTCCCTTCCCCGCCCCTATTTAATGGCGGCTGCGTGAGGCGGGAGTGCCGCTGGTACGCCGAAGGCGCGTAAAAGGCAAGCCCATCTGCACCCGACCGTGATCCGACCGCGACCAGCGCCAGGGACCCTGGATCTCCGACCACCCACCGATACAACTTAGCTGCCCTCCCCCCACTCAACCCAGGAATGAACAACAACTGCCAGCTGTCCATGCCGAGCACCACCCACGGCCAGTTCTCCTGCCGTCACTGCCAACAGACCTTCACCACCGTCCGCTCCCACACGGCAACCGCCCACACGCCGAAAGCCAACACCTCCGAAGCCCTGAGGTGCATCCTCCTCAATGTACGCTCCCTGCACAGACACGCTGTAGAGATCTGGAACCTCCTCGACACCCTCTCGCCAGATGCTGCCTTCTTCACAGAAACGTAAACCAACTCCACTGCTGCCCCTACATCGCCACCGCAATCCCGGACGGATACAAGATCCAGAAGAAGGATCGCCCCAACCGCCCGGGAGGGGGACATGCCATCGCACACAAGAGCTCCCTCTTACTCATGGCCTCCAGCTCAAGCGACAGCCCGCCCGCCATTTCCACATCCAGACCTGCCCCAGAACGACCTTAAGAGGCACCCTCGCCTACAGACCTCCCGGGCCTCGAACTGCGTTCACCACCACCATCGCCAACCTCATCGCACCCCACACCATCGCCTCCATGGACTACATACTCATCGGAGACCTCAACTTCCACCTCAACAACCTCAGCGACCCCAACTCCGCCACCCTCCTGGACAACCTCGCCAACCTCAGACTGAAACAACTCATCACCACCCCCACCCACAAGGCAGGACACACCCTCGACCCCATCTTCGCAGGAGGTAACAACATCCACTTCAGCCACACCACGCAGCCCCCATGGACAGACCACCACTGCGTACACTTCCAAACAACAAACCCACGGCTCCCAAACGTGAATCCCGCCCTCCACGAAGAAACTGGAGCAAAATCACCAAGGAGCAGCTCAACTCCACCCTCAACCATGATGCCCTTGCACCCTCGACCGACGCCAACCTCGCAGCCAAAGAACTTCACAGATGGATCTCCAACTGCGCAGATGAGCTCGCGCCCCTACATAACCCCAACAGACAGCGTCCCAGGAAGGCCACCTGGTTTACCACCGACCTCCAAGAATCCTGATGCACCTGCAGACGTCTTGAGAAGAACTGGAGAGACAGCAAATCCTCGGAAGACCGCACCACCTACAAGAACGCCATGACAGAATACCACCAACGCATCAGATCCACCAAAAGAACCTTCATCCAGAACAGGATCCTTGCCAACTCCAGCAACTCCAAGGAACTCTTCAGCATCATCCAGGAATCACCAAACCCCCCAGCGAGACCACGTACATCACACCCTCCCAGGACCTCTGCAACAAGCTCGGCTCCTACTACCATCTGAAGATCAAGGGCCTCTACGACAACTTCAATGACCGGACACCTGACTCCGAAACCTCTCCATCCCCCAGCAACGCCAGCCAGCCAGCCCTCCATCTCCTCCTGGACCCCAGTCTCCACCGAAGACACCGCATTGACCATGAAAGGCATCCACTCTGGAGCCCCCACGGACCCATGCCCCCTGCACATTTTCCACAGAGCTGCCGCCGCCATCGCTCCAAAACTACGACGCACCATCAACACCACCTTCGAGACTGGCATCTTTCCCGACAACTGGAAACGCGCAGAAATCAGACCCCCTACTCAAGAAGCCCTCAGCAGATCCCACGGACCTCAAGAACTACCGACCCATCTCCCTCCTCCCCTTCATGGCAAAAGTCACAGAGAAGACCGTTAACATCCAACTAACGAAATTCATCAAAGAAATTCCCATCCTCGACCCCTCCCAATCCGGATTCCACAGCAACCACAGCACTGAGACCGCTCTACTCACAGCCACAGACGACATCCGCACCCTCCTCGACCAAGGACACACTGCAGCCCTTATCCTACTCGACCTCTCTGCAGCCTTCGACACCGTCTCCCACTGCACCCTCACCGCCAGACTCCACGAAGCCGGCATAGAGGGAACCGCTCTTGACTGGCTCCGCTTCTTCCTCGCCGGCAGAACCCAAAGAATCAGACTTCCACCCTTCCTCTCTGAACCCACATAAACCAACTGCGGAGTACCCCAAGGATCGTCGCTCAGCCTCACGCTCTTCAACATCCACATGGCCCCCCTCACCACCATCGTCAGACAGCACGGACTCAGCATAGTATCCTACGCCGATGACTCCCAGCTCATCCTCTCTCTCACCAAGGACCCCATCACCACCGGACTCAACTTCCAGGAAGGAATGAAAGACGTCGCATCCTGGATGAGCAGCAGCTGCCTGAAGCTCAACTCGGAGAAGACAGAGGTCCTCATCTTCGGACCCTCTCCCTCTGCATGGGGCAACTCCTGGTGGCCCACCGCCCTCGGCAGCCCCCCACCCCCACGGACCACGTCCGAAACCTCGGCATCGTACTCGACTCCTCCCTCTCCATGACCTGGCTGGTCAACGCCGTTGCCTCCACCTGCTTCAACACCCTCCGCATCCTCCAAAAGATCTTCAAATAGATCCCCCCCAGAATCAAGGAAGACCATCACCCACGCACTCATAAGTTATCATAACCAGCAGACTGGACTACGGAAACGCCCTCAATGCCACGATCAACAAGTCTCTGCTCCGTAAACTCCAGACCATACAGATCACCGCAGCCAGACTCGTCCTCAGCATCCCTCGACACAAACACATCACCCAACACCTGTGTAACCTCCACTGGCTCTCCGTCGAGAAAAGAGTAACCTTCAAGATACTCACCCACGCCTACAAATGCCTCCACATAACCGGACTCCAATAACTCAACAACAGAATCTCCTTCCATGTACCCAAGAGGAACCTCCGATCCGCCGACCTCGCCCTCGCCGAACCCCCGCGCATCCGTAGAGCAAGAACGAGTAGAAGAACCTTCTCCTACATCGCGGCCAAGACCTGGAGCGATCTACCGATCAACATCAGATGCGCCCCCACCCTGCACATCTTCAGGAAGACCCTCAAGACCTGGCTCTTCGACTGACCGGAGTTGCTCCCCCCCCAGCGCCTTGAGACCCTCACGGGTGAGTAGCGCGCTTAAAACCTCCCTGATTGATTGATTGAAGGTCCAAGTGGGTCAGATACCTTAGTCATTCAGCACATAAATGTTCAGACTCTAAGTAGGCAGGACTGTCACAATACCGTGCAGTTCTCATCACTCATCTGCAGTCCGGCATCCATCTTGGAGCCAATGAGGTGATCTGATGCCAAAATGGAAACGGCTTCCTCAGAATACAAATAGAATAGTTTACTTTCTAAGGGGTCAGTCCCTTGCACTTAAGAAAAGGTACAGAAAAGGCAGTTTCCTGTACACAAGTTGCTAACACAAACATATATGTGCACAAACACAAATCCTAAGACTCGCACCCCAGTCTCACCCCAAACACTCAGTGTGCTCCTGGGCATCTAACTCTTTCACCAGAAGATGCAGATCCTCTCAGCAGCAGGAAACAGAGCGAGAGATGTGGGAGAGTTGGGAAAAGATAACTCATGGTGGTCTTGGATAGAGGCAACCTATCAGAACATTCTTATGAGCTTGGTAGAAATGGCGGAACACCTAGCAGCTCCATGAGTAACACTGCATGCTCGTGTGGGATGGGTACTGGGTAGAGGGGCAGGTGGGGCCATGAAGTACTTGTTCGTTGTCTCCTTCACAGTTGAGGAGGGAGGTCAAATGCCGCCCACATCTTCATTGTGGGCGGGGCAGACGAACTGCAGCACAGTGGCTGCTGGACTAGTGATTGCAGTGCGTTCAGAAGTCGCGACCCTTGTTCAAGCCAATTCAGGCAGAGCCCACGGCAAGTAACTTGCAACCCTTTTTGTGGGTCGAAGCAGACGTACCCCATGGCAAGGTAGTTGTTGTAGCCCTCATCTGGGTAGAAGGTGATAAATCAAGCACCAAGCTAACTGTACTGTCAGGCCCCTCTTATTGGTTGAAGTGTGTTGAGGACAGATGCAGCCCAGGGCCACCTATCAACTCATCAGCATCACACCTTCTCATGCTATCTGTGATGGCAGCACCAATTCACAGCCCACAGAGCTCATTGGGGGCATATAGATGGTTGATCTTGGGCAGTCTTTCAGGTGTAGTTCTCAACAGTAACCACGGAGGAAGACCTGCCGATCCACTTGAAGCACAGGTTGCCTCTGAGACTTCACTCAGTCTGTCCACTTTAACATGGGGTATTCCTCAAGTTAGGAACACACTGAACGTATCCTCCTGAGCAGTCTCACCTCCTGCTTAGCCAGGCAAACTCCGTCCTCTTTCAGCATGGAGGCAAGTAGGCCTATAGGCCCTATGCAGCTCTTCAGCTCCTCCAGCAGAAACTGCAGAGTTCCAGTGATGTCCCCTGACCTCTGGGAGACTGGCTGCCAGGCAGACTGGCCAGCCCTGGACACACAACTGTCCTGTGGGTACTCTGCTAAGCACTCCCTTCCTTGGTCATGAAGAACTTGCAACAGAAGCAAAATGTGGTAGTTTGGATTTGACTTTTATATATATTTTCAGGGCAGGAGCTATGGATCCTCTGTCTGAAACAACAGACGCAGTTTGGGGTGGTTTTCTTTGAATCATCCATCTCAGGCTGCTCTCCAGACACAGCATTTGTGTAAAGTGATGCCTCTCACAGCAGGCAGCGCTGGGTCTGTCTCAAGGCTGGAGGATCCAGAATGAAATGTGAGGTCTCTGCACCTGGCTGTCATCAGCTTTTCTGAGCAGCAACCAGGGACAGGCAAAGGGGACATCCCTGGCCTAGAAACTTCCTCAGCTTGAACAACCGAAACTGCAGTCCCACTGCTCACCGCGAACATCAACCAAACGGCAGTGCTCAGAAGAGCTAATCAGGAGCCCTTTGCTACTAACGTCTCCAGGGGATTTCTAAAGGTAGCCACCTCCTCGCTGTAGAGTATGGCTCGCCTCTCTCCAGCCACAGGGATGTAGCAATGCACCATAACTGTCTCGAGAAGCTGTCCGCGTCCTTCATCTTGTGCCCTGCTAATGCAAAGGGGTCCAAAATGGATGCCATTGGCTCCTGTACTAAGGTACCTACACATAAAGAGTGCTACTATCACACGTGTTAAATACATATTGTACATTCACTCAATATACACACAAGAAGTCAACACAAGGCTCTGGGTTTCATGTAACAGTGGAAGCTTTACCAGAAAAGGCCAAGAGGCCTCACTCCTGCTGGCACAGATACAAAGGCCTGGTCACACTAAGGATTCACAAAACATGGTATCTGCCCTCGCTGCTTTGTGTGTTAAACCCAGGACAGGGGCAGTTCTCCTCTGTCCATGAGGAGTGCACACTCGGTGCCCTTGGCGTGCCCTTCAAGGTCTCAGGAAAGGTCCTGGAGCTCACATTGTCAGAGACAGGCGTAGGCCACTGCACACCCACTACATTAGTGTGACGTCAGGGTCAAAATAAAAGTCAAGGTAGCAGATTCATCAGCAGTCGGGCACTCTGGTCAGGGGTACCTGGTAGGTCACTGTTAAGGGGACATTCCCTACAGTAGCAGTCAGGCATGCCCAGGTGTTAGCTTTAAAGTAGGTGGTGTGAAAGCTGGGATCAGATATAACATCACACAGTTATCTCCAAAGTCAAAACACATGAACGTCCAGGTAAAAGAATGTACTTTTCAAATGCAAAATCCCTTAATTCAACCTCAGTTAATGGACAAGTTAATGGATTGTTGTGGTATTTTGCTTATAAAATCATTTTTTTTAAACCTTAAAAAAAAGAAATGAAAAAAGGCACACCAAAGTAAACCAGACGTGTGCAGCATTTACTGTTCCGAAGTTACGGGCCCTAAACCTGGAGACTGCAGCGCATGACTCGACAGGAGCCATGTTTGTGCCTGTCCTGTGCCCTCCCAGACAGCAGACAGAAGCACCCTCTGACAGTCTCATACCTCCAGATCACACAGCAGCCAGAAGCACCCTCTGACAGTCTCATACCTCCAGATCACACAGCAGCCAGAAGCACCCTCTGACAGTCTCATACCTCCAGATCACACAGCAGACAGAAGCACCCTCTGACAGTCTCATACCTCCAGCTCACACAGCAGACAGAAGCACCCTCTGGCAGTCTCATACCTCCAGCTCACACAGCAGACAGAAGCACCCTCTGGCAGTCTCATACCTCCAGATCACACAGCAGACAGAAGCACCCTCTGACAGTCTCATACCTCCAGCTCACACAGCAGCCAGAAGCACCCTCTGGCAGTCTCATACCTCCAGCTCACACAGCAGACAGAAGCACCCTCTGGCAGTCTCATACCTCCAGCTCACACAGCAGAGAGAAGCACCCTCTGACAGACTCATACCTCCAGCTCACACAGCAGCCAGAAGCACCCTCTGACAGTCTCATACCTCCAGCTCACACAGCAGCCAGAAGCACCCTCTGACAGTCTCATACCGCCAGCTCACACAGCAGACAGAAGCACCCTCTGACAGACTCATACCTCCAGCTCACACAGCAGACAGAAGCACCCTCTGACAGTCTCATACCTCCAGCTCACACAGCAGACAGAAGCACCCTCTGGCAGTCTCATACCTCCAGCTCACACAGCAGACAGAAGCACCCTCTGGCAGTCTCATACCTCCAGATCACACAGCAGACAGAAGCACCCTCTGACAGTCTCATACCTCCAGCTCACACAGCAGCCAGAAGCACCCTCTGGCAGTCTCATACCTCCAGCTCACACAGCAGACAGAAGCACCCTCTGGCAGTCTCATACCTCCAGCTCACACAGCAGAGAGAAGCACCCTCTGACAGACTCATACCTCCAGCTCACACAGCAGCCAGAAGCACCCTCTGACAGTCTCATACCTCCAGCTCACACAGCAGCCAGAAGCACCCTCTGACAGTCTCATACCGCCAGCTCACACAGCAGACAGAAGCACCCTCTGACAGACTCATACCTCCAGATCACACAGCAGCCAAGCCATGACACTTGAAGCCTCCAGGACACAGCTTCATAGAATCCAGACGCAGCAGGCACGCCCACAGGTGCCACCTGAGAGGCAAAGCCTGTACATGACCTGTAAGCAGCCAGCTGTGCGCCTGCACTGTCTGAGTGCCAGTGTCCTGCAGTGCCCTTTCAGAGCCAACCTCTGCTTGCCAAGGGAGTCTGGACTGAGCCCAATTCTTAGTGAATGCTGCTCCCCAGAGGGGGTGTTTGAACCTCCCTGGTATCTTTAGTTCTGGCCTCTGTATCCCGGTCACCAGCCACTGAATGAGATGGGCCTTCAATGGTGTGTTCCCGATAATCATGGTATCCATACGCCTTCCAATTAGGGGTGTGCGAAATTTGCATAAGTTGCTTTCACATAATCGCAAAAGATTTTAGGGAAATTATGCAAAATTACACGAAATGTAAATCCATCATTTAGTGCTATATTTTAGTGTGAAGTGCATCCTTGCATCAATTTCTGGCGAGAGGGTGCATTTCACAATTAAAAGAGCACAAAACACGAGTGCCGCGGGCAACCGCAGCATAACCACGCAATGTGGACGTATGGCGTCATTTGGGGAATTTCATGTAATTGCAAGTTTCCGAAATGATGTTAATTATGCTGGCTTGGTTTAAAATTCCCCTAGCCCACTTCAGCAGGCCAGGACTCCTCTGAGAAGTTAACTTGGACTTGGCCTGGCTTATTGGTGTGAGCAACTGATAGCTCTTTCTTCAGCCAAGCCATGCAATAAACACTCAGATAATAACTTCAGATATTTGTGGAAGAGCTCAACCTAACCTCATCTGGATTAAATCATGACCCGTCAGATCTAGCTGGATGCATCACATTTGTCATGAGATGGTCTCTGTGAGGCAAGACCAACCACATGACTTCCTACTGGAATTCAAATGGGGCATTGCCCCAAAAATAAAAGTGAATGTCTCCAACAGGCAGCTTCCTTGCGGACGGAAAGATAGGGGCTGTTCTTTGAGACTACCCTGGCCAGCAGAAGCATGGGGCCAGCAGAAGCATGGGGCCAGCAGAAGCATGGGGCCAGCAGAAGCATGGGGCCAGCAGAAGAATGGGGCCAGCAGAAGCATGGGGCTTTGGGGGCATCCATCAAGAAGTGTCAACTTG
Source organism: Calotriton arnoldi (assembly GCA_963921515.1). Lineage (NCBI taxonomy): Eukaryota > Metazoa > Chordata > Amphibia > Caudata > Salamandridae > Calotriton > Calotriton arnoldi. The sequence continues at coordinate 5,715,348 of CAWUFW010000137.1, forward strand.
GCAGCCCTTTGGAAGCAGAGCCTGCTGGGTAAAACTCCCAGACTCCACAAGCAGGGCTGTAAGCATCTCACAGGTCACCTTTCCAGTGCTTGATTTGTAAAAGAATAAGTGCCGGGCCCTAGTCTGCAGGACACTGCAGCGTGCACCATTCATTGCTACTACCAGCGCTGCCAGTGACAGTACCAACACAACTACTAACCGTCACACTCTTACAAGTGTGACAATTCCTCTTATTCCAGGCCCACAAATCTATAAGAATAACTTGGGTGGCAGGTATCTGTAATTGTTAATATATATTGAATTAATAAACAGCTGTTGTTGTGCTCATACCTAAATTAGGCATGCAGCGCCACCGTGTGGCAGACTGTCATAAGTGCCAGTGCTGATCACCGGAAACCACCGGCTCAAATTATTCACTGCTCTTTCTCTCACATGACCTGAGATACAACCTTCTTCTGAGGGCAAGCTGAAGGACACCTTAGTAGTTGCTAAACACATCTTACCCAGCAGTCAAAGCATCTGTAGGAAGGTGGAATCTGATTACATGGTTGCCCCCATTTGTTTCTGGTGTTTTGATGGTTTTTGACTTAGTTTGGCTGGGAACCTGCTATTCAGGTCCCCAGCCTATCTGCTTTCTCTTATAAATTGATTCCATGTACTTTAGGTACACCACAGATGGGATTCTGGAGTGCCCTTATACGTCCCTAGTATATGGTATACTATGTACCCAGGGCATAGGTACCCCAGAGGCCTACCAGGGGCTGAAGCGTGTATTGTGCCACCCCTGGAAGGCCATCCAAAATGACACCACAGGACTGCTACTGCAGCCTGAGTGAGGTGGTGCATGCACCCCTTACAGAGATATAGGTTCACTATATCTCACCTATCACTGCACATAGAAACCTATCAGTCACCCCTATGGCAGGCCTTATCAATCCTGAAGGCAGGGTGCTTGGTTATATGTGAGAGGGTGCCCATGCATGAGCAGAGCACCCTTGCAGCCTTCGGAATATATCCTCCGGGGTTGTCTGTGGTGCAGCCTGACCATATACTCTTAAGTGCATTATAACCTCGCGGTAAAATGCTAACTTTGGACTGGCTGCACAGAAACATGTCGTGTTTGGTGTCAAACACCTTGGAATCCTACCCACCGCCAGTCCTGGTGGCGGGGGTAGAATTCCACCCTTCTAGAGGGAGAGACATGTCCCCACCGGTATACCCGGTAGAAACCTTAAAGAGCCCTGGCATCACAAAATGGATGCTGCAGTCACAGACACGAGTCTGGCCTCCTGCTGCTGACCGAAACTCCGGCAGGGGAGGCCTGGACAATAGGTTTCCTGTCACAGGGTGGTGTGACCACCTCCCAGACAGGCCTTAGTGGATTGGGGCTGGGTGGGTGCACTCCAAGAGTGCTTTGAAGTCCTGCACTGGGGGCACATTTGGTGTCCTCGTGCATACCCCAGTTCAAACTGGTTGCAGGGGCTGCCAGCCCCTGCTCTGGCGCGAAACTGGACAAAGGAAATGGGTGTAGCCACCCCTCTTTCCAAACCCTCCCATAGGTGGGTCCCCAGAGTTAGTCCAACCCCTTTCTTAGGTATAAGTAAGGAACCCCTGGCAACAGGACTTTAGATATCCCTGGACGAAACTCTGAAGCTGAATCCTGGAACTTCGACGCTCTACTCAAGACTAGAGGACTGAAGAAATCTCCCTTGGGGTCAAGGAGTGACTCCCCTGCTTGGCAGGCACCAACGAAGCATTTGCCGGTCTGCATCTCCGAAGCTCCCTCCGGACTCCAAAGTACTTGCAGCCCAGGAAGAGGATTTCCAGACATCTCAGAGGCCGACCCGAGTCCCCAGCAATGCTGAGACCCGCAGCCCTCGTGAGTAGCGTGGAACCGGAACTCCTGGTCACTGTGCACATTTGCTAGTGCATTGACTTCTCGATGACTCTTGAAGTCCTGCTTTGGGTTACTCGTAGCCCAGGCCCAGAGCACCATTTGCACTGAAGATTGTAAGCCTACACTCCACGAGTGTTCCGTGGGCCTGCTTCTTGAATTTCCGCTTGAGGCTCCTTCGCGATCCCTGGTCTGTCGACTGGTGGGTCCCTGTGAAAGCAACTCTGATTTTCATTGGGCGTTTCTGGTTGCTCCAGACGTACCCTAACTCCCCACCAAGTGGTGAGTCCCTCAGACCTTGCTGGTCTGCTCCGAAGCATCTTTCTCCTTTCTGCGTAGGTTGCTGTTGCCAAGGCTTGTTGTGTTCAATCCGGACACCAATGCTGCAGCACTCGACATCCTTCGCGGGTCAGCTCGAATCCAGCTCCTGGTCATCGTCGACGCCTCCTGGTCCTCGTGGCTGAAGAGTCAAGCTTCACCTCTTTCACCTGAAGCACCCGACATCGGTGGGCATTCGACTATCGTGCCCCTGTTCACTGGCAAGTGACCCAGACTCTGTCCCCTCTGCTTTCAGGTTCTTCTCATCTCCGATCCAGGCTTGGCTCTCTTCGGACACTTCGCATCTTCCCGGCAGCAGCACTTCGTTGCAGGCTGCCATTGAAATCGACGCCGCGACCCGACACCATTCGACACCTATGCACCCGGCTTCCCTGGGTGAGGTAACTCGAGTACTCCAGTGCTCCCATGGGTGGTAACCCTAGAACTCTCTAAGTCCAAGAGGGTTTGGTCCTAGTCCATTTGTAAGTGTCCTTAAACTCTAAAACGATAACCGCGACTTTCCCATAGACTTTAACGTAGCTCGCGGCTGTGTTCACACACTGCACACAGCCCCCGTGGGTCCCCTGTGTCACTATCTTGGGTGGTTCCTTGGGGTCCCAGCGATTCTACAGGCTCTAGGCCTTGTGTCTACTTAAGTCGTGGTTCTTATACCACTTTCTTAATATATGGTTTGGTACGCCCCTAGGGCTAATCGTATATTGTGCTAATTTACTGTGCTATTTGACTTGTAACTTGTGTACTTTCACCTCTAGCCTCATAAAGAGACTATTGGGTTGTGTTTAGTAATAAATACATATATTTTATATGTATGCCTTTGGGTAGCCATGCGCTCTATAAATGCTAATTAATTAATACCTGGTGTGGTTCTCCTTTCATTTGGGCATTCATGAGATTATAACTGGTAAAACAATAGCTTAACACTCCTTCAAGACTTAGCCTGAAGGCTGCTCTTCATAGCTACCACTAGGATAGCTTTCAATAAAGGTTGTCTTTAAACCTATCATCAATAAAGGTCGATTGGACTGGTGCAAGGTGCCCACTATAACTAGTGGACAGCATATGCCAGGCCAACTTCTCAAGGCATCTACCTGCAGAACCTGTTGTAGTGTCCTGTGGTTCCTCATCCCCTATGTGTTTGAGCTGGGATGTAGCATCCTGTATGTTCCCACTCCCTGTATGTTTGAGTTGGTGTCTGGAATGCTCAGATCGAAAAAGGATGGAATGGAATGTTGGCATATGTATGTGTGTGAGTGCGTGCATGTGTGTAGGTGTGCGCCGAGTGGAAGCCTGTAGACAGTTGCAGTTGGTGGGAGGAAGTCCTGACTAGAACTATATGCCTGACACTGTAGCTAAGGGCCTAACATGGAAATGAAGAAGATACCCCCTTCTGCTAGACGGGCTCCTGCCTCAGCCTTAAAGCCCCTCCCCCAAGACTTGACACCTATCACGGCCATGAAGACAGCAAAGTTATCCCTGGGTCCCGTCTCAAGCCTTAAACGTGCCACCGTCCCACACGCCTCCACTCCACGTGGCACAAGGTAGCCATTTTAGGCTTTTGATGATCAAACAACAGTTCATCTTGTTGTTTCCCATGCGCTTGAAATCAATGGTGTACATCCTGTCACCGTGTGTCGCCACAAGGCCCATGTCTGAAGCCAGCCAATGAGCTCTCATCCTGCCTCCTGACGTTAGTCTGAGAAAGGAGCGCAGCGATTGGCTGGGGCCCGCCCTAGAGTCAACTGCTTGTGTGGGAAGGCGATGGGGGGAGGGGCTTGGCGACACCTGAGGGGAGAAATGTGCCCTGTAAAGAAAATATCAGAAGTTGTGTTCTGGGAAACATCATTATGCCCCCTCCCTCGCATCTCCCCCTCAATGCGTCTTCCCCTTCTAAATTCATCACATCTTAATTGTGTAATTAACCCCGAGATTAATAGAATGCATGGAAAGGGAAGCCAGCCTTCCTCTTCCTGTTAAATACTGTCACGGAGGTGATTCGTTTCATTACTTTGCCAGGGGGGGGAATCAGTTTCCGAGATCCCCATTTATGGAACACGCCCTCGTGAATACGGAGACACGCACGTGCACACGCACCGAAAGACAGAAAAGGACATGCAGGCCTGCATACACACAGACAGACACAAGCACTCACAGCACACCCCACACTCATACAATGGTAGACTGAGATAAACACACTCGCACACACACACATACAAACAGCATGCAAAGGCAGACACACAGGCTACCAGTGATGGCATTAGACAGACAGACTCAAACAGATCTACATACCCACACAGACATAAACCACACACCAGGTGTGCTGCCAGAATATTGAGTATTAAATATTGGGCCACAACCTCAACTACAGGAATACTGTAAAGTACGTCTATTGCTGAGTGGCAGTTGTTACTGTGTGGTTATAGTTAGGTTTGAGTTTTCATAGAAAGAGGGTTTTAAGCTGCACTAACTTTGGCTCCATTTGACGTAGGCCGTGTGCAGAGGGGTTTGACCGCTGAGTCGGGGTTGAGTGCAGAAAATAAAGTTGGTTCTAAAAAGAACCTTTTTTTGTGGAGTTTTTTTTGGTGGTATGTCTAAAAAAAACAAAACAACACAGGCCATCTAAACGTGGATTAAAAAAAAATACTTTTTGCAGACTGGTTGGTGGGCAGCTGCCAATGTGTTCCGAGCTGTAGAACATTGTTCTCCAACTGAAAGAACTCTGTGGCACTCGGTGAAGTAAATCTCGATATGGGAGTGAAGCGAATTAACATTCATGGGCGTTGCCAGGAGATGAGATGGCACGGGGTATGCAAGGTGGTGAGATGGTCCTACAACTGATGAAGAAGCCTCTTGTTTCCCCTCCTGTCTTCTTGGGGCAGCGTTGACCTGGGTAGTGCGCCACGCATTTGGGTGTTTCCTCATGCCTGGTGTGCCAAATGGATATTTTTGGCAGTACCCGGCAAAACTCTTTGTGGCCTAAGTTACAAGTGACCACTTTTGCAGACCCTCCCCAGCCGGAAGAGACACAAGATGGCCAACAATGGCCCTGGTGTGGCCCTCGGCTGCTCATCCTGCCCTGAGGGTCACTCTGTGGGGTCTCCTCTCCTCTGGATGCCATCTAAGGTCCCAAACAATGGAAAACTGCCAGAAAAAATGGCTCAGGGCAAAGAACAAAGTGTTCACGCGCCCAAGTGCAAACCCCTAATGAGGAAAATGGGGCAGGAGCTTCCTCTTAAAATGCATCACTACAGCCATTTCACCCAATCGGATGTGCTTTCAGTGTAAGTCAACCGCAGCATCTACAGAGAAAAGTTACTAAAATAGCAAGAGATCTTGGTTCTTTGTGCCTGTGAGGAAACTCCTAGGCTCAAAATGAAATGACACGTAAAAGGAAATAAAGGTCCAGAGGGAGTGGAGCAGTAACCTCTTATTGGTTCTATGCGTCCTGCAGGAGTAGTGCAGGAACTGTGGGTCACCCCCCAAACAAACAAGCATTGGCAAAGCCAATAGGTCTCGCTTATGTGAGATCTTTTGACTTTGTTAATGTTTTTAAAACATGTTGCATAGGAGCTTAAAGTCAAGAAAAAAGCTCGATGATGTGGTCAATGCTGACCACATCATAGTCCTTTTTCTTTTTAAGTCATGTTATAAAGCAGCTCGCGCTGCTGTGCAGTATGTATAATATCTTTTAAAAAAGCAGGGGGGAAGCAACAAGAGGTGGGAGGAGGAGGAAGCAGTAATAACAGACAGCAGTAGGAGGGGTTATGGGGAAAACAAAATGAGGGAGGTGCGGGGAGGAGGGAGTATGAAACAGGGTTGGGGAAGTGGGAGGCAAAAGAAGAAACAGTGCCTCAATCACAGCGCGAGCAGCGGGTGGGCACTAATTACGCTGAATGGATCAGTGCTTGGTCCGTGCTCCACAGAAAGGAACAGAAGTGACGCTTGGTCTGCTCCCGTTGATTAGAAGGCTGCAGAGAAGAGGGACACAAGGACGGATCTGGTAGAAAGGAGTGAGAAGACTCACTAGGGAGATCTGCATAGGGACAGATTCAGGGAGGCCATGAGAAGGACAGACCCAGGGAGAGAAGGGTGAGGAGGACTCGGGGAGATCTGCATAGGTACAGATTCAGGGAGGCCATGAGAAGGACAGACCCAGGGAGAGATGGGTGAGGAGGACTCAGGGAGATCTGCATAGGGACAGATTCAGCGAGGCCGTGAGAAGGACAGACCCTCGGAGAGAAGGGTGAGGAGGACTCAGGGAGATCTGCACGGGGACAGATTCAGGGAGGCCATGAGAAGGACAGACCCAGGGAGAGAAGGGTGAGGAGGACTCAGGGAGATCTGCACAGGTACAGATTCAGGGAGGCCATGAGAAGGACAGACCCAGGGAGAGAAGGGTGAGGACGACTCAAGGAGATCTGCACAGGGACAGATTCAGGGAGGCCATGAGAAGGACAGACCCAGGGAGAGAAGGGTGAGGAGGACTCAGGGAGATCTGCATAGGGACAGATTCAGGGAGGCCATGAGAAGGACAGACCCAGGGAGAGAAGGGTGAGGAGGACTCAGGGAGATCTGCACAGGGACAGATTCAGGGAGGCCATGAGAAGGACAGACCCAGGGAGAGAAGGTTGAGGAGGACTCAGGGAGATCTGCACAGGTACAGATTCAGGGAGGCCATGAGAAGGACAGACCCAGGGAGAGAAGGGTAAGAAGGACCATGGGAGATCTGCACAGGGACAGATTCAGGGAGACAGCAGTGAGAAGGACTCAGGGATCTGCACAGGGACAGGTCCAGGGAGGCAGTGGTGAGGAGCACTCAGGGAGATCTGCACAGGGACAGATCCAGGGAGGCAGCAATCAGAAAGACTCAGGGAGATCTGCACAGGGACAGATTCAGGGAGGCCATGAGAAGGACTCAGGGATCTGCACAGGGACAGATTCAGGGAGGCCATGAGAAGGACAGACCTAGGGAGAGAAGGGTAAGAAGGACCATGGGAGATCTGCACAGGGACAGAACCAGGGAGACAGTGACAAGAAGTACTAGGGGAGATCTGCACAAGAACAGATCCAGGGAGAGAAGGGTGAGGAGGACACAGGGAGATCTGGACAGATACAGGGAGAGAGGAGTGAGGAGGACTCAGGGGGATCTGCACAGGGACAGGACCAGGGAAACAGGTGTGAGGAGGACTCAGGGAGATTTGCACAGGGAGAGATCCGGGGAGATAAGGGTGAGGAGGACACAGGGAGATCTGCAGAGGGACAGATACAGGGAGAGAGGAGTGAGGAGGACTCAGGGGGATCTGCACAGGGAGAGATCCAGAGAGAGAGAGGTGAGAAGGGCTCAGGGAGATCTGCACAAGGACAGATCCAGGGAGAGAAGGACTCAGGGAGATCTGCACAGGGACAGATCCAGAGTGAGAAGGTGAGGAGGACTCAGGGAGATCTGCACAGGGACAGATCCAGGGAGAGAGCGTTGAGAGGGATTCAGGGAGATGTGCACAGAGACAGATCCACGGAGAGAAGGACTCATGGAGATCTGCACAGGTAGAGATCGAGAGAGAGAGGGCTGAGAAGGGCTCAGGGAGATCTGCACAGGGACAGATTCAGGGAGGCCATGATAAGGACAGACCCAGGGAGAGAAGGGTAAGAAGGTCCATGGGAGATCTGCACAGGGACAGGTCCAGGGAGAGAAGGGTGAGGAGGACACAGGGAGATCTGCAAAGGGAGAGATCCAGGGAGAGAGGAGTGAGGAGGACTCAGGGGGATCTGCACAGGTACAGATTCAGGGAGGCCATGAGAAGGACAGACCCAGGGAGAGAAGGGTAAGAAGGACCATGGGAGATCTGCACAGGGACAGGTCCAGGGAGACAGCGGTGAGAAGGACTCAGGGAGATCTTCACAGAGACAGATCCAGGGAGACAGCAGTGAGAAGGGCTCAGGGAGATCTGCACAGGGACAGGTCCAGGGAGAGAAGGGTGAGGAGGACTCAGGGAGATCTGCACAGGGACAGGTCCAGGGAGAGAGGAGTGAGGAGGACTCAGGGAGATCTGCACAGGGACAGGTCCAGGGAGAGAAGGGTGAGGAGGACTCAGGGAGATCTGCACAGGGACAGGTCCAGGGAGAGAGGAGTGAGGAGGACTCAGGGAGATCTGCACAGGGACAGGTCCAGGGAGAGAGGAGTGAGGAGGACTCAGGGAGATCTGCACAGGGACAGGTCCAGGGAGAGAGGAGTGAGGAGGACTCAGGGAGATCTGCACAGGGACAGATCCAGAGAGAGAAGGTGAGAAGGACTCAGGGAGCTCTACACAGGTACAGATCCAGTGAGAGAAGGGTGAGGAGGACTCAGGGAGATCTGCACAGGGACGGATCCAGGGAGACAGCAGTGAGAAGGGCTCAGGGAGATCTGCACAGGGACAGGTCCAGGGAGAGAGGAGTGAGGAGGACTCAGGGAGATCTGCACAGGGACAGATCCAGAGAGAGAAGGTGAGAAGGACTCAGGGAGCTCTACACAGGTACAGATCCAGTGAGAGAAGGGTGAGGAGGACTCAGGGAGATCTGCACAGGGACGGATCCAGGGAGACAGCAGTGAGAAGGGCTCAGGGAGAGCTGCACAGGGACAGGTCCAGGGAGAGAAGGGTGAGGAGGACTCAGGGAGATCTGCACAGGGACAGGTCCAGTGAGAGAAGGGTGAGGAGGACTCTGGGAGATCTGCACAGGGACAGATCCAGTGAGAGAGAGGTGAGGAGGACTCAGGGAGATCTGCACAGGGACAGGTCCAGGGAGAGAGGAGAGAGGAGGACTAAGGGAGATCTGCACAGGGACAGATCCAGGGAGAGAAGGTGAGAAGGACTCAGGGAGCTCTACACAGGTACAGATCCAGTGAGAGAAGGGTGAGGAGGACTCAGGGAGATCTGCACAGGGACGGATCCAGGGAGACAGCAGTGAGAAGGGCTCAGGGAGATCTGCACAGGGACAGGTCCAGGGAGAGAAGGGTGAGGAGGGCTCAGGGAGATCTGCACAGGGGCAGGTCCAGTGAGAGAAGGGTGAGGAGGACTCTGGGAGATCTGCACAGGGACAGATCCAGTGAGAGAGAGGTGAGGAGGACTCAGGGAGATCTGCACAGGGACAGGTCCAGGGAGAGAGGAGTGAGGAGGACTCAGGGAGATCTGCACAGGGACAGATCCAGGGAGAGAAGGTGAGAAGGACTCAGGGAGCTCTACACAGGTACAGATCCAGTGAGAGAAGGGTGAGGAGGGTGAGGAGGACTCAGGGGGATCTGCACAGGGACAGATCCAGTGAGAGAGAGGTGAGGAGGACTCAGGGAGATCTGCACAGGGACAGGTCCAGGGAGAGAGGAGTGAGGAGGACTCAGGGAGATCTGCACAGGGACAGATCCAGGGAGAGAAGGTGAGAAGGACTCAGGGAGCTCTACACAGGTACAGATCCAGTGAGAGAAGGGTGAGGAGGACTCAGGGAGATCTGCACAGGGACGGATCCAGGGAGACAGCAGTGAGAAGGGCTCAGGGAGATCTGCACAGGGACAGGTCCAGGGAGAGAGGAGTGAGGAGGACTCAGGGAGATCTGCACAGGGACAGATCCAGTGAGAGAGAGGTAAGGTGGACTATGGGAGATCTGCACAGGGAGAGAGGAGTGAGGAGGACTCAGGGAGATCTTCATAGAGACAGATCCAGGGAAAGCGCGTGAGAAGGACTCAGGGAGATCTGCACAGGGAGAGATCCAGGGAGAGAATGTGAGGAGGACTCAGGGAGATCTGCAGAGGGACAGATCCAGTGAGACAGCGCCTAGAAGCACCCTTGCGTGTCCGGCAGTGAACGTCCATATAACGAGCTTCTGGGCTCATTGACTATTATCAGACCCGGCAGATGCGCCATCAAACAGCTGGAGCAGGCGGGAGATCTGAGCTGCTGCTTCATTGCTTCCTTTGAATGTTTTCAATCCGCTCATTAGGACTTGAAGCGGGTATTCCACTGATGCTCTGAGCAGAAAGACCTCAGAATTAGCAGACACGTGCCGTTTCCCAAATGCAAATAGACGGACACTTTATAAATATACTTACATTTGGCTGTGTCTGAGGTGGGCTTACTGCAGCGTCACCTGTACCGTCAACTAGAAATCAGGATGGGTCTAAAGTCTGTCTTGTGACAGATGAAACAAAGTGCACGTGTGGGGTCGGGAGCTTGAAGGAAATACATGTATGTATGCATCTGCGAGTGAGCAATGAAGAGGCTGATTGTGGGTACCCCTGGCCCCTGTAAGCTCCCAGAATTCAATATTGGGACCCCTTATGAGGCATCACAGCGACCCCTAATCAGAGAGAAAAGTGTCCAAATATTTAGGACCGATTCAGAAACTGCGATTAGTACTATGTGAAGTAGGGTATATATATATGTAAATATATATATATATGTAAATATATATATATATGTAAATATATATATATATGTATATATATATATATATATATATATATATATATATATATATATATATATATATATATATATATATTACCTACTGGCGGTCGCCAGTAGGTAGTTATAGTTAGGACCTAGTTTCCATAGGAAAAGCGTTTTTTGTTTTCTCAATAACTTTGGCGCCGGTTGACGAATCTTCGCGAAATTTTCAAAACTATTGGGGTGCTCCGGTCAGCTCCTGTCTTGAAGGTTTTGGGGTGATTCGTCAAGCGGGGGCCGAGAAAAAAGTGGGGTCCCAAAACGCGTTTTCCCCATGTACTTTTCCATAGGAAACTTTAGACAAAGCTACAGCCCGAACTGCTGAATGGAATTACACCAAATTTGGCAAAAAGGTAGGTCTTGGTTCAGAAAAGATCCCTTTTTGTTAAATGGTGTAAATCCGTTCAGTAGTTGCTGAGAAATTAAAGAAAGAAAAAGTTTTGATATCTGTGGCCGAGGAGGGTTCGCGAACCCTCCCGACCACAAGCTTCATTCTATTTGGCTGCCAACACTCCAAACCAGGAAGTGTTGGCAGCCATCTTGTGACTCGGTAGAACCGAGTCACAAGAAAACAGAAAAAAGAGGTTAAAAAACAATAAAATGGGGCAGGGTAGAAACACCCTGACCCCTTAGCCCTGCTCAGGGGGTCCCACAAGGATCCCCAGGGCCAAAAAAAGCATTTATTATAATTTCAGCGGAGATCGCGTTGGGGTCGCGAATTCCGCCGAAAGTATTAAAAAAAATGAAGCGCGGGCTCCCGCGCTTTGTTTTCAAAAAGCCCCCGGGTGGGCCAGGGCCCGGGGGCACTGCCAATTAATTAGCAGCCCTGGGGACCGCCACCGCCCCGGGGCTGTGAAATAAAATGTGTGGGGGGGTCCCAATACCCCCCACGCTGCCCTGGGGACCGCCATCTCCCCGGGGCTGTGAAAAATAATGCGTGGGGGGGTCCCAATCCCCCCCACACTGCCCCGGGGACCACCACCTCCCCGGGGCTCTATTTTTTTTAATTTTTTTAAACTTGTGTGGGGGGGGGCTCGAGCCCCCCACACGCCCGGGGTCCACCACCTCCCCGGGGCACTAAATATGGAAATGCGGGGGTTCGTTAAGGACCCCGGGGACCACCACCTCCCCAGGGCTTTGCACTGGTAGGGAGGGGGCCCCCTCCTGGAGCCCTTGATGGCCCTGGGGACCGCCACCCCAAGGGCCGGCTCCTGCAGTGTCCCGGGGTGCCCACCCCCGGGACACTGCTGTTTGCTATGGTAGGGCAGGAGCCGTGCGGCGCATTTTAAGTTGGGGGATTAATTCCCCTTCAATCCTGAGGCTCCCTGGGGGCCAACTAGCCCACCAGGTACCTCCAGTAAGCGCCACAGGGCTGCGTTGCAGAGAGGTGGTCCGAGGCCACGCCCCTTTTTACACCTCTCTGCAACGCAGCTCTGTGGCGCTTACTGGAGATACCTGGTGGGCTAGTTGGACCCCAGGGACCCTCAGGATTCAAGGGGACTTAACTCCCAACTTAAAACACGCCATGGGGCGCGTTTGCACAGTGGTGAAGGCAGGGGGCGGGGCCTGATGTGACAAGTGTGCAAACGCGCTCAGTGGCGCGTTTTAAGTTGGGGGATTAAGTCCCCTTGAATCCTGAGGGTCCCTGGGAGCCAACTAGCTCACCAGGTACCTCCAGAATTGCGTTGCAGAGAGGTGTAAAAAGGGGCGTGGCCTCGGACCACCTCTCTGCAACGCAGCTCTGTGGCGCTTACTGGAGGTACCTGGTGGGCTATTTGGCCCCCAGGGACCCTCAGGATTCAAGGGGACTTAATCCCCCAACTTAAAATGCACCGCACGGTTCCTGCCCTACCATAGCAAACAGCAGTGTCGCGGGGGTGGGCACCCCGGGACACTGCAGTAGCCGGCCCTGGGGGGTGACGGTCCCCAGGTCCATCAAGGGCTCCAGGAGGGAAATAATGAACGTGATGTTAAAATACGTATTAAAACAAAAAATAATATGGAAGGAGGGTAGTTTTAAATTATTGTTTTAAAATAACATAAAAAATTAAATTAATGTATTTAAATTAATTAAATATTTAAGAAACATTTAATTTGATGATCTTATGTATAGCAGCATTATATTTAATAAGTTCTAGCTTAATAATAATGTGTTCATTTAACATACATGTATATTATGCATTAAAATATATATTTGCAATTTGTTTAAAACAATAATAAACTTTAATCATTTTCTATACACTTTCCCACAGGGAGCTCTCTGCCACACTGGCAAAGACCTCTACCTACATGTGCAAAGTTACTAGTAATAGCTTTACACTGTTAAATCCTGTTTTAGGAGGCTCCGCCCCCTTATTCAAGTGGGAAGAGGCATTTAAGCCCACACCTATCTGTAGTAGTAAATATACAGATGTAAGTTTACCCGTGTGAATCAGGCCACGTTGTTTCAGGAAATCTGAGGCGCGCCTCATGGTACTTGTGCGGGGACCCTCTGCAGGAGCCTGGGGGGACAGAGTCAGAAAGTAGGCATTAACAGGGGTTAAACGCACAGTACTGTTCATGCATAGCTCGGCACCCCAGCCTCCTCTCCTCTGCCCCTTACAGGGTCAGGGACTAGGAGCCCATTTCTGTGACACTTGGCCCTATTTTCTAGTCCAAAGGTGATGTCTATGTGCATTGAAGGGGTGTGGCCTACGACAGACTGGGCTTCCTGTGCTAAGGGGTGCTGTGTGTTCCTGGAAAGGTTCAAGGGGGTGCGGGCGATGACGTAATGATCGACCATCTCTTAGAACTTGTTGAAAAGAAGAATACATGCCTGCAGGGCTGACCCTCTAACTGCAGGACATACCAGGCTGGCCTGTAGAGCAATCGGGCTGTGCCCGCGAGCAGGCGCGCAAAGCCCATTGGACTAAAAGGGCTTCAGCCCCCCCCCCCCACCCCTCTCCGTCGTGTGTCTCAGCCTGGGCTGCTGCAGCTCGAGCTGCTGGGAGCTCGGCTGGGCAGTGTCCCGAGTTTTTCACAGGTCTTTAAAGAACATTTGCATATTTACATACCTTTGTAAACTGGCTACCGAGGCTTAGTTTTTTTTCTGGTTCCAGTACCCCCCGGGCCCCCACTCTGCCTATTACTTACATTTGTATTTTACATTTAGTGCCGTAGTGTGAGAATGCATTTTATGAAAAGGAATATAAAGTAGGGTTGACAAAAGAAAAATGCCAGCCATGTGTTGTTTAAAGAGCCCGCAAAGACATCGTCTTGACACGAAATAGGGTTATAAATAAAAAAGATGTGTTCATTTGAAATGTGACTTTTCTGTCTTTGTTCCCTTTAATTATCAGTCATGGATCATTCAGGCCGCCCTCGAACACAATTAAAAGTGCTTTCTATTTATATTTGCTGTTCGAAGTATGCACAGATAAGTGCTGAAAATATGGCTTTAGGTGACTGCTTATTTTTGTCCTGTATGGGACATCAAAATAATGAGCTGACAACCCTAATCACAAGACTGGAAGTTTGTTGCAGGATCAGCACATTATTTATTTCCTCCACCCTCGATCCCTCATTAATGCCATAATAGCAACAGTTTAACTTATATCTGAAACCCTGCGCTGCCTTCAATAACATGCTGAGTTACTACAAGTGTCTGGGAATGCACCCTGCATTCAGACAACTCACTCCTCATTCTTGCCCTTCACTTTCACGCTCACCCTGCACTCACAGCGAACACAATGCACTCACACTGGTGTGAGTGCATGGTGATCATTCACCCGCTCACCCTGCACTCACAGTGATCACTCTGCACTCACAATGAATTTGTGCAGTTCACCCTGAACCACACCCTGCAGTCACACAAGCACACTACTCACCCTGCACTCATGTGACACTTCACTCACCTGTCCCCCTCACTGCTGAATCTACAATCTCACTCAAGCACATCACTAACCATGCATGCATTCGTCCCACTCCGCACTTAGATCAGCACCCAAATTCATATGGTCACCTCGGTCACCCTGCAGTCACTCCTCTTACCCTACTCTCATACTGTCCCATCGATCACCGTGCACTCACATGGGCACTCCTGCCACCCACACAGCACAGAGGGTTAATGTGCCTGCTACAAAGAACGTGTACCATGCAGATCACAGAACTGAGTGTGAGTAAACTATGAGTAGCGCTATAAAAAAATGAAATGTTTGTCAGAAAGGTGCTATAGTGAGATGAGGTGCATTGTTGGTGAGTGGTAGTGAGGGAATTCATGGAGAAGGAGGAAATGGGGGAGGGGGTACCAAAAAAGACTGTTGCACCGTGTGCAACCAGTGCTAGGGCCAGCCGTGGCTGGGAGTGTTTGCCCCCCTGAAGTTCGGGTCTAGTTGCACCCTGTGTGGTCAGTGTTTTTGGATGTTTCTGGGCCTGATCTGTGGTTTGCTGAGGCGGTTTTCAATGTTGATTTCCCTGGTATTAAAACAAGCATTGCCTGTTGCAAGCACAAAGCCACGCTGTCTTCCACACCTTGTAAAACAATTACACAGTAAGTCTTTACAAGTTCAAAACTAGCTCCGTTTGCCCGCATGGGCCACGTTTTTAGCTATCTGATTCTCTAATGGGGGTACTTTTATTTTGGTGCCCGGCCTATCTTCTGTTCCAGTCCGACCCTGATCTCTAATGGGGGTACTTTTATTTTGGTACCCGGCCTATCTTCTGTTCCAGTCCGACCCTGACCAGTAAGGACTGCAAACTCACCTGCTCGAAGTCTTTTCAAGGACACATGGAGGCTGTTCGAGCACCCAGGGACTCTGCCAAGGAGACAGCTGATAACAGAGCCCCCTCTCCCCCCCACTCAGACCAGATCTAGTCCACAGGTGTAAGACAGTGCTCCCTTCCTTGGACACATGCCACTCCAGGCGCCTGTGGGAGAGCTGACTCAAGCAAAAAGAACAATTGGTGGACAGAATGCAGAACAATGTCATACATTCACCCCAGTACAGAGATCTGGGCCTAAATCCATCGTTTTTTTGCTCACCATGTCATTCCAGTTTGAACCCAGCCATATGCAAATCAGTCTTGACCCTGTGCCCAATGGGAACAGTCCAGCCCAAACTGCCCGGCCAGGTCCTGAGGCACAGGGTCAAGACTTATTTCATATAGCTGGGTCTGAACTGAGGTGGCGAAGTGAGCTAAAGAACGATGATGGATTCAACCCAGATATGTGACTGGGGGTGAGTGTCTGAAATGTTTCAGCGCTCCGTCCATCATCTCCTTGTGTTTGCCTGTGGTAGAGCTGACTCCAGGGACCTCCCCTGTCTGTTCACAGGCTGGGGACATTTAGGACCCCCTACGATGACACTACAGGGGGGGGGCACGCTTTTTGCACTGGTTTTAGTGCATTACCTGGTGAAGGCGGGATATGTTGAAATCTGCCCCTGACACACCTTCTGATAGATACACTCCTGAGTGCAAAATCTGTATGGGGCAAAATCAGCACATCTGAGGCATGGACAGGTTCTCGTTTAAGAATTCATGCACGGTCAAAATGCACTTTTTTCCCTCTTAAATTGTACTGGTTTATGTAAGGTAAAAAGCCCTGTCATTTGTGCTCCTAGTTCTAAGAACCTCTGCTTTCTTTTTTTAATTAAAATGAAGAGCCACCGTTGTGCAAATTAGGCCTTCGCAACATTTTATGAATGCTGGAGATATTCGTAAAATTCTTGAACTTCATGTTCGTTTTTTTTTTTTGGTACAGTTTTTTATTATGCGACTTTGCATGCGTGTCGTGTTAAAAGTATTGTGAGATAGCAGCCAGAGTCTGTTTCCACCGACGATGCCTCACCGATAGGCACTTTCTGCACAAACCTGTCCCCTGACAGTATCTCGCTGATATTTTTATGCGAGGTGCACCCTGGGTAAAGGTACTGAGATAATGGGGAGTCAGATTTTGCTGCAATAGCGTAATATTGCAAAAGTTTCATAGAATATTGTAAACTTTTGAGAGAAAACATTACAATATTTTCACACCCCTAAAATGGTAAATGAATGCATGCTGAACTTCGGTGCGTTTAATGAATTGCGCACGTACACGTCTCACTTTGGAAACTACATTCACTTTTAGAAAGTATTGATTGGGAGACATGTGGTGACGCTGAAGGGGACGATCAGATCGTGTTACACTCTTAAATCAGTGAAAGTGAGGTGCACATCAGCGCAAGTGCACAGTACTAGGGCAGGGCAGAAAAGTGACGCCATATACTGTCTGCACTCTGTAGAGCGCCCCTGGAGGCGCTACTCTAGGAGCTGTAACACCGCTGAGTAGGGACGCAAACGCATCGGTATCCCATGCAGTTCACACCTCCCACGGAAGCCCCTGTGCGCCTTGATTGTGGTTTATGAGATGGTGCGCACTGCAGGACTACTGTGCCAGCCCCCCCCCCACCCCGTCCTCCCCCGCAGGTGGCATGCGGTGGTGCAATGAGGGGGCTCCCACTGCACCATTCTGTGCAGGTACCCCCACCCACAGACAGGGGGCGTCAGGTGGTGAGTACTGTGGACTGCTGTGTCGGACTCCCACCCCCAGGCGGGGGCCACGAGGCGGTGCACACCGCAGCAACACTGGGCAGTATTCTGCAACCACAAGGAGGGGCTGCGGGACTGCTGTGCTGGCCCCCAACCACAGGCACGAGGTGGTGGCATAAACAGTGCAGGTATTCCCACCTGGAGGCAGGTGCCAACTAAAGCCATGCAGTGGGCATGAGGGGTGGGGGTGCCCCCACTGCAGCATTCTGTGCAGGTATCTCCACCACCAGCAGGGAACATGAGGTGGTGGGATGAGGTGACCCCACCAGCAGGCGAGGGTGGGGGGGGGGGGGGGGGCCGCTGCAGCATTCTGTGCAGGGTTCCCAGCTACAGGCAGGGGACAGGCAGGGCGTACGGTGGTTCCCACGGCACTGCTGTGCAGAAATCACCACCCACATGGAGGGTTCAGGGTAATGCTGTGCGCCCCCCCCCCCCTCCCACTCACACACACACACAAGCGGAGGGTTGCGGGGGCTCCAGGGAGTGCACCACGTGCATCTATCCGTAGCCTCGAGGAATGCAGACTGTAATGAGGGATTTATTAAGAAGTCAGCGCCCCCGTCAGCATCCGTTCCGGCAGCAGGGCCGCCTCCCGGAGCAGCTGCACTGACTGCAGATCACACCGTTCAGGAGAGCAGACGCTGCAATCCCTCTGGGATGGCCCCCGGGATGCCAAATGCCGCCGCGGCAAAGCGACTCCGCTATTAGAGGCCGTCGAGGAAAGGCCCGGGGGCTGGAGCTCCTATTTGAGAGCAAAGAAATATGTAAGTAAAGCAAAGTACACCCTCCCTATAAAGTGTGTGATGTAAATCAGCTTACCTACAAAACTGTAACTTCAAACCCAAGTCCATGGACTATATGTGTGTAAATTATGCCCGGCTGCGTAACCTACACACTCAGCTTAGCTTATCCTGTGTTACATCTGGGATAATTCAACGGAGTAACACGGGAGCCCCAATACAAACGGGGTGCGGCCAGTCAGGCATGATGGCGCAGTTGGGCAGAGACATGTTTGGATGCTTGTTCCACATCTTGCTGCACTTGTGAGTTTCACCTGGAAGACCCTGGTGTGAGGGCCGCGGATAGTGCGGGGCAGTGCACCAGTGAAACACATTATCACAGGGAGGTGTGGTACCAGGAGACAGAAGTCAGGAGGCCAACAGGAGCATTTGTATCAGTTAATATATGCGCTGAGCATTATTATACAAGCATAGTGCCTGATTGTAAAAAAAATACACCAAAGATTAGCATATAAGCATAGTGTCAAATTGTAAAAAAAATACACCGAAGATTAGTATACAAGCATAGTGGAAGCAGTGTAAGAGGTGTGGCGCAGCGGCCAGGGTGACTGACTCGGGAACCTGGGGCCGGCGGCAGATCAGCCCAGCACTATGTGACTCTGGGCAATAGCTTGCTTAATTTTCCCGACGGCCCCCAGCGCCGGGACACCTCTCCGGAGGTAGCTGTGCGCTTTACAAATACTGGACATTTAGGGGCTTATTTACAAGCCCCTTGCGCCACCCGTACGTCACTTTTCCCATGTTAAAAATGACGCATAAGTGGCGCAAGGGACTTGTAAATAAGCCCCTTAGTGTCTAATTGTGACAAAAATACACCAAAGATCAGTATACAAGCACAGTGTCTAATTGTGACAAAAACACACTGAAGATTAGTATACAAGCATAGTGTCTAATTGTGACAAAAACACACTGAAGATTAGTATACAAGCACAGTGTCTAATTGTGACAAAAACACACCGAATATTAGTATACAAGCATAGTCTAATTGTGACAAAAACACACTGAAGATTAGTATACAAGCATAGTGTCTAATTGTGAAAAAAACACACCGAAGATTAGTATACACGCATAGTGTCTAATTGTGACAAAAACACACCGAATATTAGTATACAAGCATAGTGTATAATTGTGACAAAAACACACTGAAGATTAGTATACAAGCATAGTGTCTAATTGTGAAAAAAACACACCGAAGATTAGTATACAAGCATAGTGTGTAATTGTGACAAAAACACACCGAATATTAGTATACAAGCACAGTGTCTAATTGAGACAATTTCACACCGAAGATTAGTATACAAGCATAGTGTCTAATTGTGACAAAAACACACCGAAGATTAGTATACAAGCATAGTGTGTAATTGTGAAAAAAACACACAAATATTAGTATACAAGCACAGTGTCTAATTGTGACAAAAACACACTAAAGATTAGTATACACGCATAATGTGTAATTGTGAAAAAAACACACCGAAGATTAGTATACAAGCACAGTGTCTAATTGTGACAAAAACACACCGAAGATTAGTATACAAGCATAGTGTCTAATTGTGACAAAAACACACTGAAGATTAGTATACAAGCATAGTGTCTAATTGTGACAAAAACACACTGAAGATTAGTATACAAGCATAGTGTCTAATTGTGAAAAAAACACACCGAAGATTAGTATACACGCATAGTGTCTAATTGTGACAAAAACACACCGAAGATTAGTATACAAGCATAGTGTCTAATTGTGAAAAAAACACACTGAAGATTAGTATATAAGCATAGTGTCTAACTGTGACAAAAACACTCCGAAGATTAGTATATAAGCATAGTGTCTAATTGTGAAAAAATACAACTTACACCTTCGAGAGGGTGCACATTTCGGGCTTGAGTTCCAGATCGCCTTTTAATCGCAAAGGGCACATAACAGGAGTTACTGACCACATCAGAAATAAAAGTTCCACTGTATCTCAGCGGCCACAAATATTGCACACAGAGACCCCACTTCCTAAAAGCAGGGCCAGGTGGCTGTCCAGGTCGGCCATGAAGATATTAAATAAACAGGGTGCAAAGACGCACCCCTGTTTTAAGCCCATATTCCTATACATGTTTTTGGTGGTTCTTCGGCCATCGCCTATCTTAATTTCAACCCTTGTGTCGGAGTATAGGGAGATTGTAGCCTCCAGCAGTTTCGCCCGGGCACCCCACCCTGCCAGTTTCTTCCACAGCAGGGCCCTCAACACCCAACACTTTATCGAAGGCGGCTTTAAGGTCAATAAAACAGGAGGACAGCTTGCTGGATTTTCTGTTGCTTGTTTATCCAAAAGGGTGACAGCCAACAAGTTTGTCACAATGTTCATTCCTGCCCTGGAGCTAGTCTGGGCCTTCGGCATTATGTTTGCATTATGTTTGCGCGGTAATCCCAGTCCTCCAAATCAATGAGCAAATTTGAGGCATCGATTATGGCTTCTACGTCTGTTAAGGCGATTAATCTATAGTGGGATGGATTTGAGCCTTCACCTAATCTACAGAGAGGCCGAAAGATACTGCCACGCCAGGATTCCTGAATAGTGTTTGATACCATGGCATAATTAAAAAGAGGAGTTAAGTGCGGGGACCAGAAGCAGAAATCCTTTTTAAATAAGGCGTTTGTAAGGCTGTCGGGCCCTGGTGCCCCCTCTGACCGGAGCCTTTTTAAAGTTTGGGCTACCTGTTTATCACTGATCGGTAGGTAATCCGCCTCTGGTGCCGCTTCTCCTGGCTAGACAAGCCAGACTCTGCGTGTGGTAACTGAATTATAGACTGTGGCAATATGTGTTGACGAGGCCGCTTTTGTAATGTCGGCGTTGTGGTGCAGATCCGCCCAATAATCAGTTTGCCTATTTCGGCCCAGAATACATTAAACTCATTTGTTTGCCTGCCTGTAATAGTTTGACTCAAGGCCCATACTGAAATTTTGTTTCGCTGCCCAGATAGCTTTTTTGTAGGTTTGTTTCATTTTGGTTATTTTGGACAATAAAACCTGATTGGGTTGACCACCCCACAAACGGACCTCCTGATCTCTCTTTTGAGCGGCTTCTTCATAGAGCGTAATTGTGGTGCGAACATGTCTTCCCCACTCTGGCTGATACCTCAATGACTGAGAGGTTTTGTAGGAAAGTTTGCGATGAGAGTTTCAACAAAATTCTTCCATGCCTGGACAGGAGACAAACCAGAACCGGGGATCGGCGTTTCCTGCGTGAGGGGGTTGGTGATGAAGTCCATGATACTCCCTGCTGTTGGGTCCTTCCATATGAGACGCCTCAAATTGAACATCTGCGATGGTGTTGAGAGGCCTTTTGCTTCTGGCGCCAGAGGTAGACTGAGCTCCAGAGTAAACGTTTGGATAAATGATCATTATCTGGTCTTGTTTTTATAGTATGTTGGCGTCCCTTGAATAGATCAGGGTCATCCAGAGTAAAGTGTGAGGTGGAGCCCGATCTGTCCGTGACTCCAGTGAAGGCTGCCGGATCGTCCAATGGACTTCGCCCATTGAGTGTATGGAAACCCAAGGCTTCTACGGCTGTTATGCATGACGTGCGCTATAGATACCCCTTTTAGTTTGACTTCCAACGATCTGGAGCCTTGACATCTGAGCTTTGCAGTAGATTCATATTAAAATCACCCGGTACTAATATGGAAGCTTGTGGATACATGGCATTCAAGGCTTTAAGTAGACCAATTAGGGTTTGGATATTGTTGGGTTTGTGCCTATGGGCAGGGTGGATACACAGATTTACAATTAATAGGGTGGTATGCGGGTCCTCTAGGATCTTAACGCACTGCATCCATGAAAGACCCACGCCCCCTTGCTCATGTGCCCACAAGATGTCCGTCGAGATGTAAATCGCAATGCCCCCTTTGGCCCTTTCCGGCTAAACCTCTTTTGTTGCTCCATTAAAATATTCCTTGAATCCCACGATGGGTGCTGGCACCTGCTGCCAGGTTTCTTGCAGGAGTACGATCTCATAGTCTCGTAGGAATGATAGAAAATTGGCCTCCCCCACCTTTGCGCCAAGTCCGTTCACGTTCCAGGCGCAGATTCTGCAAGAGTGGTCCTGGGAGGGCGGGCTTTGAGGCGACCCTCATGCGACTCTGAAAGGTCGGCTGCTTGTGATCATGACTTGCTGGAGACCATCAGGGTTGACCTGCTGCTGAACAGCTCTAAGTGGGCTTATTGACTTTGTAATTTGTAGACCATCCCTAACTACTGTGGGGTGCTGCGGGCTGTTTGCCCTTCAACATACCTGTTGTTGGCAGGGGTGGGAGCACGGGCCTTGGATAGTGAGTTGTCCCAGGTTTCCTCATGGCCATATCCCAAGCTTCACGTTTCTCCCTGTGCTGCCAGACTTGGGATGCAACGGGAAACAATAAGAAAAGCTGTTGCTCTATTTTTCTACTTCTAATTAAATTGACATCAGCATGTGTGTCCCTCATTCAGTCTATTCCTCTTCATCACAAAATGCAAACTTGTTCATTCCAAGCTCCATGACATACAGATTACCAGGCAGGAAGCTCTAATAACCATATACAACCCCGCACATCATTCCCTTTTCACTCGCAATTGATGTCTGCTCAAATCATGTACAAGAAATGACGTCGGAGTCTGCTTGTAACATATCCATCCAGAAGCCTTCGCTCCGCCTCCCTCTCCCTGGCACAGACACCGCGCAACCTCCGTAGTCAGAGCGGAGGCCGTTCATTCTCCCACCTCGCCGCCAAGTCCTGGAACACCCTCCCTCTCCCTGGCACAGACCCCGCGCAACCTCCGTAGTCAGAGCGGAGGCCGTTCTTTCTCCCACCTCGCCGCCAAGTCCTGGAACACCCTCCCTCTCCCTGGCACAGATCCCGCGCAACCTCCGTAGTCAGAGCGGAGGCCGTTCATTCTCCCACCTCGCCGCCAAGTCCTGGAACACCCTCCCTCTCCCTGGCACAGACCCCGCGCAACCTCCGTAGTCAGAGCGGAGGCCGTTCATTCTCCCACCTCGCCGCCAAGTCCTGGAACACCCTCCCTCTCCCTGGCACAGACCCCGCGCAACCTCCGTAGTCAGAGCGGAGGCCGTTCATTCTCCCACCTCGCCGCCAAGTCCTGGAACACCCTCCCTCTTCCTGGCAAAGACCCCGCGCAACCTCCGTAGTCAGAGCGGAGGCCGTTCTTTCTCCCACCTCGCCGCCAAGTCCTGGAACACCCTCCCTCTCCCTGGCACAGACCCCGCGCAACCTCCGTAGTCAGAGCGGAGGCCGTTCTTTCTCCCACCTCGCCGCCCAGTCCTGGAACACCCTCCCTCTCCACCTCCGAACACCGCCCTCGCTGACAGACTTCAGGAAGAGACTCAAGACCTGGTTTTACGAGTAAGCCCAGCAACCCAGCACCTGGATAGCCTCATGGGTGAAAAGCCGCCCTCTGCAAGTACAGATCGATTGATTCATTGATTGACAGATACATTCTGTGATGTCACAATGTCATTGGAGCTGGACCAGGACTGCGTTAGTTACTCTTCCTGACTTCACAATGCACTGGAAAACATTACCAATACCGTGTAGACGGTTGTATATAATAATGTTGGCTTTCAAAATGTTGACTATATTGAAGTCGAGTTGAAATGGTTATTACCTATAACAATTATAAATATGTAGGACTTTAGAAATAGTTTTCTTTCATATATTTTTTCATTTACTCGAAAGTCATCGCTGAAGCGTGGTCACATCCACCTGGAATGTGGGTGCTGCGTAGTGGGCGCGATGCCCCCTGATAATATCCACAACAATCTTGGTCAAGAAGATTAAAGAAATGGGCACCTTGGAGGGCCCGTTTCTTTGGTCTTCCTGTCCAAAGCTAGCCGTCGACATTTTTGAATTTGTCTAACTATACGTTAATAACTGCTTAGTATGCCTTAGCGGGTCCCATCCTTGAACTTTTAAAACCCCATAAAGCTACCCTCCACTGAACATTAAAATCCCCTTAGTACACCTTAATGCTACCAAACCCTGAACCCTAAAAGCCCCTTACTGCCTTTGAACTCTATCCTTTCCTGAACCCTAAAAACCCCTTACGACCCCGGTACACCCCCTCCCACAGCCCTAAAAACTCCTTATTGCCTCTTAAAACTACAATTCCCTGAATCCTAAAAGTCCCAACATACCCTTTAACACTTCCTATCATGAACCCTACAAACACCTTACTACCCCTTAACGCTACCCATCCTTGAATTTTAAAAACTGTTACTAGTGCCTGTACCCTTCACCGCCTCCCTGTGACCCTAACACCTAGAAGCCAAAGCAAAAGAAGGAAACAACGGCACACAGCTTGTTATCACCTCACAAGTACTTAAGAGAAACTATGATTTGGAGCAGGGCCGGACTGGGAACCCAAAGCAGTCCTGGCAATTTTCTCAGACAGCCCCCACACGGTGCATAGTGAGCAAATCTGACCACTTCAAGGGGAGTTGTGTTTATGGAGGGGTGCAAAATGTGAAGCACTGGCTGGCATCAGGAGGCTGGAAACGAAAGTGAGTGAATTATGCTTGCTTGCTGCTTTTGTTACAGCCTAACCTGCCCCCAGTAACAAAACTGGCCCCCACCCTTGCAGCCTCCCGGGAAAACGCCTGATGTCCGGTACCGCCAGTCCGGCTCTGAGCTGCAGTATGGACACTCCAGCATTCACTGAAAAAAATCCACGGAGATCAGATGTGACACTGAGGAGTGACTGCTGCAAAATATTAGAGACATTGAAGAAGGACAGCTGTAGAATATTTAAAAATATCGTGACTTTGAGGAGTGACCTCTGTAATATATCTAAAGGATAGTGACTTCGAGGAGTGACAGCTATTATTTATCATCGAGGAGTGATTGCTGTAATAGATCTAAACTTAATGACATTGAGGAGTGATTGCTGTAATATATCTAAAGGATAGTGACTTCGAGGAGTGAATGCTGCAATATATCTAAAATATAGTGGCATCAAAGCGTGACCGCTGTAATATATCTAAAGGATAGTGACTTCGAGGAATGACAGATGTAATTAACAGCGAGGAGTGATCGCTGTAATACATCTAAAAGATAGTGACTTCGAGGCGTGACAGTTGTAATTTATCATTAAGGAGTGATCGCTGTAATAGATCTAACCTTAGTGGCATTGAGGAGTGATTGCTGTAATGTATCTAAAAAATAGTGGCATCGAAGAGTGACTACTGCAACATATGTGATGAGCAGAAACATTAACCCTTGATGCTAGTTTATGTGCCAAAACTGTGGCTGGACAAAACACAGAACTTGAAAAATTAACTGTGTTATATCTAAACAATAATGGCATCGAAGAGAGACAGCTGTAATATATCTGATCAGTAGAGACATTGAAGAAGGAACACTGTAAAATATCTAACTAATAGTGAGTTAGAGGAGTGACCGCTGTAATATATCTAAAGGATAGTGACATCGAGAAGTGATCGCTGCAATATAGCTAAAAAATACATCTTTTGATGATGAGCAACACTGAGGAGTGGCATGTGTATTAAAACTAAAGAATAGTGATTTTGAGGAGTGATAACTGTAATATATCTGATGA
The DNA here is from genome assembly GCA_963921515.1 of Calotriton arnoldi. Lineage (NCBI taxonomy): Eukaryota > Metazoa > Chordata > Amphibia > Caudata > Salamandridae > Calotriton > Calotriton arnoldi. The sequence goes on from CAWUFW010000137.1 coordinate 5,741,013, forward strand.
GCAGAAACATTGAAGAGTGACCACTGTAATATATCTAAAGCATAGTGACTTTGAAGAGTGACATGTATAACATTAACCCTGGGCGGTGAACTCCGCTTGCGGAGTTTGCGGATTTTTCCGCACTACTCGTTACGCGGAGCTCGCAGAGTTACCAAAAAGCAGAGCAGAGTTTTTGCCCTCGCTCGCTTTCGTCAAAGTCAAGTTGGTAAGCACGAGCGAGAAAAATCCACCTTGCGGGCGAGATTTTTCCTCGTTCGTGATCGTCAACATCAAGTTGGCGAGTGCGAGCGTCGAAAATCAACCTCCCGGCGATCAGAATTCTCATTGCGAGTGGTTGCGTATGCTCGCGACCGCTCGCGTTGAGAAACTGTCCGTTCGCATTGAGAAAGCTGCCGCTCGAGTAAAAATCTACTCGAGTGGAAGAAAAGAAGCAGCGCCCGCTTGCGCTGTGCATGGTGCCGTTCGCGATGATTGCACAGTGCGGACAAGCATCTGGCACTGAAAATCACTGCGAAACGGCATTTATCTAAAGCACTCCGCCGCTCGCGGAGCTCCGCGTGGCGCGGCGGCGGAACTCCGCGAACACCGCCTAGGCTTATATAACATCTAAAGAAAAGTGACTTTTAGGAGTAATATGTCACTGAGCAGTGATCACTGTAATAGATCTGAAGAATGGTGATATCTTCTGATGAAGAGCCTCACCGTGGAGTGACATCTGTAATATATCAAAAGAATAGTGACTTGAAGGAGTGACAGCTGTAATATATCGAAAGATATGACCGCTGTAATATAATTGATGGGCAGCAGTATCAACACGTGACCGCTGTAATACATCTGATGAGCAGCGATTTTGTCAAATGACTGTAATATATCAGGTGGACAGCAACATTACAGAGTGACCTCTGTAATATATCTGATGAGCAGCAGTTTTGAAGAGTGATCACTGTAATATATCTGAAAAGCAGTGATATCGAAGAGTGACTGCTGCACTATATGTGATGGACAGTGACATCACCAAGTGAATGCTGCAATATACAACGGAAGAACAGCGACATTGCAGCTTGACCTAATGGGCAGCGACACTGAGGAGGGACTTCTGTTATATATATTTTATGGGAAGCAATATCACCAAGTGACTGGTGCAGAATATTTGAGGAGCATTAACTTCCAAGGAGGACGCGCACTGGACCCTCTAGAGTAGGGAACTTACTTAATGAGAGACAAGATTAAAGGGGAAGGAAGGAGTGACATCGCTTTCAAGGTGCTTTTATCGGACTAAAAGTCTGAGTCAGTCGAAATTAGACTTTGTAGGCGTCACCCAAAAGAGCAGGATGTTTAGAGGCTTGGTTCAGGTCATCCATTCTACAGATAATTGTTTTTTTCCTTTATGCTACTTATATGTAGTCATTAAAAAGCATAAACAAATTAAAAAAGGTACTTTTGAAAACATTAACATTTTTATTCAAAAGGTTAGTTAGAAAAACAATGACACATTTGATCGATACACATTCATTAAAAGAAAAAACTGCATTAAAATACATTTCTAAAACAGTGGTGATTTAGAACTATTCACTTTTAAATAACTTGTTAAGGAAGCAAGTCTGAAAATAAACTTACAAATGCATAAAAAGCTTCAGAAACCTCTCGACAAAGGCTGTGGCATGAGCAGTGTAGGCAGTGTTTGTCTTTGTTGTGGAGCCCCCTCTCCTCTAACCATAGCTCCCTGCAGCCCTGGTCTGTCTGTAGAAGGCAGGTTGTGTGAATGTGACTTACAGCTGGTGTGTTTGCTGGAATGGACTGGCACATGTGGACTGTGGCCACAAGATGTGTGGCAACCATCACAGTTCATGTTTGGTGGGCAGGGCTGACAAAGGTGGACAACAACTTCCAGGCAAACTTGTGCTCAGTGTTAGGTGGGCTGGTTCAACAACATCTTTACCGAGATCATAACATTAAAAATGACCAAAAGTAGTGAAGTGAGCACTTAAAGTCAAGTGTCCTCAGGGACTGAACTTTGCCATCAGTATCCTGCAGGAGTCAAAAGCTGATGACTTTGAGGGACCAGAAGAGATTTATCAGACAATGGGTTGATGCGAAATGTTTGCATCAGAACTGTCAGACATTGTGAAAGCTGGCAATGTGACCGCCAGAGAATTGAGACCCACCTAGAAATTATGACGTGCCTAAGAGTTGTTCAAGGTGAGACAAAAAGTATCTTTCGGAAACACCTGAGAATCATAGAAAAATTTGAATCAAGAAATGACTCAAACCAGAAAAACAATTACATGTAAGCGTCTTATTCACACAAACTCCTCCCATATGTGACGTACATGGGCACCATATAGAATCTTAGAACCTAACTCAATTCATGTCAATATCTCGCAGAATAATATATTTAATACCCATCAATGAAAAAACTAAACACAACAGATTTATCATAATATAAATTGCTGCCTATCATTAAGATACACATCAAGTCAGTGGCTTGTGTTAACTATGTATTAAAAAAACAAATAATAAAATATTTACAAATAAAAGTCGACACAATTGCCATTACTGCCGGAGATTGTTACACATGCACAAACTGACCATCACAAACGTCAACAAATGTCCCTTTTGAAAGCAGTGTCTTCAGCGGTCACAATCTCACAGTCATGAACAATTATGTAAAAGCAGGATAAAAATAACATGTTTCAAATAAAACATAAAGAAAATCATCATCAGAGGCACAGATCCCATTTCCGATCATATTCTAAACTAACACAGACATCCCAGTAAATTACAAACCTCTCATTGGAATGTTTATTAGCCCCATGTTTGTACCAAAAGCTTTCTTGGTGTGTGAGGATCAGCCTCCTGCTCCTGCAATCACAAGAACAACACTTACTCTGCATTTAATATTCATTCAATCGGATACCGGAAAAAGCAAGATGGCGGCCACATAGACGCACTGCGGACGCGCTCTCCCGAGGTCTCCAACACCCCCCTTGCTCCTGCTACACCGTGCACAGATACCGGATTCCGGGCGGACGAACAGACGGCTGGCGTTGCTCTCTCTTCACGCGAGTGCTCGCGGCATGATTATCGGACCCCCGTTGTGGAGAGAAGGGAGGATTAGGAACTGGCGGTCACTGTTTGTGCCTGCTGTACTTCAGTGTCTTGGTGTCCTTGGCTGGTGGGCGGGACACATCAGGAGCGTTACAACCTCAACATCATCTCCTACGACGACGACACCCAGCTGATCCTCTCCCTCACCAACGACCCCACAACCGCCAGAACCAACCTACATGAAGGGATGAAGGACGTAGCCGAGTGGATGAGGAACAGCCGCCTGAAACTGAACTCAGATAAGACGGAAGTCCTCATCCTAGGATCATCACCCTCCGCCTGGGACGACTCCTGGTGGCCCCCTGCCCTGGGCAACGCACCCAAACCAACGGACCACGCACGCAACCTGGGCTTCATCCTGGACTCCTCCCTCTCAATGACCCGACAAGTCAACTCCGTCTCCTCGTCTTGCTTCAACATCCTACGCATGCTGCGCAAGATCTTCCGGTGGATCCCCACCGAAACCAGGAAGACGGTCACCCAGGCCCTCGTCACCAGCCGACTGGACTACGGCAACTCCCTCTACGCCGGAACCACAGCCAAACTTCAAAAAGACTCCAACGCATCCAGAACGCCTCAGCTCGACTCATCCTGGACATCCCCCGACACAGCCACATCGCCGGACACCTGAGAGACCTGCACTGGCTCCCCGTCAGCAAGAGAATCACGTTCCGACTCCTCACCCACGCACACAAAGCTCTCCACAACCAAGGCCCCAGATACCTCAACGACCTTCTGACCTTCTACACTCCCACCCGCCAGCTACGATCGACCAACCACGCCCTCGCCGCCGTCCCCCGCATCCGAAGAGCCACAACGGGAGGAAGATCCTTCTCCTACCTGGCTGCCAAGACGTGGAACTCCCTACCCATCCACCTCCGCCTTACCCAAGACCACCTCTCCTTCAGGAAGCAACTCAAGACCTGGCTGTTCGAACAGTAGCGGACCCCCCCCCCCCAAGCGCCTTGAGACCCTCCGGGTGAGTAGCGCGCTATACAAATGCTTGATTGATTGATTGATTGATTGATTACTCGATTGGTGGCTGGATCTAGCTTCTGTACTGCCTGGGTGGTTACAGGCACTACAATGCCACCAAAATCGGCAAAGACACAGAAGGATAGAGGAGAAGGATTGACTGCAATTAGTAGACCTGCTACACGCATTCCGGCTGCCAGACAGGATTCAGCCCACGAACAGCCTACTGCAGGGACAGGTAAGACAGCAGATGTCCTAGCGGGAAGCATATATCCGGCAATACGGGTGCTGGGAAAAAGAGGACTCAAGCCGCTTCTAAAGGCATCAGGATAGGGGCTGGCACGGAGGAAGGGGTTGGTGGACTTGGTAACGAAGGTTTATTTACACCGCAGTCCTCAATTACTGACTTTTTAACAACAAGCATTCGGGTAACCCCCATATCAGAAGGATCTTATTGAAAAACCAACAGACTTGGGGGAACTGGATGCGGCACCTGGAGCACAGGCAGGGGAGGCCCTGGCAGGAGATAGAGACCCAGATGGCACAGGCGAGTCTCAGCAATTTGCACTGGCAGTGACGGTGGCAGTGGTAGGAGGAAGCAAAGAGGAATGCCATAAGTCACTCGGCACTGAGCAGTTTGGAGCAGCAGCTGTGACTGATACCACCCTGGATGGGGTGGATAAATTCTTCTCCCTGACTGATGGCTCGGAGTCTGACGCCCCTAATTCATACAACAGTGAAACTAGTGGGTCTAACTCTATAACCTCAGAGTCCAGCACGCTGGAAGCACCAGAAACTGCGCTTAAACGCTGAAGCATTATAGGGGCCATAAATGCAGTACTGAACCTCGGAACCGAAGAACAAAGAAATTAATAAGTAGTAACCTGAAATGGGATTATTCCCATATAAAGATGGTTGGAACTCCGCCTGAACCACTAGTTGAATCATTAGGTGTAAATGAATATGGAACAGTTACCCCACAGCTTACTGACACTGTGCCCTTAAATCCTGAGCTAAGTCTAATATTGGAGTCCATAAAAGAACAACGGGCAGAGACACGGGCAGACAGTAAAAGGGCAAGGCATGCCACAAAAAAATTGGAAGGGGCTGTGCGGAAGGTCGGGAAGGCATGCTCTGAGATTGGGGAACGTCTGAACCACGTGGAGGATAGGACAATGGCCTTGGAGGTGGATGTCACCAAAATAAGAGAGCAAACCAAGATGCACGAGTCCCAATTAAGTGATGTACATTGGAAGCTCGAGGACATGGAGAACCGACAGCGCAGAAATAATCTTCGGTTTCTTGGTATAGATGAAGGCAGGGAGGGGGAGGATATACGCTCCTACATGCTGGATCTGCTGAAAACATCTTTCCCGAATTGACAGGATGGGACTGGGCAAAGGAAGTTCAAAGAGTACACAGGTTCCCGATGACCCGTAACAAGGCAGCACAAGATGGTAGAAACCCAAGTCAGGCACGAGCTATCCTGGGTTTTTTGGGAACTTTTGCTCCGCCAGGCAATATTTGAAAAGGCACGCCCGGATGCAAGACGGACATATCAAGGGTCATCATTCTTCGTGCGCCCGACTTCTGCCATGTTACAGTAGAACGGCGGTGGCGCCTCCGGCAGGTCATTAAGCCTTTTCAAGACGCTGGCTATGAAGCATACTTATTGGCTCCAGCCAGACTGAAAACTATCGTCCGGGGCTCTGTTAAATTTTTTACTTCAGAAATCAAGGCCAAAGAGCACCTGTGCCAGTCTATGATGGGCAATGGCAATGTATAAAATTTGGGGGTAGTATTTAAGAATTCGTTAAGGATTGCTCAGAGGTGGATTTAGCTATAACCTATATTGCATTAGTGGTGTTTTTTTGGGTTGTTTTTTTGGTGGGAATAAGGGGGCTTACATCTGGAAGGGGAGGGGAGCCCCGCATTGCTGACCTGTGGTCTCCATCACACAGACCAGTTGGTCTGGCTGCTTTCACTAGAGGGGGAGGTGGGAGGGGGTGGGGAGGCTTGGGGGGGTGGTGTCAGAGAGGGGGTGGGGGTTGGGGGCAGGGGAGGGGTGGAGGTTGGTGGTGTGACGGTATGATATTCAATATACAGCAAGTGGATGCATTTGTATTTGTATTTGTGATGACGTATTTTTTTTCTTTAAAAAAACGAAGATATTGTGTACATGGATTTTATAGTGGAAATGGAGTAGTTAGTACTGTTTCAGGCTCTGTGATAAGGATAGAATGGAGGAGTAAGGCTCTCTCCTTAATAGGGTTTTTTTTCGTTGGTGGCAGCAATAATCTTTAGGCACTATGGCTAGTTTGCGCATTGCATCTATTAATATTTGCGGGTTAAATGATAAGGCCAAAAGAAGGCGGGTACAAGAAGAGCTATGCTTTTTAAGAGCGGATGTGTGTTGTTTACAAGAAACTCATGTTGCCAGAGAAGATAGGGCCCTGCTGAATACTTTCGGCCTAAAAGTTGTCTGCCATACGACACAAGAAACTAGGACTAGAGGTGTTGCGATCTTAGTAAAAGGGGATTCTATTACCCCTGGCCGCAATACAGCAGATAAGCTGGGTAGATGGGCTTTATTGGAATGCAAGGCCGGCAGAGGCTCTTTCACATTATGTACAATATATGCCCCAGTTTTGGATGATCCTAGTTTGTTTAATTTCTTGGCCGCTGAGCTTCCATTATGGCCCGGACCACTTGTCATCTGTGGGGATTTTAATCTAAATGGATCAAGGGGGGGGCTGTGTAATAATGAAGAGGGCTATGGAGGGCGTAAGCCGCAATCGTTTAAAGCCCTGGGGCACCTACAGAGAGAACTAGGGCTGGTTGATGTTTGGGCATCACTAAAGGCAACGGACCCTGGATATACTTTTTATTCGGCTCCTCATGGCAGCTTTGCCAGGCTAGATTATTTCTACACCTCACCCATATTGATCAGGGCAGCACAGGTTGATTTATATCCTAGAGCAGTGTCTGATCATAATCCGATTATTTTTGAGTTTGTAATTGCAGGGCTGGTTCGTGCACCTAGAAAGTGGACATTTGAAAGGGGGCTGCTCCTGGATCATGATTATGTTAAACACATGAAATCCTGGATTGTGCTTTTTTTTAAACTAAATAACGGAAGTGCGGATGTAGGAATAATCTGGGACTCATTTAAGGCGGGGGTAAGGGGCGAAACCCTGAGTTTTAGCATCAATAAACAGAAGAAGGCGTGTGGACGCAGCAGAGAGCTTTATCAAATGCTAAGCTGCCTGGAAACCAATTTAATTAGTACTGTTAAAAATGGGAAAGACTCAGCCCCTGTTTTAAACGAGATAGCTGTTATCAAGGCTCGCCTGAATGAACATTTTGTAGAGAAAACGGCGGGGAAACTCCTCTCTAAAGAGCAGGACCGCTACGAATATAGCGAGCGTATTGGGCGGTTCCTAGCAGTTAGGGCACAACAACAGAGGACGGTTGGTAGTATTAGCAAGGTTAAGAATCTGCTTGGAAACATAGTTACAGATCCCGGGGAAATTAGAGAGGCTTTTAGGGGTTTTATGCCAATTTGTATAAAGACTCCTCGAATCTGGGCCCCAAGCTTTTAGATAATTGCTTGGTAGACCAGTCTGGCTTGGTCACAGATGAGGAGAGACTAATGCTTGGGGGAGTAATTTCATTAGAGGAGTTACAGGCTGCCTTGTTTGCTTTACCATCGGGGAAGGCGGTAGGAGCAGACCATATCCCACTAGAATTCTATAAAGTATTCTTCTCAGAAATTCAGCAGGAGCTGCGGAGTCTTGTAAATGGTGTTAAAACCGGGATTTCGCCTCCCAGGACATGGGGTATCGCTAACATAATCATATTCTTAAAGAAAGGCAAAGACCCAGTTGCCATGGGTTCGTATAGACCAATCACGTTGCTTAATAGCGATGTGAAGGTATATTCTAAAATCTTTGCCACTCGATTAGCTGGGGTCATACACCAGCTGGTATTTGAGCAGCAGCATGGGTTTATTCCGAGTAGGGGGACAACTGACCACATTCAGAGGGTTATAGCTTTATTTGATGCAACGGAAGTTTTGGAAAAACCAATGGGGGTGGTCTTACTCGATGCAGAAAAGGCCTTCGACCGTGTTTCATGGGCCTTTTTGTGGAAAGTACTGGAAGACAAAGGCCTGGGAAAAGACTTTATTGGGGCAATCCGGGCAATGTATAACAAGCCTATAGCCTATTTGCAAATAATGGGACAAGAGTCTGAACCCTTTCTAATAGAGAGGGGAACGAGACAGGGATGCCCTATGTCTCCTTTGTTGTTTGCCCTATTTATTGATCCTTTGCTCAGGAGACTAGAGTCATCACCGGATATTGTTCCTGTTAGCTTACACGGCTGGGATACAAAAACATTGGCGTACTCCGATGACATCGCCATCATTACTAGTGACCCAGATAGGGCATTGCAGGCAGTGGAGGAGATGGCAGAAGAGTTCGGTATAAGGTCGGGGTTTTTGTTAAACAAGGCTAAAACACAAGTTTTGATTAACAGCCATACGTTGGCTTCTGATAGTAGGATCACAAGCGAAGCTACTTATTTAGGTATATGCATTACCCCTAAGGTGGGGCGTATAATTGATTTAAATGTGATCCCTATTTTGGAGAAAGCCAAACAGGATTTTGAACGGTGGGACAATTTGAGACTATCTATAATGGGAAGATGCAACTTAGTTAAGATGGTTTTTCTTCCTAAACTGCTATATGTGTTTCGAGCTGTTCCATTGGAATTCAACAATGAGTGGTTTAAGAAAATTGATAGATTAGTAGCAAGCTTTGTATGGGCATATGGGAAAACCAGAAGAGCCAATGTCTTTATGTGTTTACCCAGAGAGAGGGTGGATGGGCACTCCCGAACTTCAGACTATACTACCTTGCTGCTGCTATGCAATGCTATAAGGTATTGTTTAGCACTCAGGCAATGGAGCACGGCGCTGGTAATCATGTACCATCCATCTATGAGTTATTAATTGGTAATGCTGCTCATGGATGTTTAATGACGTTTTTGAGCCTAGCTATTTTAAGCGAACCCGCTTTAAGACTCTGTATGCTGCATATAGGAACTGGGCGATGGTTCGGAAGAAGATTGGGGTAGGCAGGTACAGCAGATATACTCCCTGATCCAGAATGAACAACTGCCCTGTATATTTCATGATAGCTGTTTTAATAGATGGGGCAATCACGGGATTGGCAGCCTTGGAGACCTCCTTGCTGGGAATTTGCTGGCACCCTTTGATGTGATTTGCAGGAAATTTAATATCGGGCCACGAGATTTTTTAAATACCTGCAGATCAGGGATTTTTTCAAAAAAGATTGGGGGAATAGCTGGCTTCGATCAAATACCTTTGTTGGAAATGATGGTAAAGAAGACCGCCCTTCCATTTCTCAGATATATGGCTGTTTGATGGAACTGGTCCCTGATGATTTGGAGAAACAGTGTGGGAAATGGCAGGAAAGATTTGAGCTTGCCGACTCCGGCTTTTTGGAATCACTGCAGTTAGGGGGCACAATGGTGTTTGCTTCGAATCTGCAGTCACAACATTATAAGACGTTGTTTGATCTTTATGTAACTCCAGCAAAGATTGCGAAATGGGGCGGCGTGGCAGGGACAAGGTGCCCTAGATGTCAGGCGCTGGAGGCGGATCTGGTTCATATATTTTATTCCTGCTCCTGTTTAAGACTGCTAGAATTGGAAATCGTGGGCTTTTTGGGGAGGTATTGAAAAGCAAAATCACTCCGTCTCCGCAACTAATGTTATTTGGTGTGGATAAGACAGTCTCGGGACCTGGGTTGGAAATGCTTTTTATTGCAATGATTGTTTTTAGATTGTGTATATCCTCATCATGGCTAGATAGCTTACCTCCGACCTTTCAGCAATGGAAGGGCGCTTTTTATATGTATATCATTTTGAAATGGCTCTGTATACTGCATAAGGGCATTCAGGCTAAAAAGAAGGGGAGGAAGATATGGGGAGCCTTAATGACATGGTTGGATGCGTTCCAATAAGTACTTGCTGTTAAACCTCAGAGTCTGACTATCACCTGGACTGTATGATGAATTAGTACTGCTTTTCGTATCTTTGTACATTAATTATATTTATTAACATGTTAAATTCATAAGCTGCTATTTATGTATTTATGTACACTTGCTGTGATTGTATTTGTATTGTTTTCTGAGAAAAAACAAAAAATTAAATAAAAAAAAAAATGAAAATAATATTCATTCAATCTATACTCTTATATGTATTAAATATCCGCAGGTTTTAGTCCTTCCCTACCCTGTCCCACCCCGTCTCCCGTTATTCCCGATACACCTTATGCTTATGGTGCTATACCCCTGTATTTTGTCCAGCTCCCCCAAACTTTATCCCATTTACCAGGACATCCCCGCCCCTGATAAATGACCTTCTCTGCAGCGCAGCACCAGTCAAGGTCTTGCTCCCACTCCCTGATTGTAGGTATCTGTGATATGCCCCACATTCTAGCTCTGTTTCTCTTTGCCACAACACCGGCTAACATTAACCATAGTTTGGGGTAACGTGGCCATTTCATGGCTTCCGACACATTTAATATGTGCCACTTAGCCTCCATCGGGACTGTCTGCCCCACCACCCTGGACATCACTTATATCACCCCCTTCCAGAAACGCTGTATCACGGGACAGCTCCATAACGTATGGAGAAAGGTGCCCTCCTGCCCACAGTTTCTCATGCATGTGGCTGAGTCACACTTGCCCATCCGAAAAAGTCTTAATCTGGTTGTGTATGATCTGTGTATTCTTTTAAGTTGTATGAGCCTGAAACGAGACCTAATGGCTACCTCCGTTGGGCTCTGTATAACTTCCATCCAATCGTCCCCTTCCAGGGTCCCCACGTCACTCTCCCATTGACCCCTTAAAGTTACCAGTGGATCTGGGGAGTTCATTATTTTTCTATATATTAAAGATGTTGCCTTATCCACTATGGGGTCCATTAGGAGTCTACCGTCTAGCGGTGTGTATTCTGGAATTTGCTCTCCCTTTTTTATATGTGTCCTTAGGGCATGTCTTAGTTGATTATATCTAAACTTTTCAGTGTCTGGCATCTTGTATTCCACCTGCAGTCCCTGGAAGTCCCCTATGTCTTGGCCCTTCCAGGCGTCCCCAAGAGACTCTATGCCTAGGAGTGTCCATGTATGAAATCCTTTTAACTCTCGCACCTCCTTCAGTAGGTCACCCTACCACAACGGGGTCCGTTCCGTCAATCTGCTGTCGCAGCCCAAAAATGTGCTCGCCTCTCTCTAGAGTCTTACTGTTGTTTCCGTGTGCGTCGGTAATCTTTCTGTGGGTCTTTTACTATATAGAGTCTCCATATACCCTCTCTGTCCCATTGCCTATCGATCTACTCGATATGTCGGTTCCTCCCTGGCGACAAAGACCCAGTCATATATCATGACTAGCTGTGCCACCCAATAATATTTTTGCAGATGGAGGGATTGCTATCCCCCTATCGTACCAGCCTCGCTGTAGTTTACTAAGCGCTATTCGGGGGTTCCCCCCATCCCACAACAGTTGCTGCTGTTTCGCGTCTATCTTTTGAAAGAAAATCACTGGTATTCTGCAAGGAGTGTTTAATAACACATATAGCAAGCGAGGTAATGCCATCATCTTAAAGATGGCTGCACGACCCACCAATGAGAGCGGCAATTTTCTCCAGTGCGCCACATCACTCCGCAATCTGTGAAGTTGGGGAGAGAAATTCTCGTCCCTAAATTCATGCTCCGTTTTCGTGATTACCATTGCCAAGTATTTGACTCTATCTTTAATAGTGGATACATTCAATTTTAGTAGATTATTGGAACACTCTTCTCTCAAGGATGAACACAGAAGAACCCCATCCTATTATTGGAAAAGGCTTTGTTACCATGATAAAGTTCTGCTGTGGTGCAGAGTATATGGAACTGAATATTTGCAGATATACGCATCATGATAAGCAAAATGAAGGCAATACATGTAAAGACTATTAAAATTAGAAACATAACAGACGACAATCTTTGATGGAATCTTTGACGAAGCCCCTTCCTCGCCTCCAGTTAAAATAGCCTGTCTAATGAGCTCTAAAACCTTGCCATACATAGGAGAGTCCTCAATGGAAGCTCGCGCCTGCTCATCATTGGTTAGTTTCCACTCTGCTGCCTGCCCATAGGCAAGGTCGGTCTCTGTCTCTGCTCTCTCGAGGCTCTCACAAGAGCCACACTGCAAGCAACAAAGGGGACCTTGGCACAGATCATTGGATTGTCAGAAGCTCCCTTCTCAAGCAGAGACTCTCCCAGGAGCTTTATATAATATTCTCACCCATATCTGGGGAAAAATTAACCCTATGATCTGTGATGTCTGATGAGAGCAATAAAGAGTAAATTCTCATAAACATTCATTCTATTCAATTTTACTTTTCTGTAAATGCCATAATTAATTAATATATTTCATAAAAGCTTGAAACACCCTATCAAAGAATAATAAAACATTGTGCTGTACATTTAAATGCACATAAAGGACCTAGCACAAAACAGTTATATATAATTATATGTAAAGTCTTTGGTAATAATCGAACATCAAACAAGTATGTGTTATAAGGGGGGCTCAAAGGCACAAATAAGGTAAGACATTTAGGGGTGGGTGAAATGTTTTGTACCACCCGTGGAACTGGAGGAATTTGGGGGCATATTATCAAGGGCTGGCGATATAATTATCGCCGCTTTAGCGTCCGTTGGTCGAAAGTGCGGCGATAATTATATCGCAATATCATCAAGGACACGCTAGCGCGTGTTTCCTTGATGTAGAGCCTGTTTTTCACAGCCTCGCCTTGCATCGCTAATGAGATGCAAAGAAGGCGTGGCTGTGAAAACAACACATGTTAATATCGCAAGGCAGCTTCGCGATATTAACAAGGAGGTGCAGCGATAAAAATAATCGCGCTACCTCAGTCTTAACTCAGGAATTTAACGTCTGTTAAATTCCTGACTTAAGCATACTTTTCATGGGAGATGGATTCTGCTGATACGACCACAGGGTCGTATCAGCAAGGTTATCCCCGTTTTGCAGGGAACATCGCTGGAAAACTAGCGATGTTCCCTGCAAAACGGCGATAACCTCGCTATCTCTGGAATTCTTATCGCCCTGGAGTAACGCGTTGTTAATAACGCGCTACCAGGGCGATAAATTCCAGAGATAGACGGCGATAATTATCCTAGCGCTAAGCGCGCTTTGCGATAATTATCGCCGTCCCTTGCTGATATGCCCCTTGGTGCCTCCGCGTTACTCTTGTAAAACGGAGTTCTGGCCAAATTCCGCCAGTCACGGCATGGCAGAATTGTTTTCCACGAGGCTCCAGAAGTGCGCGTGAGATTTGGTGTCCCCTAGCAGCATTTTCCAACGCGGACGGTCACGCGCAGTCGCGGTCAGACGGCTGCTTCTCGAGTAGGTTTGCTGCCGCTCTAGTAGATTTTCTACACAAGTGGCAGCAGCATCAACTCAAACGGCCACGCGCTCCTGCGCACAGCATGGTGTCGTTCACTCTGATTTTTCAGCGCTGCTCGTGCTACTGGTGCTAAAGTGCAGCGCAACATGCATATTTCCACCCGTTGGCAGAACTCTTTGGAATTGCACAGATTTTTTATGTAACTCCACAGAAATCCGAGGAGTGAAACTCCAGGAGTTCCGCCGACCCCTAAACACTTTCGACCAAAGCCTCAAGAATGAACGCTGCAGATGTCACTGGCGACCCCTCACTTCAAACACATGTGCGCTAATCAAAACATACAACTTAGCAAAATCCAAGTGTGCAAAGAGTGGGACAAAACAAAGAACGTATCAAATGGCACCAGGCAATTGTCACCGGTGGCCAACAGACACAACTTATGCTCCCTCTTTCTCTGTGTGTGAGCCCACCACAACCACAAAATAAAATAGCTGATGTCACAGGGGTGCACAATGTTTGCCAATTTAGATGAATTTTATGTACATGTATCACATGTGGTAGGGTTCAGCCCTCAAGTGCCCCAGGGCTGGGCCCTCTTGTGAAAAGACACAGTCCTCTCGAAGGCCCCTGGCTAATTGAGGGATTAAGAGTGACTTCTTAGAATAGCTGCCCTCATAAATACGGAGTCACAGGAGTTAAGGCTCATATGTGCAAGGTTAGCAAAGTAGTCCACTTCTATGGAGTGAATTCATGAATTATCATGAGATAATTGACCGCCACTCCAGATGCACCTGAGCTGTGGGGAGGTCAGATTTGGAACATTCATGAAGGCTATTAGAACTTGCTCTTTGTGAGTGCAAAGGGTTAGAAAACTGATTTTGAGTCTATAATTACAGAAACGAACATACATTTTGTGCGGTGTCCAATGCACAAGCTAAGGGATGCTGCCTCCCGGGCAGGACTTTGTGAAGTGGTAATGAGGTCATTCAACCAGCAGCAGAATATGCAGCAGGAGGCACAGCTTGAACGGCTCTTACCGCATTATTATGTCACATGATTTCAGCTTGTGGAAATCGGTATTTGTTGAAGGGATGTGTGAAAAGGGCGTCATTTGTTTTCACGTAACTAAATATGTCAAATTTCGGCATAATTATGCATATTAGTGCAAAATACAAATCTGCATTTTAACATGAAATGCACTGTATTTCAATCTATTTTCAAATGAAAAATACCCTGGTGTCATTTTTTGGTGCAAGGACGCATTTTAACAAAACATCAAAAACAATAACTGCCCATGTTCTGTTGTTCCTGTGCACATTTCAAGTAATGTTTTACAGTGAATGGCCCATTTTGCAAAATTTGTACTGCAAATGGATTGTAATTATGTGAAATGGCTTAATAGCGTCATTTTGGGATTTTCACATAACAAGCGTAATGCGAACTTGCCCGAATTACGCAGGGGTGGTTTCCATTTTGCCCAGGCCGCCTTTATTCTTAGTTAATGTTCTTTTCGAGCATGCTGTTTGACAAGCCCCTGTGAGTCCCAATGCCTGTTGGCGCTGACAGACAGCCATGATGTGCCTAGTGACGTGTTGCCTTCATCCTCTCTCAGACATGCAGGCAGTAAGGGTAGCTGTGCCCCTGTGAGTCCCAATGCATGTTGACGCTGACAGCCAGCCATGATGTGCCTAGTGACGTGTTGCCTTCATCCTCTCTCAGGCAGTAAGGGTAGCTGTGCCCCTGTGAGTCCCAATGCATGTTGGCGCTGACAGACAGCCATGATGTGCCTAGTGACGTGTTGCCTTCATCCTCTCTCAGACATGCAGGCGGTAAGGGTAGCTATGCCCCTGTGAGTCCCAATGCATGGCGGCGCTGACAGACAGCCATGATGTGCCTAGTGACGTGTTGCCTTCATCCTCTCTCAGGCAGTAAGGGTAGCTGTGCCCCTGTGAGTCCCAATGCATGTTGGCGCTGACAGACAGCCATAATGTGCCTAGTGACGTGTTGCCTTCATCCTCTCTCAGACATGCAGGCGGTAAGGGCAGCTGTGCCCCTGTGAGTCCCAATGCATGGCGGCGCTGACAGACAGCCATGATGTGCCTAGTGACGTGTTGCCTTCATCTTCTCTCAGACATGCAGGCGGTAAAGGTAGCTGTGCCCCTGTGAGTCCCAATGCATGGCGGCGCTGACAGACAGCCATGATGTGCCTAGTGACGTGTTGCCTTCATCCTCTCTCAGACATGCAGGCGGTAAGGGTAGCTATGCCCCTGTGAGTCCCAATGCATGGCGGCGCTGACAGACAGCCATGATGTGCCTAGTGACGTGTTGCCTTCATCCTCTCTCAGGCAGTAAGGGTAGCTGTGCCCCTGTGAGTCCCAATGCATGTTGGCGCTGACAGACAGCCATGATGTGCCTAGTGACGTGTTGCCTTCATCCTCTCTCAGACATGCAGGCGGTAAGGGCAGCTGTGCCCCTGTGAGTCCCAATGCATGGCGGCGCTGACAGACAGCCATGATGTGCCTAGTGACGTGTTGCCTTCATCCTCTCTCAGACATGCAGGCGGTAAAGGTAGCTGTGCCCCTGTGAGTCCCAATGCATGTTGGCGCTGACAGACAGCCATGATGTGCCTAGTGACGTGTTGCCTTCTTCCTCTCTCAGACATGCAGGCGGTAAGGGTAGCTATGCCCCTGTGAGTCCCAATGCATGGCGGCGCTGACAGACAGCCATGATGTGCCTAGTGACGTGTTGCCTTCTTCCTCTGTCAGACATGCAGGCGGTAAGGGTAGCTGTGCCCCTGTGAGTCCCAATGCATGGCGGCGCTGACAGACAGCCATGTTGTGCCTAGTGACGTGTTGCCTTCATCCTCTCTCAGACATGCAGGCGGTAAAGGTAGCTGTGCCCCTGTGAGTCCCAATGCATGTTGGCGCTGACAGACAGCCATGATGTGCCTAGTGACGTGTTGCCTTCTTCCTCTCTCAGACATGCAGGCGGTAAGGGTAGCTATGCCCCTGTGAGTCCCAATGCATGGCGGCGCTGACAGACAGCCATGATGTGCCTAGTGACGTGTTGCCTTCTTCCTCTCTCAGACATGCAGGCGGTAAGGGTAGCTATGCCCCTGTGAGTCCCAATGCATGCGGCGCTGACAGACAGCCATGATGTGCCTAGTGACGTGTTGCCTTCATCCTCTCTCAGACATGCAGGCGGTAAGGGTAGCTGTGCCCCTTTGAGTCCCAATGCATGGCGGCGCTGACAGACAGCCATGATGTGCCTAGTGACGTGTTGCCTTCATCCTCTCTCAGACCTGCAGGCGGTAAGGGTAGCTGTGCCCCTTTGAGTCCCAATGCATGGCGGCGCTGACAGACAGCCATGATGTGCCTAGTGACGTGTTGCCTTCATCCTCTCTCAGACCTGCAGGAGGTAAGGGCAGCTGTGCCCCTGTGAGTCCCAATGCATGGCTGCGCTGACAGACAGCCATGATGTGCCTAGTGACGTGTTGCCTTCATCCTCTCTCAGACATGCAGGCAGTAAGGGTAGCTATGCCCCTGTGAGTCCCAATGCATGTTGGCAATGACAGACAGCCATGATGTGCCTAGTGACGTGTTGCCTTCATCCTCTCTCAGACATGCAGGCGGTAAGGGCAGCTGTGCCCCTGTGAGTCCCAATGCATGGCGGCGCTGACAGACAGCCATGATGTGCCTAGTGACGTGTTGCCTTCATCCTCTCTCAGACATGCAGGCGGTAAAGGTAGCTGTGCCCCTGTGAGTCCCAATGCATGTTGGCGCTGGAAGACAGCCATGATGTGCCTAGTGACGTGTTGCCTTCTTCCTCTCTCAGACATGCAGGCGGTAAGGGTAGCTATGCCCCTGTGAGTCCCAATGCATGGCGGCGCTGACAGACAGCCATGATGTGCCTAGTGACGTGTTGCCTTCATCCTCTCTCAGACATGCAGGCGGTAAAGGTAGCTGTGCCCCTGTGAGTCCCAATTCATGTTGGCGCTGACAGACAGCCATGATGTGCCTAGTGACGTGTTGCCTTCTTCCTCTCTCAGACATGCAGGCGGTAAGGGTAGCTATGCCCCTGTGAGTCCCAATGCATGGCGGCACTGACAGACAGCCATGATGTGCCTAGTGACGTGTTGCCTTCTTCCTCTCTCAGACATGCAGGCGGTAAGGGTAGCTATGCCCCTGTGAGTCCCAATGCATGGCGGCGCTGACAAACAGCCATGATGTGCCTAGTGACGTGTTGCCTTCATCCTCTCTCAGACATGCAGGCGGTAAGGGCAGCTGTGCCCCTGTGAATCCCAATGCATGGCGGCGCTGACAGACAGCCATGATGTGCCTAGTGACGTGTTGCCTTCATCCTCTCTCAGACATGCAGGCGGTAAGGGTAGCTGTGCCCCTGTGAGTCCCAATGCATGGCGGCGCTGACAGACAGCCATGATGTGCCTAGTGACGTGTTGCCTTCTTCCTCTCTCAGACATGCAGGCGGTAAGGGTAGCTGTGCCCCTGTGAGTCCCAATGCATGGCGGCGCTGACAGACAGCCATGATGTGCCTAGTGACGTGTTGCCTTCATCCTCTCTCAGACATGCAGGCGGTAAGGGCAGCTGTGCCCCTGTGAGTCCCAATGCATGGCGGCGCTGACAGACAGCCATGATGTGCCTAGTGACGTGTTGTCTTCATCCTCTCTCAGACATGCAGGCAGTAAGGGTAGCTGTGCCCCTGTGAGTCCCAATGCATGTTGGCGCTGACAGCCAGCCATGATGTGCCTAGTGACGTGTTGCCTTCATCCTCTCTCAGACATGCAGGCGGTAAAGGTAGCTGTGCCCCTGTGAGTCCCAATGCTTGTTGGCGCTGACAGACAGCCATGATGTGCCTAGTGACGTGTTGCCTTCCTCTCTCAGACATGCAGGCGGTAAGGGTAGCTATGCCCCTGTGAGTCCCAATGCATGTTGGCGCTGACAGCCAGCCATGATGTGCCTAGTGACGTGTTGCCTTCATCCTCTCTCAGACATGCAGGCGGTAAAGGTAGCTGTGCCCCTGTGAGTCCCAATGCATGTTGGCGCTGACAGACAGCCATGATGTGCCTAGTGACGTGTTGCCTTCTTCCTCTCTCAGACATGCAGGCGGTAAGGGTAGCTATGCCCCTGTGAGTCCCAATGCATGTTGGCGCTGACAGACAGCCATGATGTGCCTAGTGACGTGTTGCCTTCATCCTCTCTCAGACATGCAGGCAGTAAGGGTAGCTGTGCCCCTGTGAGTCCTAATGCATGGTGGTGCTGACAGACAGCCATGATGTGCCTAGTGACGTGTTGCCTTCATCCTCTCTCAGACATGCAGGCGGTAAGGGTAGCCCTGCCCCTGTGAGTCCCAATGCATGGTGGTGCTGACAGACAGCCATGATGTGCCTAGTGGCAGACTTCAGAAAGAGACTCAAGACCTGGCTCTTCGACGGAGACACAGCACCCAGATACCCCCAGGGGTGACAGTGCTGCGCTTTACAAATGCTGTTTATTGATTGTATGATTAACATGCGACATCTGATTCTTGCCAGCTTATGCCAATGTGTCTTCCTGTCCCATGAGTCTGCCAACGTCATCCTGTCACAATGAGTACGTCAGTGTCTCTGTGCACCAATGTGTGTGCTTGTCTCTCCTGCCTAGTTTGCTTGTCAGTGCTTCTCTGTGAGTCCTGGCCTCAGTGTGCAACGCTGTGTCTCGTACCACGGTGGTGGCGGGGAATAGAGAGAGAGAGAGATAGAGAGAGACTATCGCTGTTTACTTCATGCCCAAGTGTCAGGGCTTGTGTCCTCATCCCACTGCATGAGTCTTTATGTCTCTTCCACAGTGTGTCTCTCTCACGTAGTCATGTCTCTGTCTCATCCTCCCAGTGGCTCTGTTTGATCTCTCAGTGCTTTTTAGGTCGAGCATTCGAGACCTCTTGTATATAATTTAGTATATACTTATTATTTATTTATATGTGGATGTACTGAGTGGGCTCTGGAGATCAGCCCTAGGACTTGTCTGCTTCCGCTTAGGGACTTTTTTTTTCTGTTCACCTGCCTCTATATAACTGTATTGATAGAAAACGACCAGCAGAGGTCAGTAAAATACCAGAATTGCTTTCTGCTGAGGGACTTTCTTTTTTTTAAATTTTTTCTGGCAACTGCCTCTATTTAACTTTCTTTCAGTGATATGACCACCGAAGGCCCTGATTTTATATTAAAAACAGAGCTTTGGACTATACCATTTCCCGCTGAAAGGCAATATTTCTCTCCATGTGTTCCCATACCTGGCGTGTCACACAGTTTGGTGCTTACTTTCCCTCCATGTTAAAGAACAGTAGCTGTTTCAGCACCCAGGCTAATGTGCTGCATTGCTAAATACATATAAGGTCTCAAAGGCGAGGCCGAATGCATTGCAAATGCTTGTTTAAAATGTCTCACTGTCCTTGTCTCTCTGTCCCAAGATCAGTCACTCAGTCAGTCAAAAAAACCTCATGATTTACGAAAGATAAACAAAAAATATTGACAACAGTATCACCCATGGCATGAATTAATTGTAGCAATCCCACCTCCACATCACCTGTTTCTGATCCTGAACCCAAAGGAGGAGCTGCAATATTTTATAAAAGACCTATTTGCTCCATACCTTGAATAGAGTGAGCGAAGCGAGCAAGTCCTACCCACCCTAGAAGAGCTCCCTTTATCCCTCCTTCCATCCATCTGGGTCATCGCTCTTAAAGCTTTTCATCCATGCATCCATCCATTCATCCATTTATGTATCTTTTCTTTTTCATCCATCATCATCATTTCGTCATCATTTCAATCCATCCATGCACCCATTCACCTTTCCATCCATGTGTCCATTCATCCATGTATCCATCCATCCATCCATCCACCCACACATTCATCCAGTGTTTCATAATCCCAGCTAGTCTTTCATCCTTCCATGCAAATGTTGTTTTACACCCCTCAGTCCTTTCACCCTTGCATCCATTCTTTCATCCTTTTAGCTCTTCCTTCGTGTCATAGTTTCTTCCTTCTTTTCATGTGTACTTCCTTCTTTCCATACGTACTTCCTTCTTTTAATGTGTGCTTCCTTCTTTTCATATGTACTTCTTACCTTTCATATGTTCTTGCTTCTTTTAATAAGTACTTTCTTCTTTTAATGTGTACTTCCTTCTTTTCATATGTACTTCCTACCTTTCATATGTACTTGCTTCTTTTCATATGTACTTTCTTCTTTTAATGTGTACTTCCTTCTTTTCATGTGTACTTCCTTCTTTCCATATGTACTTGCTTCTTTTCATATTTACTTCCTTCTGTACATGTGTACTTCCTTCTTTACATATGTACTTCTTTTATTGTGTACTTCCTTCTTTTCATATGTACTTACTTCTTTTAATGTGTACTTCCTTCTTTTCATATTTATTTCCTTCTTTTCATCTGTACTTCTTTCCTTTCATATGTACTTACTTCTTTTAATGTGTACTTCCTTCTTTTCATATGTATTTCCTTCCTTTCATATGTACTTCCTTCCTTTCATATGTACTTACTTCTTTTAATGTGTACTTCCTTGTTTTCATGTGTACTTCCTTCTTTTCATATGTACTTACTTCTTTTAATATGTACTTCCTTCCTTTCATGTACTTACTTCTTTTATTGTGTACTTTTATTGTGTACTTCCTTCTTTTCATATTTATTTCCTTCTTTTCATCTGTACTTCCTTCCTTTCATATGTACTTACTTCTTTTAATGTGTACAGCTTCCTTTCATGTGTACTTCCTTCTTTCCATATGTACTTACTTCTTTTATTGTGTACTTCCTTCTTTTCATATGTACTTCCTTCTTTTCATATGTACTTCTTCTAATGTGTACTTCCTTCTTTTCATATGTACTTCCTTCTTTTAATGTGTACTTCCTTCTTTTCATGTGTACTTCCTTCTTTCCATATGTACTTGCTTCTTTTCATATTTACTTCCTTCTTTTCATGTGTACTTCCTTCTTTCCATATGTACTTACTTCTTTTATTGTGTACTTCCTTCTTTTCATATGTACTTACTTCTTTTAATGCGCACTTCCTTTTTTTCATCTGTACTTCCTTCCTTACATATGTACTTACTTCTTTTAATGTGTACTTCCTTCTTTTCATCTGTACTTCCTTTTTCCATATGTACTTCCTTCTGTTCATATTTATTTCCTTCTTTTCATATGTACTTCCTTCTTTCCATATCTACTTACTTCTTTTAATGTGTACTTCCTTCTTTTGATATTTACTTCCTTCCTTTCATATGTACTTCCTTCCTTTCATATGTACTTACTTCTTTACTATGTACTTCCTTCTTTTCATATTTATTTCCTTCCTTTCATATGTACTTCCTTCCTTTCATATGTACTTACTTCTTTTCATCTGTACTTCCTTCTTCCCATATGTACTTACGTCTTTTAATGTGTACTTCCTTCTTTTCATATTTACTTCCTTCCTTTCATATGTACTTGCTTCTTTCCATATGTACTTACTTCTTTTAATGTGTACTTCTTCTTTTCATATTTACTTCCTTCCTTTCATATGTACTTGCTTCTTTCCATATGTACTTACTTCTTTTAATGTGTACTTCCTTCTTTTCATATTTACTTCCTTCCTTTCATATGTACTTCCTTCTTTCCATATGTACTTACTTCTTTTAATGTGTACTTCCTTCTTTTCATATTTACTTCCTTCCTTTCATATGTACTTGCTTCTTTCCATATGTACTTACTTCTTTTAATGTGTACTTCCTTCTTTTCATCTGTACTTCCTTTTTCCATATGTACTTCCTTCTGTTCATATTTATTTCCTTCTTTTCATATGTACTTCCTTCCTTTCATATGTACTTACTTCTTTTACTATGTACTTCCTTCTTTTCATATTTATTTCCTTCCTTTCATATGTACTTCCTTCCTTTCATATGTACTTACTTCTTTTCATCTGTACTTCCTTCTTTCCATATGTACTTACGTCTTTTAATGTGTACTTCCTTCTTTTCATATTTACTTCCTTCCTTTCATATGTACTTCCTTCCTTTCATATGTACTTACTTCTTTTACTATGTACTTCCTTCTTTTCATATTTACTTCCTTCCTTTCATATGTACTTCCTTCTTCCCATATGTACTTACGTCTTTTAATGTGTACTTCCTTCTTTTCATATTTACTTCCTTCCTTTCATATGTACTTCCTTCCTTTCATATGTACTTACTTCTTTACTATGTACTTCCTTCTTTTCATATTTATTTCCTTCCTTTCATATGTACTTCCTTCCTTTCATATGTACTTACTTCTTTTAATGTGTACTTCCTTCTTCCCATATGTACTTACGTCTTTTAATGTGTACTTCCTTCTTTTCATATTTACTTCCTTCCTTTCATATGTACTTGCTTCTTTCCATATGTACTTACTTCTTTTAATGTGTACTTCCTTCTTTTCATATGTACCTCCTTTTCATATGTACTTCCCTTCACTCTTCCTTACCATCCTCTCTCTCTTTTTTTTTTTCTCATCATTTCACCTTCTGGGCGTCCTTTACTATGAAACCCTTTGCATCTCTCCTTGTTGTCATAGTTTCTCCCTTTGTTTTAAGAGGTTTTTGTCTGCAGAGCTGCAAACAGAACAGGTTCATAAATAACTCATTGGTGTCTCTAGTATCAACACCAACCCCTCAAGCTGCTAAAACCCAACACCACTGCTTTGAACCCCATGCAGTGCAGCAACTGTGTCCCCTGGCTGTCCAGGATGAGCCTAGAACCGTTTACAACGAACACTTACATAAGCATCTATGTATGACATGCCTGCCCTCTAAAATGGTGCATATATGGAATTAATAACAAGCATTTGCAATGCAATAGGTCTCACATTTATGAGCGTTTGAGCTATTGGCGTTGTAAATTACAATGCCTTTTATTTATCTGTTGTTTTTAAAACAGATAAATAAAAGGCATTGTCATTTACAATGCAATAGCTTAAACTCTTGCAAATGCAAATGCGTTTGGCGCCTGTGCTATAAAGATTTTAAAAAATGCATTAGGAGAGAGGGTGTCCTGCCTGCAACAGCAGACAGGACAATGCTATTTGAGAAAATAGTGCTTGGAGGCTATAATTAAAGCCTACAGAGTAACAACACAAGAGACAGGGGGTGTCGACATGGGAGGTTACAAAACGAGACAAGGCGGTACTAAGGAGGGACTACTAAGCCTATTGACCAATTAAAAGCCACAGTTTACAGTAGACAATGACACAAGCCAATGAAAAATATGGGTGGAGAGTGGGCAGAGCTTCAAGTCCATACCTGAATACAGCATGCCTCGCAGAGCAGCGCAGGCGTGCCCAGGCTCAACCTAAAAAGGGCAGACTGGAGGTCAGTTACCTTTGTGATACTATTTAAGTGTAGAGGGAATGCAATTCTCGCAAGTCGGCACTAATTCTCCTGTTGCATTCTGGTAGATGCAGTTCATGATGTTTGCCAGAAAAGTGATTCCTTTTATACAAAGTTCAACCCTCAAAGGATTACTTTGGATTTTTTTGAGAAACCAAAACTATGTCTTAAAAATTTCTCTCCATTTTCATCAGCATACCGGCTGGAAAACAATCCCAGAAGCCCGACGTGTGTTCATGAACCTCCTTTTGGCATTAGTGTGTCCAGTTCACTACTGTGGCAAGACTTGGGGGCTCGTTCACAAACTGCGCTGTGTAGAACGTTAGCCCGTTTTCTGCTTTGCCACTAGCTGCCTCACAGGGTCAGGACCACGAGACCCAGATTCCAAAGTGGCCTCTCTGCCTGCCGCCAACGTCATCATCCGCACCAGGAGGCGCTTTAAAAACCACTGCTGGCTCCCGCTGCGCAGGACACCCGTTTTCTGTTTTGTACAGGTAGCACGAGGCAGCCAATCAATCAATCAATCAATCATGTCACTTATAAAGCGCACTACATACCCGCGAGGGTCTCAAGGCGCTGGGGGAAGAGGGGGGTGGTGCTGCTACTGATCGAAGAGCCAGGTCTTGAGGAGTCTTTTGAAGGCCAGTAGGTCTTGGGTCTGTCGGAGGTTGGTGGGGAGGGTGTTCCAGGTCTTGGCGGCGAGGTGGGAGAAGGATCTGCCGCCGGCGGTCGTTTTCCGGATGCGGGGACTGTGGCGAGGGCGAGGCTGGTCGAGCGGAGCTGGCGGGTGGGGGTGTAGAAGCTGAGTCGTCTGTTGAGGTAGGCTGGTCCGGAGTTGTGGAGTGCTTTGTGTGCGTGGGTGAGGAGCTTGAAGGTTATCCTCTTGTTGACAGGGAGCCAGTGCAGGTCTCTCAGGTGGGGTGTGATGTGGCTGCGTCGGGGGATGTCGAGGATAAGACGTGCAGAGGCGTTCTGGATGCGTTGCAGCCGTCCTCAGGAGCTTAGCCGTCGTTCCTGCGTAGAGGGCGTTTCCGTAGTCCAGCCTGCTGGTGACGAGGGCCTGGGTGACTGTTTTTCTTGTTTCGGTGGGGATCCACTTGAAGATCCTGCGGAGCATTCGGAGGATGTTGAAGCAGGATGAGGAAACGGCGTTGACCTGCTTAGTCATGGAGAGGGTGGGGTCGAGGATGACCCCTAGGTTGCGTACGTGGTCGGTGGGTGGCGGGGCTGTTCCCAGTGATGTTGGCCACCAGGAGTCGTCCCAGGCTGAAGGGTTGGAACCAAGGATGAGGACCTCCGTCTTGTCCGAGTTCAGCTTCAGGCGGCTGGTCCTCATCCATTCGGCGACGGCCTTCATTCCTTCGTGGAGGTGGGCTTTGGCGGTGTGAGGGTCTTTGGTGAGGGAGAGGATCAGCTGGGTGTCGTCGGCGTAGGAGATGATGTTGAGGTTGTGCTGTCGGGCGACGTGGGCGAGGGGTGCCATGTAGATGTTGAACAGCGTTGGGCTGAGGGAGGAGCCTTGGGGTACGCCGCAGATGATCTTGGTGGCCTTGGATCGGAAGGGGGCGAGGCGGACGCTTTGTGTTCTGCCGGAAAGGAAGCAAGGGGATTACACCAGACCCATCCCAGGAAGGCTAACTAGCGAACTTATAGCCCGGAATTCAACAGCCGATTCTCCCACTCTCAGTCATTCTAGTCATCATAGAGGGGTGGACCAACATAAGGCTGGCATAGCGCAATTTAGCAATTCAAGCGAGGTGGAAAGATCTCGGACCAAGCCCGCACACCACCCGACAAATTGTATACAAGCGTCATATAGTGCAATTAAGAGCCCAGATACAAGAAAGACAGTTTATTTAATTAATGTGCCGAAGATCCAACCTAGCCTACAAATGGAGGACGAGTGTTCTCTAACTAACAAATGTATCCATTGGATACGGTGAGTGAGAGGATGTCGGTCCATCATAAGGGAAGATATAACTGGGGCCAAAAGACAATCAAGCTTGGGGGACCCTGCGGGTGCCCACGATGTGATTGCACTCACCCTCATGCATCATGATTTGGTGGAAAATCTGGTGGCTTTTGACTTACGTACTCAACACTTGGCCAAAACTAAAATACGTTTTACGTATAACCGTCCAGAAAGGCAGTAGAAATAAATCAATCATGCCACGTATCCCCCAAACCAATGGGTCACCATTGAAAGAGATTGATTGAAGGTTTACCCCGTCTCAAGCAGACCCTAGTATTCAGGTCAATAATCCATTATGTGCCACAAACTATCCTTTGCCATACCCAGATGAAAGCTCCCTCGTAGAGAAGACCTGTGTTAGTAAAAGCGAACGAGATAGATCACACCTCAGGGACCACAGCCCCAATGGTTGGGCCTTTGCCACTTTTCAAATGACCACCACGAAGTTTAGTAATTTCATCATGGAACATTGATGGGCTGCGGTCCAAGGGAGTGTCCCCTGAATGGAACTCCTTTGTTGAGGACCGCGACATATGTATCTTCCAAGAAACTTGGCTAGTTGAACCACATTATCACCTGGGGTACTTAAACTACTTTAAACCAGCCACTCAAGATAATAAAGGTCGCCCCTCGGGGGGCTCACAATCTGGGTTAGGCAGGACCTTGGTCTTACCATACAAGTATTGCAAACGGAGAGCAATGACATTCTTGCTGTCCGCAAGGGCTGCGGCACATATGGCGATTTTGATATTTAAAACATCTATGCTAGAGGGCTTAGCGGGGGACGAAGGTCGGAAATAATCTCTGGTTTAGATGAGCTTTTACACAACATCTCCTAGGCTGCCTCGGTAATTATAGGGGGGTTTTATTACAACCTTCCAGCCCCTTGAAAATGGGGAATTTGATCTAGCAGGGGAGGAAGATGAGCAGTGGGGTATTCCTTGTTTGGAATTACCCCCAATTAAAAGATGGACAGATGCAGCCTTACAGATGATGGCTCTAAGTCTAGAACATGGCCTAAGGGCAGTTAACGGAAGAACGAGATCCGACAAGCAAGGTGCCCACACGTTTAGCAATGGCCACCATCAAGCTGTATCGATTATATGTTAATCAGTTTAAAATTTGGCACACCTTACAAGATATGGTCATGATGGACAGAATTGAGAGCGACCACAATCCACTATGCACTACGCTCACATTTAAGGATCTACAAGAGCAATCACAAATCTCCAACTCACCTCTCACTGGTGAACTGGTATTGACCAACGATATGCGACACCTCAAATGGCCAATGATAATCGAACGACCAGAAATATTATCAGCCATTAGTTCTGATCTTGAACACACTCTAACTGAGACGGTGTCTTCTCATTGTGATTCCCGTCCACCAAAGGAAATAACACTATTGCACACCACTTTATTCGAAAAAATACGCTTATATTTCCAAAATCCTCGCTGGCCCAAGGCGAATGGTAACCAACAACAGCCACAATGGTATAACAAGGAGTGCAAACAAGCGCGCAGAGCTCTGGGGGGGGGGGGGTCAATAAGAATAGGAGATCAGCCTAGAGTCCAATACACAAGGAAGCATTATAAGAAGGCGATCTTGGCAGCAAAAAAAACCTAGGATGAGAAAAGATGGCAGGATTTAAAAGAAGCAAGTAGCGATAAAAATATGCAACGCTTTTGGAGCTTGGCAAAATGGGGCACGGCCGGAGCAGCGCAATCGCCTCAAAATCACGTGGATCCTGATTTGTGGGTAAAGTTCTTCTCAGAGCAATACGTAGATAACGATAACAGGGACCGTGATCCTTCTTGGGCTCACTCCTATTCACCTGATACAGGGGCACATGCATCATTGAAAATTGCGCTCGCAATCTGCCCCTTTGCGACCGCAATTTCTGCATTTGGGATGCATCATCCCAAATGCAAAAATCACAATTAGCGATTGCATTTAAGGAATCGCAAATTGCGATGCCTTAAATGCAATGCAAGATTGCATTCAAAATAGCAATTTCGCTAATATGGACCGCTAAATACAGATTATTTCAACCTGATGGTATTTAGCGCAAACTTTGAAAAATGCACTCAAGTGCATTTTTCAAAGTTTCAGGTTACACACACACACATGCCCTTGGGGCATGTGTGTGTGCAACATGGGTGCACATCACAATTTCAGGGGTGCAACAGGGTGTCCTTTTGACACCCTTGCACCCTTGAAATTGCATGCGCAATTTGCGAGTACCTATTGGTACTCGCAAATTGCGCATGCAATTTCCCATTCATTCCTATGGGCCTGTAGGCCCATAGGAATGAATGGGAGGCCATTCCTTAATTGCGACTCGCAATTTGCGACTCGCAATTAAGGGATGTTTAGGACTCGCTATTTTAATAGCGATTCCTACATGCATAGGCTTTTGCAATTCCTTAATTGCGATTCCTTAATAATCGCAATTAAGGAATCGCAAAAGACTACATTGATGCATGTGCCCCCCAGTTTTCAATTTAGCTGATGTAAGCATCGCACTGAGTACAATTACTAATGGGAGAGCCCCTGGTATTGATAACGTGCCCGCTGATATTTTCCTGCAGGACAAGGCCAAATAGAGCCAGTATATAATGCTCCTAACGAATGCCATCGCCCATGGTGCCCCGATTCTGGACACTTGGCGGAGGGCGGAGATCATCCCGATATATAAAAAGGGGGATAAATCAATACCAGGGAATTATAGGCCGATAAGCCTTATAGACTCAATCCAGAAAGTTGTAGCACAACTTGTTTTAGCAAAAATTCAAACCTGGATCAATGATAATGCCATTCTGAGTCCACTCCAGGCTGGCTTTCGGGCTCATCTAAGCACAATTGATCAGGTCTTCCGATTTCTATAAATTTATTGGCGGACGGTGACTCTTGGAAAAGGCAGCATTTATGCTGCCTTTGTTGACCTTAAGTCCGCCTTTGATTTAGTTTCACGTCCCAAATTGTGGAGGGTACTCCAAGAGCTTGGGCTGCCCCTTGACCTACTCTCCCTAATCGTTCGTCTCCACGAAAACAACTTTGCCCAAATTCGTTGGGGGGCACAGGGAAACAAGACCGAATTGTTCCCAGTGGAAAAGAGAGTACGCCAAGGCTGCGTCCCAGCTCCCACATTATTTTCACTCTTTATAAATGGAATAGCTAATTTTTTAGTTTCTTCCCCCACAGACGCGCCAGTTCTAGCAGGCAAAAAAATCCTGATATTAATGTTTGCGGACGGCACGCTTACATTTTCTAAAACACCGAGTGGGCTAAAGCGTGCGCTGCAGCATTTTGAAGAATTCTGTTCATTGTGTGGCCTAAAAATGAACACCGCAAAAACAAAGTTCATGACCTTTAATCAACACAGGTCATTTAAGGGTGGCATGGTAAAGGATGGGCTACCCCTGGAGCAGGTAGATGCTTTCACTTATCTAGGCATCACCCTGCATAAAGGTCTTAGCTGGAGGCCGCACATCGATACCATGGCTCTAAAACACCGGCAATTATCCGGCGTTATGACTAAGGAATTTAAAACATCATTGACTAAGCCTCTTACCCAGGTGTTCCAGATCTACAGCTCCAAGATATTGAGCTCAGTCCTGTATGGTGCCGAGCTATAGGGTTTCGAGAAATTGTTTCCATTAGCTGCATCAGGGATAACAAGCCTGCCTCAAAGTACGCCCATGCTTCCCCTGTGTTATGATCTAGGCAGAAAAACAATAGCAGACCTAGCAAGACTTTCCTTTATTGGCGCAGAATCTGGTGTACGCCAGAAGTGGCCATTTTCGCAGAAGGCCTTAAAGATATATTGGAGGCTGATTGCTTCCATAAAATTAGCTGGCTGCGTGACATTAGAAGCTCCCTAACCTGTATGGGAATGTTATCATTGTGGGAAGCCCCTAATAGCACCCAGTACCCATCAAAAGATCTAATTAAGCAAAGGTATTGGGAACTGATTGTACAAGAAGCTAACAGAAAAAGTGATGCCACAACACTGACAGGAAAGTTTTTGCAAATAAAACCGAGCCCGCCTGCTGAGAATTATTGGGATGTAATCTCGAAGCCGCTAGATCGCAAACTGTACTTTCAGTTTAGAGCAGGTTGCTTACCCCTGAAGTCTTTTACTGCTAAATGGTTTGCCACTGCCGATGACAAATGTCCAAACTGCATTGACTCGGAAGAAACTTATGCACATGTGCTGTTTGTATGCCCTGCGTATGTCGCACCTCGCAAAGCTTGGCTGGCGCCGACTTGCAGGAATATGGGCACCTACTCGTCGAGTGTAGTATGAGAATTTTATATACTGACCCATCTTTATCGTATGCAGTATCAATGGCTAAATGTTTAAGATGGATGTGAATAAGAAGATCTAGATTGCTTCCTGCAAATAATTGAAGGAAGGACTTTGCTATTAACGATAATGAATTATGTTTTTAACCCTGCCGGGACTTTTTAAAGTGTTAATTATTTACTTATCTTAATTCACAATAATACCGTGTGCATGTTTTTAACTGCTTTCTACATTTATTCTCCTTTTTAACATGTTATGATTTTATCCATTAACTTGTTTTTTTATAGTCGATGTTTAAACTGTGAAATGTGACTTTTTATGTATCCAGCTTTTATGACATTTTCTGTCGAATAAAGCTTACGTTGATGATGAGAACGTTTGTACCACAGAACATACTACAAAGTGTTATTCACAAACTGCGTGCAGAGTTCACGCCTCCACAAATACCTATACTTATGAGTGTGGAATTCTCCTCCCCAGCTGTGGAGTCTCTGCACACTAAAGTATACATTTTAGTAGTAAATGTGGGCGGGATGAGGGGCAGTGGCTTTTTTAAAATGGGAGACTTATTGCAAAAGGGGTGGGATTCGGAAGGTTGGGAGGGGCCTAGGAGGGTCAAGGATGGGTTTAGGGAGGGATGTTACTCACCAACACAAGAGTAAACCAATTGCTACTCTCCAGGGGGTAACTTACACTTTTGTAGTATTTATGCTTTTTTAATAGTTACTCCAAAGTGTAAATGACCCCAAACTGTAAGTTATCTTTGTGAATCAGGGCCTCAGTCTTTAAAAATCCTTGCAGCCCCGTTCCGTTAGGTATGGCGCCTATAGATTGCTCATGGATGTTTGAGTCCAGAGGGTGCTTTGCTGAAACCACTGCACGTGCCAGGGATCAGGAATTCTACCACATTAGCTTCCTTGCACTTCTTTGGACGCCAAGGCTGGCTCTCTGAGGTGGTGCCCGGACAAGAGGGAAGGGGCACCAGGAAGTGACCTCCCCCCTGCCCCACAAGCCAAGAAGCATTCTCTTCAAGAATAGCAATACGTCAGCATCAACCCCCCTGTAGCAGTGCGAATGGTTTGAGCCAGCTGTGCTGACAGGAACACACACGCGCTGCCCAGCTAGAGGCCCCTGGCACCAGTACTAGTGAACAGTGTGGGAGGGTGCTCCAATGAGCCGCCTTTCACAGGGCAGAGGGTTGTAGGGGGCCCATGGAGGGAGGTCCTTTGCTGAAGCTTTTAAGTAGGCACTGTGTCTGCTGACACTGGAACCTGCGGCTACCCTATGGATGGTGCATGCCCCATCTCGTGTGCTCGTGTGAGTACCTGCCCCACTGGAGCACCTTTGCCCCGGTGTGACACCCACGCACATCTGCTTCTTTTACTTTCCGAAACAACCTCTTTTTGCGAGACCAACAACTTATTTTCTGACTTTTCTAAAACAATATTCGCAGCCTTTTTTTAGGTCTCGGCCTGCACCAGCGCTTGCGCTGGTCTGGCCGAGAGTTTTAGTAAGCGGGTTTTGGAAGTGCAAACCTACTGGCTTTCGGCTGGCGACCAGCTTGCGTTCACGATAGCGTGCACGCGCGCAGCTGCCATCTGGGTTTCCTATCTCTTCCTCATTTCCTCGTCATGGCTCATTAACTCTCTGGACTCTGATGTTTCAATCGCAGCAGCAGCTCACATTACCAACTGAGGGCCCTGGACTACAGTCACATGAAAAAGAACAGCGATTAGCATTGAAATGCAAGCTTTTTTTGTCTAGTTAGAAATATTGCTTCGGTGGGTTGATTTCACCTTATATCGCTATTTGTTTTATATTGGGAGTCACAGCCTAATTACCAGTATTTTTGTCTCTCACTGTTTTTTTTTTATTATTTATTCGCGCAAAGCACAAAGCTATATTTAAGGTTACTTTTTCCGCGTCACTTCTTCACTCTATTGAAACTCCACCCCCCACTCTTATTGTCTCTCTCCTTCTCTCTCTCTCCCCTCTCTAATTCTCTCTCTACTTAATTAACTCTCCCCTCTCTATCTTTTTTAGCCTTTCATTCTCTCTCACCCCTTTATCTGTTTCTCTTTCAAACTCCTTCATTCACTCTCTCTCCCCTTCTTTCTCTCTCTCTATCCCGCTCCACTCTTTATTCTATGTACACCCTTTCTCTCTCTTTCTCTCTCACCACCCTCTCTAATTGGGCATTATATCTTCACTCTATTTCTCACTCGGCAACACCACAGCATCACTCAGCGTAACCACAGCATCAATCAGAGCCAGCACAGCATCAGAGCCAGCACAGCATCACTCAGCACCACCACAGCATCACTCAGCACCAACACAACATCTCTCAACGCCATCACAGCATCACTCAACGCCATCACAGCATCACTCAGTGCAACCACAGCATCACTCAGTGCAACCACAGCATCACTCAGCACAACCACAGCATTACTCAGCACAACCACAGCATCACTTAGCGCCACAACAGCATCACTCAGCGCCACCACAACATCACTCCGCGCCACCACAGCATCACTCAGCACCACCATAGCTTTACTCAGCGACACGACATCATCACTCAGGGCCAACACTGCATCACTCAGCACCACCACAGGATGACTCAGCACCACCACAGGATGACTCAGCACCACCACAGCATTGCTCAGCACCACCACAGCATCGCTCAGCACCACCACAGCATCGCTCAGCGCCACCACAGCATCGCTCAGCGCCACCACAGCATCGCTCAGCGCCACCACAGCATCGCTCAGCGCCACCACAGCATCTCTCAGCGCCACCACAGCATCACTCAGCGCCACCACAGCATCACTCAGCGCCACCACAGCATCACTCAGCTCCACCACAGCATCACTCAGCGCCACCACAGCATCACTCAGCGCCACCACAGCATCACTCAGCGCCACCACAGCATCACTCAGCGCCACCACAGCATCACTCAGCGCCACCACCTCGCCACCACAGCATCGCTCAGCGCCACCACAGCATCGCTCAGCGCCACCACAGCATCGCTCAGCGCCACCACAGCATCGCTCAGCGCCACCACAGCATCGCTCAGCACCACCACAGCATCGCTCAGCACCACCACAGCATCGCTCAGCGCCACCACAGCATCGCTCAGCGTCGCAACAGCATCGCTCACGGCCACCACAGCATCACTCAGGGCCGCCACAGCATCACTCAGGGCCGCCACAGCATCCCTCAGCGCCGCCACAGCATCACTCAGCGTCACCACAGCATCACTCAGCGCCGCCACAGCATCACTCAGCGTCGCCACAGCATCACTCAGCGCCAAGACAATATCACTCAGCACCGCCACAGCATCGCTCAGCACCGCCACTGCATCGCTCACGGCCACCACAGCATCACTCAGGGCCACCACAGCATCACTCAGGGCCACCACAGCATCACTCAGGGCCACCACAGCATCACTCAGCGCCGCAACAGCATCACTCAGCACCGCCACAGCATCACTCAGCGCCGCCACAGCATCACTCAGCGCCAAGACAATATCACTCAGCACCACCACAGCATCACTCAGCGCCAAGACAATATCACTCAGCACCACCACAGCATCACTCAGCACCACAGCAGTATCACTCAGCAACACCTGAGTATCATTCAGCATCACCTCAGCATCGTCTCCGCAACAGTCACCACTACCACCTCAGCATCACTCAGCACCACCTCAGCCTGCTCTCGGAATCTGGCATCTGTTGATTCTCCCCTAGCGTCTGGCCGCTGCTAGTGTTATAATACAGGTACTAGTTCCCAACCTTCACCCTCCGATTGTTTATGCCCCCTCAAAAAAAAAGCTTTAACAAACAACCATTGCAATAGGCAGAAACAAGTTGCCAGCATTGCAAGAACAAAAGAAAACTGAGGACATTTTTTATTGTAAATACTTTTTTAATATGGTCGTTCAGTTTTACATAATTCCTTCTTGGTCATATATAAAGTAACAAAAATGCTTCTGACACTTTTTTATTATAACTTTTCAGCATGCCGCACAGCAGCCACACTTCTCTACAGCACAGCTTGAAGACATTGGCAAAGTCAATAGCTCTGGCTAAACACTTATAAGGCCCCAAAGGCGAGACCTATTGGCTATGCCAATGCTTGTTCTGACTGGAGACGATGTGAATCCCGCGTCGGCGATTCTCGCAGAGATAAGAACCAGGCTTGTTTGCCAGATTCATAAAAAACAAAAACAAAAAACACAGACTGCTACCACTGCTGATTAACCGCCTCCGCCCTCCTGAACACGGCCTGTCTTGGAGGCGACCCCATGCGTCTCAGGAAGGGCTCTCCCGCCTCAAACACTGCTCCGGAGCCCACCGACCCCATCCCCTCCGTCCCAGGACCCGCCTCACACCCAGACTGCCACCAGGCTGCGGCCCGGCCCTGGGGGTGCTCCTCGGTGTGAGAAGGACTTTAATTCATTAACCGGGGGTTCTACTGGCTAATCCCATTCATCCATCAGCCCCCACCCACCCCCCCCACAAGTACAGCTATCGAGGACTGCGGTTCATTTACATATACTTGTGACTCCGCCCACTGCTGTTCACTGAAAAACGCGAAACCACAAAATCTATAATGTTCTTCATACAAATCGATTTACAAATACATTTACGCAGACATAAATCGTCGTTTCCTCAATTCAAAAGGATGCATTTTGTTTCTGTCAATAAGTAAATGTAAACAACACTTTTGAAACAAATTGATTTATGTGAATATGATATTAGCATAGCTGTTGGCTCGGTCAAAAATATGACAAAGTTGCAAAAATGCAAATCGCTCTCGCGCGTGCTGAAAAGAGCACCTAAATTTAAAGCCATTTTATTTTCAGAGAAAAGGCCACACCGTTCCACCAAATGTTAATCTATGCAGTGAAACCCTCTCAGCTTGAAGGGTCCCAGACCTCCAAATGCTAAACCCTTTATTCTGCCTGCTTTCAAACTCAATGACTTTTCCAAAATTCTAGGGTGCCAAGATACACGTGACTTATAGATGCACTGCAGGGGGGGCTCGGTTCTTTCCAACATCAGCATCAGCTGAGTTTTTCAAAGTCGGCCGAGCGTCATCACAACTTGTCCAACATTGAGCAGTAACGCTTCCGCCTCGTGGGTTTGCACATTAGCTGTGGCTGGTGAGAAGGCAGGACTGAGGCAGTCTAGAACCTAGAACGTTGTTCTTTTTCACTCAGGTGAATGTATGAGCTGCCTCGGCTGACTCGGAGCTGCACCCCCCTCCCAGCGCCTTGAGACCCTCACGGGTGAGTAGCGCGCTTCACAATTCCCCGATTGATTGATTGTGATTGATTATGAGTGGCAAAGTTAGGCCTGAGTGGAGAGAACTCCACAAAGTGCTGAAAAAACTCAGCAGCACTCCACCGAGTTCTGCAAGTGGCGGAGTGTGGTAAGTTGTGCTGCTCACGCTGATTTTTAGCACTAAGTGTTTGTCCCGTGCCTTAAAATCAGAGCGAACTGCACCATGTGCAGCACAAGAGGTCGCTGCCTCTTTCTGCCACTAGAGTAGATGTTTTACTCAAGCGACATCCTCCTCAAAGCGAGCTGCAGGTTTCTCAACGCGAGCAGTAGCGACCTGCCCCACCATCCACGTTGAGAAATCTCTCCGGGGGGTGGTCTAGCATATGATTTTCCTTTCGCATGCACGCTCGCTCGCCAACATAACACTGGTGAGACGCATGAGAGAAAAAACTCTGCTCTGCTTCTCAGAGTTTTTCAGAACTACGTGCGCTACAAGGAGCGTGGAGTGGGTATCACTCCACGAAGTCCATCGGCGGAGCAGAGTACACCGCCCACCGCTAGTCAAGGTACCTAACCCGGTTATAAACAATGGTTTAATTACCGGGCAGGTGAGAGAGAAATTTCAGGATATAGGATACTGTCTCCTACAGAAACCCTACAACCGTAGGACAAACATTTTCAATTCAAGTCAAGGTGTATCAATGGAAGGTAAGACATGGGGAAATCTATTTATTTTTTTAAACAAAAAACCCTCACCCACTCTATTAATGGCATGCTTCGCCATCAGGTCTCAACCTGGTCCCTATAAACCAGGGAGGCCTCAAACATCTTCTAAGGAGCACTTAAGATAATTTCCTGCCAGAGTCTTCTAAGGGACAAAAGTACCTTTGGAACACCAAGGTATCCCTTTAAGAGCTGGTGCCATGGTATAAATAAAAACAGACGTGTGGTATTCATGGGATATAATGACCCTAAACCTTTTCTTATGTTGACATGTTTCAGCCATTTCTTGCGCATAGAAAGCCCACTGATCTAGACCCATAGATCAAGAATCACACCTCCAAAGCCCATAGATTTAAAATCAAGACTAGGAAGCCCACAGAATTAGAATCACAGATCTAGAACCACACCTCTGAAGCCCATAAGTTTAAATTCAAACCCAGGAAGGCCACAGATCTAGAATCACAGATCTAGAATCACAACACCGAAGCCCCCAGATCTAGAACCACACATCTATAATCACACTCAGGAAGCCCACAGATCTAGAATCAGAGATCTAGGATCATGCCTCCGAAGCCCACAGATCTAGAACCACACATCTATAATCACACTCAGGAAGCCCACAGATCTAGAATCAGAGATCTAGAATCATGCCTCCGAACCCCACCGATGTAGAACCACACATCTATAATCACACTTAGGAAGTCCACAGATCTAGAATCAGAGATCTAGAATCAAGCCACCGACGCCCACAGATCTAGAATCACAGATCTAGAATCACAACACCGAAGCCCCCAGATCTAGAATCTCAGATCTAGAATCACGCCACCGAAGCCCCCAGATCTAGAACCACACATCTATAATCACACTCAGGAAGTCCACAGATCTAGAATCAGAGATCTAGAATCATGCCACTGAAGCCCACAGATCTAGAATCACAGATCTAGAATCACAACACCGAAGCCCCCAGATCTAGAATCTCAGATCTAGAATCACACCACCGAAGCCCACAGATCTAGAATCTCCAGTCTACAGTCACGCCACAGAAGTCCATAGATTTAAAATCATGCATAGGAAAACCCATAGATCTAGATTCACATACCTATAATCACACTCAGGAAGCCCACAGATCTAGAATCAGAGATCTAGGATCATGCCTCCGAAGCCCACAGATCTAGAACCACACATCTATAATCACACTCAGGAAGCCCACAGATCTAGAATCAGAGATCTAGGATCATGCCTCCGAAGCCCACAGATCTAGAACCACACATCTATAATCACACTCAGGAAGCCCACAGATCTAGAATCAGAGATCTAGAATCATGCCACCGAAGCCCACAGATCTAGAATCACATAGAATCACAACACCGAATCCCCCAGATCTAGAATCTCAGATCTAGAATCACACCACCGAAGCCCACAGATCTAGAATCTCCAGTCTACAGTCACGCCACAGAAGTCCATAGATTTAAAATCATGCATAGGAAAACCCATAGATCTAGATTCACACACCTATAATCACACTCAGGAAGCCCACACATCTAGAATCAGAGATCTAGAATCACAACACCAAAGCCCCTAGATCTAGAATCTCAGATCTAGAATCACGCCATTGAAGCCCACAGATCTAGAACCACACATCTATAATCCCACTCAGGAAGCCCACACATCTAGAATCATGCCACCGAAGCCCACAGATCTAGAACCACACATCTATAATCACACTCAGGAAGCCCACAGATCTAGAATCAGAGATCTAGGATCATGCCTCCGAAGCCCACAGATCTAGAACCACACATCTATAATCACAATCAGGAAGCCCACAGATCTAGAATCAGAGATCTAGAATCATACCACCGAAGCCCACAGATCTAGAACCTCAGATCTACAATCACGCCACAGAATCCCATAGATTTAAAATCATGCATAGGAAAACCCAAAGATCTAGAATCACACATCTAGAATCACGCTCAGGAAGTGCACAAATCTAGAACCACACCCAGGGGGCCCGTAGATCTAGAATCACACCTAGAAAGCCAGTAAATTCTTGTTTTGGGTTCCTATAACAAGAATAAGTTCCTGTCTTGCCAAGCCTCAGTCAAATGAAAAATAGATGTCAACATTACAAGCAAATATTTAAATGCCCGATGGAGATCCCAGGAAAATGCAGACCAAGGGCCTGGTACAGCCTCCCTTCAGAACAGCTTCAACCCGCTACCTCAACAGACCACATCCCTACCTGTAGCTACCTCCAAGAGGCTCATTAATGATGGTGTAACTGATGATGAGGGTGTGGCTCTCAACTTACCTCAGACTGGTCCCCAGCACAGCTGAAAGGAAGGCGCCCACTGCTTCTACAAGTGATCCATCATGGTTGCAACATCTCCAGCACCTTCTGGCATCAGTAGGAAGCGGATGCATCTCTTTTGTAGGAGCAACTTTCAGAAACACTGTGCTGTCCTCTATCTGATTTCATTCTTCTGAGGAAATCATTATAACTCATCCGGTTCATCAAGTCTCAAAACCAAGACTCCAATTGTAATTACTCTATGCCAGTACCATCACTTAGGGTTGTATGCAATCACCTTCACCTAGGGTTGTATGCAAGCACCATCACCTGGGGTTGTACTCAAGCACCTTCACCTAGGGTTCTCTGCAAGCACCATCACCTAGGGTTGTATGCAAGCACCATCACCTGGGGTTCTATGCAAGCACCATCACCTGGGGTTGTACTCAAGCACAGTCACCTGGGGTTGTACTCAAGCACAGTCACCTGGGGTTGTACTCAAGCACCATCACCTGGGGCTGTATGCAAGCACCATCACCTGGGGTTGTGTGCAAGCACCATCACGTGGGGTTGTATGTAAGCACCGTCATCTAGGGTTGTATGCAAGCACCATCACCTAGGGTTGTTTGCAAGCATCATCATCTAGGGTTGTATGCAAACACCGTCACCTAGGGTCATATGCAAGCAAGCACCTTCATCTAGGGTTGCATGCAAGCACCATCACGTAGGGTTGTTTGCAAGCATCATCATCTAGGGTTGTATGCAAACACCATCACCTAGGGTCATATGCAAGCAAGCACCTTCATCTAGGGTTGCATGCAAGCACCATCACCTATGGTTCTATGCAAGCACCATCACCTAGGGTTGTATGCAAGCGCCTTCGCCCTAGGGTTGTATGCAAGCATCACCACCTAGGGTTTTATGTAAACCCCATCACCTAGGGTTGTATGCAAGCAAAATCAGCTAGGGTTGTATGCAAACACCATTACCTAGGGTTGCATGCAAGCACCATCATCGTGTGTTGTATGCAAGCACTGTCAACTAGAGTTGTATGCGAGCACCATCACCTAGAGTTGAATGTATGCAAGCACCATCAACTTGGGTTGTATGCAAGCACCACCACCTTGGGTTGTATGCAAGCACCACCATCATCTGGGGTTGTACGCAAGCACCATCACCTGGGGTTGCACGCAAGCACCATCACTTAGGGTTGTATGAAGCACCATCACACAGAGCCTAGGGTTGTATTCAAATATCATCACCTGGTGTTGTATGCAAGCAACATCACCTAAGGTTGTACACTAGTTCCATCACCTAGGATTGTACGCAAGCACCATCACCTAGGGTTGTATGCAAGCACCATCACTTAGGGTTGTATGTAGCAGAATGTATGAAGCACCATCACACAGAGCCTAGGGTTGTATGAAGCACCATCAAACAGAGCCTAGGGTTGTATGCAAGCTAAGGTTGTATGCAAGCCCCATCACCTAGGGTTGTTCACTAGTTCCATCACCTAGGGTTGTACTCAAGCACCATCACCTAGGGTTGTATGCAAGCACCATCACCTAGGGTTGCATAAAGCATCATCACTTAGGGTTGTATGAAGCACCATCACCTAGGGTTGTATGCAAGCGCCTTCGCCCTAGGGTTGTATGCAAGCATCACCACCTAGGGTTTTATGTAAACCCCATCACCTAGGGTTGTATGCAAGCAAAATCAGCTAGGGTTGTATGCAAACACCATTACCTAGGTTGCATGCAAGCACCATCATTGTGTGTTGTATGCAAGCACTGTCAACTAGAGTTGTATGCGAGCACCATCACCTAGGGTTGAATGTATGCAAGCACCATCACCTTGGGTTGTATGCAAGCACCACCATCATCTGGGGTTGTACGCAAGCACCATCACCTGGGGTTGCACGCAAGCACCATCACATAGGGTTGTATGAAGCACCATCACACAGAGCCTAGGGTTGTATTCAAATATCATCACCTGGTATTGTATGCAAGCAACATCACCCAAGGTTGTACACTAGTTCCATCACCTAGGATTGTACGCAAGCACCATCACCTAGGGTTGTATGCAAGCACCATCACTTAGGGTTGTATGTAGCAGCATGTATGAAGCACCATCACACAGAGCCTAGGGTTGTATGAAGCACCATCAAACAGAGCCTAGGGTTGTATGCAAGCTAAGGTTGTATGCAAGCCCCATCACCTAGGGTTGTTCACTAGTTCCATCACCTAGGGTTGTACTCAAGCACCATCACCTTGGGTTGTATGCAAGCACCATCACCTAGGGTTGCATAAAGCATCATCACTTAGGGTTGTATGAAGCACTGTCACACAGAGCCTAGGGTTGTATGAAGCACCATCATGCAGAGCCTAGGGTTGTATGAAGCACCATCACTTAGGGTTGTATGAAGCACCATCACACAGAGCCTAGGGTTGTATGAAGCACCATCTCGCAGAGCCTAAGGTTGTATGAAGCCCCATCACGCAGAGCCTAGGGTTGTATGAAGCACCATCACGCAGAGCCTAAGGTTGTATGAAGCACCATCACGCAGAGCCTAGGGTTGTATGAAGCACCATCATGCAGAGCCTAGGGTTGTATGAAGCACCATCCCTTAGGGTTGTATGAAGCACCATCACGCAGAGCCTAGGGTTGTATGAAGCACCATCACGCAGAGCCTAGGTTTGTATGAAGCACCATCAAACAGAGCCTAGGGTTGTATGCAAGCTAAGGTTGTATGCAAGCCCCATCACCTAGGGTTGTTCACTAGTTCCATCACCTAGGGTTGTACTCAAGCACCATCACCTAGGGTTGTATGCAAGCACCATCACTTAGGGTTGCATGAAGCATCATCGCTTAGGGTTGTATGAAGCACCATCACGCAGAGCCTAGGGTTGTATGAAGCACCATCACGCAGAGCCTAGGTTTGTATGAAGCACCATCACGCAGAGCCTAGGGTTGCATGAAGCACCATCGCACAGAGCCTAGGGTTGTATGAAGCACCATCACTTAGGGTTGTATGAAGCACCATCACGTAGAGCCTAGGGTTGCATGAAGCACCATCACTTAGGGTTGTATGAAGCACCATCATGTAGAGCCTAGGGTTGTATGAAGCACTATCACGCAGAGCCTAGGGTTGTATGAAGCACCATCATGCAGAGCCTAGGGTTGTATGAAGCACCATCACGCAGAGCCTAAGGTTGTTTGAAGCACCATCACGCAGAGCCTAGGGTTGTATGAAGCACCATCATGCAGAGCCTAGGGTTGTATGAAGCACCATCACGCAGAGCCTAGGGTTGTATGAAGCACCATCACGCAGAGCCTAGGTTTGTATGAAGCACCATCACGCAGAGCCTAGGGTTGCATGAAGCACCATCGCACAGAGCCTAGGGTTGTATGAAGCACCATCACTTAGGGTTGTATAAAGCACCATCACGCAGAGCCTAGGGTTGTATGAAGCACCATCACTTAGGGTTGTATGAAGAACCATCACACAGAGCCTAGGGTGGTATGAAGCACCATCACGCAGAGCCTAAGGTTGTATGAAGCACCATCACGCAGAGCCTAGGGTTGTATGAAGCACCATCACGCAGAGCCTAAGGTTGTATGAAGCACCATCCCTTAGGGTTGTATGAAGCACCATCACGCAGAGCCTAGGGTTGTATGAAGCACCATCACGCAGAGCCTAGGTTTGTATGAAGCACCATCAAACAGAGCCTAGCGTTGTATGCAAGCTAAGGTTGTATTCAAGCCCCATCACCTAGGGTTGTTCACTAGTTCCATCACCTAGGGTTGTACTCAAGCACCATCACCTAGGGTTGTATGCAAGCACCATCACTTAGGGTTGCATGAAGCATCATCGCTTATGGTTGTATGAAGCACCATCACGCAGAGCCTAGGGTTGTATGAAGCACCATCACGCAGAGCCTAGGTTTGTATGAAGCACCATCACGCAGAGCCTAGGGTTGCATGAAGCACCATCGCACAGAGCCGAGGGTTGTATGAAGCACCATCACTTAGGGTTGTATGACGCACCATCACGTAGAGCCTAGGGTTGCATGAAGCACCATCACTTAGGGTTGTATGAAGCACCATCACGTAGAGCCTAGGGTTGTATGAAGCAGTATCACGCAGAGCCTAGGGTTGCATGAAGCACCATCACTTAGGGTTGTATGAAGCACCATCACGTAGAGCCTAGGGTTGTATGAAGCACTATCACGCAGAGCCTAGGGTTGCATGAAGCACCATCGCACAGAGCCTAGGGTTGTATGAAGCACCATCACATAGGGTTGTATGAAGCACCATCACGTAGAGCCTAGGGTTGCATGAAGCACCATCACTTAGGGTTGTATGAAGCACCATCACGCAGAGCATAGGGGTGTATGAAACACCATCACGCAGAGCCTAGGGTTGTATGAAGCACCATCACATAGAGCCTAGGGTTGTATGAAGCACCATCACGCAGAACCTAGGGTTGTATGAAGCACCATCACGCAGAACCTAGGGTTGTATGAAGCACCATCGCACAGAGCTTAGTGTTGTATGAGGCACCATCACATAGAGCCTAGGGTTGTATGAAGCACCATCACGCAGAACCTAGGGTTGTATGAAGCACCATCACTTAGGGTTGTATGAAGCACCATCAGGCAGAGCCCAGGGGTTGTATGAAGCACCATCACTTATGGTTGTATGAAGCACCATCACACAGAGCCTAGGGTTGTATGAAGCACCATCACGCAGAGCCTAGGGTTGTATGAAGCACCATCACATAGAGCCTAGGGTTGTATGAAGCACCATCACGCAGAGCCTAGGGTTGTATGAA
This sequence comes from Calotriton arnoldi, assembly GCA_963921515.1. Lineage (NCBI taxonomy): Eukaryota > Metazoa > Chordata > Amphibia > Caudata > Salamandridae > Calotriton > Calotriton arnoldi. The sequence goes on from CAWUFW010000137.1 coordinate 5,784,414, forward strand.
GCACCATCACATAGAGCCTAGGGTTGTATGAAGCACCATCACGAAGAACCTAGGGTTGTATGAAGCACCATCATGCAGAGCCCAGGGTTGTATGAAGCACCATCACTTATGGTTGTATGAAGCACCAACACGCAGAGCTCAGGGTTGTATGAGGCACCATCACATAGAGCCTAGGGTTGTATGAAGCACCATCATGCAGAGTCCAGGGCTGTATGAAGCACCATCACTTATGGTTGTATGAAGCCCCATCACATAGAGCCTATGGTTGAATGAAGCACCATCACTTAGGGTTGTATGAAGCACCATCACGCAGAGCCTAGGGTTGTATGAAGCACCATCACATAGAGCCTAGGGTTGTATGAAGCGCCATCACGCAGAACCTAGGGTTGTATGAAGCACCATCGCACAGAGCCTAGGGTTGTATGAAGCACCATCACTTAGGGTTGTATGAAGCACCATCACGCAGAGCCCAGGGTTGTATGAAGCACCATCACTTAGGGTTGTATGAAGCACCATCACACAGAGCCTAGGGTTGTATGAAGCACCATCACTTAGGGTTGTATGAAGCACCATCACACAGAGCCTAGGGTTGTATGAAGCACTATCACGCAGAGCCTAGGGTTGTATGAAGCACCATCACTTAGGGTTGTATGAAGCACCATCACACAGAGCCTAAGGTTGTATGAAGCACCATCACGCAGAGCCTAGGGTTGTATGAAGCACCATCATGCAGAGCCTAGGGTTGTATGAAGCACCATCCCTTAGGGTTGTATGAAGCACCATCACGCAGAGCCTAGGGTTGTATGAAGCACCATCACGCAGAGCCTAGGTTTGTATGAAGCACCATCAAACAGAGCCTAGGGTTGTATGCAAGCTAAGGTTGTATGCAAGCCCCATCACCTAGGGTTGTTCACTAGTTCCATCACCTAGGGTTGTACTCAAGCACCATCACCTAGGGTTGTATGAAAGCACCATCACTTAGGGTTGCATGAAGCACCATCACTTAGGGTTGTATGAAGCACCATCACGCAGAGCCTAGGGTTGTATGAAGCACCATAATGCAGAGCCTAGGGTTGTATGAAGCACCATCACTTAGAGTTGTATGAAGCACCATCACGCAGAGCCTAGGGTTGTATGAAGCACCATCACGCAGAGCCTAGGGTTGTATGAAGCACCATCACGCAGAGCCTAGGGTTGCATGAAGCACCATCGCACAGAGCCTAGGGTTGTATGAAGCACCATCACTTAGGGTTGTATGAAGCACCATCACGTAGAGCCTAGGGTTGCATGAGGCACCATCACTTAGGGTTGTATGAAGCACCATCACGTAGAGCCTAGGGTTGTATGAAGCACTATCACGCAGAGCCTAGGGTTGCATGAAGCACCATCACTTAGGGTTGTATGAAGCACCATCACGTAGAGCCTAGGGTTGTATGAAGCACTATCACGCAGAGCCTAGGGTGGCATGAAGCACCATCGCACAGAGCCTAGGTTTGTATGAAGCACCCATCACATAGGGTTGTATGAAGCACCATCACGTAGAGCCTAGGGTTGCATGAAGCACCATCACTTAGGGTTGTATGAAGCACCATCACGCAGAGCATAGGGGTGTATGAAGCACCATCATGCAGAGCCTAGGGTTGTATGAAGCACCATCACATAGAGCCTAGGGTTGTATGAAGCACCATCACGCAGAACCTAGGGATGTATGAAGCACCATCACGCAGAGCCTAGGGTTGTATGAGGCACCATCATGCAGAGCCTAGGGTTGTATGAAGCACCATCACGCAGAGCCTAGGGCTGCATGAAGCACCATCACGCAGAGCACCGTACTCGGCAACACGAGGAGCGACGTCCGTGTGTGGGATCAAACTATTAAGAAATAAGATTCTGGACTTCTGGGACATACAGGGATCCCTTGGATTTAACATTGAGAAGTGAGACGTCGCGAGATATTGAATCCCAGTGTGGGTTGGAATTAACACCACTAATAAAGGTTATACATAGGAAGACAATAGCCTTGATAAAGTCGCGGGAATAATTCCCATGTAAGCGACGAAACACGTGTCGGCTGTCTGAACATCGGAAAATAAAAAGGAAAAAAGAAATAAGAACTTACCTACTTGTATTTTACTTATGCTCACATCAAGCATGTTTATGTATATTGTGACATAACAGACGTGTGCTGAGGAATTCCTTTGTATATCTGTCAATTGGCCAAGGCCATTTTGTGTTTTGGGGAGGTCAGTGGTTCTCTTCACCTTGCAGCACCGTGATTAATACAGCAAGTAAATATCAAATATTTGTGTTATCTCTCCCGAGTGGCGCCTTCATTTACCCAACTAAATACCACTGCTTATTAGGTGCTCGCAGAGCTAGGGTTGTATGAAACACCATCACTTAGGGTTGTATGAAGCACCATCACATAGAGCCTAGGGTTGTATGAAGCACCATCACGCAGAACCTAGGGTTGTATGAAGCACCATCGCACAGAGCTTAGTGTTGTATGAGGCACCATCACATAGAGCCTAGGGTTGTATGAAGCACCATCACGCAGAACCTAGGGTTGTATGAAGCACCATCACTTAGGGTTGTATGAAGCACCATCACGCAGAGCCCAGGGTTGTATGAAGCACCATCACTTATGGTTGTATGAAGCACCATCACACAGAGCCTAGGGTTGTATGAAGCACCATCACGCAGAGCCTAGGGTTGTATGAAGCACCATCACATAGAGCCTAGGGTTGTATGAAGCACCATCACGCAGAACCTAGGGTTGTATGAAGCACCATCACGCAGAGCTCAGGGTTGTATGAAGCACCATCACTTATGGTTTTATGAAGCCCCATCACATAGAGCCTATGGTTGTATGAAGCACCATCACTTAGGGTTGTATGAAGCACCATCACGCAGAGCCTAGGGTTGTATGAAGCACCATCACTTAGGGTTGTATGAAGCACCATCACGCAGAGCCTAGGGTTGTATGAAGCACCATCACTTAGGGTTGTATGAAGCACCATCACGCAGAACCTAGGGTTGTATGAAGCACCATCGCACAGAGCCTAGGGTTGTATGAAGCATCATCACTTAGGGTTGCATGAAGCACCATCACTTAGGGTTGCATGAAGCACCATCACTTAGGGTTGTATGAGGCACCATCACTTAGGGTTGTATGAGGCACCATCACTTAGGGTTGTATGAGGCACCATCACTTAGGGTTGTATAAAGCACCATCACGCAGAGCCTAGGGTTGTATGAGGCACCATCACGCAGAGCCTAGAGTCGTATGAAGCACCATCACTTAGGGTTGTATAAAGCACCATCACGCAGAGCCTAGGGTTGTATGAGGCACCATCACGCAGAGCCTAGAGTCGTATGAAGCACCATCACTTAGGGTTGTATAAAGCACCATCACGCAGAGCCTAGGGTTGTATGAGGCACCATCACGCAGAGCCTAGAGTTGTATGAAGCACCATCACTTAGGGTTGTATGAGGCACCATCACTTAGGGTTGAATAAAGCACCATCACGCAGAGCCTAGGGTTGTATGAGGCACCATCACGCAGAGCCTAGAGTCGTATGAAGCACCATCACCTAGGGTTGTATGCAAGCACCATCACTTAGGGTTGTATGTAGCAGCATGTATGAAGCACCATCACACAGAGCCTAGGGTTGTATGAAGCACCATCAAACAGAGCCTAGGGTTGTATGCAAGCTAAGGTTGTATGCAAGCCCCATCACCTAGGGTTGTTCACTAGTTCCATCACCTAGGGTTGTACTCAAGCACCATCACCTTGGGTTGTATGCAAGCACCATCACCTAGGGTTGCATAAAGCATCATCACTTAGGGTTGTATGAAGCACTGTCACACAGAGCCTAGGGTTGTATGAAGCACCATCATGCAGAGCCTAGGGTTGTATGAAGCACCATCACTTAGGGTTGTATGAAGCACCATCACACAGAGCCTAGGGTTGTATGAAGCACCATCTCGCAGAGCCTAAGGTTGTATGAAGCCCCATCACGCAGAGCCTAGGGTTGTATGAAGCACCATCACGCAGAGCCTAAGGTTGTATGAAGCACCATCACGCAGAGCCTAGGGTTGTATGAAGCACCATCATGCAGAGCCTAGGGTTGTATGAAGCACCATCCCTTAGGGTTGTATGAAGCACCATCACGCAGAGCCTAGGGTTGTATGAAGCACCATCACGCAGAGCCTAGGTTTGTATGAAGCACCATCAAACAGAGCCTAGGGTTGTATGCAAGCTAAGGTTGTATGCAAGCCCCATCACCTAGGGTTGTTCACTAGTTCCATCACCTAGGGTTGTACTCAAGCACCATCACCTAGGGTTGTATGCAAGCACCATCACTTAGGGTTGCATGAAGCATCATCGCTTAGGGTTGTATGAAGCACCATCACGCAGAGCCTAGGGTTGTATGAAGCACCATCACGCAGAGCCTAGGTTTGTATGAAGCACCATCACGCAGAGCCTAGGGTTGCATGAAGCACCATCGCACAGAGCCTAGGGTTGTATGAAGCACCATCACTTAGGGTTGTATGAAGCACCATCACGTAGAGCCTAGGGTTGCATGAAGCACCATCACTTAGGGTTGTATGAAGCACCATCATGTAGAGCCTAGGGTTGTATGAAGCACTATCACGCAGAGCCTAGGGTTGTATGAAGCACCATCATGCAGAGCCTAGGGTTGTATGAAGCACCATCACGCAGAGCCTAAGGTTGTTTGAAGCACCATCACGCAGAGCCTAGGGTTGTATGAAGCACCATCATGCAGAGCCTAGGGTTGTATGAAGCACCATCACGCAGAGCCTAGGGTTGTATGAAGCACCATCACGCAGAGCCTAGGTTTGTATGAAGCACCATCACGCAGAGCCTAGGGTTGCATGAAGCACCATCGCACAGAGCCTAGGGTTGTATGAAGCACCATCACTTAGGGTTGTATAAAGCACCATCACGCAGAGCCTAGGGTTGTATGAAGCACCATCACTTAGGGTTGTATGAAGAACCATCACACAGAGCCTAGGGTGGTATGAAGCACCATCACGCAGAGCCTAAGGTTGTATGAAGCACCATCACGCAGAGCCTAGGGTTGTATGAAGCACCATCACGCAGAGCCTAAGGTTGTATGAAGCACCATCCCTTAGGGTTGTATGAAGCACCATCACGCAGAGCCTAGGGTTGTATGAAGCACCATCACGCAGAGCCTAGGTTTGTATGAAGCACCATCAAACAGAGCCTAGCGTTGTATGCAAGCTAAGGTTGTATTCAAGCCCCATCACCTAGGGTTGTTCACTAGTTCCATCACCTAGGGTTGTACTCAAGCACCATCACCTAGGGTTGTATGCAAGCACCATCACTTAGGGTTGCATGAAGCATCATCGCTTATGGTTGTATGAAGCACCATCACGCAGAGCCTAGGGTTGTATGAAGCACCATCACGCAGAGCCTAGGTTTGTATGAAGCACCATCACGCAGAGCCTAGGGTTGCATGAAGCACCATCGCACAGAGCCGAGGGTTGTATGAAGCACCATCACTTAGGGTTGTATGACGCACCATCACGTAGAGCCTAGGGTTGCATGAAGCACCATCACTTAGGGTTGTATGAAGCACCATCACGTAGAGCCTAGGGTTGTATGAAGCAGTATCACGCAGAGCCTAGGGTTGCATGAAGCACCATCACTTAGGGTTGTATGAAGCACCATCACGTAGAGCCTAGGGTTGTATGAAGCACTATCACGCAGAGCCTAGGGTTGCATGAAGCACCATCGCACAGAGCCTAGGGTTGTATGAAGCACCATCACATAGGGTTGTATGAAGCACCATCACGTAGAGCCTAGGGTTGCATGAAGCACCATCACTTAGGGTTGTATGAAGCACCATCACGCAGAGCATAGGGGTGTATGAAACACCATCACGCAGAGCCTAGGGTTGTATGAAGCACCATCACATAGAGCCTAGGGTTGTATGAAGCACCATCACGCAGAACCTAGGGTTGTATGAAGCACCATCACGCAGAACCTAGGGTTGTATGAAGCACCATCGCACAGAGCTTAGTGTTGTATGAGGCACCATCACATAGAGCCTAGGGTTGTATGAAGCACCATCACGCAGAACCTAGGGTTGTATGAAGCACCATCACTTAGGGTTGTATGAAGCACCATCAGGCAGAGCCCAGGGTTGTATGAAGCACCATCACTTATGGTTGTATGAAGCACCATCACACAGAGCCTAGGGTTGTATGAAGCACCATCACGCAGAGCCTAGGGTTGTATGAAGCACCATCACATAGAGCCTAGGGTTGTATGAAGCACCATCACGCAGAGCCTAGGGTTGTATGAAGCACCATCACATAGAGCCTAGGGTTGTATGAAGCACCATCACGAAGAACCTAGGGTTGTATGAAGCACCATCATGCAGAGCCCAGGGTTGTATGAAGCACCATCACTTATGGTTGTATGAAGCACCAACACGCAGAGCTCAGGGTTGTATGAGGCACCATCACATAGAGCCTAGGGTTGTATGAAGCACCATCATGCAGAGTCCAGGGCTGTATGAAGCACCATCACTTATGGTTGTATGAAGCCCCATCACATAGAGCCTATGGTTGAATGAAGCACCATCACTTAGGGTTGTATGAAGCACCATCACGCAGAGCCTAGGGTTGTATGAAGCACCATCACATAGAGCCTAGGGTTGTATGAAGCGCCATCACGCAGAACCTAGGGGTTGTATGAAGCACCATCGCACAGAGCCTAGGGTTGTATGAAGCACCATCACTTAGGGTTGTATGAAGCACCATCACGCAGAGCCCAGGGTTGTATGAAGCACCATCACTTAGGGTTGTATGAAGCACCATCACACAGAGCCTAGGGTTGTATGAAGCACCATCACTTAGGGTTGTATGAAGCACCATCACACAGAGCCTAGGGTTGTATGAAGCACTATCACGCAGAGCCTAGGGTTGTATGAAGCACCATCACTTAGGGTTGTATGAAGCACCATCACACAGAGCCTAAGGTTGTATGAAGCACCATCACGCAGAGCCTAGGGTTGTATGAAGCACCATCATGCAGAGCCTAGGGTTGTATGAAGCACCATCCCTTAGGGTTGTATGAAGCACCATCACGCAGAGCCTAGGGTTGTATGAAGCACCATCACGCAGAGCCTAGGTTTGTATGAAGCACCATCAAACAGAGCCTAGGGTTGTATGCAAGCTAAGGTTGTATGCAAGCCCCATCACCTAGGGTTGTTCACTAGTTCCATCACCTAGGGTTGTACTCAAGCACCATCACCTAGGGTTGTATGAAAGCACCATCACTTAGGGTTGCATGAAGCACCATCACTTAGGGTTGTATGAAGCACCATCACGCAGAGCCTAGGGTTGTATGAAGCACCATAATGCAGAGCCTAGGGTTGTATGAAGCACCATCACTTAGAGTTGTATGAAGCACCATCACGCAGAGCCTAGGGTTGTATGAAGCACCATCACGCAGAGCCTAGGGTTGTATGAAGCACCATCACGCAGAGCCTAGGGTTGCATGAAGCACCATCGCACAGAGCCTAGGGTTGTATGAAGCACCATCACTTAGGGTTGTATGAAGCACCATCACGTAGAGCCTAGGGTTGCATGAGGCACCATCACTTAGGGTTGTATGAAGCACCATCACGTAGAGCCTAGGGTTGTATGAAGCACTATCACGCAGAGCCTAGGGTTGCATGAAGCACCATCACTTAGGGTTGTATGAAGCACCATCACGTAGAGCCTAGGGTTGTATGAAGCACTATCACGCAGAGCCTAGGGTGGCATGAAGCACCATCGCACAGAGCCTAGGTTTGTATGAAGCACCATCACATAGGGTTGTATGAAGCACCATCACGTAGAGCCTAGGGTTGCATGAAGCACCATCACTTAGGGTTGTATGAAGCACCATCACGCAGAGCATAGGGGTGTATGAAGCACCATCATGCAGAGCCTAGGGTTGTATGAAGCACCATCACATAGAGCCTAGGGTTGTATGAAGCACCATCACGCAGAACCTAGGGATGTATGAAGCACCATCACGCAGAGCCTAGGGTTGTATGAGGCACCATCATGCAGAGCCTAGGGTTGTATGAAGCACCATCACGCAGAGCCTAGGGCTGCATGAAGCACCATCACGCAGAGCACCGTACTCGGCAACACGAGAGCGACGTCCGTGTGTGGGATCAAACTATTAAGAAATAAGATTCTGGACTTCTGGGACATGCAGGGATCCCTTGGATTTAACATTGAGAAGTGAGACGTCGCGAGATATTGAATCCCAGTGTGGGTTGGAATTAACACCACTAATAAAGGTTATACATAGGAAGACAATAGCCTTGATAAAGTCGCGGGAATAATTCCCATGTAAGCGACGAAACACGTGTCGGCTGTCTGAACATCGGAAAATAAAAAGGAAAAAGAAATAAGAACTTACCTACTTGTATTTTACTTATGCTCACATCAAGCATGTTTATGTATATTGTGACATAACAGACGTGTGCTGAGGAATTCCTTTGTATATCTGTCAATTGGCCAAGGCCATTTTGTGTTTTGGGGAGGTCAGTGGTTCTCTTCACCTTGCAGCACCGTGATTAATACAGCAAGTAAATATCAAATATTTGTGTTATCTCTCCCGAGTGGCGCCTTCATTTACCCAACTAAATACCACTGCTTATTAGGTGCTCGCAGAGCCTAGGGTTGTATGAAACACCATCACTTAGGGTTGTATGAAGCACCATCACATAGAGCCTAGGGTTGTATGAAGCACCATCACGCAGAACCTAGGGTTGTATGAAGCACCATCGCACAGAGCTTAGTGTTGTATGAGGCACCATCACATAGAGCCTAGGGTTGTATGAAGCACCATCACGCAGAACCTAGGGTTGTATGAATCACCATCACTTAGTGTTGTATGAAGCACCATCACGCAGAGCCCAGGGTTGTATGAAGCACCATCACTTATGGTTGTATGAAGCACCATCACACAGAGCCTAGGGTTGTATGAAGCACCATCACGCAGAGCCTAGGGTTGTATGAAGCACCATCACATAGAGCCTAGGGTTGTATGAAGCACCATCACGCAGAACCTAGGGTTGTATGAAGCACCATCACGCAGAGCTCAGGGGTTGTATGAAGCACCATCACTTATGGTTTTATGAAGCCCCATCACATAGAGCCTATGGTTGTATGAAGCACCATCACTTAGGGTTGTATGAAGCACCATCACGCAGAGCCTAGGGTTGTATGAAGCACCATCACTTAGGGTTGTATGAAGCACCATCACGCAGAGCCTAGGGTTGTATGAAGCACCATCACTTAGGGTTGTATGAAGCACCATCACGCAGAACCTAGGGTTGTATGAAGCACCATCGCACAGAGCCTAGGGTTGTATGAAGCATCATCACTTAGGGTTGCATGAAGCACCATCACTTAGGGTTGCATGAAGCACCATCACTTAGGGTTGTATGAGGCACCATCACTTAGGGTTGTATGAGGCACCATCACTTAGGGTTGTATGAGGCACCATCACTTAGGGTTGTATAAAGCACCATCACGCAGAGCCTAGGGTTGTATGAGGCACCATCACGCAGAGCCTAGAGTCGTATGAAGCACCATCACTTAGGGTTGTATAAAGCACCATCACGCAGAGCCTAGGGTTGTATGAGGCACCATCACGCAGAGCCTAGAGTCGTATGAAGCACCATCACTTAGGGTTGTATAAAGCACCATCACGCAGAGCCTAGGGTTGTATGAGGCACCATCACGCAGAGCCTAGAGTTGTATGAAGCACCATCACTTAGGGTTGTATGAGGCACCATCACTTAGGGTTGAATAAAGCACCATCACGCAGAGCCTAGGGTTGTATGAGGCACCATCACGCAGAGCCTAGAGTCGTATGAAGCACCATCACTTAGGGTTGTATAAAGCACCATCACGCAGAGCCTAGGGTTGTATGAGGCACCATCACGCAGAGCCTAGAGTTGTATGAAGCACCATCACTTAGGGTTGTATGAGGCACATCACGCAGAGCCTAGGGTTGTATGAAACACCATCACGCAGAGCCTAGGGTTGTTTCCAGTCTTGATAATATGATATGTAAATCCCCTGCATGAGAGAATCCCAGTAATCAATAAACATTATATATTTGTTCTGAGAATAAGCGAAAATATATGAAACAAATGACAATGGTTGCACGCGAGAGTGACAGAAAGCGCTTTACAGTTAATGCTCATTAAAAGCATGAAAGCCACCAGTCTGAAAATGGCGACTACTCAATGCAAATCATTATTGATTCGAATTATTGTGTATTAGCTCAGTTTAAAGCTCTGGCCGTATGAGGCGGATTCACGTCAAGAATATCTTTGGACGAATAGCATTTAGGCTGCGATGTCAATCAAAGCGTAATCAATTCCGTTTTCAATTAATTACATTTCTAATAGAATTAAAGGGTAATCGATCACATTGTCATACTTTTCACTGCCACCAGTGGGTCCCAAGATCAACCACACGTGCACCGTGGGTCCTGAGGTCGAGTGGGAGAGTGCAGGAGAGAGCGTCCCATAGAGAGAGGGGGGTAGAGAGATAGAGATAAGAGAGGGGTAAGGGGAGATATAGAGAGAGGGAGAGAGAAAGGGGGCAAGAGAGAGAGAGGGCGAGAGAGAAAGAGAGATGGAGAAAGAGAGAGAGCAGGAGAAAGAGAGCGGGAGAGAGGACGAGAGAGAAAGAGGGACAGAGAGAGAGAGAAACAGAGAGACGAGAGGGAGAAGAGGGATGGGGGAGAGAGACGGAGAGACGGGGAGAGACGAGAGAGAGAGAGATAGAGAGAGAGCGAGAGAGAGAGAGAGGGCAAGAGAGAGAGAGGGCGAGAGAGAAAGAGAGAGAGAGATGGAGAAAGAGAAAGAGAGAGAGCAGGAGAGAGAGAGCGGGAGAGAGGACGAGAGAGAAAGAGAAAGAGGGACAGAGAGAGAGAGAAACAGAGAGATGAGAGGGAGAAGAGGGGTGGGGAGAGAGAAGGAGAGACGGGGAGAGACACAGAGAGAGAGAGAGCGAGAAGAGGGTGAGGGGAGTGGGAGTGGGAAGGAGAGCATAGGAGAGAGGCGAGAAGAGAGACAATGAAACAGTATTAGAACGCTGAGAAGAAACATGGATGGAGCACGAAAGAGAAAACGAGAAAGAAAAGTAATGTGAGTGAAAGAGAAACGTAGAGCGACAGAAACAAGAAAGCAAAGAAATAAATTTAGAGCGTAAAATAGAAAGGAGAAAGAAGTGAGAAAGAGTGAACATGGAAAATATAAAGAGAAATGGAGACAGTGCGAACGATAGAGAAGGAAAGTCAAAGTGTACGAGAAAGTGTATTAAAAATAAACTTAGAGAGACAAATGAGGATGGGGAGATAAATAGAGTAAGGAGGGGAGAAAGGAGCGAGGATGAACCAATTTGAGAGTGTGCACGGAGCAACAAAAATGAGCATGTGTGAAAGAAAATCACAGGGAGAAAAGAAAAGGACGGTGACAGGAATAGAGAGAAAGTGAGGGGAAGACGAAGAGAGAACGAAGACCTCAGAGAGATGCAGAGGGACACATATGGGGGGAGGGGGCGGGCTGAAAGGTGTCCAAAAACCGATAGAAAGCATGAGAGAGAGAAAAAGAGACATAGAAAACGAGAAACGGTAATGTGACATCTAGCATTACAATGCCTAAACACTCAAAATAAAACTATAGAAATGACCTTTTCTACGCAACACGCCTGTAAGTTGAGTGAGGTAGGTGATGGGCCACAAGGCGAAGCCCCCCTCCCCCTTCCATCCCCTCCCCCCTTAAATTAAGGGGTTCTGGGCAATTGCTGACTTCGCCCGAGCATTAAAACGTCCCTGGGTACCAGGCGACCCTTCAAAGATTATACATACGGGGGTGAGTCTGACATCCGGCCACCCAGCTGTCATTCAGAATCCTTAAGGTGGCTCGCGACGCGAGGGAGTGCCATGGTCAGTGACGTCAAAGAGGGGTGATAAGTAGGGCCAGTGGAATTATGCGATTGTGCGGCCGCGGCGTTCTTCGCATAGTTATGGGTCATCCACACGCGCCTCATAATCCATTATAAGCAGATTTAATTTAAAAAAAAAAAAATTTCTAGCTCAAACAGTTCAGAAGTTAGTAAAATTGCAGTGGCACGTGTTGTCATGCAGTGTAAGGCCCTTTGTAAAGGTTGACTTTCACCGTACTGTGGCTTGCTGCCAGGGCTTTAAGTGGGCCGGGACTCACCAGTGCTGAGCACCGGCACTTTTTTAAAGGGGGCCTCGAAACGGGTCTCTATCGGGCTCTGTTTTGTGCTGGCACAGCCGGTCCGTTTTTTTCCAGACCGCAGTGACAGCAGGCACGTCATGTGCACGTGCTCACACTGCTCACTTCTCACAAGTTTAGAAGTTACGGCATGACGTCATGGCAGGTGAGCGTGGCAGGGGAAGGGAAATCCTTTAAAGAGAGTCATTTTCTCTCTGGGTTTCCCTTCTCTTTTTGAAACTCAGGAGCAGCAACATTGTCCGTGGTGTCACCAGGGCTTTAAGTGCAAGGTTTTAAATGTTGTATACAACAAGCCATAGTTGCTGCTTATTTATCTTATGCAACTAACAACCATTGACAAAGCCAATAGTCCTGAAGTGTTGTAGGAATGATGTTTCTGGATGCAATGACAGGAATAGGCAAATATAAATCGGGCGTCACACTATGCTAAGCACTGATTTTTAGCTTACTTGTTTTTAAGCCACGCCCTTAATTACATTGGCCACGCCCCTTTGAGAGACCCCCGTCCCCCAGTTTTTTCATCCCACTTACAGCCCTGCTTGTTGCTATGTTTAGGTGTTAAAACCGAGGGTCAGCCTATGCGCAGACAGTGTTAAAGAGTGTGCAAGTAAAAAACAATGAAGTAATATTAGAAAACCTGCTGCATTATGCTGCATAATTTGCCTTTTCTTGCTACATAATTTAGTCAACCCTATTGCATAACTTGTCCTTCTCCTACCGCGTAATTCCAGTGGCCTTGGAAAAGTGATACGAGAGCCAGTAAGCAGGCTTCATCCACCCTCTGCAGCGGATCTCAGTCACTCTACATGTCACTTCCTAGGCAAGCCCTCCCTCTTCCGGTGAAATCTGCCTATGAAAGGAAACACAAAACATGTATCCTCTCCTGTTTACCTGCATTGCATCTTTGAATGGAGATAGCATGGGGGTGCGCGGAACAAGATGAAACGAGTCTTTTAGCACACGTAAACTGCCCTGGGTCCTGGAGACACAGGTGTAAATCAGGTCTTTGCCACCTCAGACGCTCTCTCACATTTGTTGTTACTTCCGGTATAAAACGTGACACAGACGAGGGGCGTGGCTGTCCCGGCCAAGATGCGGCAGTGCTCTGAAAGAGCTCTCGGGCCATCTCTCCGCCATCCCGGTGTGATGAGGCCGCTGAGCGTTGTTCCCGCTCAGGGTACCCCCGGAAGGGTACCTAAGAGATGGTTCTGTGATCTCGAGGGGAGGGAGCAGCCTCCTTCTACCCCAAGGCTCGCAAGCGGCTCTGCAGCCTCGTGGAGCCTGATCCCTGCAACGAGATCGATCGGGAGCCCGTGGCCTCTCCCCCGCATTGGGACCCGCGGCCTCGGGATTCAAGGCCAGCCCTGGGCGAGTAGGAGCCGTGTCACAGCCCTCCACAGTGAGGAAAGCAGGAAGACGGAGGAATTACACTGCCTTGGCGCTGCGACCCGAAGGAACCAGCACCATCTCCCTGTGGCGCTGGGCTGGAAAACCATAGAGGGGCCTGGATGAGATGTGGCCCTTGCCCACACGGCTTGCGGGGCCCACAGGATCGCTGATCCCGGCCTGGGACACAAATCACACATCGGGCCTTGTGGACTGGGGGGTGCCCAAGTTAGCTGCCTGCTAGTTTGAGGGTGCCCACCTCCCCACCCCCCCCTGCCCCAGTGGTTACTGAGCCCCTGAACCTCTGCCGGGCCTACCACCTGAGGGCCCTGCACAGGTGTGGAGAAGGAGGGTGAAATACTGGGCCAAACAATGCACGGCCGTGCCCCTTTCCCCCACAGGAAAGGAGTTCCAGAAATGACACACAGAGGGTGTCTCCTGAGAGGGACCCTTAGGTGCACTTGCGGCCCCCGCTGGACTGAAGGGGCAAGTGGGCTGCGGCATCCCTCCACGCTCTGATGCGGAGCCTGCGATCTCCCTGGTGGCCCATTGATCGGCCAGGCAATGGCTGGTGACAGCGGACAGCCTGGACGACTGCATCTGGGGGAACATCTAAAGGGACATAGGCCCCCATCACCCTGTTCACCATGAAGCCCCTGGGGCCCACTCAACCGAAATCTCGCAGAGAGTCCCCGGCTACCTGTGCCACCCCCACTTCTCGTCGGGGTGTAGGAGGGCCGGGTGCCTGTGATAATCTCTGATCCGCGAGGACCTTGGGACATAGACAAGGGTACCGCCTTGTACAGAGATGGGGCCAACTTCACATTCCCAAACCAAAATGGATAAATATACTATTGCCCCCTTGGGAGAGTTAGGACAACAGACAGCTCGCCCTCCAACTCACTGCTCGTCGGACCCAACAGACTTAAACACCATACTGCAAGCCACTCAGGCGTCCCGAGATGCGGTCGAAAATAAAATTGGGTAAATGGAAGTTGATATGCGGCTGTCCGAGGCCCCCGCAGGGGGCCACTAAAGAGGGCAGCCCTCTAGTGCCAGCTGGGCACCCCACACCCCCCTTAGGGGCAGGGACTCAGGGAGGAGTCCCCCAAGCCTGGTCGCAGCGCGACAGGCGAGAATCACGTCCGGGGCGCGAGGACAGGGGGAGGGGTATATAGGCCTCCCCCCACCATCTTGTCGTCCTCTTTCGCGCGCCCGGACACGCCGTCTGCCAGCCACGCCGTCTGGTCTTGCGTCGGTCGGCGTTGTTGCGGTCTCCTTTGCCCCCGCTGGACACGCTGGGTCTGCGGCGCACCTCGGGTGTCGTGTCCCCGGGACCAGGTGGTGGTCGTCATGCGCGGTGAGTTTGGGGGCAGGGAGGACCGTTGGGGCCTTTCTTGCCAATTTGGAGTGGTTATGGAGAGGTGGTGCCCGCAATTGGGAGCGCCCAAGCCGCTGTGGTGCGGAGTGGGTGCTTGCGCCTGGGGATTCTCCTCCGTTACATGGGACGCAGGTAATTTGCCTTGACTGCCCCGTTGGAAGGGGCTCATTCAGTGGTCTTTTCCCCGGGCTGGAGGTTGTGACTTTCCGGCCCCGATTTGAGTGGCAGGGGTTCAGAGGCTGCGTCTTTTCCCCGCGGGGGACAGGTGGACTTCCGCGGGGGTGGTGCGGAGGCAGCGTTGGGGTTCCTGTGGTGAGCGGGTGCGTGGTTGGCACGCATAAGTGTTGTGGGGGGTCAAGTCCGGGTTTCGCTGGTCGTGGTCCCTGAGTTACGGATTGCAGCCGCTGTTGCGGGGTGGAGGGCTTCTCCTCCCGCTTTGTCGACGTTGAGGCGGCCTGGGTTCCCGTGTTCGTGTGCACGGAGGGGGGAGCCGGCGGCCACTGGAGTGCCGCCTGTCTTTCCCTGCTTGCCAGGGGCAGGAGAGCGGTGTGTTGCAGGAGGCCGCGGGCAGCCTCGGAGTGCCCTGTGGGCCAGTCCAGCCGGCATGGATTTGCAGGTTTTCGGTGTTATGAGTGGCATTTCACTGCCTTGTGTGGAAACTTTGGGCGAGGTCGGGAGAGCAGTTGTTGCATTGGATAGGGTGATGTTTGTATGCAATTTTGTGAGGTGTGACGAACTTCACTCGCATTAAAGGCAGATGCCATGCCCATGAGCTTTGTGATCATTGACTATGCCTGTCCTTGCTGGGCGTGGGGCGCTTGGTGCCTGTGCTGCACGGATGTTCTTTTCACGGTGTGGGTTCGTGCCCGGTGCCGTTGAAAGATTTATTGGACCGTAACTGATGATTAGCAATGCTATGTCGGCGGTGGATACACACAGCAGCCGTTGATGGCGGCCTGCAGAGACAGGCCTCAACATTTGGAGATGTGAATAGTTTTGCGTGTACTTTGGATGCCTCCTTGTTTTGGCATCTCAGGCGCCTTGGGTGTTTCATCCTTGCAGATGTGAGCCAAGTAGGTGTGGGGCCTTTAGGTTGTGGCTGTGACAGGCCTAGGGCTTCATTTCAGGTTGGGCGCTGATAGAAAATCATGGGAAATCTTTTTTCAGGCAAGTTTCTTTTCCATGACTGCTTCTTTCAATAATTGTTTTGCAAGGGGCGAAGAGTGTGCCTCGGAGCAAATGCACAGCGCTGCTCTTTGGCACATGATTCAACTTTGCAGACCTCTTTATTGTAGCGGCTCCAATTTTTGGGAGCTTCTTGTTGTTCTAGTGGGTGTAATTTCTGATGTTGCGATTCCCTCGTCTTTATTGCTTGATTTTCTTTGCGAGGGACGGTTGCTCATGGCCGTTAAATGCCACTCATGGTTGCACTGAAGTTATGGAGGTGTCACACGTGGGCAGTCCACCCTGAGATCGGGGCAGTCCGATGTGTTTCACTATGGCGGTCCTCCCAGGGCGGTACCCACGGTCCATGGGACGCGTAGTGGGCAAGCGGTTTAAATGGCAGTGCCCTCATGGTCTTAGGGGGCGGTGCGTGCTTACCATGCAAATCAGGGGTGCACTGGGCGCCCGCGTTAACAAGGGCCCGAGGCCTGGGTGTCCGGCAAGTGAATAGTGCATCCCTGCTGCACTTTCCATTATAGGATGCAGTGTTTCTGCAGGGCGCGGTGATGATTCATTGTCACAGCAGGTAGCGCTGCTCGATCCCCTGCGTGGAGCTCTTTGCCCACGCTCCAGTGTGTCCTCTGCGTCCGGTACTGGTGCGGCTCCCCCAGCTGCATGCAAAGTTTTCCTTGTGCAGCTCCCTTCCTAGGAATTGTTTATGAAGGGATTTGTGAGGGCTATTTGTGTTTCCTTCGTCGATTTGGGTGCGGTGGCTGCGGCCTCCGGAGTGCCGCCGACCCGCCTACCTGCTGATGTACCCAACATACATCTGAACCCTTCCACGCCTTGAGTAGGGTGCATGGGAGCAGAGGCGCGCATGCAACCAGGTTGATCCCATCGCGTCATGGTTCGTTCGGACGGGTATCTCCCATTCCTCTCAGCGGGGGACTTGAGCAGTTTAGCATGTTTTCTTGTTTCGCTGCCTACTTGTTCCCGATGCCCGATACTTTTTGCGGGGTTGGTGGGGGCGTTTTGTTTCGTTGCTCGTGGTTGCGGGTGAGAACGTAGCCCCACGGTGAGAGCTGCTGACTCTGGGGAACGAGGTTTATGCCTCGTGTAACGCATATGTGCTCGGGAAGCGCTCCGATAACCTTGGTTTTTTGCGCAACTTAAGTCGACTAAATTGGACTATAATGCTCCCTCGGCCACCCCGCTATACCTGGCCGCAATGTGGGTTTGTGCTTTGAAGGTTGTGTTTGGGGTGGGCCTAAGAGTCCCGGCCCGGTAGGGCTTGGGAGAGTCGCGCCCTGGCCTGGGCATGCGGGGATGGTTGTGGGTTCTGGGGGCAGGACTGGTGATTTCAACAAGCGGTCCTCAGCGCCGGTACGGGGGTTGCGTGCGCTGCGGGTATCTGCTCACCGGCCCGCATGTCTTCCAGGATTAGGCTCGGCCAATACGCGTTGCGGGAGGATGCAGCGATGTGGGCGGGGGAGACGGCTGATGCGCAGCCGAATTGCCGGACATTCCGCGGGACGGGTCCCGGTGGCCGCCCTGGTGCCTCCCCACTGAGCGTGACGGTGGCCTAGCGGTAACGGTATGAGCAGCGCCATGCGTGGGAGGGTTGGGTCTTGGCTTGTGGCTGAGCCCGCGGCCTACCTCGCTGGGAACGCTATGTCCCGTGGGCCAACGTCGTTGTGGGAGCATCGTCTCCAAAATGGGGCTCATTGGTGGTGATGGAGCACCGCGGGCTGGACTATTGGCGCGTCCTTGAAAGTCAGCCGCCCCAATTAGCACGGGCGCTGTATTAGCTTAGGCAGAACGTGTAGCCCCCACCTCCCCCTTTTATGCCAGACTTTTCAAGCAGAGCCTAGTGCCGCCTGCACGAGAGAGCTTTAGGGTGGGGATGGATGCACGGTACACCGTCTCGGAGGCGCTACACACCTAGCACAACCTCTCTCCGGTATCCATGTCTGCGCCAACCACCGCGAGAATTCCAGCCCACTGCCTGCGGTCACGTTGCTGTGCATTAGTGAGGGGCCTTCGGCCAGGGGTAGATCTGGAGGCCTGTTTGCTACGCGCCTAGGATGGGGCAGGCAGGTTGTTGGGTGGCTGTTTGGGGAAGCTGGTGCTTGACGCTGTGTGTATAGCAGCGCCCCTTTCTGCGTGGGAGTCGCAACTCCGAGGCGGTGTTGTGGGGCAGTGGTCTGGTGGTGTCGCGTTCATGTTTTGAACAAACAGGGAATACCGCTCAGAAACGTAGTACCCATTTTGGAGCGGGGGAAAAGCAAGTTAGGAGTCTCGGCATTTGGCTCACCATTCCGTGATGCGGGGCGAGTCACAAAAGCCTGGGTCTATCTAAACTGATGTGACCAATGCCGTGGTGTGTTGTAACAGTTGCCCATGTAGAGCGCTCCAATACCTGCTGGTGGAGGCTGCGCAAGATAGAACGGCAGTATAACGGCATGATTTCGAGCGAGCGCCTAGTTCAGGATTGAACGGGCACGGCGGAAGTGCTATATTCATTCATGCCCAAAAATTCAGGCGCTGCTGAGGGTGAGATCTTTTGTCGATGCGGGGATGTTTTGAAATCGAGTTTCCTAGCCGAGAGTGCGTGATTATTGCTGGGTGAAAACTTTAGCGGTCTGTGTGTGAGACCTAGTAGCCCGCGTGGCTCCTGCCTCCAGGTACCGTGGGGGTGTGCCTCACCATGCGCTAAGGGGATGGAAGATGAGGCGCACCTCAGCCGCAGTAATTTTAAGCATAGTGAATGCGGGCCAGGAGGGGCCTTTGCTTGGGCCGACTAGCCGCCTGGAGAGTGGGTCGGGTGTTGAGGCTGCCTGGGTTTTTGACTCGTTTGTGTAGTGTTGGGCCGGGTCGGCGGCTGCGGTATCAGGGGCCCGGGTTCAATTCCCAGCATCTACATAAGTTGTGCCATGTTACCTAGCGAATCATATGCCTGTGGTTGATTTGGTGACGGCAGTCATGATTGGAGTAGTTTGTGTAACTGCAAATGTCTCACCCTCCAGGGTGGCAGCGCGATCAGCCTAAAGCACCGCGGAAGGTGCTGGATCGCAGATGGCCCTGTTCGGGTGGGAGGTAGCGGCTTGCGCGTCCTTCGCCGGCCGGGCTGGGAGGGGCTAGTCAGTTAATTAATTGCGGCACACTAGCGCGCGGTACCGACACTAACTGAGGCGTCGTCACTCCGAGGGCTGCAGGTCCAGACTGAGCCTCCTCCGGGCCCTGGTCAGGTGTGTGCTCGCCTCATAGACGGGTGGCTACGCTGGGGCAGCGCTGTAGAAGTGGATGAATTTGCGCATCCTGCATGACCGGGCGGTTGGTCAGGTCAGGGCCCGCTTGCATGTAGGCACGACGGGGCACTGTGGGCCATTATTATTGTATCTGGGAAATGTGCAAGATGAGCTCGGGCGCGGTGGGGGAGACCTGAGTGCGTGGAGCAAGGGTGCGATTCTTGGACTGGGAAAGTACCAGCATTTGTGAGTATTGAACTGGTATGTACCGCCGTCGGGAGTCGCATCTGGAGCTGCGCCGGGCATATGTAACATTTGGGGAGGTGAGCCTGCCTGTGCAGCGTCCACCCCCTGAACCGCTTCACGTCCCCTGCCTGGGGCATTAGACGGATCCTCTGCAACAACTTTGCAGCAGTTGTGGGCGCTGGGGCTGCGTAGAAGTGGCATCGCCAGCCTAAGTATGTCAGCCGGTATAATCCCAAACCCTACCCTCCGCATACCCGCTTGGTCCTATGTCTGGGGTACGCAGTATGTGTCCCCGCTACAGCTCTGCAGCTGTCGCGTGCGGAGGGGCCGCGAGAAAGTGGCCTTGCGGCCCAGGGCAGGGAGATGCGGGGGAGGGTTCGCATTCGAGGCTGATTAGCTCTGTTGGCGGGAGCGTGGTGCTGGTTACACCCAGGTCTCGGGTGCGATCCCCGTATGGGCCAATGTTAACTTATCTGGGCTTTTAGGCAGGCCCCCGTAATTGAATCATTTGATTTTAAAATTAACACAGTTGCGCGACGATCGCCATGGTGACTCGCACTAGATTGGCGAGGTCCCAAGCGCTGCGCCGGTCCCCTGTTGGACCTGTCCCCTGACCTGCGAGGTCCCATGCGGCATGCCCTACTCTCGGCATTGAGGCGAGAATAGCCATTGTTGGTGCCCATGATCGCGTTTCTCGACGCCTGCCGTCTCGCTGAAGTTGTGAGTGACAGTGATGGGTTTTGCCCGGGGGGCTTGGGCTGCGTCGGGTGGATTACCGGATCACTCAATCCTGAGCATGGGACATGCAGGCTAAGTAGCGGACACGTGCTGTACCATGGCAAATACGCAGACAGGTCTTTAAGGTTAAGAAAGGCCACACCACACAGGAAGGAACAAGTTAACTATGCTAACTTGCCAGGGCAGAGAATTATTATTCCGCACGATTGAGCGTGGACTTAATGCCATGTTAGTCTCAGCTCTGTAGGTATGTCCCCATAAAACCTGGGGGGCATGGTGCCCGACCACTGAAGGTGTACTGCAGCCAAAATGAAACTGGGAATCTGGGATTCCGACACTTGCGGGTTTAAGCATCCAGGGTCGGAGATGGTTAGCAGGTACTGGCATCTGGGATCCGACGGCAGTTAAGCAGGCGGGGTGCGCTGCGTAGGCGTCAGTACACGAAAGGGTGAGGCGTCGCCAATAGTGGGCACAATACATATATTGTTTCAAACCAGATCTGACGCCAATAAGTGTTCACCAGGGTTTAGCAATCAAAGGGGCTTGTGCAAATTGTCTTGTCAACGGGGCGAAGTAAGTGAACCCCCGTACCTAGGAAGGTGACATGTTGCTGCAGTTAAGCTCGAATGCTGCGCCCGGTTAGCTATACTAGCAACGCTGGGTGGGGACGCTGTCAGCCAACATAGGTGCTCCTGTCCCGATAACAGGGTGTCAAGCACAAAAGGCGACTAGGTCAAAGAACTTTTGGCATGTCCAGGATTCAAAAAATTACATTTAATGGGGCAGGACATTTTTCCGCTGCACAGGGTGGGCAGCGTGACCCCCCCTCCTACCGGGGAACAATGGGGCGAAGGTAGGACTTAGTCAATACGGAAAGTTAGGCACCAGATTGCAGACAGGGCACAACTGTATTGAAGCCGACAGGTTAACTAGCCGGTATGCCTAGGGGTTTTCACCTCGGAGGGAGCTGAGCAGGCGAAATTCCCATAAGGAATAAGGGATGCAGGGCACAGGTTAGGCTGAACTTGCTACCAGCGGGTCTAGTGTGTGAGCGGGTTAACTGAACAGGTAATTTTCCACCGCTGGGGTTGCCCTGGGGTGGGCAGTGTGAACACCCCTGCCCCCCTATCCGGGGACTCTCGCAGGGAGGGTTCTAGCCTGTCGACTTTTCCTGCAGTTAAGGTCAAATGCCCGGCCCGGGTAGCTATATTAGCCTAACTGGGCAGGGGTGCTGTCAGCTAACACATTGTGCTGCGTCCCCAAGAAAGGGGGGAACAAGGTGCCAAGCACAAAAGGCAAGGAGAGCAGTGTGAACCCCCCCCCCCTCCTATTCGGGAATATTCTGGGAGGAAGGGCAAAGTAGGACTTAGCCAATCCTTAAAGTTAGGCACCATATGGCAGCCAGTGCGCACGGCATCAATCACACGGATTCTCTAGCTGGTATCCCTAGGGGGGTCCACCACGAAGGGAGCTGAGCTGGCGAAATTCCCATAAGAAATAAGGGATGCACGGCAAGGGCAGGAGGGCACCCTGGCTCATCGTCACACACGTCTAGTTATGGACATTCCTGTGCATCATGAGTTAGAAAGCAAATGGACGGTGCAAAGGTTAATGTATAATCCTTCTCGCCCGAATAGCCAGAAGTAGGCAGGTGGGTGTGGGAGCGGTCTCCCAACAAGCGGGCAGCTGTCCCTTAAGTGGGGACACAGGTGCGCTAGACACACCGTCCTAGTAGGACGGCAGCTAGGTGAGCTCAGCAAATCCATGGGGCAATGTGAGCCAGGGAATCTGATCTGCCCCGCCCAGAGTTGGCATGGGGCTGAGTTATGTATGTGAAGTAGTGGAATTTTCCCACAGGAGGGTGGATAGTTGGCACAAATTCACAGGGCAGAAGGGCCTTTGTGTTGCATTAGACACTAGCTGATCCAGGCTATCGGCAAGGTCTAGGGTGATACAGATGGGGTTCATCTATCACCAGGGGGAGGGATCTCTTCCCTAGCTTTGCAGGAGGCCTGGAAATGAGAGGTTGCAGGTAAGAAAGGAGCTTTTGGTGGGGGGCTCTGGCGGCGACGGTGGCCACCTCCAGAGCTGTGGCGGAGTTACAGGGCGATCTGGAAGCAGAGGGGTACAGAAGGGTACCTCTGCGCGGCACCATGGTGGGTGCCAGAGCCAAATCCTAGGAGCCTCATGGGAGGTTCCTAGAAAACCGTGTCGGCGCCCCGTTAGTCCTTCGGGCGGTTGTGGGCCTGAACAACCGGGTGGTTTGCTATGCTACGCTCCGCCCTGAAAGGGGCGTGAGTAATAAGGAACCATGTGTCACGTGATCCGGGAAGAGGATCACCAGAAGTGGCAGCACAGATGGGGTTCGCCCCAGTGCTGCTTGGCTCATCAGGCGGGCAGGCGGCCCAGACGGTTGCCTGCCCTTGGATCGCCCGTAAGATAACCCACCATATTACATAACGGTGTATGTAATAAACCTGCAGCAATTTTTACCCAAACAAGAAATGTGTTGTGTGATTATTTATGAGCATGCATGTTATGTTGGAGGGGTGGGGTAGGTTGCCAATGCTGGTACTATGCGGCTGTCCGAGGCCCCCGTAGGGGGCCACTAAAGAGGGCAGCCCTCTAGTGCCAGCTGGGCACCCCACACCCCTTAGGGGCAGGGACTCGGGGAGGAGTCCCCCAAGCCTGGTCGCAGCGCGACAGGCGAGAATCACGTCCGGGGCGCGAGGACAGGGGAGGGGTATATAGGCCTCCCCCACCATCTTGTCGTCCTCTTTCGCGCGCCCGGACACGCCGTCTCCCACCCTACCGCTTACCCGGCGTGGTTCGTGGCAGGCAGGAGGCAGAGAATGTTGTAATGTTGTCTTTTTCGTTGCAGGCGGAGTTACAGGGCGATCTGGAAGCAGAGGGGTACAGAAGGGTACCTCTGCGCGGCACCATGGTGGGTGCCAGAGCCAAATCCTAGGAGCCTCATGGGAGGTTCCTAGAAAACCGTGTCGGCGCCCCGTTAGTCCTTCGGGCGGTTGTGGGCCTGAACAACCGGGGGGTTTGCTATGCTACGCTCCGCCCTGAAAGGGGCGTGAGTAATAAGGAACCATGTGTCACGTGATCCGGGAAGAGGATCACCAGAAGTGGCAGCACAGATGGGGTTCGCCCCAGTGCTGCTTGGCTCATCAGGCGGGCAGGCGGCCCAGACGGTTGCCTGCCCTTGGATCGCCCGTAAGATAACCCACCATATTACATAACGGTGTATGTAATAAACCTGCAGCAATTTTTACCCAAACAAGAAATGTGTTGTGTGATTATTTATGAGCATGCATGTTATGTTGGAGGGGTGGGGTAGGTTGCCAATGCTGGTACTATGCGACTGCTTCATCAAGAGCTGCAGAATATCTCTCACCGAGTAACCAAAACGAAGAGTAGAATTTCAACCACGGAGGATGATGTCCACTTCCTTAAGTCTAAAGTGACAAAACTGCTTTTCCTCACCGCCTCCCTTCAACGGCGAGCAGAAAATACCAGAAATCGTTTGCCGCAACAATCTGCGATTCGTCGGATTCCTGAAGGGCGCTCAATTTTCAGACCCTGGGTCCTTCCTCAACACCTGGCTACTGTTGTGGCTGCTCGGGGATGCTGTTTCGTAGTGGCTCGCAATTGAGCGGGCACACAGATCGCTGGCCCCCATCAGTAGCTCCCCCAAGTCCTCTAAACACCCGTCCTTAATTATTAGGACAGAGAGGGACGCTATCCTCCGAGAGCCCCGTAAAGCTGGGCCATTAACATTCCAGTCAGCCCGAATAATGATCTTCCCCGACTACACCCGTGAGACATAGAGACTGCGGAGATCGTTCGATGAGGTAAAGCAGAAACTTAAGGCCCTTAACCTTCAATACATGCTTTTCTTCCCTGCAAAACTCAAGGTGATCCACGAGGGCCGTTGCCATTTCTTTGAAACTCTGGAGGCGATGTGAGAGACAACGGCTGAGGGGCCATCTCAGCAGCACCGTAGGGCATGCTTGGGGATGCTCTCGTGGCCGCGGAACTCCCCGCAGCCCAGGTGGTGAAACCTAAGCAACAACAAAGGGCCAGATCCCACAGATCGTGGGGTATTCTTGGAGCTCCCTGGCCCCATTCAGGACGAGGGACAACAGCACTGTGAGTCGCCCACCTCGCCACCATGAATGGCCTACCAGGAGTGGGGGTGTCGGGCCCAAGCTTGGCCCACCGAGTGGGGAGGTCACCACACAAGGGTACAGTGACTCATAAACTGGGTCAAGTACATGAGAAACAGACTCACTAGCAACGCCTTCAGTCCACCCTTTCTTCGGAGGAGGCCACCCAGTACCAACCCGCTCACTTACTATCTTCACATGTTAAAGGTTTTTTGTAAAGTTTCGGGTGACAGATGCTTCATGGGAGGAAGTATGGGGTTGGGGGATGTAGGGTAGATGGGTTGTTTGTTCTGTTTTTTGCTCTGTTTCTTGTTTAGTTTTCTTCATTTTCTCACCAGCACAACACCTGCTATATACTCAGACCTGGGGACCAAGGATATATGGCCATATCCAGTGTTCCTCTTTGGCTTCACCTTGCTGACCTGGGCTACCACCCGAATGACGATGCTTTGCACCACGCTGCTCATGACCTCATGATGGCCCACACCGCCATAATCTGGAATGTTAACCGTCTCTTGGACCGTATCAAGAGAACGTCCGTTCTGCGCTATGCCAAACTTGCATTGCAAAAGACCCATCTACTGGGCACCAATTACCCCTTTTTGAAACTATATGAGGTTGACGGGCCATACTGCTACACAAATCCTTTCTTCTCACTGTGCTTAACACTGTGACAGAGCCCTTGGGTGGATTTGTAGGGGCGGAGGGTCTCCTTGATGGACAGCCATACAATATCCTAAGCGTGTATATCCCGCCTCACCTACCATCCTCAACCTACAAAGCCCTTACAATGGCGATTATGAATTTCCCCATGGGTACGACCATTATTGGGGGTGACTTCAATGCCACCCTGGACCCTGACATGGACACTAAGGGGGCACCTGTGCCAAACCGCCTGACGAGGGCTAAACAGCCTAAAGAATGGCTTGACTCTCTAGGACTCTGTGACATATGGCAAATTTGGCACCCAGAGGATAAAGTATGCACCCACACCTCAGCCGCGCACAAACCTCTCTTGCATTTTGACCACCTTCTTGCAACTGATGTTCAGCACGTATGCAATGCCGAGATACTCCCCACAGGCATCTCGGACCACTTGCATGTTGAAGCTCAATTCGAGAGCCATGGAACAAAGGCCCAACCCCTCTTGCAGGTCAATTCCTGTTTTCTCCAGGACGACTGCTGCATGGATGTCTTTCCCACTGAGTTGCAGTCCTACTTCAATATCAACAGAGGGACAGTGGCTTCTGCAGGCATGCTCTGGGCCATGGGCAAAGCCACCATCTGTGGAGTGGCCAAAGTCTGAAAGAGACCGGCAGCAGGCAGTGACAGACCCGGAGGTCTGTATTGTCACACTGAATCGGCTATATACCCATAACCCTACCGAGGCCATGAAGCACCAACTGGTGCTCTCCAGGTCCACTCTCAAAGAGATGCTTTTAAACGAGGCACACCAATGTTAGAGGGCCTTCACACAGAGAATATACGAGCATCGGGATAAAGCTAGTAAACTCCTCGGCTTGCCACCAGACACACAGTCTCTAGGATAATCCCCGAGATTCTAGATTCGACTGATTTCCTCAAAGATAACTCCTCCAAGATAGCAGCAGTATTTGCTGAATATTACCATAATCTATACTCGGCCATACCCCGGCCCAATCGCAAACAACAGCAGCCCATTTTGGCAGACTTACCACTACCACAACTATCTCCAACTGAATGACACAATCTTGATGCTCCCTTATCAGTGGGAGAAATCGATGACACAATATCAGATCTGAACTCCAGGAAGACACCTGGCCCAGACGGGTACCCCTGGAATACTATTGTAAATTCCACAACGTCTTTTCCCCCCACCTCCTTCACCTACATACTGAGGTGGCCCAGAAGGGTCACTACCCACCCGAACTAGACTTGGCCACAATAAAGGTCCTTCCCAAGGCAGGGCTTCCCCCACTACAATGCAGCTGTTATAGAACTATATCTTTTAGATTTCAACAGGCTTTATTCGATTATTTAAAAATAGTCATAAAAGCACAAATAAAACACAACAGATTCCTTATACAGCCATCGTCAATGAAATATTCACATATTATAATCACATCATTATGGATTTTCTACAAGTTAAAACATTCTTTAAAAACATTAGAATTAATTCAGCAATGTAATCTTCTTCTAATAATTGTAAAAACAAGAAAGCGGGCGACATTGTCTTAATCCAATTTGCCTTAAAAGGGAATAATCCATCTCCTCCTGTGTAAAGAGTAAAATTTACAGAAAAATAAAACATGGATAGTTGATTGAACTGATACATTATCACATGGACAATTGCACAACACTCTTGACCAATCATTCTGGAGCGGGAACGAGATCAGTCTATGAACAGTAGCCAATCTAAAGCGAGTAAACAGATATCTATTAAAATCCCCTGGGATGCGCCTTATATAGGGTTGTATTTTAAATGTGGTCAAAGTAAGGTGGTGTGCTTGGACGGTTACTTTATTCATCTCATTTTTCTTCTCAATTCTTCCATGTGATATAGACATCTATCCTTTAAATCTTTCCTTTGTACTAGACATAAACTTGTAGGGTCTGAAAAATATTCAGGATGACCTAGGCTAGACATAAATTTTCTGACATACTCGAGCCATCTAATATGTGTTGCCCCGTCCAGCCTACAACTATCTTCTAAAATCTGTCTATTTAACAGTGTCTGTTCAGAGGTCCAAATCCTGTGCCACCGCAGGACTGGTTGAATTTTACAAATGTCCATTATATAGGGCATGCCTAATTCGGAATGACAGATAAAAGTGGAGGTACTCTCAGGAACAGTCAGCAGGAACCTAAGAAACCTATTCTCAACAAGTTGTAGGGGTTTTACATCCTCATAACCCCAGATGCCTGCGCCATATGTTGCAATGCTAATACATTTAGCCTTGTAGATCAGCAAAAGTTCCTCTGGGGCCCGCTTTCCCAGCTTCCTGCTAAAATTAATTAGGGCAGCCGTGGCTTTTGAGAACAACAGCCTCCTAGCCTTGATCGCCTGGGTCCAGGACCCTCTTCTGTCGAATAAAATCCCAAGATAGGAGAAGGTGTCAGTGCATTCAATTTGTTTGGTGCCTAAAAATAGAGGCCTGCACTTCCTACTTCCTTTCCCACATTTCATCACAAAGGTCTTAGGTATATTGACCTTTAAGCCTAAATTTGACATAAAGTTTACAAAACTGCACGCTAATTTCTGAATACCCCTCGGGGTGCGGGCCATTAGGACCGCGTCATCGGCATACATTAGTGCTGGTATTGGGCGTTTTCCTATTAAAGATAGGTCCTGGCACTCATTTTCCAGTATTCTTCCTAAATCATTTATGTATAACGTAAAGAGAAATGGTGCCAGGACACAACCCTGCCTCACACCTCTCATCACCTTAAAATGTTCAGAACATTCCCCCCTCGCCAAACCGGACCCTTGCTATTGCCCCCGCATATAACTGCCTTAAAAACAGTAATAAAGACGCATCCACCCCCATATTTTCTAAAATTGGCCATAGATTTTCGTGTATAACACAGTCGAATGCCACAGTTAAATCGACAAAAGTTAAAAAAAGACTGCCCCCTTTGGCCTTAGTATATTTACCTAACAGCATATTTAAATTCAAACCTTGCTCTACAGTGCCTAACCCCTTGCGGAAACCAAACTGTAAATCACTAATAATCAAGTGATCCTCCGCCCAATCTTGTAATCTGGTTAGCAGCACTCTTCCAATAACTTTAACCGTGGAATCGAGCAAGGATATAGGCCTATAGCATGCTGGATTAGACCGGTCCCTCTTTTTAAAAATCGGGACCAGTATAGATTCAAACCAAGATGGTAAAAGTCCGGTTCTGCTGCTTGCATTCATTACTTGTGTTAATAGTGGGCCCCATAGATCAATATTATGTTTAAAAAGATCGACTGGAATGCCGTCAGGGCCTGGAGCCTTCCCGCCCATACTTGACATTATTGCCAGGTTTACCTCGCTAAGATCAAAACTTAGATCGAGTTGCATAATTTGCTGGGAGTTACCTGGCAATTCCAAAATTTCATCTTCTGGGCTTGAGGCCGAAGAAGGCTTGCCATATAGCTTTGCATAATGTTCCACCCATTCCACCTCGCTAATGGCTATCTCAATTTTTGCCCCATCTCCATTAGCTAAAAAGGGATTATTTACCGCCTTCCAAAGGCCGAAGAGTCCCTCACCTGAGCGGCTGAGTGTAGCGCTTGCCAGGCTTCATCTTTTAACACCCTTTTCCTTAATTTTAAAGTCCTGATGTACTCCCTTTTAGCTTCTCTAATCTCATCACGATTTTTAATTGTTTTATGTATAGAATTTTTGAGCTTGGTATGAGCTTTAGTGCACCTGGTATCAAACCATCCCTTTTTATGTCCTCTTTTTTTATCCTTCATTTGTAGATCCTTTTTAATAGCCTCAGCTATGGACGAGAAACCAACTATGATCTCATTATAGGTGGAACCTTCGCTTAGACAGGCTAAAAATGCCTCATTGCAACTTGTGATGATTTTCTTTGTAAATTTTTCCGGATCAACTTTATCCCATTTCAGGGCATAACCATTTTGCCTAGTCAAGTTTATATTCCCAACAGTTCGGATAGAATGATCTCTCATACTCTTCATGTTACTTTTCGTCATGACTGTCAGATTCTGGGCAAAGTGATCACTCACTGAAATTTCGTGCGTACTAAAATCTACAATTCTTGTCGCAAATCTGCAAGAAGCTAATATAAAATCTATGGTTGAGAATATGCCCGTCCATTAAAAGTAGGATTGAATGGGACAGGGGTCAGGCATATGCTGTTTGCAAAACCCAAATCTAGTTCAAACATAATTTCATTCAAAATATCTCCGTAAGAGCTATGAGCGAAGTGTTGGAAGGACAGGTTCTTATCACTAGCAATCCCGCTGATCCCAGTATCTACATGCTTACATACAGTACAGTTAAAATCCCCACCCCAAATTGTAAACAGATCTTTAGCTATTGAGGCCTGAGTATTTTGTATAATAGTACTTATCGTCCTCAATATACCCTCAAGTCTATCGTGTGAGGCATTATTATAAAAATTTACTAACACAATACTCAATGATTTATCGACATCAAATAACAAGACCTGAAAATATGAATCACCACCAATCATCCTAATTTTTGTCAAATTTAAGTGGTTTGATACGAAAGTGCTTAGACCCCCCTTAGCTCTACCATATGTCGATGCAATACTGAGGTGGCCCAGAAGGGTCAATACCCACCCGAACTAGACTTGGCCACAATAAAGGTCCTTCCAAAGGCAGGGCTTCCCCCACTACAATGCAGCTGTTATAGACCTATATCCCTCATCAACAAGGAGGTCAAGATCATTGTGAAGATTATTGCCAGGAGACTCCAACGAGTTATACCCAGCCTGGTCCACTCGTGCCAATGTGGGTTTGTAGACAACCGGAGCACCCAGCACTGCATACGCTGATTACAAATCCCGAGCTCACAAATTGACCGACCCCTGTGCGCTCCTTGTCCTCGATTTTGAAAGGGCCTTTGACTCAGTGAACTGGAAATTTCTTGCAGCGGTTCTGGAACTGATGGGTCTGAGTCCTTGTGTAGGGTTTTGATTGACCTGTTGTACTCCAAGCCACGAGCGCAGGTGCTGGTTAACAGAGCCCTTTTGGCTACCTTCCCCATCAGTAGGGAGGTCAGACAGGGCTGCCCCCTTTCTCCAGTCCTCTTCGCTCTCACCATAGAACACTTCAACCATCTGGTGAGATACGATGCCCAACTACAAGGGTGGGAATGGGACAGCGCCACAGAAGAAAAAATAGCTCTCTACGCAGATGATGTCATCTTCCTAGCAAACCCAAGTCTTACTGGGCCACGGTGCCTCGGAACTCTGGATAAACAAAAGGAAATCCTAGTTGGTCCCGATCCAGGGGGACGCTGCAGCTACACATTGGCAGTTCTCCATATCCATTAAACGCCTAAGCTTCAAGAACCTGGGAATTTATATCGCTTGCCTTCCCGAATTAACGTGGAATCTTAATATGACACCCCTTGTCTCTGCGATGAACGTGAACTTGCAGTGCTGGGAAGACCTTACCACTCACCATATTGAGTCATAGAACCGTATTTAAAATGATGGTCCTAACATAGTTTTTAAATGTCCTCCAGAACTTCCCACTGATAATCCCAGATAAATGGTTCAGGGATCCTACAGCCTTGATTGGGCCTTTCATTGTGGGGAATAACCACCCTGCATAGCATGGGCCAAACACTGATTGTCAGCATAGAAGGGGAATGGGAATCACAGACCTCCAATTGAACTACAGAGCTACTCAACTGCAAGTGGTCCTTGACTGGTTGGCAGGCAAGTTGGGACGACCCCGCACCCCGGGCTGAACTCTCTCTTCATGGCCTTTAAACAGTGATGGGACTGCCATACAGAGCCTCCTCCCATAGCGTCTCCTCTTCCTGAAGGACGTGACCACACTGCATTCAAAGGGTTGGCATAACCAACTCACCCAGCAGACCCCCTTGTGGAAAGGACAACGACTCCATCATACTAGCGGCCTTCAAGGCCTCCAGGCTTGGACAAGATAGGTATCATGACCATTGGGAGACATTTGGCAAAGGACCCACATTAGGCCATTCCAAGACCTTCAGACTCAATATGCCCTCTCCAAGACCCAATTCCACAAGTATTTTCAACTCGGGCATGCCCTTCGCATCTTTAAAGTTAGTCTTGAAGGGCTCCCCGAATACAACCTCTTGCAGGCCAAGGTGTTGATGGGTAAACTGGGCAGGGGTGACATCTCAGGCACATACCGTACCCTGAGTGACAATGCCCCTGGTTGCCCCTGGATCTTGACTGGCGAGTAGCTTGTATGACCCGTGTGAAATTGCCTTATCCCCAGACTCTGACTAATTCAGCTCAATTATCTACATAGAAATATATCTACCCCGCCCCCCCCCTGAAATGATAGGATGTGGGTAAACTGCCCAGCCCCACTTGCTTCCACTGCCCTACCATGGAGGGCGAATATTTCAATAACTCGGGGCAAATCCCCTCGATAGTGGCTTATTGAAGAGCTGGGGCCGACTCCCTGACTTGGGTCCTCGGCTACCCTCTTGAATTCACACCCAAACATGCTGTCCTAGGAATCCTGGATGACGCGGGGAACACCAGGGGGAAGAGGTGCTTCATTGGCAAGGCCACGGTGATAGCCAAAAGAGGCATAGCCGGGAACTGGAAAACACCCAACTCACCCTCTTTGGCTGAATGGCGATAAGGCACGGACTGGTGTGTGAAACTGGGGTAACCCTTTTATAAAGCAAGAGGATGTCCTCGTAAGCATGATGGATTTGGAGTAAGCGATGGGACTACCATGGACTCGGGTCCTAGGTCAGATCAGGGATGATGCCCTAGGGCGTCTTGGTGAGGAATGTTTTTTGTATTTGCAAAATCTAATCAAATTGTTTATTTAGAAAAAATGTGTCACATGTGTAACCTGGGGCAAGGTCAGATGTACAGAGGACTCACAGGAGATGTAGAAGGAAGAGGAAATGGGAAACTCTTGACCTTCGCCCCAAGAAGCAAATAAGATTATGAGAATGAGGCATGCTCTTTTGCTATACATAAAGATTAAGGGCTAGACGTACAAAGCATTTTTGCAGTCGCAAACAGACCAATTCTCAGAATCCGGCTGTTTCTGACTGAAAAAAATGCATTTTAGTATGTATTAATCCCAAATTACGATTCAGTATAATGTTACCGATTCACAATGTGGAATTGAGAATACATACTGATTCAGTACTTGGAATGGGCGTATTCAGGGCATCCCTTCCAAATATCAAATCAGAATGGGATGTATGAATGTTTTGCGACCGAAATGCAGTCCCAAAACCTTTGCATTTTACCACAACTCAAAGTTGGTAGTAACCCATTCGCAAATAGAAAGTGGTCCCCTTGGGACCCCTTCCCCTTTGAGAATTTTGGAACAATAAAAAATGAAACTTTCCATTTTTCCTTTTCAAACACATCCCATTTTCCAACGGGCTACATAAAAAAAAATTATTGCTTTATTTAAACCCAATCACAGACATGGTGGTCTGCTGACCCCAGCAGGATGGCATCCCTGTGATGGCAGCGAATCCTAGTGGGTCACAAATTGAAACATACCTAATTAATATTCATGAGGGAGATTTATTTGCAGCCCACTACGAATCGCTAATGGGCCAGATAATACTTTTGAACATTGGTAGTATTGATTACCAAATAGCGATTCACAAAAAAACGCTATTTGGTAATCGCTATTACTAATCTTCGTATATCTAGCCCTAAATATCTGCTTGCTGTGGCATATGGACATACTGTGCAATGAACGGGGGCTCTGATGCTTCTTAACTCCGAGTCCTAACACTCATTACCTGTATTTCTCTAATCCAGGCCTAAAAAGATGACATTAAAGGGTCTACAGCCAGGAAGTATCACATTTTACAAAGAAGGTTGCAAACTGTGGCATGCCAGCCTCAGACAGGCAATGCTCCTGCAATTGGTTCTCTAGGTTTTTCTAGAGACCAGTGATTGTTTTTTTAGACCCCTGGCACAAAAGGACTTAGTCAATGTGCTGACCTAAATCAGGAAAACAGTTGTACAAACCCCACTGAGCAACATGTGAGTGAGATGTGTTCTAGTTCACGATCGCATGAGATATTACGGGGACAATCAGTGGAACAACAAACCCTCTTTTTTTTTTTTTAAATTTGTTTTTATTCAGTTTTGTAACAGAGAAAAAAACCATAGGAAACAGATCACATTATTGCACACATCACAGTTATAGGATCACATGAGTCATCAGGCAGTTGGTTAAAAATCGTTAATGTGAAACATACTGACAGTAGGTACATCCAGAGAGGAACCATCAACAGACCGATGCAATTACAGTCACTCATAGTACGATCTAATCAACCATACATCCCAGACCTATCGACTTACAAATGTTATAGGTGGCCCGCATTCCCTGAAAAAAGATCCTTGTGCTCGTCTTCTCATGTGTGCCGGATCGGCACAAGACCGCTTATACTCATGCATTATCAGTATCATTCCCCTGTTTTGTCACTAGGTATTGCGCAAACAATCCCCAGAAGCGAGGGGCAACAACTCATTATAAGCATCAGATTGGGTATTACAATATAACATATCTCTCTCCCACTCAGCAATAGTTGGGACGGGACCACGCATCCATCACATCGCGATCCTGCGCTTAGCCAATAGTAGACCCACAGATACCAGTTTTCGAATGCTCTTACTGAGGGGCTTCGTGTATCCCAAAAGCGCTAGGAGGGGATCAGGAGTGAGGGACAAACCAACTATGTCAGTCAATACTTGAAAAATGTATTTCCAAAAGGCCGCCACTGGGGGGAACACCCATGCAACATGTAGAAAATCCGCCTCATCCAACCCGCATCTCTCGCAGCGATGCGTGCCCCTTAGCCCATACCGAAGCAACCTCAGTGGCGTGTAGTGGACTCTATTTAAAAACTTGAAATGCACCAATCTATGCCTGCCATTGAGTGAGAGCGTTTGTGTAACGGCGCAGCAGTAGTTCCAGATATCGTCGGTCAGGGGTGCACCCAGATCGTGCTGCCTCAACAAACCCTCTTTCATTAAGAAATAACACACTGAAGAACACCAGAACTCAAAAGATGCATTTAAAATATTGGTTTTAAAATGAAAACCCTCGCCTAGTGCCCACAATATGAATTGTAACCACAATGAATATGGCACTAGCAACGATTACCAAAAATACAAATAATAGATACCACTCCAAGATGATTGCTCCTATGACCCTAGGGCACCTTACCCTCATTCTGCTACTTCTAAGCGCTAATTTAATTCCAGAATAGCATAAGTAAAACTTTAGATCAAGCTTCAAAGATGGCTCACGCTCACATACTTGGTTTGTGCTTTGCATGAAGAGCTTACAGGCTGCAGAAGAAGAACACACAGATAATAGTCTTCTCTCTGCGTGGGGCAGGGTTACAGGCTGCAGAGCAGGAACACACAGGCAGTAATCTGCTCTTAGCACGGAGGGGTTACAGGCTGCAGAGCAGGAACACACAGATAGTAATCTGTTCTTTGCATAGGGGTTCCAGGCTGCACAACAGGAACACACAGATAGTAATCTGTTCTTTGCATAGGGGTTCCAGGCTGCACAGCAGGAACACACAGATAGAAATCTGCTCTTAGCACGGAGCGGTTACAGGCTGCGGAGCAGGAACACACAGATAGTAATCTGTTCTTTGCATAGGGGTTCCAGGCTGCACAGCAGGAACACACAGATAGAAATCTGCTCTTAGCATGGAGCGGTTACAGGCTGCAGAGCAGGAACACACAGATAGTAATCTGTTCTTTGCATAGGGGTTCCAGGCTGCACAACAGGAACACACAGATAGTAATCTGTTCTTTGCATAGGGGTTCCAGGCTGCACAACAGGAACACACAGATAGTAATCTGTTCTTTGCATAGGGGTTCCAGGCTGCACAACAGGAACACACAGATAGTAATCTGTTCTTTGCATAGGGGTTCCAGGCTGCACAGCAGGAACACACAGATAGAAATCTGCTCTTAGCACGGAGCGGTTACAGGCTGCGGAGCAGGAACACACAGATAGTAATCTGTTCTTTGCATAGGGGTTCCAGGCTGCACAGCAGGAACACACAGATAGAAATCTGCTCTTAGCACGGAGCGGTTACAGGCTGCAGAGCAGGAACACACAGGCAGTAATCTGCTCTTAGCACGGAGGGGTTACAGGCTGCAGAGCAGGAACACACAGATAGTAATCTGTTCTTTGCATAGGGGTTCCAGGCTGCACAGCAGGAACACACAGATAGTAATCTGCGCTTAGCACGGAGCTGTTACAGGCTGCAGAGCAGGAACACACAGATAATAGTCTTCTCTATGCGTGTGGCAGGGTTACAGGCTGCAGAGCAGGAACACACAGGCAGTAATCTGCTCTTAGCACGGAGGGGTTACAGGCTGCAGAGCATGAACACACTGATAGTAATCTGTTCTTTGCATAGGGGTTCCAGGCTGCACAGCAGGAACACACAGGCAGTATTCTGCTCTTAGCACAGAGGGGTTACAGGCTGCAGAGCAGGAACACAATGATAGTAATCTGTTCTTTGCATAGGGGTTCCAGGCTGCACAGCAGGAACACACAGATAGAAATCTGCTCTTAGCACGGAGCGGTTACAGGCTGCGGAGCAGGAACACACAGATAGTAATCTGTTCTTAGCACGGAAGGGTTACAGGCTGCAGAGCAGGAACACACAGATAGTAATCTGTTCTTTGCATAGGGGTTCCAGGCTGCACAGCAGGAACACACAGATAGTAATCTGCGCTTAGCACGGAGCGGTTACAGGCTGCAGAGCAGGAACACACAGATAATAGTCTTCTCTATGCGTGGGGCAGGGTTACAGGCTGCAGAGCAGGAACACACAGGCAGTAATCTGCTCTTAGCACGGAGGGGTTACAGGCTGCAGAGCAGGAACACACTGATAGTAATCTGTTCTTTGCATAGGGGTTCCAGGCTGCACAGCAGGAACACACAGATAGAAATCTGCTCTTAGCACGGAGCGGTTACAGGCTGCGGAGCAGGAACACACAGATAGTAATCTGCGCTTAGCACGGAGCGGTTACAGGCTGCGGAGCAGGAACACACAGATAGTAATCTGCGCTTAGCACGGAGCGGTTACAGGCTGCAGAGCAGGAACACACAGATAGTAATGTACTCTTAGCACGGAGCGGTTACAGGCTGCGGAGCAGGAACACACAGATAGTAATCTGCGCTTAGCATGGAGCGGTTACAGGCTGCGGAGCAGGAACACACAGATAGTAATCTGCGCTTAGCACGGAGCGTTTACAGGCTGCGGAGCAGGAACACACAGATAGTAATCTGCTTTTCGCACAAAGCGGTTGCAGGCCGTAATGCAGGGACACACAGATAATAATCTGCTCTTTGCATGGAGGGTTTACAGACTGTGGAACAGTCACACACAGATAGTAATTTGCTCCATGCATTCGGGGTTACAGATTGCAGAGCAGGCACACAGATAGTAATCTGCTCTATGCATTTAGGGGTTACAGGCTGTGGAGCAGGAACACACAGATAGTAATCTGCTCTTAGCACAGAGGGATTACAGGCTGCAGAGCAGGAACACACAGATAGTAATCTGCTCTTTTCTTAAAAGGGTTACATGCTTTGGTACAGGAACACACAGATAGTAATCTGCTCTTAGCGTGGAGTGTTTACAGGCTGCAGAGCAGGAACACACAGATAGTAATCTCTTTGCATTGAGGGGTTACAGGCTGCAGAGCAGGAACACACAGATAGTAGTCTGCCCTTAGCACGAACGGTTTACAGGCTGCAGAGCAGGAACACACAGATAGTAGTCTGCCCTTAGCACGGACGGTTTACAGGCTGAGGAACAGACACACACAGATAATAATCTGCTCTTTGCACAGAGCGGTTACAGGCTGCAGAGCAGGAACACACAGATAGTAATCTCTTTGCATTGAGGGGTTACAGGCTGCAGAGCAGGAACACACAGATAGTAATCTGCTCTTAGCACAGAGGGGTTACAGGCTGCGGGGCAGGAACACACAGGTAGTAATCTGCTCTTTTCATAGAAGGATTACAGGCTTTGGTACAAGTATACACAGATAGTAATCTGCTCTTAGCACGGAGGGTTTACAGGCTGCAGAGCAAGAACACACAGATAGTAATCTGCCCTTAGCACGGAGGGTTTACAGGCTGCAGAGCAGGAACACACAGATAGTAATCTGCTCTTAGCACGGAGGGTTTACAGGCTGCAGAGCAAGAACACACAGATGGTAATCTGCTCTTTGCATGGAGGGGTCACATGCTGCAGAGCAGGAAGACACAGATAGTAATCTGCTCTTAGCACGGAGGGTTTACAGGCTTCGGTACAGGAACACAAAGATAGTAATCTGCACTTAGCACGGAGCGGTTACAGGCTGCAGAGCAGGAACACACAGATAGTAATGTACTCTTTGCACAGAGCGGTTACAGGCTGCACAGCAGGAACACACAGATCGTAATCTGCTCTTAGCACGGAGGGGTTACAGGCTGAGGAACAGGAACACACAGATAGTAATCTGCGTTTAGCACGGAGCGGTTACAGGCTGCAGAGCAGGAACACACAGATAGTAATGTACTCTTTGCACAGAGCGGTTACAGGCTGCACAACAGGAACACACAGATCGTATTATGCTCTTAGCACGGAGGGGTTACAGGCTGAGGAACAGGAACACACAGATAGTAATCTGCTCTTAGCACGGAGGGGTTACAGGCTGAGGAACAGGCACACACAGATAGTAATCTGCCTTTAGCACGGAGTGTTAACAGGCTTCGGTACAGGAACACAAAGATAGTAATCTGCACTTAGCACGGAGCGGTTACAGGCTGCAGAGCAGGAACACACAGATAGTAATGTACTCTTTGCACAGAGCGGTTACAGGCTGCACAGCAGGAACACACAGATCGTAATCTGCTCTTGGCACGGAGGGATTACAGGCTGAGGAACAGGAACACACAGATAGTAATCTGCGTTTAGCACGGAGCAGTTACAGGCTGCAGAGCAGGAACACACAGATAGTAATGTACTCTTTGCACAGAGCGGTTACAGGCTGCACAGCAGGAACACACAGATCGTAATCTGCCTTTAGCACGGAGTGTTAACAGGCTTCGGTACAGGAACACAAAGATAGTAATCTGTGCTTAGCACGGAGCGGTTACAGGCTGCAGAGCAGGAACACACAGATAGTAATCTGCTCTTAGCAGGGAGGGTTTACAGGCTTCAGTACAGGAACACAAAGATAGTAATCTGCTCTTAGCACAGAGGGTTTACAGGCTGCAGAGCAGGAACACACAGATAGTAATCTGCTCTTAGCACGGAGGGGTTACAGGCTGAGGAACAGGAACACACAGATAGTAATCTGCTCTTAGCACAGAGGGGTTACAGGCTGTGGAACAGACACACACAGATAGTAATCTGCTTTTAGCACAGAGGCGTTACAGGCTGAGGAACAGGCACACACAGATAGTAATCTGCTCTTTGCACAGAGCAGTTACAGGCTGCAGAGCAGGAACACACAGATAGTAATCTGCTCTTAGCACAGAGGGATTACAGGCTGCGGAGCAGGAACACACAGGTAGTAATCTGCTCTTTTCATAGAAGGATTACAGGCTTTGGTACAAGTATACACAGATAGTAATCTGCTCTTAGCACGGAGGGTTTACAGGCTGCACAGCAGGAACACACAGATAGTAATCTACCCGTAGCACGGAGGGTTTACAGGCTGAGGAACAGGCACACACAGATAGTAATGTACTCTTTGCACAGAGCGGTTACAGGCTGCACAGCAGGAACACACAGATCGTAATCTGCTCTTAGCACGGAGGGGTTACAGGCTGAGGAACAGGCACACACAGATAGTAATCTGCCTTTAGCACGGAGTGTTAACAGGCTTCGGTACAGGAACACAAAGATAGTAATCTGCGCTTAGCACGGAGCGGTTACAGGCTGCAGAGCAGGAACACACAGATAGTAATCTGCTCTTAGCACGGAGGGTTTACAGGCTTCGGTACAGGAACACAAAGATAGTAATCTGCTCTTAGCACGGAGGGTTTACAGGCTGCAGAGCAAGAACACACAGATGGTAATCTGCTCTTTGCATGGAGGGGTCACATTCTGCAGAGCAGGAACACACAGATAGTAATCTGCCCTTAGCACGGAGGGTTTACAGGCTGAGGAACAGACACACACAGATGGTAATCTGCTCTTTGCACAAGCGGTTACAGGCTGAGGAACAGACACACACAGATAGTAATCTGCTCTTAGCACAGAGGAGTTACAGGCTGAGGAACAGGAACACACAGATAGTGACTTGAGACAGGCACCTATGGCCCGCAACATTGCCCAAGTGCACACAGGCCGTCCTCCCCACACCCCCTCAACTAAACTTAACATCTAGTACCTCCCATGCACGGCACGAAGCCCGACCGCCTGGGCCACACTACAAGTAACTGACTTTCATGAGCTTCCCCTCCGGGGCAGCAATCAGGCGAGAATACACTCGCGGAAGGGGATGCCTGACTCCAACATGGTGGCCGTGGGAGCCACAATCATCAGGATACAGCGATTGAGGGATCTCAAACTACCCGGGTGCCAGACCTCGTCATGGCCTCCACACAAATGGACTAAACAACTAGGTTCCTACCTTCTATTCTTCTATTCCTCACCCTTGAAGCCCCTCCACCCACACCGGACTCCTTGGACTGGCACATCGAGCTTACTCTAGCGAGGCTAGGGGTGCCCCCACACTACCCTCCCCCCCTGGCTCACCCACCATGACATTAATTTTGGGATCTTCCTCCGACCGTTGAGACCTATCTAGCTGACCGATGCCCGGTGCAGCTACCTGTTAGCTAAAGAGGAGATGGGTTGTGGATTTCCCCCTCGGCCGTCACCTACCCAGCCGGACTTTGAGCAGACTATCCTTCGTCTCTCCGTCGTATCCTCCCCCTACCCTTTTTCCCTTCCCCCTACCCTCTACGCTCCATTTTTCTCGTCTTCCTATGCTCTTTAAAATATTTTGCTTTTTAACCGAGACCTTGCTATTTGGCCGTTGCCGGGTGGAGCTACCTGATAGCTAAAGAGGAGATGGGCCGTGGACTTCCCCCTAGGCCGTCACCTACCCAGCCGGACTTAGGGCAGACTTCCCTTCGTCTCGCCGTCGTATCTCCCTCCTACCCCTTCACCCTACCCTTCTACGCTCCATTTATCTCATCTCCTATGCTCTTTAAATGTTTTACTAGTAACTTATGTAACCTGTTAACTGATGTAATTTTGTAACTTTGTGGTACCTCATGTAAAGCGCTCTGATACCTCCGGGTCTAGCCAGCGCTATATAAAACTCAATAAATAAATAAATAAAATAAATAAATAAGATAGTAATCTGCCTTTAGCACGGAGGGTTTACAGGCTGCAGAGCATGCAGGTCCAGAAAGGCAGTGTACATGAACTAAACTGCAGAGCTTGGTAATAATTCCATGGGCTACAGATTAGATGTCACTCAGGCGCACATATTGATCCCGGAATCTGCTCTGTTTGCCACTTTAAATGCTTTTCTCCATATGTTTAGGAGCCTTTCGTGCTAATGTCGTGCCAGGGACCAGGGCGAACATGAAAGGTATTGATTCAGCCCCTAAACCCTCCTGCTCATGGGACACCCCCTTCCCCCGCCTCCTGGTAAAACACATAACTGTGATTTCATTAAGAGCCTTGTCCACAGCAGCAGTAGCCGCGGGGCTAGTGAATGTTTGAGCGGCCTTGACCCTGTTGTGCTCGCACTCAGAGCCAGAAGCCGCCCCTCAGAGATGCTCTCCGGCAGCAATGGACATGGCATGATACAGGTATTTGCATAGTGACGACTCATTATTTACATTTTGGGGCATATTTGCAAAATTATGGCGCAGCAAGTCAACCTGCTGTGCCGCGGAATGCACTGTTGTTGTTCTGCAGTCACCAAAGCTGTGGTCACTTCAGCCCTTGCTTACTCCAGCTGCCTGTAAACATGCCCCTTGATGTGTTTATAAAGTGCTACATTGCGTGATAAGGCGTGTTGGCGCTGCAGGGCTTCCTGATCCAGTGTCTGAGTATGCAGGTAGGATTTAGGAGCTCATTCTGACCAGTTTTTGAACTAAGGGATCTCAGTGCTTGGCTGGTGAGCAGCAGAAAGCTCGGTCACCACAGCACAGAAAGCTCGGTCACCACAGCGGAGAAAGCTTGGCCACCACAGCGGAGAACACTCGGTACCACAGCGGAGAAAGCTCGGCCACAACAGCGGAGAAAGCTCGGCCACCACAGCGGAGAACGCTCGGTCACCACAGCGGAGAAACCTCGGCGACCACAGTGGGTATATCTCGGCCACTACAGCGGAGAAAGGGCAGCCACCACAGCGGAGAAAGGGCAGCCACCACAGTGGAGAAAGGGCAGCCACCACAGCGGAGAAAGCTCGGCAACCACAGCCGAGAAAGCTCGGCCACTACAGCGGAGAAAGCTCGGTCACCACAGCGGAGAAAGGGCAGCCACCACAGCGGAGAAAGCTCGGCCACCACAGCGGAGAAAGCTCAGCCACCACAGCGGAAAAGCTCAGCCACCACAGCGGAGAAAGGGCAGCCACCACAGCGGAGAAAGGGCAGCCACCACAGCGGAGAAAGCTCAGCCACCACAGCCGAGAAAGCTCGGCCACTACAGCCGAGAAAGCTCAGTCACCACATCAGAGAAAGGGCAGCCACCACAGTGGAGAAAGGGCAGCCACCACAGCGGAGAAAGCTCGGCCACCACAGCGGAGAAAGCTCGGCTACCACAGCGGAGAAAGCTCGGCCACCACAGCCGAGAAAGCTCGGCCACTACAGCGGAGAAAGCTCGGTCACCACAGCGGAGAAAGGGCAGCCACCACAGCGGAGAAAGCTCGGCCACCACAGCGGAGAAAGCTCAGCCACCACAGCGGAAAAAGCTCAGCCACCACAGCGGAGAAAGGGCAGCCACCACAGCAGAGAAAGGGCAGCCACCAAAGCGGAGAAAGCTCAGCCACCACAGCCGAGAAAGCTCGGCCACTACAGCCGAGAAAGCTCAGTCACCACATCAGAGAAAGGGCAGCCACCACAGTGGAGAAAGGGCAGCCACCACAGCGGAGAAAGCTCGGCCACCACAGCGGAGAAAGCTCGGCTACCACAGCGGAGAAAGCTCGGCCACCACAGCCGAGAAAGCTCGGCCACTACAGCGGAGAAAGCTCGGTCACCACAGCGGAGAAAGGGCAGCCACCACAGCGGAGAAAGGGCAGCCACCACAGCGGAGAAAGGGCAGCCACCACAGCGGAGAAAGCTCGGCCACCACAGCCGAGAAAGCTCGGCCACCACAGTGGAGAAAGCTCGGTCACCACAGCAGAGAAAGCTCGGCAACCACAGCGGAGAAAGCTCGGTCACCACAGTGGAGAAAGCTCGGCCACCACAGTGGAGAAAGCTCGGCCACCACAGCCGAGAAAGCTCGGCCACCACAGCGGTGAAAGCTCGGTCACCACAGCGGAGAAAGCTCGGTCACCACAGCGAAGAAAGCTCCGCCACCACAGCAGAGAAAGCTCAGCCACCACAGTGGAGAAAGCTCGGTCACCACAGCGGAGAAAGCTCGGTCACCACAATGGAGAAAGCTGGGCCACCACAGCGGAGAAAGCTCTGCCACCACAGTGGAGAAAGCTCGGCCACCACAGCGAAGAAAACTCGGTCACCACAGTGGAGAAAGCTCGGCCACCACAGCAGAGAAAGCTCGGTCACCACAGCGGAGAAAGCTCAGTCACCACAGCAGAGAAAGCTCGGTCACCACAGCGGAGAAAGCTCGGCCACCACAGCGGGGAAAGCTTGGTCAGCACATCGGAGAAAGCTCGGCCACCACAGCGGGGAAAGCTCGGTCACCACAGTGGAGAAAGCTCTGCCACTACAGCGGAAAAAGCTCGGCCAATACAGCGGAGAAAGCTCGGTCACCACAGTGGAGAAAGCTCGGCCACCACAGCGGGGAAAGGGCAGCCACCACAGCGGAGAAAGGGCAGCCACCACAGCAGAGAAAGCTTGGTCACCACAGCGGAGAAAGGGCAGCCACCACATTGGAGAAAGCTCGGCCACCACAGCGAGGAAAGGGCAGCCACCACAGTGGAAAAAGGGCAGCCACCACAGCGGAGAACGCTCAGCCACCACAGCGGGGAAAACTCGGCCTCTACAGCGGAGAAAGCTCGGCCACCACAGCGGGGAAAGCTCGGCCACTACAGCGGAGAAAAGGCAGCCACTACAGTGGAGAAAGGGCAGCCACCACAACGGAGAACGCTCGGCCACCACAGCGGGGAAAGCTCGGCCACTACAGCGGAGAAAGCTCGGCCACCACAGCGGGGAAAGCTCGGCCACCACAGCGGAGAAA
Source organism: Calotriton arnoldi (assembly GCA_963921515.1). Classification (NCBI taxonomy): domain Eukaryota; kingdom Metazoa; phylum Chordata; class Amphibia; order Caudata; family Salamandridae; genus Calotriton; species Calotriton arnoldi. Next base: position 5,828,181 of record CAWUFW010000137.1, read on the forward strand.
GGGCAGCCACTACAGCGGAGAAAGCTCGCCCACCACAGCAGGGAAAGCTTGGCCACCACAGCGGAGAAAGCTCGGCCACCACAGCAGAGAAAGCTTGCCACCACACCGGAGAAAGGGCAGCCACCACAGCAGAGAAAGCTCAGCAACCACAGCGGAGAAAGCTCGGCCACCACAGCGATCCTTTCTAATCTTGGGACTCGGCAGACACTCAGTAGGAGCGGCTCTCAGAGGCCTGTGTGGTTCATTGATGAATGGGTTTGTGATAGATGCACGGGCTCTAAAACAAAGGGCACTGGGCACTGTATGTCCGTGGATCGAGGGCAAATAACCCGAGATGGGCATAGGAGAGAAAGACCCGACAGAAGACGGGCTGCTGCATTCTGCCTTATCCAAAGGCGGTTTATGGGAGTCTCAAATACAGACTTCAGTAAGCAAGGGGCAAAGTGACCACAGCTTCGGTGGCTGCAGAACGACAACTATTCCCTTAGGGCTTCGAGATAATTCACGGCCCCTGACGTAGTGCGTTTATGAGACACATATGAACTCGCAGTACCCCATAAATTACAGCTCAGTGGTGTGTCTAGGATGTGGGTGGATTGCCTACATTTTTGGAGGCAATGTGCCCAATAAACAAGGTAGAAATCAGCATTTGCGGAGGCGCCAACCGGACTCGGGCACACCACAGATTATGGCGGTTGTGCCGGTCCCCAGGCTGGAGGCGGGGGCGGGCGCCGCGCATTTGTGACGCGGCTGGCGGCGCCCGGCCTCGTCTCCCCCCCCTGATTGGGCGCAAGCGGTCGGCGACCCGGAAGCGTTTGAAGTGCTTCCGGGTCGCGTGGGGTAACACCATCGGGAAGCCGGATTTAGCCGGTTTCCCACAGAGTTAGATAAAAGGGGCTTTGGAGCGGCGATTGTCCTTTTCGTGCCGCTGCTCCACAGCCGGATCATCAAGGAAGCGGTCTCCAGGTCGGAGACCGCATTGCATTTTCTTTCTTTTTTCATTTGTGCAGGTCGTCTTGGTGGGGTGCTGTCCAGGATGGAGGGTAGTCAACTTATCATGGACGCAGCGGCATGGCGGTGGCGTGGCAACATCGGACAACCGGTGGACTGGGAGCCGCGCGGGTTAGAGTTGTACTCACCCGACCTATGGTGTATCGCGCGTGAGAGCAGCTCCAGTCCGGAGGGTCCATGAATTTCCTTGCGGGTTGTACATCCTCGAGTACCTGTGGGAGAATTGTAAGTATGGTTAGCATACGGAGGACCTCCTACAGAGGACTCTGTGCAAATGTGCAGGGCCGGGGTGCAATCCCTGAAGGCACAGGCTGTGCCAGGTTAATGGAATGTAATTTCTGGGAAAACGGGGGCCGGCCAGCATCAAGCAGTTTCTTCATTGCTGTACCTCGTGCCTGTTCATCTTGCGGGGTTTCATGAAAAGTAATTTTAAAAATAAAGTGGGTGTCTGAGTTGAGGCTCAGATTCTGTAACGCATTGATCAGGCAGATTTCTTGAACATGGTCGAGGCTAAGCACGTGCGTTTCTCCCCATTTTCACAGTGAAAGTTAGTTGTGGGCTTTAATGGAGGTCTTTGCATCCTTGATTTTCTCGAGTGCAATCCACGTGTAGTTCCTGTGACCAGGAGGTTCTTTTTCCTCAGTGCTGCTGGGATCGTGCTCTGCCCTATAGAGTGTTATGCACCTTAGACGAGGACAGCCTTTAGCAAGCTATCCTAGTTGGCACTTATCCTGACTCGGCAGATGCCAAGGTTTTCCTTGACCGGTGAGGTGATCGCTTGTGCTTGGCAAGTTTCAGGATATTTTAGAACCACATTGGTCAGACCGCTGCCCTCTTCGCGATACAGGTCTTGTTTTCTTGGGCATGTGCGGTACCTTGGGCGTCACTTGAACTCTTGTCTCTCACATGACAATGTTGTTGTCCTTGGGTTTCCTGGCTTCAATTTTGTGTTATTGCTGCTGCTTATGCTGAAGGCCGGCCTGTGGCCTTACAGGGGCGATTCTGCGCAGTTCGACACATGTGGCACAGCAGAGACACTGTTGGAACTGTTATCGCCATAGATACAATAGAGGTAAATTGCTGGTTGCTCACGTGCAGCGTTTTTAGGTAATCTTCAAAGAGGGTCGGTTATATGTCACTTCGGGGGCAGATTAGCTCTTAGGATTCTCTAGCTAGGGGGGGGACTCACACTAGCCCTTCCCCCTCCTGGAGCTCTGTAGGCCACCTTGCCCCGGCAGGAATAGTAAGCGCTATATAAATTAAGCCTGGGCGTAGTTCGCGAATCAGCGCTACGCGAAGCTACGCAAAGTGCAGTTCGCACTACGCGAGCTACGCGTAGCACTACGCGAACTGCGTAGTGCACTGTTCGCAATGATTGCACAGTGCCGGATGCTTGTCCGCACTGTGCAATCATTGAAAACGGCATCTTGCACAGTGCGAGCTGTCTTTTACTGCCGCTCGAGTAGATTTTTACTCGAGCGGCAGCTTTCTCAACGCGGACTGGTAGTTTCTCATCGCGAGCGGTCGCGAGCATACGCGACCACTCGCAATGAGAAACCTGACCTCCCCGCGTTGAGAATCTCGCCGGGAGCTTTATTTTCCACGCTTGCGATCGGCAACTTGATGTTGCTGATCGCGAACAAGGAAAAAGTCTCGCCGGGATGTCATTTTGCTTGCTCGCGGTCTCCAACTTGACGTTGAGGACCGCGAACAAGCAAAAAATGACCGCTGCACTACACTACGCTACGCGTGTTTGCACTGTGCTACGTGCAATTCGCGTTGTGCGAAGTAGCGCAAACTTCGCAAACTACGCGAGCGTAGCGTAGTGCTTTGCCCAGGGTTAATATAAATACTATTATAAGGACAGTCCAGGGAAGCTACTCCCGGCAGGAGTAGTAAGCGCTGTATAAATACTATTACAAGGACAGTCCAGGGAAGTGGATGGTGGTAGGGTGGAGGACTTGAATTGACTCCAGACACTGGTAATTACTTGGGCACATTCCAGACCATTATGTTTTACCCGCCATGCAATTCCAGCCATTGCTGAGAGGATTTTCAATAATTCCAACGTTCTTTCTTGTTTTCCTAACTGTGATGCTCCAGGTATGAGTGCTATGCCCAGACGTTGGTCCGGTGCTGAGCAGTGCTTAATTTGAGCAGGTGGTTTTTTGGTGCGTTGCACCAGCACTTAATTGTCCACACCGGCACTTATGATGGTGACCACATGGTGGCGCAGTTTGTATTGCAATTTAAGGATGAGCGGCACAACAGTTGATTACTAATTCAATAAGCTGTTAAAACAGCTAATACCAGCCACCAAGCCAGGCTTAATGCGCTGGGGCTTGGATAAGGTGAAGTGTGAATTGTCACTCTCGTAGGAGTGTGATGGTCAGTTGTGTTGATACTGTCTTTGGCAGCACTGACAGTGGCAATGGTGGGTGTAAGCTGCGATGGCCTCCTGAGGAGGGCACTGGCACATGTTTTAAGTCATAATCAGTCGCCGGAAGGGAAGTGTGCACCTCTAGCACTGGTGGTTAGCTATAACCCCCCCCCTATTTTGTTTTTGCAGCGCTGAACGGCTGATACAATGCCTGTGAGGTGCAGTCTACCAGGGGTAGATTTGTGAAAATCTGTGAGAACCGGTAAAACTTTCACTGTGCAGCGACAAGGAAAGGGCGGTGGGCTGGGGCCACAGAGAGCTGACTCAGCATAGGTCCTAAACTTTATTCACTGGGTAAAAGATCTCGCCCAGCGACAGGCAAGTAATACTGCATGGAGCAGACTTTGTAGGAGTGTTAGTGCGCACTGAGCTCTTGTCTTTTAGTGCTCAAATCCTTAGTGTCTCACTCGTGGAGCTGGGATCTCCCAGTCAGGTTTGCCACTCCTTGTTCTTGCATTTATTCGTTCACTCGTTGTCGTTCATTCTCAGTTGCTTCTTTAGACGCATCTGTATGGTCACCTCGGAGGTGGTTCATAGCGTTTCGTGATGCCTTGTTTGTCTTTCTGGAACGTACTGTGGCTTCTGTGCCCACGCTTCATGACTGCTTTCTTTGTAGGATTGTTGTCCCTTTTGAGTGGGCCTTTCCACTGGCATCAGGCGCTGAGGCGCATTCCAGACCAGTTGCATGCTACTCTGTGCTTGGGTGGACCAAGGCCGGCTTTGGCGCTGTTGGCACCTGTGACAAGCAATTTTGGAACCCCGTGATCGCCTCCTCAGATCCTCCAAATAACACAGGGTAAAAGTGCCCCTTATCCCTCCACTCAAGAGTTTCCGTCCTACTTCGGCGGTCAGGGAGGCAGCGTTCTATTTCTGGGGGGGCCTGCACCGATGGGTTTGTCTCCATGTGGATGCCCCTTACACCTAGGGGGGAATATAGGTTTCTCTTCATTCCTTTCGGGGCCACGATCAAGGTGGGGCCATTGCTAGAGTGAGGAGGGATAGGTTTCCTACAATGAATCATACATGTCGGCACAAGTTTCCGCTGTCATCTTGAGATAAATGCAGGTTTATTGGACCGTGGCCTACCTAGTTAAGGCTACGGGTATGCGAAGTTACCAAGTCTGTGGTGGAAAGTGTAGGAGGCAAGGCTTGATACAACGGACAGTTTCAGTAGCATTAATGAGGAATCATCCTGCAGACAGTAGTCTGATCTCACAGACTGCTGCATGACCCTCGTGAATTTTTTGTGGCGAGAGGTCAACTTTAGTAAATGGGTAATAAAAGTCTGTTTCCGCCCTGTTTAGTAGTCTGGTTCTGACTGAAGAGGGGTCGCCTGTTGGCCGGGGTTGGTTACTGGGTTCTATGATGCGGCCTATAGCTTTTGTCCCTTACCTTTCATGATAACCGCACGGAAGTAATATTGCTGTCCACTGGGACAGAGGTGCAAAGGCCTGGTGTGTTGGGGCTCGGACAACTACAAAATAATAGGTGAGCTTAATCCTATGGGTAGTTTGCCCCTAACTCCTTTCCCATTTTGTTATATCCTCCGGACCGTGCAAATGAAAAGGGGGAGGAGTGGAAACAGCAACTGGGTACCTCGTTGGTTGTCTTCGGTGAACGCGAGAGCGACTTTCCAAGGATCCCGGGGAAGGGCAGCTAACACGTGAGGCATTGACAAAGTGTAAGGTGCAAGGAGTTTCTCGGACGATGGCTGGATCCTTTGTCATTTTCTGTGGGTGCAGAGGGGGTTACAGAGGTACGGGTGCCTGGCTGCACAAGCTAAACACAGGCCCAGGGAGGGCGGAAGATGGGTGTATTGGGGTGCCCGAGGTAGGTATCCTAGCGGGCAGACGGGCCCCCTTCACAAGTACGGCCGGTATGGTTGGTGGGTCGGGTCCTCACAAAAGGTGGGACCTACCAATGTATAAAATGGGTGTATGGGGGGACCCGGGGGAGGTATCCTAGCAGGCGGACGGGCCTCCTGCACAAAACACTACATGGTTCGGAGGGTTGTGTCCTCACAAAAGGAGGCATCCACCCATGTCCAAGAGAGTTTTGGATTGAGGGTTTCAAAGAGGAAGAGCCCCGACCTAGTCATACTCTCGCTCTACATTGTTAGCAATGGATGCACAGGAGCAATGGAAGGGTGCGGGGGGGGGGAAGTTCCGCTACTGGTAGGCATTTTGGGCCAACCCTGCACAGGCACAGTGGCGCGAAACACTTGGCATGTCGGCACAGCCTTTTTAGAGATGACGTGTAGGGCCTAAGGGGTGCCGGGGTAGATAACCGTCAGGCGAACTGGGCCCCCTGCGCAAGTCACTCCGGAAGTTGGGGGGGGGCTCACACCATCTCATGATTGCAGTGGCAGGGGGTAATTCGGTCTGGGACTGGAACCATTCTGTCGAAGAGACCTAATAAAGGGATAGATAAGTTGGTTAGGTTCCCGAAACCCCACACCATCTCACATGGATGCATTCGGGGGGATTCTTCTTACAAGTGGCGTATGATTAGGGGATCAATCATATGTGTGCGGATTGAAGCCATTTCTCTTTGCAGGAAATTTTGCTATGTGTTACTGACGGTCTTTTATGTCGGTTTGGTTTGCAGTTTTCATGTCCTGTCCCGCAGGGAGGAAGCATGCAGCGGTTCATCCGTCATCGGATCCCATCGCAGCCAGGTACCCGCCTGGGGGCGAGAGGAGGCGGAAGTGTGGCTAGTTGGCCACTCATATGTAAGCAGTCTGAAACAATTTTTCTTTGCAGGCAACTATGCACACTGGACACGGCAGGCAGGTTTCAATGTTTCGTTCAGGACAGCGGGGGTCTACTTCTGGGTCAACTAAGGGACATGTCGGGGGGTATATTTGACATGGTACACATGCCCCCCGGTGCAGTAATTGGGCATCTGGGGGGCAATGAACTGATTCACCTGGGTAGGGAAGGTATGGGGGAAACACTGATTACCGAGGTAGGTTGGCTGGCAAGACGATGCCATGCAGACAGTGATAGCATGGTCCCCCATTGTCAAGTGGCGAGGGGTCAGTCTGTTTTGGGCTTTGAACCACACGGTCAAAAAAGGATTTGATAAGCGTATTGATGATGGGTTCTGTTCCCCACGATTGCGGACGGTCACTCATTGGTGCATCAGTGGTGAAAGGTTGTTGCTGCCGGATGGCACACATCTCTCCAAATTAAAAATGAAATTTATCTGAAAACCTGTTAGCTTGGTTAGAAGAAGCATGGATCAGGGCATGACCTTGTAGATGCGAGGGGGGACCAGATAGTCGGTCAACTATGCTGGCCTGTGGCGGTAAGGTCATGATTGGTGGGGCATTTTACGGTCCTTAGTAGGCATCACCATTGTTAATGGGGACGCCTGGGGGGGGGCAGCGGTCTCTCTTGGAACTCCAGGGGCATGTACAGCCGGTAGGCTGGAAGGGTGCGGGGGGAGGGTAAGTTCCGCTTCCGGTAGGCATTTTGGGCCAACTCCCGCACAAGCGCTGTGGCGCAGGAAACTTGGCATGACACCACAGCCCCTTGGCGATAATATTGAGGGCGTAGGGGGTGCCCGGGGGGAGGCAACCTCTGGCAAACTGGGCCCCCTGTGCAAGACACTCCGGTAGGAGTGTGGGCACTAGCACGATGCTTGGATCAGTCATTGACCTTGCCGTAGGCTCAAACAGGGATACGCAGAAAAGGATTGATTATTGAACATCTAGCTTAAGACAGGAATGGCTATGTATTAGAAACAGGTTAAGGATAGCCAACTGGAATACTGTACATATCAATGTAAAGCTGGACATATCAATGTAATGGAATGGATTTTTCTGCGTATTATAAAATAATGTAAATATGAAAGTTAATGTTTTGTTATGTTTAATAATAAAATATGGCCGGGGTTTACGACCCCTGATCCAAACCGCTGTGTGTTGATTTTCCATTGCGGCTACCTTGGAGGGAAAGTGGAGGGTATGTGGTTCCCCAAGATCAACAAGTGAGCAGGAAAAAGGTATGTCTAGGGGGACTCGGCAGTACCTGGCCATATGCGGATGCGCCAACCGGACTCAGGCACGCCACAGATTATGGCGGTTGTGCCGGTCCCCAGGCTGGAGGCGGGGGCGGGCGTCGGGCATTTGTGACGCAGTCGGCGGCGCCTGGCCTCGCCCCCCCCCCCGATTGGGCGCAAGCGGTGGGCGACCCGGAAGCGTTTGAAGTGCTTCCGGGTCGCGTGGGGTAACACAATCGGGAAGCCGGATTTAGCCGATTTCCCGCAGAGTTAGATAAATGGGGCTTTGGAGCAGCGATTGTCCTTTTCGCGCCGCCGCTCCTCAGCCGGATCATCAAGGAAGCGGTCTCCAGGTCGGAGACCGCATCGCATTTTCTTTCCCCACCCACCATCCCCTAAGGCAGAAGTTCTAGTGTTTTGCTGAATTCTTGTTTGCTAAATTTTCGTATCTTTCTGTAATTCGTTAAATGGTGATCTAGTAATGAAGGTTATAGCTGTTTTCTTCCCGAATACAGTCTAAAGTTTATTAACCAGTTTTTCTTTCAGGGCAATTCTATTGTCGTATTTTATGTAGTATCCTTGGTCAGGCGGTAAGGTCATGATTGGTGGGCATATTTTTTCGATCCTTAGTTGGCATCACCATTGTCAAATGAGGACGCCTGGGGGGGGACAGTAGTCTCTCTTGGAACTCCAGAGGGCAGGTACTGCCGGTAGGCTGAAAGGGTGCGGGGGGAGGGTAAGTTCCGCTTCCGGTAGGCATTTTGGGCCAACTCCCGCACAAGCCCAGTGGTGCAGGAAACCTGGTATGACATCACAGCCCCTTGGAGATAATATTGAGGGCGTAGTGGGTGCCCGGGGAGAGGTAACCTCTGGCAAACTGGGCCCCCTGTGCAAGACACTCCGGTAGGAGTGTGGGCACTAGCACGATTCTTGGACCACTCTTTGACCTTGCTGTAGGCTCAAATAGGGATACGCAGAAAAGGATTGATTGTTGAACATCTAGCTTAAGACAGGAATGGCTATGTATTAGAAACAGGTTAAGGATAGCCAACTGGAATACTGTACATATCAATGTAAAGCTGGACATATCAATGTAATGGAATGGATTTTTCTGCGTATTATAAAATAATGTAAATATGAAAGTTAATGTTTTGTTATGTTTAATAATAAAATACGGCCGGGGATTACGACCCCTAATCCAAACCGCTGAGTGTTGATTTTCCATTGCGGCTGCCTTGGAGGGAAAATGGAGGGTATGTGGTTCCCCAAGGTCAACAAGTGAGCAGGAAAAAGGTATGTCTAGGGGGAGGGGGACTCGGCAGTACCTGGCCATATCAAAATACAGTCAAATAATAAAAAGACTGACTCACAGAGTTTAAGAGCGAAGTTTAGGAAACCCATCAAGGTTTATTGCAAAGTTCAAAAAGGGTACAAAATGCAGAAATAGTAAAGTGCAGATGCAGCAAAATTCATTTCAATGCATAAAATCAATGCCATGAAGTGTCTCACTAGTAGGAACAAATGCAGAAGAATAGGCAGAATCAATAACAGGCTAAGTCTCAAATGCAGAAGAATAGGCAGAATCAATAACAGGCTACGTCTCAAATGCAGAAGAATAGGCAGAATGAATAACAGGCTACGTCTCAAATGCAGAAGAATAGGCAGAATCAATAACAGGCTAAGTCTCAAATGCAGAAGAATAGGCAGAATCAATAACAGGCTACGTCTCAAATGCAGAAGAATAGGCAGAATCAATAACAGGCTAAGTCTCAAATGCAGAAGAATAGGCAGAATCAATAACAGGCTAAGTCTCAAATGCAGAAGAATAGGCAGAATCAATAACAGGCTAAGTCTCAAATGCAGAAGAATAGGCAGAATCAATAACAGGCTAAGTCTCAAATGCAGAAGAATAGGCAGAATCAATAACAGGCTAAGTCTCAAATGCAGAAGAATAGGCAGAATCAATAACAGGCTACGTCTCAAATGCAGAAGAATAGGCAGAATCAATAACAGGCTACGTCTCAAATGCAGAAGAATAGGCAGAATCAATAACAGGCTAAGTCTCAAATGCAGAAGAATAGGCAGAATCAATAACAGGCTACGTCTCAAATGCAGAAGAATAGGCAGAATCAATAAGAGGCTAAGTCTCAAATGCAGAAGAATAGGCAGAATCAATAACAGGCTAAGTCTCAAATGCAGAAGAATAGGCAGAATCAATAACAGGCTAAGTCTCAAATGCAGAAGAATAGGCAGAATCAATAACAGGCTAAGTCTCAAATGCAGAAGAATAGGCAGAATCAATAACAGGCTAAGTCTCAAATGCAGAAGAATAGGCAGAATCAATAACAGGCTAAGTCTCAAATGCAGAAGAATAGGCAGAATCAATAACAGGCTACGTCTCAAATGCAGAAGAATAGGCAGAATCAATAACAGGCTACGTCTCAAATGCAGAAGAATAGGCAGAATCAATAACAGGCTAAGTCTCAAATGCAGAAGAATAGGCAGAATCAATAACAGGCTAAGTCTCAAATGCAGAAGAATAGGCAGAATCAATAACAGGCTAAGTCTCAAATGCAGAAGAATAGGCAGAATCAATAACAGGCTACGTCTCAAATGAGCAGCAAAATCAGTAAGAAATCGAACAGCACACCTAGAAGCCTCGGGAAGGTCTCTAGCTCACCCCAAATCCTCGGGTTTATATCGCCATTTTATCTGTAAAGGAGCATTAGGAATGCAAATTCACTTTGGTGCGAGCAAAGAAGTACATTTTTAGCAACCCAAATTACAGATTTTAAAACGTCACCTAACTGTACCCCCTTTAGCGCTAACCCACTACATGAATATTATTATTATTATTATTAATTTTATAAGGCGCACAGCTACCCAGGGGTTTCCCGGCTGAATGTTGATTCAGTTCCTCCCACCACCCAACCTAATATCAGCTGGACGTGTCAGAACAAACTAGTTACATAAACCTCAGAGAACCATTGTGAATGGGTGTAATACTGCGTGCAAGCAGAGGGTCCATGAAAAGGTGTTACAGTGAGCCCTCCAGCAGGCTGTCTTCGAGAACAGTGACTACGTGCAGCAAAATTATAAACCGCATATGGACATGATGCGATGGCAGCCATTTTGAAGAAGATGGTATCGAGGCCTAACTGGGGCCTAGTTACCATAAACCAGGAACTCACACTTTAGCAAGTCGTAGTAAATTCATATCAACCGTACTAGCTTCATGTCAGTATGCACATGTGAATTCAGGTGTAGATTAACTGGTCTGCACACTGCTATTAATGCACAGTTTAATTACATCATCACACGTCAGTACGCAGTGATCACAGGTCAATGCTCCTTCCATCCCCGGCCTCTGGTTCCCTTATGTTAAGGGGTGGGTGAGGGGGGTCTCAACCAAACGTCACAGCCATTAGGCGTTTCTAACACTGAGGCTCCTCTCAATATAGACATGGCTTCGACAAGAGTAGCTCACAACAGAGCATGACTGACCTTTCACTCAATATTGGCGTTTACGATAGGTCAGAGGTCACTCCTCGGAGACTCTGCCCCAGCCCACCCAGCATGTCAGGGGAGGTAGAGACACAGGATGTCTGGCGTGTTACCACCTGTGTGGCCTGCTCTGTTTCCTCACTCACTCCTACAATCTCACTATGTTCACTGATAACCTTCATTGATTAGCTCGGTGACCCCTGTATGACCTCTCAAGACATGATTAGTTCATCATAATTCCGATCAAGTGGAGGCAGGTAGGAGGCAGGTTAGGCTCTGACTGACCACTTGTGACATCAGAGTGACTCACCTTAAGGCAGAGCTCAGTGGGTTCAGAAGCGCATAAGGCTACAGCAGAACAACTGCTCCAGATGACCAACATAGGTCAACACCACGTGCCAACCACACACCCAGCACATCTTGCACATATAAACCACTGAAGCAAAGCTTGCTCTCCTGCAGGCACACACATGCACTGTTGTCATGTCTCTTGTCACACACATGCCTGCACATATACACCACTGAAGTAGATATGCTCTCCGGCTCACACACATGTGCCACTGCCATGTGTCATATGACACACATGCTTGCACATATAGCAGCCATGTTCTCCAGCTCACACACATACTGGTGTTGTGTTTCCTATTACACGCAGGCTTACACATATACACCATTGAATCAGACATGCTTTCCTGCTGACATACACATTTCCCGTTGCCATGTCTCATATCTCACACATGCCTACACACATACATCACTGAAGCAGACATGCTCTCCTGCTCACACACATGCCCTGTTGTCCTGCCTCCTATAACACATATGCTTATACACATAAACCACTGAAGCAGACGTGCTTTCCTGCTCACACACATGCACTGTTGTCATGTCCCTAGTTACATACATGCCTGCAGACATACACCACTGAGGCAGACATGCTCTTCGGTTACACACTCACTGTTGCCTTGACTCATATCTCAGACATGTTTGCACATATGGGCTACTGAAGCAGACGTGCTCTCCTGCTGACACACACATGCACTGTTGTCATGTCCCCTGTTACACACATGCCTGCAGACGTACACCACTGAGGCGGACATGCTCTCTGCTTCACACACACACTATTGCCATGTCTCTCTCACATCCCACACATGCCTACACACATACATCACTGAAGCAGACGTGCTCTTCTGCTGACCCACACAGGCACTGTTGCCACGTCCCCTGTTACACACATGCCTGCAGACATAGACCACTGAGGCAGACATGCTCTCTGGTTCACACATGCACTATTGCCATGTCTCTCTCACATCTCACACATGCCTACACACATACACCACTGAAGCAGACATGCTCTCCTGCTGACCCACACATGCACTGTTGTCATGTCCCCTGTTACACACATGCCTGCATACATACACCACTGAGGCAGACATAATCTCCTGCTGACACACACATATGCACTGTTGTCATGTCGCCTGTTACACACATGCCTGCAGACATACACCACTGAGGCAGACATGCTCTCCTGCTGACACACACACATGCACTGTTCTCATGTCGCCTGTTACACACATGCCTGCATACATACACCACTGAGGCATACATGCTCTCCTGCTGACACACACACATGCACTGTTGTCATGTCCCTTGTTATACACATGCCTGCAGACATACACTGAGGCAGACATGCTCTCTGGTTCACACACGCACTATTGCCATGTCTCTCTCACATCTCACACATACATCACTGAAGCAGACGTGCTCTTCTGCTGACCCACACAGGCACTGTTGTCATGCCCCCTGTTACACACATGCCTGCATACATACACCACTGAGGCAGACATGGTCTCCTGCTGACACACACACATGCTCTGTTGTCATGTCACTGTTACACACATGCCTGCAGACATACACCACTGAGGCAGACATGCTCTCCTGCTGACACACACACATGTACTTAGTCATGTCCCCTGTCACACACATGCCTGCAGACATACACCACTGAGGCAGACATGCTCTCCTGCTGACACACACACATGCACTGTTGTCATGTCCCCTTTTACACACATGCCTGTAGACATACACCACTGAGGCAGACATGCTCTCCTGCTGACACACACACATGCACTGTTGTCACGTCCCCTGTTACACACATGCCTGCAGACATACACCACTGAGGCAGACATGCTCTCTGGTTCACACACGCACTATTGCCATGTCTCTCTCACATCTCACACATGCCTACACACATACACCACTGAAGCAGACGTGCTCTTGTGCTGACCCACACATTCACTGTTGCAACGTCCCATGTTGCACACAGGCCTGCACACACACCGCAGATGTTGCCCCCTGAAGTGGCACACACTCTCTTGTGTGCACAGACAGACTAACAACCGTCAGGTGCCCAGCAGCAGCCCAGCCATGGCAGATGTTCCCCCATACTTGGGCACAGCGGCCCCTGCATTGGTAATTAGCATGCAGGGGCATTAATTGTCATAACTGCCAGTTAGATATCCATTTGACAGCCCAGGGGCGATCTTTGTGTATTTAAAATGTCACAGGCGCGTGGCCCAGCCTCTCCTCTGGCACCGGGCCTGGAGTTCGCTGCCAGCCACGGGTTCCGAGCTGCCGAGGCCGCTGCTGGCACCCGCGTCAGCTCTGACACTGCTCTGACCTTGGGCTTCATGGAAGACGGCGCTTTCTGATAGCAGGTCCTGCGCGCGGGGACACCATCTCTGCCTTCCTGGCACAGAGCAGATGCTGCCAGCCTGCCTACTCCGCATGTAGATACGGGCAGCGATGTCTGTGTGGGTACCGCGCACAGGTGTGTCTACCTGCAATCATGAATGAAGTGTCCACCTGAGCAGCAGGCAAACGTCTGTATCTTGGCATTGACCCTAGTGTGGGCACCTCCGCGCAGAGCGAAGGTGTGTCCAGGTGGGCACTGCAGAGGTGTCTGTGTGTGGACTCTGGCAACGCTGCGTCTGCTGGGCACAGGGCACAGGTCCGCATGAGTCTCACGTGTGCAATGATGTCTGCGTGTGGGCATTAGCAAGGGAGCGCCCACCTACACACTGGACAAATGTGTGTCCACGTGGTATGCGACAGGAGTCCCGGGCCTGACTAACGCCGGCTCCGTACATCCGTGATTAATTCCAGCGTGACTCGCTGCTCCAACTAAACGACCAGAGGCAGCAGCTCTTCCCGTTCAGCGGATCCAAAAGCAACCACGGGATTCCCTCTGGACCTTCGACCCGAGACTTCCCAACGTGACTACCTTTGACCCCTCCAGACCAACAGATGCGTCCTAAACCTGACTCATACAGGGACTCCGCACGCCTACGATTGGGACTCCTGTCGCATACCACGCCATTGTAATTAAAATAAGAGTAACCTGGTCCTGATGATGGCCTAAACACTCCAACAGGCCGAAACGCCGTCGACCCTTACAGCGAAATTTCGGCGCTAGCTCTTCGAGGATACCCATCTTGACTCCACTTGTATATATTAACATTCATTGTTTGGGTATCTTTACTATGTAAATGTCACCACCAACTGTCTTTTTGTCGTGCCCCTTTGTGTCGCTGTACATACTTCCTCACGTGTCACTTGCGTCGTCACCATTTCACGAGCACTTGTGCACAGTATCCCTCAGGTTACATATCATTTAATGTAACGCAGTGCTGTTCTTACACATGTCTAAATATATGAAGTTATTTATAACAAATATATACGACTACCAAAAATTGTATTTTGTTGAACTGTGTTTTGTCTCCTTGGTTTCTCCCTTTGATCCCAGCAATTAACTGTGCTATCGTTAAATTTGACCACTAACTGATACCCTTAGAGACATTGTTGTATGTTATAAATGCTCGCTCTGGTCTCTATAGGGTGTATGGGCTACCTCCTGTAGTCCGATATTGCTCAGATCTTCCATGGCGGCTGTGTGTAAAATTAATATTCCACTGGTAGACTCTAGTGAATGGAACAATTATTGCAAGTTTGAGAAGTTGCTGTGTTTGTCCACTTGGCACAACTTCCCCATCAGGTGACAGCTGCTGCAAAAGGTTTTCGTCAGAGTCTTCTCTTGTAAAAAATAGGTGTTGGTTTTTATCAGGAAAACTCTACTTTTTGCTTGATATTTTACCTGCATTTTAGGTTTCATCGAACTTTTGTTAAATTGCTGACGTTGTCATATCTGGCAAAGCTTTTTGTTATTATTTTTTCAAGCAGGCTAAGGGGCAGATTTACCAAAATGTCACGCAACACAGAGCAGCAAGACAGCTACGTTGTGTGATAGGGAGAGGGCTGGAATGTGTCCTATTAACATTATAAAACGCATTCCGGTCCTTTCCTTGTGCTGACACACTATGCGCTGCCTTGCACTAACGCAGCAACCCTTGCACCAGTATGCAAGAGTGCCTGCACTGTAAGCAGGATTCTTTTTGTGCAGGAAGGGACACCTTCCTGCACAAAAATAATCCTCAGAGGCGTTTTTCTCTTTCTATGTGTGCTGCAGAATGGCAGAGAGAGCTTAGGGACATTGAATCTGTTCTCTGATAGGGAGAGCTCGGGGTCATTGAATCTATTCTCTGATAGGGAGAGCTTGTGGTCATGTAATCTATTCTTTAATAGGGAGAGCTTAGGGTCATTGAATCTATTCTCTGATAGGGAGAGCTCGGGTCATTGAATCTATTCTCTGATAGGGAGAGCTTGTGGTCATTTATTCTTTAATAGGGAGAGCTTAGGGTCATTGAATCTATTCTCTGATAGGGAGAGCTCGGGTCATTGAATCTGTTCTCTGATAGAGCAAGCTCGGGGTCAATGAATCTATTCTCTGATAGGGAGAGCTTGTGGTCATTTATTCTTTAATAGGGAGAGCTTAGGGTCATTGAATCTATTCTCTGATAGGGAGAGCTCGGGTCATTGAATCTGTTCTCTGATAGAGCAAGCTCTGGGTCATTGAATCTATTCTCTGATAGGAAAAGCTTAGGGTCATTGAATCTATTCTCTGATAGGGAGAGCTTGTGGTCATTTAATCTATTCTTTAATAGGGAGAGCTTAGGGTCATTGAATCTATTCTCTGATAGGGAGACCTCGGGTCATTGAATCTGTTCTCTGATAGAGCAAGCTCGGGGTCATTGAATCTATTCTCTGATAGGAAAAGCTTAGGGTCATTGAATCTATTCTCTGATAGGGAGAGCTCGGGTCATTGAATCTATTCTCTGGTAGGGAGAGCTCGGGTCATTGAATCTGTTCTCTGATAGGGAGAGTTTAGGGTCATTGAATCTATTCTTTGATAGGGAGAGCTCAGGGTCATTGAATCTATTCACTGATAGGGAGAGTTCAGGGTCATTGAATCTATTCTCTGATTGGGCAAGCTCGGGGAAATTGAATCTATTCTCTGATAGGGCAAGCTCAGGTCATTGAATCTATTCTCTGATAGGGAGAGCTCGGGGTCATTGAATCTACTCTCTGATAGGGAGAACTCAGGGTCATTGAATCTATTCTTTGACAGGGAGAACTCGTTGTCATTGAATCTATTCTCTGATAGGAAAAGCTTACGGTCATTGAATCTATTCTCTGATAGGGAGAGCTCGAGGTCATTGAATCTACTCTCTGATAGGGAGAACTCAGGGTCGTTGAATCTATTCTTTGATAGGAGAGCACAGGGTCATTGAATCTATTCTTGATAGGAGAGCACAGGGTCAATGAATCTATTCTTTGATAGGAGAGCTCAGGGTAATTGAATCTATTCTCTGATAGGGCAAGCTCGGGGTCATTAAATCTATTCTCTGATAGGGCAAGCTCGGGGAAATTGAATCTATTCTCTGATAGGGAGAGCTCAGGGTCATTGAATCTATTTTCTGATAGGGAGAACTCAGGGTCATTGAATCTATTCTTTGATAGGAGAGCACAGGGTCATTGAATCTATTACTGATAGGGAGAGATTGGTCAATGAATCTATTCTCTGATAGGGAGAGTTCAGGGTCATTGAATCTATTCTCCGATAGGGAGAACTCAGAGTCATTAAATCTATTCTTTGATAGGAGAGCTCAGGGTAATGGAATCTATTCTCTGATAGGGCAAGCTCGGGGTCAATGAATCTATTCTTTGATAGGAGAGCTCAGGGTAATTGAATCTATTCTCTGATAGGGCAAGCTCGGGGTCATTAAATCTATTCTCTGATAGGGCAAGCTCGGGAAATTGAATCTATTCTCTGATAGGGAGAGCTTAGGGTCATTGAATCTATTCTCTGATAGGGAGAGCTCAGGGTCATTGAATCTATTTTCTGATAGGGAGAACTCAGGGTCATTGAATCTATTCTATGATAGGAGAGCACAGGGTCATTGAATTTATTACTGATAGGGAGAGATTGGTCAATGAATCTATTCTCTGTTAGGGAGAGCTCAGGGTCATGGAATCTATTCTCCGATAGGGAGAACTCAGAGTCATTAAATCTATTCCTTGATAGGAGAGCTCAGGGTAATGGAATCTATTCTCTGATAGGGAGAGCTCAGGGTCATTGAATCTATTCACTGATAGGGAGAGTTCAGGGTCACTGAATCTATTCTCTGATTGGGCAAGCTCGGGGAAATTGAATCTATTCTCTGATAGGGCAAGCTCAGGTCATTGAATCTATTCTCTGATAGGGAGAGCTCGGGGTCATTGAATCTACTCTCTAATAGGGAGAACTCAGGGTCATTGAATCTATTCTTTGACAGGGAGAACTCGTTGTCATTGAATCTATTCTCTGATAGGAAAAGCTTACGGTCATTGAATCTATTCTCTGATAGGGAGAGCTCGAGGTCATTGAATCTACTCTCTGATAGGGAGAACTCAGGGTCATTGAATCTATTCTTTGATAGGAGAGCACAGGGTCATTGAATCTATTCTTGATAGGAGAGCACAGGGTCAATGAATCTATTCTTTGATAGGAGAGCTCAGGGTAATTGAATCTATTCTCTGATAGGGCAAGCTCGGGGTCATTAAATCTATTCTCTGATAGCGCAAGCTCGGGGAAATTGAATCTATTCTCTGATAGGGAGAGCTTAGGGTCATTGAATCTATTCTCTGATAGGGAGAGCTCGGGTCACTGAATCTGTTCTCTGATAGAGCAAGCTCGGGGTCATTGAATCTATTCTCTGATAGGAAAAGCTTAGGGTCATTGAATCTATTCTCTGATAGGGAGAACTTGTGGTCATTTAATCTATTCTTTAATAGGGAGAGCTTAGGGTCATTGAATCTATTCTCTGATAGGGAGAGCTCGGGTCATTGAATCTGTTCTCTGATAGAGCAAGCTCGGGGTCATTGAATCTATTCTCTGATAGGGAGAGCTTGTGGTCATTTAATCTATTCTTTAATAGGGAGAGCTTAGGGTCATTGAATCTATTCTCTGATAGGGAGAGCTCGGGTCATTGAATCTGTTCTCTGATAGAGCAAGCTCGGGGTCATTGAATCTATTCTCTGATAGGAAAAGCTTAGGGTCATTGAATCTATTCTCTGATAGGGAGAGCTCGGGTCATTGAATCTATTCTCTGGTAGGGAGAGCTCGGGTAATTGAATCTGTTCTCTGATAGGGAGAGTTTAGGGTCATTGAATCTATTCTCTGATAGGGAGAGCTCAGGGTCATTGAATCTATTCACTGATAGGGAGAGTTCAGGGTCATTGAATCTATTCTCTGATTGGGCAAGCTCGGGGAAATTGAATCTATTCTCTGATAGGGCAAGCTCAGGTCATTGAATCTATTCTCTGATAGGGAGAGCTCGGGGTCATTGAATCTATTCTCTGATAGGGAGAGCTTGTGGTCATGTAATCTATTCTTTAATAGGGAGAGCTTAGGGTCATTGAATCTATTCTCTGATAGGGAGAGTTCGGGTCATTGAATCTATTCTCTGATAGGGAGAGCTTGTGGTCATTTATTCTTTAATAGGGAGAGCTTAGGGTCATTGAATTTATTCTCTGATAGGGAGAGCTCGGGTCATTGAATCTGTTCTCTGATAGAGCAAGCTCGGGGTCAATGAATCTATTCTCTGATAGGGAGAGCTTGTGGTCATTTATTCTTTAATAGGGAGAGCTTAGGGTCATTGAATCTATTCTCTGATAGGGAGAGCTCGGGTCATTGAATCTGTTCTCTGATAGAGCAAGCTCTGGGTCATTGAATCTATTCTCTGATAGGAAAAGCTTAGGGTCATTGAATCTATTCTCTGATAGGGAGAGCTTGTGGTCATTTAATCTATTCTTTAATAGGGAGAGCTTAGGGTCATTGAATCTATTCTCTGATAGGGAGACCTCGGGTCATTGAATCTGTTCTCTGATAGAGCAAGCTCGGGGTCATTGAATCTATTCTCTGATAGGAAAAGCTTAGGGTCATTGAATCTATTCTCTGATAGGGAGAGCTCGGGTCATTGAATCTATTCTCTGGTAGGGAGAGCTCGGGTCATTGAATCTGTTCTCTGATAGGGAGAGTTTAGGGTCATTGAATCTATTCTTTGATAGGGAGAGCTCAGGGTCATTGAATCTATTCACTGATAGGGAGAGTTCAGGGTCATTGAATCTATTCTCTGATTGGGCAAGCTCGGGGAAATTGAATCTATTCTCTGATAGGGCAAGCTCAGGTCATTGAATCTATTCTCTGATAGGGAGAGCTCGGGGTCATTGAATCTACTCTCTGATAGGGAGAACTCAGGGTCATTGAATCTATTCTTTGACAGGGAGAACTCGTTGTCATTGAATCTATTCTCTGATAGGAAAAGCTTACGGTCATTGAATCTATTCTCTGATAGGGAGAGCTCGAGGTCATTGAATCTACTCTCTGATAGGGAGAACTCAGGGTCGTTGAATCTATTCTTTGATAGGAGAGCACAGGGTCATTGAATCTATTCTTGATAGGAGAGCACAGGGTCAATGAATCTATTCTTTGATAGGAGAGCTCAGGGTAATTGAATCTATTCTCTGATAGGGCAAGCTCGGGGTCATTAAATCTATTCTCTGATAGGGCAAGCTCGGGGAAATTGAATCTATTCTCTGATAGGGAGAGCTCAGGGTCATTGAATCTATTTTCTGATAGGGAGAACTCAGGGTCATTGAATCTATTCTTTGATAGGAGAGCACAGGGTCATTGAATCTATTACTGATAGGGAGAGATTGGTCAATGAATCTATTCTCTGATAGGGAGAGTTCAGGGTCATTGAATCTATTCTCCGATAGGGAGAACTCAGAGTCATTAAATCTATTCTTTGATAGGAGAGCTCAGGGTAATGGAATCTATTCTCTGATAGGGCAAGCTCGGGGTCAATGAATCTATTCTTTGATAGGAGAGCTCAGGGTAATTGAATCTATTCTCTGATAGGGCAAGCTCGGGGTCATTAAATCTATTCTCTGATAGGGCAAGCTCGGGGAAATTGAATCTATTCTCTGATAGGGAGAGCTTAGGGTCATTGAATCTATTCTCTGATAGGGAGAGCTCAGGGTCATTGAATCTATTTTCTGATAGGGAGAACTCAGGGTCATTGAATCTATTCTATGATAGGAGAGCACAGGGTCATTGAATTTATTACTGATAGGGAGAGATTGGTCAATGAATCTATTCTCTGTTAGGGAGAGCTCAGGGTCATGGAATCTATTCTCCGATAGGGAGAACTCAGAGTCATTAAATCTATTCCTTGATAGGAGAGCTCAGGGTAATGGAATCTATTCTCTGATAGGGAGAGCTCAGGGTCATTGAATCTATTCACTGATAGGGAGAGTTCAGGGTCACTGAATCTATTCTCTGATTGGGCAAGCTCGGGAAATTGAATCTATTCTCTGATAGGGCAAGCTCAGGTCATTGAATCTATTCTCTGATAGGGAGAGCTCGGGGTCATTGAATCTACTCTCTAATAGGGAGAACTCAGGGTCATTGAATCTATTCTTTGACAGGGAGAACTCGTTGTCATTGAATCTATTCTCTGATAGGAAAAGCTTACGGTCATTGAATCTATTCTCTGATAGGGAGAGCTCGAGGTCATTGAATCTACTCTCTGATAGGGAGAACTCAGGGTCATTGAATCTATTCTTTGATAGGAGAGCACAGGGTCATTGAATCTATTCTTGATAGGAGAGCACAGGGTCAATGAATCTATTCTTTGATAGGAGAGCTCAGGGTAATTGAATCTATTCTCTGATAGGGCAAGCTCGGGGTCATTAAATCTATTCTCTGATAGCGCAAGCTCGGGAAATTGAATCTATTCTCTGATAGGGAGAGCTTAGGGTCATTGAATCTATTCTTTAATAGGGAGAGCTTAGGGTCATTGAATCTATTCTCTGATAGGGAGAGCTCGGGTCATTGAATCTGTTCTCTGATAGAGCAAGCTCGGGGTCATTGAATCTATTCTCTGATAGGAAAAGCTTAGGGTCATTGAATCTATTCTCTGATAGGGAGAGCTCGGGTCATTGAATCTATTCTCTGGTAGGGAGAGCTCGGGTAATTGAATCTGTTCTCTGATAGGGAGAGTTTAGGGTCATTGAATCTATTCTCTGATAGGGAGAGCTCAGGGTCATTGAATCTATTCACTGATAGGGAGAGTTCAGGGTCATTGAATCTATTCTCTGATTGGGCAAGCTCGGGAAATTGAATCTATTCTCTGATAGGGCAAGCTCAGGTCATTGAATCTATTCTCTGATAGGGAGAGCTCGGGGTCATTGAATCTACTCTCTGATAGGGAGAACTCAGGGTCATTGAATCTATTCTTTGACAGGGAGAACTCGTTGTCATTGAATCTATTCTCTGATAGAAAAGCTTACGGTCATTGAATCTATTCTCTGATAGGGAGAGCTCGAGGTCATTGAATCTACTCTCTGATAGGGAGAACTCAGGGTCATTGAATCTATTCTTTGATAGGAGAGCACAGGGTCATTGAATCTATTCTTGATAGGAGAGCACAGGGTCAATGAATCTATTCTTTGATAGGAGAGCTCAGGAGTAATTGAATCTATTCTCTGATAGGGCAAGCTCGGGGTCATTAAATCTATTCTCTGATAGGGCAAGCTCGGGGAAATTGAATCTATTCTCTGATAGGGAGAGCTTAGGGTCATTGAATCTATTCTCTGATAGGGAGAGCTCAGGGTCATTGAATCTATTTTCTGATAGGGAGAACTCAGGGTCATTGAATCTATTCTTTGATAGGAGAGCACAGGGTCATTGAATCTATTACTGATAGGGAGAGATTGGTCAATGAATCTATTCTCTGATAGGGAGATCTCAGGGTCATTGAATCTATTCTCCGATAGGGAGAACTCAGAGTCATTAAATCTATTGTTTGATAGGAGAGCTCAGGGTAATGGAATCTATTCTCTGATAGGGCAAGCTCGGGGTCATTGAATCTATTATCTGATAGGGAAAGCTCAGAGAAATTGAAGCTATTCTCTGATAGGGAGAGCTATGGGTCATTGGATCTACTCACTGATAGGGAGAGCTCAGGGTAATTGAACCTATTCTCTGACAGGGAGAGCTCAGGGTCATTGAACCTATTCTCTGATAGTCAGAGTTTAGGGTCATTGAATCTATTCTCTGATAGGGAGAGCTCGGGGTCATTGAATCTATTCTCTGATAGGGATTGCTCAGGGTCATTGAATCTATTCTCCGATACGGAGAGCTCGGGGTCATTGAATCTATTCTCTGATAGGGAGAGCTCAGGGTCATTGAATCTATTCTCTGATAGAGAGAGCTCAGGGTCATTGAATCTATTCTCTGATAGAGAGAGCTCGGGGTCATTGAATCTATTCTCTGACAGGGAGAGCTCTGGGCCATTGAATCTATTCTCTGATAGGAAAAGCTTAAGGTCATTGAATCTATTCTCTGATAGGGAGAGCTTGGGGTCATTGAATCTATTCTTTAATAGGGAGAGCTTAGGGTCATTGAATCTATTCTCTGATAGGGAGAGCTCGGGTCATTGAATCTATTCTCTGATAGGGAGAGCTTGTGGTAATTTATTCTTTAATAGGGAGAGCTTAGGGTCATTGAATCTATTCTCTGATAGGGAGAGCTCGGGTCATTGAATCTGTTCTCTGATAGAGCAAGCTCGGGGTCATTGAATCTATTCTCTGATAGGGAGAGCTAGTGGTCATTTATTCTTTAATAGGGAGAGCTTAGGGTCATTGAATCTATTCTCTGATAGGGAGAGCTCGGGTCATTGAATCTATTCTCTGATAGGGAGAGCTTGTGGTCATTTATTCTTTAATAGGGAGAGCTTAGGGTCATTGAATCTATTCTCTGATAGAGAGAGCTCGGGTCATTGAATCTGTTCTCTGATAGAGCAAGCTCGGGGTCACTGAATCTATTCTCTGATAGGAAAAGCTTAGGGTCATTGAATCTATTCTCTGATAGGGAGAGCTTGTGGTCATTTAATCTATTCTTTAATAGGGAGAGCTTAGGGTCATTGAATCTATTCTCTGATAGGGAGAGCTCGGGTCATTGAATCTGTTCTCTGATAGAGCAAGCTCGGGGTCATTGAATCTATTCTCTGATAGGGAGAGCTTGTGGTCATTTAATCTATTCTTTAATAGGGAGAGCTTACGGTCATTGAATCTATTCTCTGATAGGGAGAGCTCGGGTCATTGAATCTGTTCTCTGATAGAGCAAGCTCGGGGTCATTGAATCTATTCTCTGATAGGAAAAGATAAGGGTCATTGAATCTATTCTCTGATAGCTAGATCTCGGGTCATTGAATCTATTCTCTGGTAGGGAGAGCTCGGGTCATTGAATCTGTTCTCTGATAGGGAGAGTTTAGGGTCATTGAATCTATTCTCTGATAGGGAGAGCTCAGGGTCATTGAATCTATTCACTGATAGGGAGAGTTCAGGGTCATTGAATCTATTCTCTGATTGGGCAAGCTCGGGAAATTGAATCTATTCTCTGATAGGGCTAGATCAGGTCATTGAATCTATTCTCTGATAGGGAGAGCTCGGGGTCATTGAATCTACTCTCTGATAGGGAGAACTCAGGGTCATTGAATCTATTCTTTGACGGGGAGAACTCGTTGTCATTGAATCTATTCTCTGATAGGAAAAGCTTAAGGTCATTGAATCTATTCTCTGATAGGGAGAGCTCGAGGTCATTGAATCTACTCTCTGATAGGGAGAGCTCAGGGACATTGAATCTATTTTCTGATAGGGAGAACTCAGGGTCATTGAATCTATTCTTTGATAGGAGAGCACAGGGTCATTGAATCTATTACTGATAGGGAGAGATTGGTCAATGAATCTATTCTCTGATAGGGAGAGCTCAGGGTCATTGAATCTATTCTCTGATTGGGCAAGCTCGGGGAAATTGAATCTATTCTCTGATAGGGCTAGCTCAGGTCATTGAATCTATTCTCTGATAGGGAGAGCTCGGGGTCATTGAATCTACTCTCTGATAGGGAGAACTCAGGGTCATTGAATCTATTCTTTGACAGGGAGAACTCGTTGTCATTGAATCTATTCTCTGATAGGAAAAGCTTAAGGTCATTGAATCTATTCTCTGATAGGGAGAGCTCGAGGTCATTGAATCTACTCTCTGATAGGGAGAACTCAGGGTCATTGAATCTATTCTTTGATAGGAGAGCACAGGGTCATTGAATCTATTCTTGATAGGAGAGCACAGGGTCAATGAATCTATTCTTTGATAGGAGAGCTCAGGGTAATTGAATCTATTCTCTGATAGGGCAAGCTCGGGGTCATTAAATCTATTCTCTGATAGGGCAAGCTCGGGGAAATTGAATCTATTCTCTGATAGGGAGAGCTTAGGGTCATTGAATCTATTCTCTGATAGGGAGACCTCAGGGACATTGAATCTATTTTCTGATAGGGAGAACTCAGGGTCATTGAATCTATTCTTTGATAGGAGAGCACAGGGTCATTGAATTTATTACTGATAGGGAGAGATTGGTCAATGAATCTATTCTCTGATAGGGAGAGCTCAGGGTCATTGAATCTATTCTCCGATAGGGAGAACTCAGAGTCATTAAATCTATTCTTTGATAGGAGAGCTCAGGGTAATGGAATCTATTCTCTGATAGGGCAAGCTCGGGGTCATTGAATCTATTCTCTGATAGGGAGAGCTCAGGGTCATTGAATCTATTCACTGATAGGGAGAGTTCAGGGTCATTCAATCTATTCTCTGATTGGGCAAGCTCGGGGAAATTGAATCTATTCTCTGATAGGGCAAGCTCAGGTCATTGAATCTATTCTCTGATAGGGAGAGCTCGGGGTCATTGAATCTACTCTTTAATAGGGAGAACTCAGGGTCATTGAATCTATTCTTTGACAGGGAGAACTCGTTGTCATTGAATCTATTCTCTGATAGGAAAAGCTTACGGTCATTGAATCTATTCTCTGATAGGGAGAGCTCGAGGTCATTGAATCTACTCTCTGATAGGGAGAACTCAGGGTCATTGAATCTATTCTTTGATAGGAGAGCACAGGGTCATTGAATCTATTCTTGATAGGAGAGCACAGGGTCAATGAATCTATTCTTTGATAGGAGAGCTCAGGGTAATTGAATCTATTCTCTGATAGGGCAAGCTCTGGGTCATTAAATCTATTCTCTGATAGGGCAAGCTCGGGGAAATTGAATCTATTCTCTGATAGGGAGAGCTTAGGGTCATTGAATCTATTCTCTGATAGGGAGAGCTCAGGGTCATTGAATCTATTTTCTGATAGGGAGAACTCAGGGTCATTGAATCTATTCTTTGATAGGAGAGCACAGGGTCATTGAATCTATTACTGATAGGGAGAGCTTGGGGTCATTGAATCTATTCTTTAATAGGGAGAGCTTAGGGTCATTGAATCTATTCTCTGATAGGGAGAGCTCGGGTCATTGAATCTATTCTCTGATAGGGAGAGCTTGTGGTAATTTATTCTTTAATAGGGAGAGCTTAGGGTCATTGAATCTATTCTCTGATAGGGAGAGCTCGGGTCATTGAATCTGTTCTCTGATAGAGCAAGCTCGGGGTCATTGAATCTATTCTCTGATAGGGAGAGCTAGTGGTCATTTATTCTTTAATAGGGAGAGCTTAGGGTCATTGAATCTATTCTCTGATAGGGAGAGCTCGGGTCATTGAATCTATTCTCTGATAGGGAGAGCTTGTGGTCATTTATTCTTTAATAGGGAGAGCTTAGGGTCATTGAATCTATTCTCTGATAGAGAGAGCTCGGTTCATTGAATCTGTTCTCTGATAGAGCAAGCTCGGGGTCACTGAATCTATTCTCTGATAGGAAAAGCTTAGGGTCATTGAATCTATTCTCTGATAGGGAGAGCTTGTGGTCATTTAATCTATTCTTTAATAGGGAGAGCTTAGGGTCATTGAATCTATTCTCTGATAGGTAGAGCTCGGGTCATTGAATCTGTTCTCTGATAGAGCAAGCTCGGGGTCATTGAATCTATTCTCTGATAGGGAGAGCTTGTGGTCATTTAATCTATTCTTTAATAGGGAGAGCTTACGGTCATTGAATCTATTCTCTGATAGGGAGAGCTCGGGTCATTGAATCTGTTCTCTGATAGAGCAAGCTCGGGGTCATTGAATCTATTCTCTGATAGGAAAAGATAAGGGTCATTGAATCTATTCTTGATAGCTAGATCTCGGGTCATTGAATCTATTCTCTGGTAGGGAGAGCTCGGGTCATTGAATCTGTTCTCTGATAGGGAGAGTTTAGGGTCATTGAATCTATTCTCTGATAGGGAGAGCTCAGGGTCATTGAATCTATTCACTGATAGGGAGAGTTCAGGGTCATTGAATCTATTCTCTGATTGGGCAAGCTCGGGGAAATTGAATCTATTCTCTGATAGGGCTAGCTCAGGTCATTGAATCTATTCTCTGATAGGGAGAGCTCGGGGTCATTGAATCTACTCTCTGATAGGGAGAACTCAGGGTCATTGAATCTATTCTTTGACAGGGAGAACTCGTTGTCATTGAATCTATTCTCTGATAGGAAAAGCTTAAGGTCATTGAATCTATTCTCTGATAGGGAGAGCTCGAGGTCATTGAATCTACTCTCTGATAGGGAGAACTCAGGGTCATTGAATCTATTCTTTGATAGGAGAGCACAGGGTCATTGAATCTATTCTTGATAGGAGAGCACAGGGTCAATGAATCTATTCTTTGATAGGAGAGCTCAGGGTAATTGAATCTATTCTCTGATAGGGCAAGCTCGGGGTTATTAAATCTATTCTCTGATAGGGCAAGCTCGGGAAATTGAATCTATTCTCTGATAGGGAGAGCTTAGGGTCATTGAATCTATTCTCTGATAGGGAGAGCTCAGGGACATTGAATCTATTTTCTGATAGGGAGAACTCAGGGTCATTGAATCTATTCTTTGATAGGAGAGCACAGGGTCATGGAATTTATTACTGATAGGGAGAGATTGGTCAATGAATCTATTCTCTGATAGGGAGAGCTCAGGGTCATTGAATCTATTCTCCGATAGGGAGAACTCAGAGTCATTAAATCTATTCTTTGATAGGAGAGCTCAGGGTAATGGAATCTATTCTCTGATTGGGCAAGCTCGGGAAATTGAATCTATTCTCTGATAGGGCAAGCTCAGGTCATTGAATCTATTCTCTGATAGGGAGAGCTCGGGGTCATTGAATCTACTCTTTAATAGGGAGAACTCAGGGTCATTGAATCTATTCTTTGACAGGGAGAACTCGTTGTCATTGAATCTATTCTCTGATAGGAAAAGCTTACGGTCATTGAATCTATTCTCTGATAGGGAGAGCTCGAGGTCATTGAATCTACTCTCTGATAGGGAGAACTCAGGGTCATTGAATCTATTCTTTGATAGGAGAGCACAGGGTCATTGAATCTATTCTTGATAGGAGAGCACAGGGTCAATGAATCTATTCTTTGATAGGAGAGCTCAGGGTAATTGAATCTATTCTCTGATAGGGCAAGCTCTGGGTCATTAAATCTATTCTCTGATAGGGCAAGCTCGGGGAAATTGAATCTATTCTCTGATAGGGAGAGCTTAGGGTCATTGAATCTATTCTCTGATAGGGAGAGCTCAGGGTCATTGAATCTATTTTCTGATAGGGAGAACTCAGGGTCATTGAATCTATTCTTTGATAGGAGAGCACAGGGTCATTGAATCTATTACTGATAGGGAGAGATTGGTCAATGAATCTATTCTCTGATAGGGAGAGCTCAGGGTCATTGAATCTATTCTCCGATAGGGAGAACTCAGAGTCATTAAATCTATTCTTTGATAGGAGAGCTCAGGGTAATGGAATCTATTCTCTGATAGGGCAAGCTCGGGGTCATTGAATCTATTATCTGATAGGGAAAGCTCAGAGAAATTGAAGCTATTCTCTGATAGGGAGAGCTATGGGTCATTGGATCTACTCACTGATAGGGAGAGCTCAGGGTAATTGAACCTATTCTCTGACAGGGAGAGCTCAGGGTCATTGAACCTATTCTCTGATAGTCAGAGTTTAGGGTCATTGAATCTATTCTCTGATAGGGAGAGCTCGGGGTCATTGAATCTATTCTCTGATAGGGATTGCTCAGGGTCATTGAATCTATTCTCCGATAGGGAGAGCTCGGGGTCATTGAATCTATTCTCTGATAGGGAGAGCTCAGGGTCATTGAATCTATTCTCTGATAGAGAGAGCTCAGGTTCATTGAATCTATTCTTTGATAGGAGAGCACAGGGTCATTGAATCTATTACTGATAGGGAGAGCTTGGGGTCATTGAATCTATTCTTTAATAGGGAGAGCTTAGGGTCATTGAATCTATTCTCTGATAGGGAGAGCTCGGGTCATTGAATCTATTCTCTGATAGGGAGAGCTTGTGGTAATTTATTCTTTAATAGGGAGAGCTTAGGGTCATTGAATCTATTCTCTGATAGGGAGAGCTCGGGTCATTGAATCTGTTCTCTGATAGAGCAAGCTCGGGGTCATTGAATCTATTCTCTGATAGGGAGAGCTAGTGGTCATTTATTCTTTAATAGGGAGAGCTTAGGGTCATTGAATCTATTCTCTGATAGGGAGAGCTCGGGTCATTGAATCTATTCTCTGATAGGGAGAGCTTGTGGTCATTTATTCTTTAATAGGGAGAGCTTAGGGTCATTGAATCTATTCTCTGATAGAGAGAGCTCGGTTCATTGAATCTGTTCTCTGATAGAGCAAGCTCGGGGTCACTGAATCTATTCTCTGATAGGAAAAGCTTAGGGTCATTGAATCTATTCTCTGATAGGGAGAGCTTGTGGTCATTTAATCTATTCTTTAATAGGGAGAGCTTAGGGTCATTGAATCTATTCTCTGATAGGTAGAGCTCGGGTCATTGAATCTGTTCTCTGATAGAGCAAGCTCGGGGTCATTGAATCTATTCTCTGATAGGGAGAGCTTGTGGTCATTTAATCTATTCTTTAATAGGGAGAGCTTACGGTCATTGAATCTATTCTCTGATAGGGAGAGCTCGGGTCATTGAATCTGTTCTCTGATAGAGCAAGCTCGGGGTCATTGAATCTATTCTCTGATAGGAAAAGATAAGGGTCATTGAATCTATTCTTGATAGCTAGATCTCGGGTCATTGAATCTATTCTCTGGTAGGGAGAGCTCGGGTCATTGAATCTGTTCTCTGATAGGGAGAGTTTAGGGTCATTGAATCTATTCTCTGATAGGGAGAGCTCAGGGTCATTGAATCTATTCACTGATAGGGAGAGTTCAGGGTCATTGAATCTATTCTCTGATTGGGCAAGCTCGGGGAAATTGAATCTATTCTCTGATAGGGCTAGCTCAGGTCATTGAATCTATTCTCTGATAGGGAGAGCTCGGGGTCATTGAATCTACTCTCTGATAGGGAGAACTCAGGGTCATTGAATCTATTCTTTGACAGGGAGAACTCGTTGTCATTGAATCTATTCTCTGATAGGAAAAGCTTAAGGTCATTGAATCTATTCTCTGATAGGGAGAGCTCGAGGTCATTGAATCTACTCTCTGATAGGGAGAACTCAGGGTCATTGAATCTATTCTTTGATAGGAGAGCACAGGGTCATTGAATCTATTCTTGATAGGAGAGCACAGGGTCAATGAATCTATTCTTTGATAGGAGAGCTCAGGGTAATTGAATCTATTCTCTGATAGGGCAAGCTCGGGGTTATTAAATCTATTCTCTGATAGGGCAAGCTCGGGGAAATTGAATCTATTCTCTGATAGGGAGAGCTTAGGGTCATTGAATCTATTCTCTGATAGGGAGAGCTCAGGGACATTGAATCTATTTTCTGATAGGGAGAACTCAGGGTCATTGAATCTATTCTTTGATAGGAGAGCACAGGGTCATTGAATTTATTACTGATAGGGAGAGATTGGTCAATGAATCTATTCTCTGATAGGGAGAGCTCAGGGTCATTGAATCTATTCTCCGATAGGGAGAACTCAGAGTCATTAAATCTATTCTTTGATAGGAGAGCTCAGGGTAATGGAATCTATTCTCTGATTGGGCAAGCTCGGGGAAATTGAATCTATTCTCTGATAGGGCAAGCTCAGGTCATTGAATCTATTCTCTGATAGGGAGAGCTCGGGGTCATTGAATCTACTCTTTAATAGGGAGAACTCAGGGTCATTGAATCTATTCTTTGACAGGGAGAACTCGTTGTCATTGAATCTATTCTCTGATAGGAAAAGCTTACGGTCATTGAATCTATTCTCTGATAGGGAGAGCTCGAGGTCATTGAATCTACTCTCTGATAGGGAGAACTCAGGGTCATTGAATCTATTCTTTGATAGGAGAGCACAGGGTCATTGAATCTATTCTTGATAGGAGAGCACAGGGTCAATGAATCTATTCTTTGATAGGAGAGCTCAGGGTAATTGAATCTATTCTCTGATAGGGCAAGCTCTGGGTCATTAAATCTATTCTCTGATAGGGCAAGCTCGGGGAAATTGAATCTATTCTCTGATAGGGAGAGCTTAGGGTCATTGAATCTATTCTCTGATAGGGAGAGCTCAGGGTCATTGAATCTATTTTCTGATAGGGAGAACTCAGGGTCATTGAATCTATTCTTTGATAGGAGAGCACAGGGTCATTGAATCTATTACTGATAGGGAGAGATTGGTCAATGAATCTATTCTCTGATAGGGAGAGCTCAGGGTCATTGAATCTATTCTCCGATAGGGAGAACTCAGAGTCATTAAATCTATTCTTTGATAGGAGAGCTCAGGGTAATGGAATCTATTCTCTGATAGGGCAAGCTCGGGGTCATTGAATCTATTATCTGATAGGGAAAGCTCAGAGAAATTGAAGCTATTCTCTGATAGGGAGAGCTATGGGTCATTGGATCTACTCACTGATAGGGAGAGCTCAGGGTAATTGAACCTATTCTCTGACAGGGAGAGCTCAGGGTCATTGAACCTATTCTCTGATAGTCAGAGTTTAGGGTCATTGAATCTATTCTCTGATAGGGAGAGCTCGGGGTCATTGAATCTATTCTCTGATAGGGATTGCTCAGGGTCATTGAATCTATTCTCCGATAGGGAGAGCTCGGGGTCATTGAATCTATTCTCTGATAGGGAGAGCTCAGGGTCATTGAATCTATTCTCTGATAGAGAGAGCTCAGGTTCATTGAATCTATTCTCTGATAGAGAGAGCTCGGGGTCATTGAATCTATTCTCTGACAGGGAGAGCTCTGGGCCATTGAATCTATTCTCTGATAGGAAAAGCTTAAGGTCATTGAATCTCTTCTCTGATAGGGAGAGCTTGGGGTCATTGAATCTATTCTTTAATAGGGAGAGCTTAGGGTCATTGAATCTATTCTCTGATAGGGAGAGCTCGGGTCATTGAATCTATTCTCTGATAGGGAGAGCTTGTGGTCATTTATTCTTTAATAGGGAGAGCTTAGGGTCATTGAATCTATTCTCTGATAGGGAGAGCTCGGGTCATTGAATCTGTTCTCTGATAGAGCAAGCTCGGGGTCATTGAATCTATTCTCTGATAGGGAGAGCTAGTGGTCATTTATTCTTTAATAGGGAGAGCTTAAGGTCATTGAATCTATTCTCTGATAGGGAGAGCTCGGGTCATTGAATCTATTCTCTGATAGGGAGAGCTTGTGGTCATTTATTCTTTAATAGGGAGAGCTTAGGGTCATTGAATCTATTCTCTGATAGAGAGAGCTCGGGTCATTGAATCTGTTCTCTGATAGAGCAAGCTCGGGGTCACTGAATCTATTCTCTGATAGGAAAAGCTTAGGGTCATTGAATCTATTCTCTGATAGGGAGAGCTTGTGGTCATTTAATCTATTCTTTAATAGGGAGAGCTTAGGGTCATTGAATCTATTCTCTGATAGGGAGAGCTCGGGTCATTGAATCTGTTCTCTGATAGAGCAAGCTCGGGGTCATTGAATCTATTCTCTGATAGGGAGAGCTTGTGGTCATTTAATCTATTCTTTAATAGGGAGAGCTTACGGTCATTGAATCTATTCTCTGATAGGGAGAGCTCGGGTCATTGAATCTGTTCTCTGATAGAGCAAGCTCGGGGTCATTGAATCTATTCTCTGATAGGAAAAGCTAAGGGTCATTGAATCTATTCTCTGATAGGGAGATCTCGGGTCATTGAATCTATTCTCTGGTAGGGAGAGCTCGACTCATTGAATCTGTTCTCTGATAGGGAGAGTTTAGGGTCATTGAATCTATTCTCTGATAGGGAGAGCTCAGGGTCATTGAATCTATTCACTGATAGGGCGAGTTCAGGGTCATTGAATCTATTCTCTGATTGGGCAAGCTCAGGGAAATTGAATCTATTCTCTGATAGAGCAAGCTCAGGTCATTGAATCTATTCTCTGATAGGGAGAGCTCGGGGTCATTGAATCTACTCTCTGATAGGGAGAACTCAGGGTCATTGAATCTATTCTTTGACAGGGAGAACTCGTTGTCATTGAATCTATTCTCTGATAGGAAAAGCTTAAGGTCATTGAATCTATTCTCTGATAGGGAGAGCTCGAGGTCATTGAATCTACTCTCTGATAGGGAGAACTCAGGGTCATTGAATCTATTCTTTGATAGGAGAGCACAGGGTCATTGAATCTATTCTTGATAGGAGAGCACAGGGTCAATGAATCTATTCTTTGATAGGAGAGCTCAGGGTAATTGAATCTATTCTCTGATAGGGCAAGCTCGGGGTCATTAAATCTATTCTCTGATAGGGCAAGCTCGGGGAAATTGAATCTATTCTCTGATAGGGAGAGCTTAGGGTCATTGAATCTATTCTCTGATAGGGAGAGCTCAGGGTCATTGAATCTATTTTCTGATAGGGAGAACTCAGGGTCATTGAATCTATTCTTTGATAGGAGAGCACAGGGTCATTGAATTTATTACTGATAGGGAGAGATTGGTCAATGAATCTATTCTCTGATAGGGAGAGCTCAGGGTCATTGAATCTATTCTCCGATAGGGAGAACTCAGAGTCATTAAATCTATTCTTTGATAGGAGAGCTCAGGGTAATGGAATCTATTCTCCGATAGGGCAAGCTCGGGGTCATTGAATCTATTCTCTGATAGGGAAAGCTCAGAGAAATTGAAGCTATTCTCTGATAGGGAGAGCTATGGTTCATTGGATCTACTCACTGATAGGGAGAGCTCAGGGTAATTGAACCTATTCTCTGACAGGGAGAGCTCAGGGTCATTGAACCTATTCTCTGATAGTCAGAGTTTAGGGTCATTGAATCTATTCTCTGATAGTCAGAGTTTAGGGTCATTGAATCTATTCTCTGATAGGGAGAGCTCGGGGTCATTGAATCTATTCTCTGATAGGGAGAGCTCAGGGTCATTGAATCTATTCTCTGATAGAGAGAGCTCAAGGTCATTGAATCTATTCTCTGATAGAGAGAGCTCGGGGTCATTGAATCTATTCTCTGATAGAGAGAGCTCGGGGTCATTGAATCTCTTCTCTGACAGGGAGAGCTCTGGGTCATTGAATCTATTCTCTGATAGGAAAAGCTTAAGGTCATTGAATCTATTCTCTGATAGGGAGAGCTTGGGGTCATTGAATCTATTCTTTAATAGGGAGAGCTTAGGGTCATTGAATCTATTCTCTGATAGGGAGAGCTCAGGGTCATTGAATCTATTCTCCGATAGGGAGAGCTCGGGGTCATTGAATCTATTCTCTGATAGGGAGAGCTCAGGGTCATTGAATCTATTCTCTGATAGAGAGAGCTCAAGGTCATTGAATCTATTCTCTGATAGAGAGGGCTCGGGGTCATTGAATCTATTCTCTGACAGGGAGAGCTCTGGGTCATTGAATCTATTCTCTGATAGGAAAAGCTTAAGGTCATTGAATCTATTCTCTGATAGGGAGAGCTTGGGGTCATTGAATCTATTCTTTAATAGGGAGAGCTTAGGGTCATTGAATCTATTCTCTGATAGGGAGAGCTCGGGGTCATTGAATCTATTCTCTGATAGGGAGAGCTCGGGTCACTGAATCTGTTCTCTGATAGAAAGAGCTTAGGGTCATTGAGATGGGCTTTAGAAACTTGGTGAACTGTCAGAGATTAATCATTTTGTCTGTATTTATTTGCTTTGCTGCTTTATAAGTAAAATGGCTTCATACAGAAGGCTAACTAAAAAGATAATAATAATGAAACATTGGCAGCAGTAATCGTGGACAAATGGATGTGCTGCCAGCTCCCGCCTCTCAGCCTCCAAGCAGTGCTGGAGATGGGATGACGCGGAGCCAGTGGCGGTGCTTACTGGCAGGCAGAGCATCCATTGGACAGAAGCCATCTTCGCGCTCTCCATGACGATGGCTAACTACCCGTTCTGCGGCGCCCTGACAGTCTGATTCAATGGGATAATATTTTTGAAAATTATATTTAGGACACAGTTTTTATCTCAGATGTATTTCTGTATACGGTCATCTAACTTTCAATTCAATGGCACCCATCTTAGAATGGGTTTTAGCTATTGTTATTGAAAAGCCCATTCCTTGATGACCGACATTTAACCTTATAACTGTACATATGTTCCATCTTTAAGGTACCCAGAGATAGGCAGTCTGTTACCAACTCTACACCCGAGAAGCCCATCCCAGTGGCAGAGCACACGCTGAGCGGCGCTCAGACACTACGGTATGCACTGACACTCTGTGCAGCGGCCCTGGAGTCGCATAACTGCAATGACAGAGACAGAGACCTTATGTTGCCAATCACTTCTACAAATGTAACACTGCTTCAAAGACACAAATATGCAGGATACCTTCACAAGCAGTGACTTAAGATGGCTGCACCAAACTAGCCAGAGGCTAAAGAAAGCCCACTTCTGGACCGTATTCCTAAAGCTATCTTTACACATGAGTAAATCTACATGTGTAAATTTACTCTTACATATTGTAGTAAATGTAATACTTGTAGTTGCTCACCATTTCTGAGTGTATATTTAATACTAAGAGTAGACGTATATATCTCCACTACCTGAAACACCGGGTAGACCCAAATTTACAAATGTGAAGTTACTTTGTTAAAAAAGGCCTGTAGTTAGCTCAGCCTGGCCAGCCACTGGTACTGAAACACCCTCCCTTTAATGGCAGTAAGGAATTAGAACTGCATAACAAATAACGGGCAAGTAAATTAATTTATCATAACCTTTTCATAACAAGTATACCTTTAGTTGAATGTTAAAATGATGTATAAATAAAACATGTTCATTTATGATAAAATATTTTAATAACCCTTTTTATTTATAAATACACATACCTATTAAAAATACACTAATTATAGTTAATACTATACATAACTTTTGTAATTTTTAATATATAGTAAGTAAACACAAACATTTTACTTTAGAAGAGAATTTTTAGAAATACATCTTTAACATTTAATTTTACTATTATTTAATATATTTAAATAAATTAATTATTTGATTTAAAATTAAGTTAACAGAGTAAAGTTACTACAAGTAACTTTTTACATGGAGATAGTGTTGGCAAAGTATAAGATTTTTTATTTTAAGTTAATAAACTTAAAAAAATATAGGAAATGTATTTCATGTTGAATATTAATGTAAATTAAAGTTATATATTTATTTTAAATGTAGAACAAAATTAAAAAAGTGCTGCAGCACTATTAATTAAATTTTGAAGTACCTAGTAGTTCAAGGTGAGAAGAAAAGGAGTTTTTGTATGAGTCTCACTGGGTAGTGAGCAGAGGGAGTATGGAAAGGGCTGCCACAGTCACTCTCTTTAAAGGTCTTAAAAAGACTCAACAGACTAATGCTGGCGCTTCAAGACCTCCACAGGCTGCCTTCTGTTTGTCAGTCTCACCTTCTAGTCATTCTGCATAATCTGCATAGCAATCAATGCTGACACTCTCCTCACGGGGATTGTAAAATCAAGACCTGCTACATCGAGTGCACATCAGTCAATGCTGGCAATCCTCATACCTGGAATATCATCTAAAAGGCAGTCAATGCTGACACCCCCCCTACCTGGTACATAATCTACAAGGCAGTCAATGCTGACACACACCCCCCTACCTGGTACTTAATCTACAAGGCAACCGATGCTGACACAACCCCACCTGGTATATAATCTACAAGACAGTCAGTGCTGACACACACCGTAACTGGTATATAATCTACAAGGCAGTAAATGCTGACACCCCCTACCTGGTATGTAATCAACAAGGCAGTCAATGCTGACACACCCCCTACCTGGTATATAGTTTGCAAGGCAGTCAATGCTGACACACCCCCTACCTGGTATATAATCTACAAGACAGTCAGTGATGACACACACCCTAACTGGTATATAATCTACAAGGCAGTGAATGCTGACAATCCCCTACCTGGTATATAATCTACAAGGCAGTAAATGCTGACACACCCCCTACCTGGTATATAATCTACAAGGCAGTCAGTGCTGACACACCCCACCTGGTACATAATCTACAAGGCAGTGAATGCTGACAATCCCCCCCACCTGTTATATATCTTACAAGGCAGTCAATGCTGACACACCCCCTACCTGGTACATAATCTACAAGGCAGTCAGTGCTGACACCCCCCTACCTGGTACATAATCTACAAGGCAGTCAATGCTGACACACACCCCCTACCTGGTACATAATCTACAAGGCAACCGATGCTGACACACCACCACCTGGTATATAATCTACAAGGCAACCGATGCTGAAACACCCCCCCCTGGTATATAATCTACAAGGCAACCGATGCTGACACACCTCCACATGGTATATAATCTACAAGGCAACCGATGCTGACACACCCCCACCTGGTATATAATCTACAAGACAGTAAGTGCTGACACACACCGTAACTGGTATATAATCTACAAGGCAGTAAATGCTGACACCCCCTACCTGGTATGTAATCAACAAGGCAGTCAATGCTGACACACCCCCTACCTGGTACATAATCTACAAGGCAGTCGATGCTGACACCCCCCCTACCTGGTACATAATCTACAAGACAGTCAGTGCTGACACACACCTTAACTGGTATATAATCTACAAGGCAGTGAATGCTGACAATCCCCTACCTGGTATATAATCTACAAGGCAGTAAATGCTGACACACCCCCTACCTGGTATATAATCTACAAGACAGTCAGTGCTGACACACATCCTAACTGGTATATAATCTACAAGGCAGTCAGTGCTGACACACCCCACCTGGTACATAATCTACAAGGCAGTGAATGCTGACAATCCCCCCACCTGTTATATATCTTACAAGGCAGTCAATGCTGACACACCCCTACCTGGTACATAATCTACAAGGCAGTCAGTGCTGACACCCCCTACCTGGTACATAATCTACAAGGCAGTCAATGCTGACACACACCCCCTACCTGGTACATAATCTACAAGGCAACCGATGCTGACACACCCCCTGGTATATAATCTACAAGGCAACCGATGCTGACACACCCCCCTGGTATATAATCTACAAGGCAACCGATGCTGACACCCCCACATGGTATATAATCTACAAGGCAACCGATGCTGACACACCCCCACCTGGTATATAATCTACAAGACAGTAAGTGCTGACACACACCGTAACTGGTATATAATCTACAAGGCAGTAAATGCTGACACCCCCTACCTGGTATGTAATCAACAAGGCAGTCAATGCTGACACACCCCCTACCTGGTACATAATCTACAAGGTAGTCGATGCTGACACCCCCCCTACCTGGTACATAATCTACAAGGCAACCAATGCTGACACACCCCCACCTGGTATATAATCTACAAGGCAACCGATGCTGACACCCCCCACCTGGTATATAATCTACAAGACAGTCAGTGCTGACACACACCGTAACTGGTATATAATCTACAAGGCAGTAAATGCTGACACCCCCTACCTGGTATGTAATCAACAAGGCAGTCAATGCTGGCACCCCCCCCACCTGGTATATAGTTTGCAAGGCAGTCAATACTGACACACCCCCTACCTGGTGTACAATCTACAAGACAGTCAGTGCTGACACACACCCTAACTGGTATATAGTCTACAAGGCAGTGAATGCTGACAATCCCCTACCTGGTATATAATCTACAAGGCAGTAAATGCTGACACCCCCCCTACCTAGTATATAATCTACAAGACAGTCAGTGCTGACACACACCGTAACTGGTATATAATCTACAAGGCAGTAAATGCTGACACCCCCTACCTGGTATGTAATCAACAAGGCAGTCAATGCGGACACCCCCCCTACCTGGTATATAGTTTGCAAGGCAGTCAATGCTGACACCCCCCCTACCTGGTATATAGTCTACAAGACAGTCAGTGCTGACACACACCCTAACTGGTATATAATCTACAAGGCAGCGAATGCTGACAATCCCCTACCTGGTATATAATCTACAAGGCAGCAAATGCTGACACACCCCCCTACCTGGTATATAATCTACAAGACAGTCAGTGCTGACACACACCCTAACTGGTATATAATCTACAAGGCAGTCAATGCTGACACACCCCCTACCTGGTATATAATCTACAAGGCAGTCAATGCTGACACCCCCCCTACCTGGTATATAATCTACAAGGCAACCGATGCTGACACACCCCCACCTGGTATATAATCTACAAGACAGTCAGTGCTGAAACACCCCCCTACCTGGTACACAATCTACAAGGCAATCAATGCTGACACACCCCCTACCTGGTATATAATCTACAAGGCAACCAATGCTGACACACCCCATACCTGGTATATAATCTACAAGACAGTCAGTGCTGACAAACACCCTAACTGGTATATAATCTACAAGGCAATGAATGCTGACAATCCCCTACCTGGTATATAGTCTACAAGGCAGTAAATGCTGACACACCCCCTACCTGGTATGTAATCAACAAGGCAGTCAATGCTGACACACCCCCTACCTGGTATATAGTTTGCAAGGCAGTCAATACTGACACACCCCCTACCTGGTATATAATCTACAAGACAGTCAGTGCTGACACACACCCTAACTGGTATATAATCTACAAGGCAATGAATGCTGACAATCCCCTACCTGGTATATAGTCTACAAGGCAGTAAATGCTGACACACCCCCTACCTGGTATATAATCTACAAGACAGTCAGTGCTGACACACACCCTAACTGGTATATAATCTACAAGGCAGTCAATGCTGACACACTCCCTACCTGGTATATAATCTACAAGACAGTCAGTGCTGACACACAGCCTAACTGGTATATAATCTACAAGGCAGTAAATGCTGACACCCCCTACCTGGTATGTAATAAACAAGGCAGTCAATGCTGACACACCCCCTACCTGGTATATAATTTGCAAGGCAGTCAATGCTGACACACCCCTACCTGGTATATAATCTACAAGGCAGTCAATGCTGATACAACCCCTATCTGGTATATAATCTACAAGGCTGTGAATGCTGACAATCCCCTACCTGGTATATAATCTGCAAGGCAGTAAATGCTGACACACCCTACCTGGTATATATTATACAAAGCAGTCAATGCAGACACCCCCCACCTGGTATATAATCTTCAAGGCAGTCAATGCTGACACCCCCCACCTGGTATATAATCTTAAAGGCAGTCAATGCGGACACTCCCCTACCTGGTATATAATTTACAAGGCTGTCAATGCTGAAACCCCCTCCTGGTATATAATGTACAAGGCAGTCAATGCTGCCAACCACCTTACCTGGTATATAATCTACAAGGCAGTCAGTGCTGACAATCTTCATACCTGGTATATAATCTACAAGGCAGTCAATGCTGACACTCCCCTACTTACTATATAACCTACAAGGCAGTCAATGCTGACACCCCCCACCTGGTATATAATCTACAAGGCAGTCAATGCTGACTCCCCCTCTCCTGGTATATAATCTACAAGGCAATCAATGCTGACACCCCCTCTCCTTCATGGTATGTAATGTACAAGGCAGTCAAAGCTGAGCCCCCCTTTGGTATATAATCTACAAGGCAGTCAATGCTGACTCCCCGCTCCTGGTATATAATCTACAAGGCTGTCAATGCTGAGACCACCCCCCCCCACCTGGTATATAATCCACAAGGCAGACAGTGCTGACAAAATTCATACCTGGTATATAATCTACAAGGCAGTCAATGCTGACATCCCCTACTTACTATATAATCTAAAAGGCAGTAAATGCTGACACCCCCCCCACCCGGTATATAATATACAAGGCAGTCAGTGATGGCAATCCCTACCAGGTATATAATCTACAAGGCAGTCAATCCTGCCACGCCCCCCCAACCTGGGTTATATAATCGACAAGGCAGTCAATGCTGACACTCCCCCTACCTGGAATATAA
Source organism: Calotriton arnoldi (assembly GCA_963921515.1). Lineage (NCBI taxonomy): Eukaryota > Metazoa > Chordata > Amphibia > Caudata > Salamandridae > Calotriton > Calotriton arnoldi. The sequence continues at coordinate 5,868,944 of CAWUFW010000137.1, forward strand.
TCTACAAGGTAGTCAATGCTGAACCCCCCCCTCCTGGTATATAATTTATAAGGCAACCGATGCTGACCCACCCCCCTGGTATATAATCTACAAGGCAACCGATGCTGACACACCCCCACATGGTATATAATCTACAAGGCAACCGATGCTGACACACCCCCACCTGGTATATAATCTACAAGACAGTAAGTGCTGACACACACCGTAACTGGTATATAATCTACAAGGCAGTAAATGCTGACACCCCTACCTGGTATGTAATCAACAAGGCAGTCAATGCTGACACACCCCCTACCTGGTACATAATCTACAAGGCAGTCGATGCTGACACCCCCCCTACCTGGTACATAATCTACAAGACAGTCAGTGCTGACACACACCCTAACTGGTATATAATCTACAAGGCAGTGAATGCTGACAATCCCCTACCTGGTATATAATCTACAAGGCAGTAAATGCTGACACACCCCCTACCTGGTATATAATCTACAAGACAGTCAGTGCTGACACACATCCTAACTGGTATATAATCTACAAGGCAGTCAGTGCTGACACACCCCACCTGGTACATAATCTACAAGGCAGTGAATGCTGACAATCCCCCCACCTGTTATATATCTTACAAGGCAGTCAATGCTGACACACCCCCTACCTGGTACATAATCTACAAGGCAGTCAGTGCTGACACCCCCTACCTGGTACATAATCTACAAGGCAGTCAATGCTGACACACACCCCCTACCTGGTACATAATCTACAAGGCAACCGATGCTGACACACCCCCTGGTATATAATCTACAAGGCAACCGATGCTGACACACCCCCCTGGTATATAATCTACAAGGCAACCGATGCTGACACACCCCCACATGGTATATAATCTACAAGGCAACCGATGCTGACACACCCCCACCTGGTATATAATCTACAAGACAGTAAGTGCTGACACACACCGTAACTGGTATATAATCTACAAGGCAGTAAATGCTGACACCCCCTACCTGGTATGTAATCAACAAGGCAGTCAATGCTGTCACACCCCCTACCTGGTACATAATCTACAAGGTAGTCGATGCTGACACCCCCCCTACCTGGTACATAATCTACAAGGCAACCAATGCTGACACACCCCCACCTGGTATATAATCTACAAGGCAACCGATGCTGACACCCCCCCACCTGGTATATAATCTACAAGACAGTCAGTGCTGACACACACCGTAACTGGTATATAATCTACAAGGCAGTAAATGCTGACACCCCCTACCTGGTATGTAATCAACAAGGCAGTCAATGCTGGCACACCCCCCACCTGGTATATAGTTTGCAAGGCAGTCAATGCTGACATACCCCCTACCTGGTGTACAATCTACAAGACAGTCAGTGCTGACACACACCCTAACTGGTATATAGTCTACAAGGCAGTGAATGCTGACAATCCCCTACCTGGTATATAATCTACAAGGCAGTAAATGCTGACACCCCCCCTACCTAGTATATAATCTACAAGACAGTCAGTGCTGACACACACCGTAACTGGTATATAATCTACAAGGCAGTAAATGCTGACACCCCCTACCTGGTATGTAATCAACAAGGCAGTCAATGCTGACACCTCCCCTACCTGGTATATAGTTTGCAAGGCAGTCAATGCTGACACCCCCTACCTGGTATATAGTCTACAAGACAGTCAGTGCTGACACACACCCTAACTGGTATATAATCTACAAGGCAGCGAATGCTGACAATCCCCTACCTGGTATATAATCTACAAGGCAGCAAATGCTGACACCCCCCTACCTGGTATATAATCTACAAGACAGTCAGTGCTGACACACACCCTAACTGGTATATAATCTACAAGGCAGTCAATGCTGACACACCCCCTACCTTGTATATATTGTACAAGGCAGTCAATGCTGACACCCCCCCTACCTGGTATATAATCTACAAGGCAACCGATGCTGACACACCCCCACCTGGTATATAATCTACAAGACAGTCAGTGCTGAAACACCCCCCTACCTGGTACACAATCTACAAGGCAATCAATGCTGACACACCCCCTACCTGGTATATAATCTACTAGGCAACCAATGCTGACACACCCCATACCTGGTATATAATCTACAAGACAGTCAGTGCTGACAAACACCCTAACTGGTATATAATCTACAAGGCAATGAATGCTGACAATCCCCTACCTGGTATATAGTCTACAAGGCAGTAAATGCTGACACACCCCCTACCTGGTATGTAATCAACAAGGCAGTCAATGCTGACACACCCCCTACCTGGTATATAGTTTGCAAGGCAGTCAATAATGACACACCCCCTACCTGGTATATAATCTACAAGACAGTCAGTGCTGACACACACCCTAACTGGTATATAATCTACAAGGCAATGAATGCTGACAATCCCCTACCTGGTATATAGTCTACAAGGCAGTAAATGCTGACACACCCCTACCTGGTATATAATCTACAAGACAGTCAGTGCTGACACACACCCTAACTGGTATATAATCTACAAGGCAGTCAATGCTGACACACTCCCTACCTGGTATATAATCTACAAGACAGTCAGTGCTGACACACAGCCTAACTGGTATATAATCTACAAGGCAGTAAATGCTGACACCCCCTACCTGGTATGTAATAAACAAGGCAGTCAATGCTGACACACCCCCTACCTGGTATATAATTTGCAAGGCAGTCAATGCTGACACACCCCCTACCTGGTATATAATCTACAAGGCAGTCAATGCTGATACAACCCCTATCTGGTATATAATCTACAAGGCTGTGAATGCTGACAATCCCCTACCTGGTATATAATCTGCAAGGCAGTAAATGCTGACACACCCTACCTGGTATATATTATACAAAGCAGTCAATGCAGACACCCCCACCTGGTATATAATCTTCAAGGCAGTCAATGCTGACACCCCCACCTGGTATATAATCTTAAAGGCAGTCAATGCGGACACTCCCCTACCTGGTATATAATTTACAAGGCTGTCAATGCTGAAACCCCCCTCCTGGTATATAATGTACAAGGCAGTCAATGCTGCCAACCACCTTACCTGGTATATAATCTACAAGGCAGTAAATGCTGACACCCCCTACCTGGTATGTAATAAACAAGGCAGTCAATGCTGACACACCCCCTACCTGGTATATAATTTGCAAGGCAGTCAATGCTGACACACCCCCTACCTGGTATATAATCTACAAGGCAGTCAATGCTGATACAACCCCTATCTGGTATATAATCTACAAGGCTGTGAATGCTGACAATCCCCTACCTGGTATATAATCTGCAAGGCAGTAAATGCTGACACACCCTACCTGGTATATATTATACAAAGCAGTCAATGCAGACACCCCCCACCTGGTATATAATCTTCAAGGCAGTCAATGCTGACACCCCCCACCTGGTATATAATCTTAAAGGCAGTCAATGCGGACACTCCCCTACCTGGTATATAATTTACAAGGCTGTCAATGCTGAAACCCCCTCCTGGTATATAATGTACAAGGCAGTCAATGCTGCCAACCACCTTACCTGGTATATAATCTACAAGGCAGTCAGTGCTGACAATCTTCATACCTGGTATATAATCTACAAGGCAGTCAATGCTGACACTCCCCTACTTACTATATAACCTACAAGGCAGTCAATGCTGACACCCCCACCTGGTATATAATCTACAAGGCAGTCAATGCTGACTCCCCTCTCCTGGTATATAATCTACAAGGCAATCAATGCTGACACCCCCTCTCCTTCATGGTATGTAATGTACAAGGCAGTCAAAGCTGAGCCCCCCTTTGGTATATAATCTACAAGGCAGTCAATGCTGACTCCCCGCTCCTGGTATATAATCTACAAGGCTGTCAATGCTGAGACCACCCCCCACCTGGTATATAATCCACAAGGCAGACAGTGCTGACAAAATTCATACCTGGTATATAATCTACAAGGCAGTCAATGCTGACATCCCCTACTTTCTATATAATCTAAAAGGCAGTAAATGCTGACAACCCCCCACCCGGTATATAATATACAAGGCAGTCAGTGATGGCAATCCCTACCAGGTATATAATCTACAAGGCAGTCAATCCTGCCCCACCCCCCAACCTGGGTATATAATCGACAAGGCAGTCAATGCTGACACTCCCCCTACCTGGAATATAATCTACAAGGTAGTCAATGCTGAACCCCCCCCTCCTGGTATGTAATTTATAAGGCAGTCAATGCTGAAACCCCCTACCTGGTATATAATTTACAAGGCAGTCAATGCTGACACCCCCTACCTGGTAGATAATCTACAAAACAGTCAGTCCTGACACCCCCCTAACTTGTATATAATCTACAAGGCAGTCAATGCTGATACCCCCCCACCACCATCTGGTATATATCTTACAAGGCAGTTAATGCTGGCACACCCCTACCTGGTATATAATCTACGAGGCAGTCAATGCTGACACCCCCCTACCTGGTACATAATCTACAAGGCAGTCAATGCTGACACCCCCTCCTGGTATATAATCTACAAGTCAGTCAGTGCTGAAACTCCCTACTTACTATATAATCTACAAGGCAGTGAATGCTGACAATCCCCTACCTGGTATATAATCTACAAGGCAGTAAATGCTGACACACCCTACCTGGTATATATTATACAAAGCAGTCAATGCTAACAAGCACCACCTGGTATATAATCTTCAAGGCAGTCAGTGCTGACACCCCCCCCCCCTCTCAATGATATATCATCTACAAGGCAGTCAATGCTGACACCCCCCTACCTGGTATATAATCTACAAGGCAGTCAATGCGGACACTCCCCTACCTGGTATATAATCTACAAGGCTGTCAATACTGAAACCCCCCTCCTGGTATATAATGTACAAGGCAGTCAATGCTGACAACCACCTTACCTGGTATATAATCTACAAGGCAGTCAGTGCTGGCAATCTTCATACCTGGTATATAATCTACAAGGCAGTCAATGCTGACACTCCCCTACTTACTATATAACCTACAAGGCAGTCAATGCTGACACCCCCCACCTGGTATATAATCTACACGGCAGTCAATGCTGACTCCCCCTCTCCTGGTATATAATCTACAAGGCAGTCAATGTTGACACCCCCTACCTGGTATATAATCTACAAGACAGTCATTGCTGACACACACCCTAACTGGTATATAATCTACAAGGCAGTAAATGCTGACACCCCCTACCTGGTATGTAATCAACAAGGCAGTCAATGCTGACACCCCCTACCTGGTATATAATTTGCAAGGCAGTCAATGCTGACAAACCCCCTACCTGGTATATAATCTACAAGGCTGTCAATGCTTACACCCCCTACCTGGTATATAATCTACAAGGCAGTCAATGCTGATACAACCCCTACCTGGTATATAATCTACAAGGCAGTGAATGCTGACAATCCTCTACCTGGTATATAATCTACAAGGCAGTAAATGCTGACACACCCTACCTGGTATACATTATACAAAGCAGTCAAGGCTGACACCCCCACCTGGTATATAATCTTCAAGGCAGTCAATGCTGACAACCACCTTACCTGGTATATAATCTACAAGGCAGTCAGTGCTGACAATCTTCATACCTGGTATATAATCTACAAGGCAGTCAATGCTGACACTCCCCTACTTACTATATAACCTACAAGGCAGTCAATGCTGACACCCCCACCTGGTATATAATCTACAAGGCAGTCAATGCTGACTCCCCTCTCCTGGTATATAATCTACAAGGCAGTCAATGCTGACACACCCCCTACCTGGTGTATAATCTACAAGACAGTCAGTGCTGACACACACCCTAACTGGTATATAATCTACAAGGCAGTGAATGCTGACAATCCCCTACCTGGTATATAATCTACAAGGCAGTAAATGCTGACACACCCCCTACCTGGTATATAATCTACAAGACAGTCATTGCTGACTCACACCCTAACTGGTATATAATCTACAAGGCAGTCAATGCTGACACACCCCCTACCTGGTATATAATCTACAAGACAGTCAGTGCTGACACACAGCCTAACTGGTATATAATCTACAAAGCAGTAAATGCTGACACCCCTACCTAGTATGTAATCAACAAGGCAGTCAATGCTGACACACCCCCTACCTGGTATATAATCTACAAGGCAGTCAGTGCTGACAATCTTCATACCTGGTATATAATCTACAAGGCAGTCAATGCTGACACTCCCCTACTTACTATATAATCTACAAGGCAATCAATGCTGACACCCCTCTCCTTCATGTACAAGGCAGTCAATGCTGAGCCCCCCCTTTGGTATATAATCTACAAGGCAGTCAATGCTGACTCCCCCTCCTGGTATATAATCTACAAAGGCTGTCAATGCTGAGACCCCCCCACCTGGTATATAATCCACAAGGCAGACAGTGCTGACAAAATTCATACCTGGTATATAATCTACAAGGAAGTCAATGCTGACATCCCCTACTTACTATATAATCTAAAAGGCAGTAAATGCTGACCCCCTCCCCACCCGGTATATAATATACAAGGCAGTCAGTGATGGCAATCCCTACCAGGTATATAATCTACAAGGCAGTCAATGCTGACACTGCCCCTACCTGGAATATAATCTACAAGGTAGTCAATGCTGAACCCCCCTCCTGGTATATAATTTATAAGGCAGTCAATGCTGAAACCCCTACCTGGTATATAATTTACAAGGCAGTCAATGCTGACACCCCTACCTGGTAGATAATCTACAAAACAGTCAGTCCTGACACCCCCTAACTTGTATATAATCTACAAGGCAGTCAATGCTGATCCCACCCCCCCCACCACCATCTGGTATATATCTTACAAGGTAGTTAATGCTGGCACACCCCTACCTGGTATATAATCTACGAGGCAGTCAATGCTGACACCCCCTACCTGGTACATAATCTACAAGGCAGTCAATGCTGACACCCCCTCCTGGTATATAATCTACAAGTCAGTCAGTGCTGAAACTCCCTACTTACTATATAATCTACAAGGCAGTGAATGCTGACAATCCCCTACCTGGTATATAATCTACAAGGCAGTAAATGCTGACACACCCTACCTGGTATATATTATACAAAGCAGTCAATGCTGACAACCCCCACCTGGTATATAATCTTCAAGGCAGTCAGTGCTGACACCCCCTCGATGATATATCATCTACAAGGCAGTCAATGCTGACACCCCCTACCTGGTATATAATCTACAAGGCAGTCAATGCGGACACTCCCCTACCTGGTATATAATCTACAAGGCTGTCAATACTGAAACCCCCTCCTGGTATATAATGTACAAGGCAGTCAATGCTGACAACCACCTTACCTGGTATATAATCTACAAGGCAGTCAGTGCTGACAATCTTCATACCTGGTATATAATCTACAAGGCAGTCAATGCTGACACTCCCCTACTTACTATATAACCTACAAGGCAGTCAATGCTGACACCCCTCACCTGGTATATAATCTACAAGGCAGTCAATGCTGACTCCCCCTCTCCTGGTATATAATCTACAAGGCAGTCAATGCTGACACACCCCCTACCTGGTATATAATCTACAAGACAGTCAGTGCTGACACACACCCTAACTGGTATATAATCTACAAGGCAGTGAATGCTGACAATCCCCTACCTGGTATGTAATCTACTAGGCAGTAAATGCTGACACACCCCCTACCTGGTATATAATCTACAAGACAGTCATTGCTGACACACACCCTAACTGGTATATAATCTACAAGGCAGTAAATGCTGACACCCCCTACCTGGTATGTAATCAACAAGGCAGTCAATGCTGACACCCCCCTACCTGGTATATAATTTGCAAGGCAGTCAATGCTGACACACCCCCTACCTGGTATATAATCTACAAGGCAGTCAATGCTTACACCCCCCCTACCTGGTATATAATCTACAAGGCAGTCAATGCTGATACAACCCCTACCTGGTATATAATCTACAAGGCAGTGAATGCTGACAATCCTCTACCTGGTATATAATCTACAAGGCAGTAAATGCTGACACACCCTACCTGGTATACATTATACAAAGCAGTCAAGGCTGACACCCCCACCTGGTATATAATCTTCAAGGCAGTCAAAGCTGACAACCACCTTACCTGGTATATAATCTACAAGGCAGTCAGTGCTGACAATCTTCATACCTGGTATATAATCTACAAGGCAGTCAATGCTGACACTCCCCTACTTACTATATAACCTACAAGGCAGTCAATGCTGACACCCCCCACCTGGTATATAATCTACAAGGCAGTCAATGCTGACTCCCCCTCTCCTGGTATATAATCTACAAGGCAGTCAATGCTGACACACCCCCTACCTGGTATATAATCTACAAGACAGTCAGTGCTGACACACACCCTAACTGGTATATAATCTACAAGGCAGTGAATGCTGACAATCCCCTACCTGGTATATAATCTACAAGGCAGTAAATGCTGACACACCCCCTACCTGGTATATAATCTACAAGACAGTCATTGCTGACACACACCCTAACTGGTATATAATCTACAAGGCAGTCAATGCTGACACACCCCCTACCTGGTATATAATCTACAAGACAGTCAGTGCTGACACACAGCCTAACTGGTATATAATCTACAAGGCAGTCAATGCTGATACAACCCCTACCTGGTATATAATCTACAAGGCAGTGAATGCTGACAATCCTCTACCTGGTATATAATCTACAAGGCAGTAAATGCTGACACACCCTACCTGGTATACATTATACAAAGCAGTCAAGGCTGACACCCCCACCTGGTATATAATCTTCAAGGCAGTCAGTGCTGACACCCCTACCCCCTCAGTGATATATCATCTTCAAGGCAGTCAATGCTGACACCCCCTACCTGGTATATAATCTACAAGGCAGTCAATGCGGACACTCCCCTACCTGGTATATAAATATAATCTACAAGGCTGTCAATGCTGAAACCCCCTCCTGGTATATAATGTACAAGGCAGTCAATGCTGACAACCACCTTACCTGGTATATAATCTACAAGGCAGTCAGTGCTGACAATCTTCATACCTGGTATATAATCTACAAGGCAGTCAATGCTGACACTCCCCTACTTACTATATAACCTAAAAGGCAGTCAATGCTGACACCCCCACCTGGTATATAATCTACAAGGCAGTCAATGCTGACTCCCCTCTCCTGGTATATAATCTACAAGGCAGTCAATGCTGACACCCCCTCTCCTTCATGGTATGTAATGTACAAGGCAGTCAATGCTGAGACCCCCCTTTGGTATATAATCTACAAGAAAGTCAATGCTGACTCCCTCCCTACTGGTATATAATGTACAAGGTTATCAATGCTGACACCCCTACCTTGTATGTAATCAACAAGGCAGTCAATGCTGACACACCCCCTACCTGGTATATAATTTGCAAGGCAGTCAATGCTGACACACCCCCTACCTGGTATATAATCTACAAGGCAGTCAATGCTGATACAACCCCTACCTGGTATATAATCTACAAGGCAGTAAATGCTGACACACCCTACCTGGTATATATTATACAAAGCAGTCAATGCTGACACCCCCCACCTGGTATATGATCTTCAAGGCAGTCAATGCGGACACTCCCCTACCTGGTATATAATCTACAAGGCTGTCAATGCTGAAACCCCCCTCCTGGTATATAATGTACAAGGCAGTCAATGCTGCCAACCACCTTACCTGGTATATAATCTACAAGGCAGTCAGTGCTGACAATCTTCATACCTGGTATATAATCTACAAGGCAGTCAATGCTGACACTCCCCTACTTACTATATAACCTACAAGGCAGTCAATGCTGACACCCCCACCTGGTATATAATCTACAAAGCAGTCAATGCTGACTCCCCCTCTCCTGGTATATAATCTACAAGGCAATCAATGCTGACACCCCTCTCCTTCATGGTATGTAATGTACAAGGCAGTCAATGCTGAGCCCCCCTTTGGTATATAATCTACAAGGCAGTCAATGCTGACTCCCCCTCCTGGTATATAATCTACAAGGCTGTCAATGCTGAGACCCCCCCACCTGGTATATAATCCACAAGGCAGACAGTGCTGACAAAATTCATACCTGGTATATAATCTACAAGGCAGTCAATGCTGACATCCCCTACTTACTATATAATCTAAAAGGCAGTAAATGCTGACACCCCCCACCCGGTATATAATATACAAGGCAGTCAGTGATGGCAATCCCTACCAGGTATAAAATCTACAAGGCAGTCAATCCTGCCCCGCCCCCCCCCCCAACCTGGGTATATAATCTACAAGGCAGTCAATGCTGACACTCCCCCTACCTGGAATATAATCTACAAGGTAGTCAATGCTGAACCCCCCCCTCCTGGTATATAATTTATAAGGCAGTCAATCCTGAAACCCCCTACCTGGTAGATAATCTACAAAACAGTCAGTCCTGACACCCCTAACTTGTATATAATCTACAAGGCAGTCAATACTGATCCCCCCACCATCTGGTATATATTTTACAAGGCAGTTAATGCTGGCACACCCCTACCTGGTATATAATCTACGAGGCAGTCAATGCTGACACCCCCTACCTGGTACATAATCTACAAGGCAGTCAATGCTGACACCCCCTCCTGGTATATAATCTACAAGTCAGTCAGTGCTAAAACTCCCTACTTACTATATAATCTACAAGGCAGTGAATGCTGACAATCCCCTACCTGGTATATAATCTACAAGGCAGTAAATGCTGACACACCCTACCTGGTATATATTATACAAAGCAGTCAATGCTGACAACCCCCACCTGGTATATAATCTTCAAGGCAGTCAGTGCTGACACCCCCCCTCAATGATATATCATCTACAAGGCAGTCAATGCTGACACCCCCTACCTGGTATATAATCTACAAGGCAGTCAATGCGGACACTCCCCTACCCAGTGTATAATCTACAAGGCTGTCAATACTGAAACCCCCCTCCTGGTATATAATGTACAAAGCAGTCAATGCTGACACTCCCCTACTTACTATATAACCTACAAGGCAGTCAATGCTGACACCCCCCACCTGGTATATAATCTACAAGGCAGTCAATGCTGACTCCCCCTCTCCTGGTATATAATCTACAAGGCAGTCAATGCTGACACACCCCTACCTGGTGTATAATCTACAAGACAGTCAGTGCTGACACACACCCTAACTGGTATATAATCTACAAGGCAGTGAATGCTGACAATCCCCTACCTGGTATATAATCTACAAGGCAGTAAATGCTGACACACCCCCTACCTGGTATATAATCTACAAGACAGTCATTGCTGACTCACACCCTAACTGGTATATAATCTACAAGGCAGTCAATGCTGACACACCCCTACCTGGTATATAATCTACAAGACAGTCAGTGCTGACACACAGCCTAACTGGTATATAATCTACAAAGCAGTAAATGCTGACACCCCCTACCTAGTATGTAATCAACAAGGCAGTCCATGCTGACACACCCCCTACCTGGTATATAATCTACAAGGCAGTCAGTGCTGACAATCTTCATACCTGGTATATAATCTACAAGGCAGTCAATGCTGACACTCCCCTACTTACTATATAATCTACAAGGCAATCAATGCTGACACCCCCTCTCCTTCATGTACAAGGCAGTCAATGCTGAGCCCCCCCTTTGGTATATAATCTACAAGGCAGTCAATGCTGACTCCCCCTCCTGGTATATAATCTACAAAGGCTGTCAATGCTGAGACCCCCCCCACCTGGTATATAATCCACAAGGCAGACAGTGCTGACAAAATTCATACCTGGTATATAATCTACAAGGAAGTCAATGCTGACATCCCCTACTTACTATATAATCTAAAAGGCAGTAAATGCTGACCCCCTCCCCCACCCGGTATATAATATACAAGGCAGTCAGTGATGGCAATCCCTACCAGGTATATAATCTACAAGGCAGTCAATGCTGACACTGCCCCTACCTGGAATATAATCTACAAGGTAGTCAATGCTGAACCCCCCTCCTGGTATATAATTTATAAGGCAGTCAATGCTGAAACCCCCTACCTGGTATATAATCTACAAGGCAGTCAATGCTGATCCCACCCCCCACCACCATCTGGTATATATCTTACAAGGTAGTTAATGCTGGCACACCCCTACCTGGTATATAATCTACGAGGCAGTCAATGCTGACACCCCCTACCTGGTACATAATCTACAAGGCAGTCAATGCTGACACCCCCTCCTGGTATATAATCTACAAGTCAGTCAGTGCTGAAACTCCCTACTTACTATATAATCTACAAGGCAGTGAATGCTGACAATCCCCTACCTGGTATATAATCTACAAGGCAGTAAATGCTGACACACCCTACCTGGTATATATTATACAAAGCAGTCAATGCTGACAACCCCCACCTGGTATATAATCTTCAAGGCAGTCAGTGCTGACACCCCCTCGATGATATATCATCTACAAGGCAGTCAATGCTGACTCCCCCTCTCCTGGTATATAATCTACAAGGCAGTCAATGCTGACACACCCCCTACCTGGTATATAATCTACAAGACAGTCAGTGCTGACACACACCCTAACTGGTATATAATCTACAAGGCAGTGAATGCTGACAATCCCCTACCTGGTATGTAATCTACTAGGCAGTAAATGCTGACACACCCCTACCTGGTATATAATCTACAAGACAGTCATTGCTGACACACACCCTAACTGGTATATAATCTACAAGGCAGTAAATGCTGACACCCCCTACCTGGTATGTAATCAACAAGGCAGTCAATGCTGACACCCCCTACCTGGTATATAATTTGCAAGGCAGTCAATGCTGACACACCCCCTACCTGGTATATAATCTACAAGGCAGTCAATGCTTACACCCCCCTACCTGGTAAATAATCTACAAGGCAGTCAATGCTGATACAACCCCTACCTGGTATATAATCTACAAGGCAGTGAATGCTGACAATCCTCTACCTGGTATATAATCTACAAGGCAGTAAATGCTGACACACCCTACCTGGTATACATTATACAAAGCAGTCAAGGCTGACACCCCCACCTGGTATATAATCTTCAAGGCAGTCAAAGCTGACAACCACCTTACCTGGTATATAATCTACAAGGCAGTCAGTGCTGACAATCTTCATACCTGGTATATAATCTACAAGGCAGTCAATGCTGACACTCCCCTACTTACTATATAACCTACAAGGCAGTCAATGCTGACACCCCCACCTGGTATATAATCTACAAGGCAGTCAATGCTGACTCCCCTCTCCTGGTATATAATCTACAAGGCAGTCAATGCTGACACACCCCTACCTGGTATATAATCTACAAGACAGTCAGTGCTGACACACACCCTAACTGGTATATAATCTACAAGGCAGTGAATGCTGACAATCCCCTACCTGGTATATAATCTACAAGGCAGTAAATGCTGACACACCCCCTACCTGGTATATAATCTACAAGACAGTCATTGCTGACACACACCCTAACTGGTATATAATCTACAAGGCAGTCAATGCTGACACACCCCCTACCTGGTATATAATCTACAAGACAGTCAGTGCTGACACACAGCCTAACTGGTATATAATCTACAAGGCAGTCAATGCTGATACAACCCCTACCTGGTATATAATCTACAAGGCAGTGAATGCTGACAATCCTCTACCTGGTATATAATCTACAAGGCAGTAAATGCTGACACACCCTACCTGGTATACATTATACAAAGCAGTCAAGGCTGACACCCCCACCTGGTATATAATCTTCAAGGCAGTCAGTGCTGACACCCCCTACCCCCTCAGTGATATATCATCTTCAAGGCAGTCAATGCTGACACCCCCTACCTGGTATATAATCTACAAGGCAGTCAATGCGGACACTCCCCTACCTAGTATATAAATATAATCTACAAGGCTGTCAATGCTGAAACCCCCCTCCTGGTATATAATGTACAAGGCAGTCAATGCTGACAACCACCTTACCTGGTATATAATCTACAAGGCAGTCAGTGCTGACAATCTTCATACCTGGTATATAATCTACAAGGCAGTCAATGCTGACACTCCCCTACTTACTATATAACCTAAAAGGCAGTCAATGCTGACACCCCCACCTGGTATATAATCTACAAGGCAGTCAATGCTGACTCCCCTCTCCTGGTATATAATCTACAAGGCAGTCAATGCTGACACCCCTCTCCTTCATGGTATGTAATGTACAAGGCAGTCAATGCTGAGACCCCCCCCCCGGTGGTATATAATCTACAAGAAAGTCAATGCTGACTCCCTCCCTACTGGTATATAATGTACAAGGTTATCAATGCTGACACCCCCTACCTTGTATGTAATCAACAAGGCAGTCAATGCTGACACACCCCCTACCTGGTATATAATTTGCAAGGCAGTCAATGCTGACACACCCCCTACCTGGTATATAATCTACAAGGCAGTCAATGCTGATACAACCCCTACCTGGTATATAATCTACAAGGCAGTAAATGCTGACACACCCTACCTGGTATATATTATACAAAGCAGTCAATGCTGACACCCCCACCTGGTATATGATCTTCAAGGCAGTCAATGCGGACACTCCCCTACCTGGTATATAATCTACAAGGCTGTCAATGCTGAAACCCCCTCCTGGTATATAATGTACAAGGCAGTCAATGCTGCCAACCACCTTACCTGGTATATAATCTACAAGGCAGTCAGTGCTGACAATCTTCATACCTGGTATATAATCTACAAGGCAGTCAATGCTGACACTCCCCTACTTACTATATAACCTACAAGGCAGTCAATGCTGACACCCCCACCTGGTATATAATCTACAAAGCAGTCAATGCTGACTCCCCCTCTCCTGGTATATAATCTACAAGGCAATCAATGCTGACACCCCTCTCCTTCATGGTATGTAATGTACAAGGCAGTCAATGCTGAGCCCCCTTTGGTATATAATCTACAAGGCAGTCAATGCTGACTCCCCCTCCTGGTATATAATCTACAAGGCTGTCAATGCTGAGACCCCCCCACCTGGTATATAATCCACAAGGCAGACAGTGCTGACAAAATTCATACCTGGTATATAATCTACAAGGCAGTCAATGCTGACATCCCCTACTTACTATATAATCTAAAAGGCAGTAAATGCTGACATCCCCCCACCCGGTATATAATATACAAGGCAGTCAGTGATGGCAATCCCTACCAGGTATAAAATCTACAAGGCAGTCAATCCTGCCCCGCCCCCCAACCTGGGTATATAATCTACAAGGCAGTCAATGCTGACACTCCCCTACCTGGAATATAATCTACAAGGTAGTCAATGCTGAACCCCCCTCCTGGTATATAATTTATAAGGCAGTCAATCCTGAAACCCCCTACCTGGTAGATAATCTACAAAACAGTCAGTCCTGACACCCCCTAACTTGTATATAATCTAGAAGGCAGTCAATACTGATCCCCCCACCATCTGGTATATATTTTACAAGGCAGTTAATGCTGGCACACCCCTACCTGGTATATAATCTACGAGGCAGTCAATGCTGACACCCCCTACCTGGTACATAATCTACAAGGCAGTCAATGCTGACACCCCCTCCTGGTATATAATCTACAAGTCAGTCAGTGCTGAAACTCCCTACTTACTATATAATCTACAAGGCAGTGAATGCTGACAATCCCCTACCTGGTATATAATCTACAAGGCAGTAAATGCTGACACACCCTACCTGGTATATATTATACAAAGCAGTCAATGCTGACAACCCCCACCTGGTATATAATCTTCAAGGCAGTCAGTGCTGACACCCCCCCTCAATGATATATCATCTACAAGGCAGTCAATGCTGACACCCCCTACCTGGTATATAATCTACAAGGCAGTCAATGCGGACACTCCCCTACCCAGTGTATAATCTACAAGGCTGTCAATACTGAAACCCCCCTCCTGGTATATAATGTACAAAGCAGTCAATGCTGACACTCCCCTACTTACTATATAACCTACAAGGCAGTCAATGCTGACACCCCCCACCTGGTATATAATCTACAAGGCAGTCAATGCTGACTCCCCCTCTCCTGGTATATAATCTACAAGGCAGTCAATGCTGACACACCCCCTACCTGGTGTATAATCTACAAGACAGTCAGTGCTGACACACACCCTAACTGGTATATAATCTACAAGGCAGTGAATGCTGACAATCCCTACCTGGTATATAATCTACAAGGCAGTAAATGCTGACACACCCCTACCTGGTATATAATCTACAAGACAGTCATTGCTGACTCACACCCTAACTGGTATATAATCTACAAGGCAGTCAATGCTGACACACCCCTACCTGGTATATAATCTACAAGACAGTCAGTGCTGACACACAGCCTAACTGGTATATAATCTACAAAGCAGTAAATGCTGACACCCCCTACCTAGTATGTAATCAACAAGGCAGTCAATGCTGACACACCCCTACCTGGTATATAATCTACAAGGCAGTCAGTGCTGACAATCTTCATACCTGGTATATAATCTACAAGGCAGTCAATGCTGACACTCCCCTACTTACTATATAATCTACAAGGCAATCAATGCTGACACCCCTCTCCTTCATGTACAAGGCAGTCAATGCTGAGCCCCCCCTTTGGTATATAATCTACAAGGCAGTCAATGCTGACTCCCCCTCCTGGTATATAATCTACAAAGGCTGTCAATGCTGAGACCCCCCCACCTGGTATATAATCCACAAGGCAGACAGTGCTGACAAAATTCATACCTGGTATATAATCTACAAGGAAGTCAATGCTGACATCCCCTATTTACTATATAATCTAAAAGGCAGTAAATGCTGACCCCCTCCCCCACCCGGTATATAATATACAAGGCAGTCAGTGATGGCAATCCCTACCAGGTATATAATCTACAAGGCAGTCAATGCTGACACTGCCCCTACCTGGAATATAATCTACAAGGTAGTCAATGCTGAACCCCCCTCCTGGTATATAATTTATAAGGCAGTCAATGCTGAAACCCCCTACCTGGTATATAATTTACAAGGCAGTCAATGCTGACACCCCCTACCTGGTAGATAATCTACAAAACAGTCAGTCCTGACACCCCTAACTTGTATATAATCTACAAGGCAGTCAATGCTGATCCCACCCCCCCACCACCATCTGGTATATATCTTACAAGGTAGTTAATGCTGGCACACCCCTACCTGGTATATAATCTACGAGGCAGTCAATGCTGACACCCCCTACCTGGTACATAATCTACAAGGCAGTCAATGCTGACACCCCCTCCTGGTATATAATCTACAAGTCAGTCAGTGCTGAAACTCCCTACTTACTATATAATCTACAAGGCAGTGAATGCTGACAATCCCCTACCTGGTATATAATCTACAAGGCAGTAAATGCTGACACACCCTACCTGGTATATATTATACAAAGCAGTCAATGCTGACAACCCCCACCTGGTATATAATCTTCAAGGCAGTCAGTGCTGACACCCCCTCGATGATATATCATCTACAAGGCAGTCAATGCTGACACCCCCTACCTGGTATATAATCTACAAGGCAGTCAATGCGGACACTCCCCTACCTGGTATATAATCTACAAGGCTGTCAATACTGAAACCCCCTCCTGGTATATAATGTACAAGGCAGTCAATGCTGACAACCACCTTACCTGGTATATAATCTACAAGGCAGTCAGTGCTGACAATCTTCATACCTGGTATATAATCTACAAGGCAGTCAATGCTGACACTCCCCTACTTACTATATAACCTACAAGGCAGTCAATGCTGACACCCCTCACCTGGTATATAATCTACAAGGCAGTCAATGCTGACTCCCCTCTCCTGGTATATAATCTACAAGGCAGTCAATGCTGACACACCCCCTACCTGGTATATAATCTACAAGACAGTCAGTGCTGACACACACCCTAACTGGTATATAATCTACAAGGCAGTGAATGCTGACAATCCCCTACCTGGTATGTAATCTACTAGGCAGTAAATGCTGACACACCCCCTACCTGGTATATAATCTACAAGACAGTCATTGCTGACACACACCCTAACTGGTATATAATCTACAAGGCAGTAAATGCTGACACCCCCTACCTGGTATGTAATCAACAAGGCAGTCAATGCTGACACCCCCTACCTGGTATATAATTTGCAAGGCAGTCAATGCTGACACACCCCTACCTGGTATATAATCTACAAGGCAGTCAATGCTTACACCCCCTACCTGGTATATAATCTACAAGGCAGTCAATGCTGATACAACCCCTACCTGGTATATAATCTACAAGGCAGTGAATGCTGACAATCCTCTACCTGGTATATAATCTACAAGGCAGTAAATGCTGACACACCCTACCTGGTATACATTATACAAAGCAGTCAAGGCTGACACCCCCCACCTGGTATATAATCTTCAAGGCAGTCAAAGCTGACAACCACCTTACCTGGTATATAATCTACAAGGCAGTCAGTGCTGACAATCTTCATACCTGGTATATAATCTACAAGGCAGTCAATGCTGACACTCCCCTACTTACTATATAACCTACAAGGCAGTCAATGCTGACACCCCCACCTGGTATATAATCTACAAGGCAGTCAATGCTGACTCCCCTCTCCTGGTATATAATCTACAAGGCAGTCAATGCTGACACACCCCCTACCTGGTATATAATCTACAAGACAGTCAGTGCTGACACACACCCTAACTGGTATATAATCTACAAGGCAGTGAATGCTGACAATCCCCTACCTGGTATATAATCTACAAGGCAGTAAATGCTGACACACCCCTACCTGGTATATAATCTACAAGACAGTCATTGCTGACACACACCCTAACTGGTATATAATCTACAAGGCAGTCAATGCTGACACACCCCCTACCTGGTATATAATCTACAAGACAGTCAGTGCTGACACACAGCCTAACTGGTATATAATCTACAAGGCAGTCAATGCTGATACAACCCCTACCTGGTATATAATCTACAAGGCAGTGAATGCTGACAATCCTCTACCTGGTATATAATCTACAAGGCAGTAAATGCTGACACACCCTACCTGGTATACATTATACAAAGCAGTCAAGGCTGACACCCCCACCTGGTATATAATCTTCAAGGCAGTCAGTGCTGACACCCCCTACCCCCCTCAGTGATATATCATCTTCAAGGCAGTCAATGCTGACACCCCCTACCTGGTATATAATCTACAAGGCAGTCAATGCGGACACTCCCCTACCTGGTATATAAATATAATCTACAAGGCTGTCAATGCTGAAACCCCCCTCCTGGTATATAATGTACAAGGCAGTCAATGCTGACAACCACCTTACCTGGTATATAATCTACAAGGCAGTCAGTGCTGACAATCTTCATACCTGGTATATAATCTACAAGGCAGTCAATGCTGACACTCCCCTACTTACTATATAACCTAAAAGGCAGTCAATGCTGACACCCCCCACCTGGTATATAATCTACAAGGCAGTCAATGCTGACTCCCCCTCTCCTGGTATATAATCTACAAGGCAGTCAATGCTGACACCCCCTCTCCTTCATGGTATGTAATGTACAAGGCAGTCAATGCTGAGACCCCCCTTTGGTATATAATCTACAAGAAAGTCAATGCTGACTCCCTCCCTACTGGTATATAATGTACAAGGTTATCAATGCTGACACCCCTACCTTGTATGTAATCAACAAGGCAGTCAATGCTGACACACCCCCTACCTGGTATATAATTTGCAAGGCAGTCAATGCTGACACACCCCCTACCTGGTATATAATCTACAAGGCAGTCAATGCTGATACAACCCCTACCTGGTATATAATCTACAAGGCAGTAAATGCTGACACACCCTACCTGGTATATATTATACAAAGCAGTCAATGCTGACACCCCCACCTGGTATATGATCTTCAAGGCAGTCAATGCGGACACTCCCCTACCTGGTATATAATCTACAAGGCTGTCAATGCTGAAACCCCCTCCTGGTATATAATGTACAAGGCAGTCAATGCTGCCAACCACCTTACCTGGTATATAATCTACAAGGCAGTCAGTGCTGACAATCTTCATACCTGGTATATAATCTACAAGGCAGTCAATGCTGACACTCCCCTACTTACTATATAACCTACAAGGCAGTCAATGCTGACACCCCCCACCTGGTATATAATCTACAAAGCAGTCAATGCTGACTCCCCCTCTCCTGGTATATAATCTACAAGGCAATCAATGCTGACACCCCCTCTCCTTCATGGTATGTAATGTACAAGGCAGTCAATGCTGAGCCCCCCTTTGGTATATAATCTACAAGGCAGTCAATGCTGACTCCCCCTCCTGGTATATAATCTACAAGGCTGTCAATGCTGAGACCCCCCCACCTGGTATATAATCCACAAGGCAGACAGTGCTGACAAAATTCATACCTGGTATATAATCTACAAGGCAGTCAATGCTGACATCCCCTACTTACTATATAATCTAAAAGGCAGTAAATGCTGACACCCCCCACCCGGTATATAATATACAAGGCAGTCAGTGATGGCAATCCCTACCAGGTATAAAATCTACAAGGCAGTCAATCCTGCCCCGCCCCCCCAACCTGGGTATATAATCTACAAGGCAGTCAATGCTGACACTCCCCTACCTGGAATATAATCTACAAGGTAGTCAATGCTGAACCCCCCTCCTGGTATATAATTTATAAGGCAGTCAATCCTGAAACCCCCTACCTGGTAGATAATCTACAAAACAGTCAGTCCTGACACCCCCTAACTTGTATATAATCTACAAGGCAGTCAATACTGATCCCCCCACCATCTGGTATATATTTTACAAGGCAGTTAATGCTGGCACACCCCTACCTGGTATATAATCTACGAGGCAGTCAATGCTGACACCCCCTACCTGGTACATAATCTACAAGGCAGTCAATGCTGACACCCCCTCCTGGTATATAATCTACAAGTCAGTCAGTGCTGAAACTCCCTACTTACTATATAATCTACAAGGCAGTGAATGCTGACAATCCCCTACCTGGTATATAATCTACAAGGCAGTAAATGCTGACACACCCTACCTGGTATATATTATACAAAGCAGTCAATGCTGACAACCCCCACCTGGTATATAATCTTCAAGGCAGTCAGTGCTGACACCCCCCCTCAATGATATATCATCTACAAGGCAGTCAATGCTGACACCCCCTACCTGGTATATAATCTACAAGGCAGTCAATGCGGACACTCCCCTACCCAGTGTATAATCTACAAGGCTGTCAATACTGAAACCCCCCTCCTGGTATATAATGTACAAAGCAGTCAATGCTGACAACCACCTTACCTGGTATATAATCTACAAGGCAGTCAGTGCTGACACTCCCCTACTTACTATATAACCTACAAGGCAGTCAATGCTGACACCCCCCACCTGGTAGATAATCTACAAGGCAGTCAATGCTGACTCCCCTCTCCTGGTATATAATCTACAAGGCAGTCAATGCTGACACCCCCTACCTGGTATATAATCTACAAGACTGTCAGTGCTGACACACACCCTAACTGGTATATAATCTACAAGGCAGTGAATGCTGACAATCCCCTACCTGGTATATAATCTACAAGGCAGTAAATGCTGACACACCCCCTACCTGGTATATAATCTACAAGACAGTCATTGCTGACACACACCCTAACTGGTATATAATCTACAAGGCAGTCAATGCTGACACACCCCCTACCTGGTATATAATCTACAAGACAGTCAGTGCTGACACACAGCCTAACTGGTATATAATCTACAAAGCAGTAAATGCTGACACCCCCTACCTGGTATGTAATCAACAAGGCAGTCAATGCTGACACACACCCCACCTGGTATATAATTTGCAAGGCAGTCAATGCTGACACACCCCCTACCTGGTATATAATCTACAAGGCAGTCAATGCTTACACCCCCCTACCTGGTATATAATCTACAAGGCAGTCAATGCTGATACAACCCCTACCTTGTATATAATCTACAAGGCAGTGAATGCTGACAATCCCCTACCTGGTATATAATCTACAAGGCAGTAAATGCTGACACACCCTACCTGGTATATATTATACAAAGCAGTCAAGGCTGACACCCCCCACCTGGTATATAATCTTCAAGGCAGTCAGTGCTCACACCCCCTCCCCCCTCAGTGATATATCATCTACAAGGCAGTCAATGCTGACACCCCCCTACCTGGTATATAATCTACAAGGCAGTCAATGCGGACACTCCCCTACCTGGTATATAATCTACAAGGCAGTCAATGCTGACTCCCCCTCTCCTGGTATATAATCTAGAAGGCAGTCAATGCTGACACCCACTCTCCTTCATGGTATGTAATGTACAAGGCAGTCAATGCTGAGACCCCCCTTTGGTATATAATCTACAAGGCAGTCAATGCTGACTCCCCCTCCTGGTATATAATCTACAAGGTTATCAATGCTGAGACCCCCCCACCTGGTATATAATCCACAAGGCAGACAGTGCTGACAAAATTCATACCTGGTATATAATCTACAAGGCAGTCAATGCTGACTCCCCCTCTCCTGGTATATAATCTACAAGGCAATCAATGCTGACACCCTCTCTCCTTCATGGTATGTAATGTACAAGGCAGTCAATGCTGAGCCCTCCCCCCCTTTGGTATATAATCTACAAGGCAGTCAATGCTGACTCCCCCCCTCCTGGTATATACTCTACAAGGCTGTCAATGCTGAGACCCCCCCACCTGGTATATAATCCAGAAGGCAGACAGTGCTGACAAAATTCATACCTGGTATATAATCTACAAGGCAGTCAATGCTGACATCCCCTACTTACTATATAATCTAAAAGGCAGTAAATGCTGACACCCCCCCACACCCAGAATACAATGCAGTCAGTGATGGCAATCCCTACCAGGTATATAATCTACAAGGCAGTCAATGCTGACACTCCCCTACTTACTATATAACCTACAAGGCAGTCAATGCTGACTCCCCTCTCCTGGTATATAATCTACAAGGCTGTCAATGCTGAGACCCCCCAACTGGTATATAATCCACAAGGCAGACAGTGCTGACAACATTCATACCTGGTATATAATCTAAAAGGCAGTAAATGCTGACACCCCCCACCCGGTATATAATATACAAGGCAGTCAGTGATGGCAATCCCTACCAGGTATATAATCTACAAGGCAGTCAATGCTGACACTCCCCTACTTACTATATAACCTACAAGGCAGTCAATGCTGACTCCCCCTCTCCTGGTATATAATCTACAAGGCTGTCAATGCTGAGACCCCCCAACTGGTATATAATCCACAAGGCAGACAGTGCTGACAACATTCATACCTGGTATATAATCTAAAAGGCAGTAAATGCTGACACCCCCCCACCCGGTATATAATATACAAGGCAGTCAGTGATGGCAATCCCTACCAGGTATATAATCTACAAGGCAGTCAATCCTGCCCCGCCCCCCCCAACCTGGGTATATAATCTACAAGGCAGTCAATGCTGACACTCCCCCTACCTGGAATATAATCTACAAGGTAGTCAATGCTGAACCCCCCCTCTTGGTATATAATTTATAAGGCAGTCAATGCTGAAACCCCCTACCTGGTATATAATTTACAAGGCAGTCAATGCTGACACCCCCTACCCGGTAGATAATCTACAAAACAGTCAGTCCTGACACCCCCACAACTTGTATATAATCTACAAGGCAGTCAATGCTGATCCCCCCCCCACCATCTGGTATATATTTTACAAGGCAGTTAATGCTGGCACACCCCTACCTGGTATATAATCTACGAGGCAGTCAATGCTGACACCCCCCTACCTGGTACATAATCTACAAGGCAGTCAATGCTGACACCCCCTCCTGGTATATAATCTACAAGTCAGTCAGTGCTGAAACTCCCTACTTACTATATAATCTACAAGGCAGTGAATGCTGACAATCCCCTACCTGGTATATAATCTACAAGGTTATCAATGCTGAGACCCCCCCCCACCTGGTATATAATCCACTAGGCAGACAGTGCTGACAAAATTCATACCTGGTATATAATCTACAAGGCAGTCAATGCTGACTCCCCCTCTCCTGGTATATAATCTACAAGGCAATCAATGCTGACACCCTCTCTCCTTCATGGTATGTAATGTACAAGGCAGTCAATGCTGAGCCCTCCCCCCCTTTGGTATATAATCTACAAGGCAGACAGTGCTGACAAAATTCATACCTGGTATATAATCTACAAGGCAGTCAATGCTGACATCCCCTACTTACTATATAATCTAAAAGGCAGTAAATGCTGACACCCCCCCCCCACACCCGGAATATAATATACAATGCAGTCAGTGATGGCAATCCCTACCAGGTATATAATCTACAAGGCAGTCAATCCTGCCCCGCCCCCAACCTGGGTATATAATCTACAAGGCAGTCAATGCTGACACTCCCCTACCTGGAATATAATCTACAAGGTAGTCAATGCTGAAACCCCCTCCTGGTATATAATTTATAAGGCAGTCAATGCTGAAACCCCCTACCTGGTATATAATTTACAAGGCAGTCAATGCTGACACCCCCTACCTGGTAGATAATCTACAAGACAGTCAGTCCTGACACCCCCCTAACTTGTATATAATCTACAAGGCAGTCAATGCTGATCCCCCCCCACCATCTGGTATATATCTTACAAGGCAGTCAATGCTGGCACACCCCTACCTGGTATATAATCTACGAGGCAGTCAATGCTGACACGCCCCTACCTGGTACATAATCTACAAGGCAGTCAATGCTGACACCCCCTCCTGGTATATAATCTACAAGTCAGTCAGTGCTGAAACCCCCTACGTACTATATAATCTACAAGGAAGTAAATGCTGACCCCCCCACCTGGTATATAATCTACAAGGCAGTCAATGCTGACACCACCCTACCTGGTATATTATCTACAAGGCAGTCAGTGCTGACACCCCCTAGCTGGTATATAATCTACAAGACAGTCAGTGCTGACACACCCCACCTGGTATATAATCTACAAGGCAGTCAATGCTGACACCCCCTGACCTGGTATATATCTTACAAGGCAGTCAATGCTGACACACCCCTTACCTGGTATATAATCTACAAGGCAGTCAGTGCTGACACTCCCCCTACCTGGTATATAATATACAAGGCAGTGAATGCTGACCCACCAGCTGGTATATAGTCTTCAAGGCAGTCAATGATGACACCCCCCCCCCTACCTGGTATATCATCTACAAGGCAGTCAATGCTGACACTCCCCCCTACCTGGTATATAATCTACAAGGCAGTCAATGCTGATCCACCCCTACCATGGTATATAATCTACAAGGCAGTAAATGCTGACAGCCCCCCTCCTGCTATATAATCTGCAGGCAGTCAATGCTGATACACCCCTACATGGTATATAATATACAAGGCAGTCAATGCTGACAGCCCCCCTCCTGCTATATAATCTGCAACGCAGTCAGTGCTGGCACTCCCACACCTGGTATATAATCTACAAGGCAGTCAATGCTGAGACCCCCCCACCTGGTATATAATCTACAAGGCAGTCAATGCTGACACCCCCTCCCTGGTTTATAATCTACAAGGCAGTCAATGCTGACACCCCCCCCTACCTGGTATATAATCTACAAGGCAGTCAATGCTGACACCCCCTACCTGGTATATAATCTACAAGGCAGTCAAGGCTGACACCCCCCCCCTCTACCTGGTATTTAATCTACAAGGCAGTCAATGCTGACACACCCCCAAGTGGTATATAATCTCAAGGCAGTCAATGCTGACACCCCCCTACCTGGTACATAATCTACAAGGCAGTCAATGCTGACACCCCCCTACCTGGTACATAATCTACAAGGCAGTCAATGCTGACACCCCCTACCTGGTTTATAATCTACAAGGCATTCAATGCTGACACCCCCCCTCTACCTGGTATATAATCTCAAAGCAGTCAATGCTGACACCCCCCTACATGGTATATAATCTACAAGGCAGTCAATGCTGTAACCCCCCCTCTACCTGGTATATAATCTCAAGGCAGTCAATGCTGACACCCCCTCTACCTGGTATATAATCTACAAGGCAGTCAATGCTGACACCCCCTACCTAGT
This sequence comes from Calotriton arnoldi, assembly GCA_963921515.1. Taxonomy (NCBI): domain Eukaryota; kingdom Metazoa; phylum Chordata; class Amphibia; order Caudata; family Salamandridae; genus Calotriton; species Calotriton arnoldi. Next base: position 5,895,291 of record CAWUFW010000137.1, read on the forward strand.
TTATAATCTACAAGGCATTCAATGCTGACACCCCCCCTCTACCTGGTACATAATCTACAAGGCAGTCAATGCTGACACCCCCCTCCTCATGGTTTATAATCTACAAGGCAGTCGATGCTGACTCCCCCCTACTGGTATATAATCTCAAGGCAGTCAATGCTGACTCCCCCCCAACTGGTACATAATCTACAAGGCAGTCGATGCTGACTCCCCCCTACTGGTATATAATCTCAAGGCAGTCAATGCTGACACCCCCCCTCTACCTGGTATATAATCTCAAGGCAGTCCATGCTGACACCCCCTACCTGGTATATAATCTCAAGGCCGTCAATGCTGACACCCCCCTACCTGGTACATAATCTACAAGGCAGTCAATGACCAGGACACTATCCTTAGGGCCGCCAGGGAGGCCGGTACTGCCCAATTCGAGAATCATAACATCAACATGTACTCTGACTATACTAAAAAGTTCCAAACAGGGAGGAAATCCTTTCTAGACATGAAACAAAAGATCAGAGCCATGAATCTCTATACATATTGCTATACCCGACTTGGCTATGAGTTGTCGCGAATTGGAGCTGCCTGAGGAGGTCTAGTAGTGGTTGGAAATCTGGAAAAGGGTACCTCGTCCGAGTCGTGGGAGATCCCACATCTACACATCCAGAGATAGGGGTGGGGAGCATCAGGTGGAGCTTCACCGATCACCTGACTCACGGGAGTCGAAGGAGTGGCGGACACCCAGAGAGCTGGTGTATGAAGATGGCACCTTAAGAGGGTTAAGAGGAGGTCCTGTTTCCAGGTGATCGGTCCCTTGGGGCTTCTCCAGGGCGCATGGAGCACTCAACGGAGGTGCCCTTGGTGTCTCCCACGTGAACAGTAGCCAGGTGGGGCTGCAGCTATAACTGAGGGAGGGAGGAAGGGTTTGACTCCATCTGGGGACTGCTAACTGGTTGTTTCGGGGAGATGGGTAGATTGTTAACTTATTTGGGGGCACTGGATGCTGGGAGTCACATTGACCTTGAATGTTGCGCAGGCAGATTGTACAGTTGGCATGTGCATATAGTGTTACAGAAAAGGGCATTTATCACTGGGACCCAATAGGGTAGCTGGGGGGTTCCCCTCAACGCAGCCTTGAGCCTCTGGTTTAGAGGCCTGTGGGGGTGCAAACTCCTCTGCTTATTACATTTGGTGCCTAGAGCTGTTTGCATGGCTCATCTCCCTGTGGGGCAACAGTTTTCATTCCCGGGCTTTGAGGGGGTTGTTGGGCAGACACGTCCTTATGTTGTTGACAAGTGTTTACCCGGGTTTTTAGGGGAGGGCAGTGTGGGGGGATCGTTTGCTGCTAGTTCAACCTGGCTGTGTCATGGTGCTTTCCTCATCTTGGGTGAGATCAATCAATCAATCAGGATTTGTAAAGCGCCCCTAATCAGCCGTGAGGGTATCGAGGCGCTGAGAACGCTGCTGCCGCTCCGTTGAACAGCCAGGTCTTGCGTCCTTTTCTGAATTCCAGCAGCGAGGATGAGGTCCGGAGGTGCAGCGGGAGTGACAGTGGGATGGTCAGCGTGTTATAGGGGAGATGACTCAAGCCTGGGGGGGTGGCTCAAGGATAGGGTGACCAACTGGCATGGGTGCAAATTCAGGACGGTGAGTGTAAAAATTCAGGACAAAGGGTCAAAATTCAGGACAAAACTTCGGGACAAAAAGTACGTTTTACAGACACATCAGAGGAGGTCGCACTATAGTATATAAGTAATCCCATCTATATCCAAACATATTCATCCATTTGCAAACCTATCCATCATGTATCCTTCCTTCCATCCATCCCTCCATCCACACTTTCACTCATCCATCCACCCTTTCACCCTATCCATCCGTACACTCATCCATCCAGTCTTCCACCCATCCATCCACTCATCCATCCAGCCATTTACCCTTTCACCCATCCAGCCATCCTTTCACTCATTCATCCATCCACCCAGTCACTCATCCTCCCACCCATTCACCTTTTCAGTCATCCATCCATCCTCCCTTTCTCTCTCCATTGACCCTTTCACTTAGCCATCCTTCCTTCCATCCATCCATCCACCCATCCTTCTACTCATCCACTCATGAATCCATCCATTGACCCTATCACTCATCCATCCTTTCACTCATCTATCCACCCATTCACTCACCCATCATCCACCCTTTCACTCATCCATCCATACTTTCGCTCATTATCCATCCATTCACCCTTTCACTAATCCATCCAGCCAGCCAGCCATCCATCCCTTCACTCACTCACTCACTCGCCCACCTTTTCATATTAATTATGAGCTGAGTCTTTATCTGCAGAGTTGCATACAGAAGAGGCCTATCAAGAATTTCACCCTTGTTGTAGTTCCTAAGGCAAGTTCTAGGATAGGCCATGGGACGGACATACCCCTCACCCTCAATCTAAAATGGCGAGCTTCTTCACCGGATATCGATGAACGCAGAAATTGAGCAGGCAGGTTGAGTTCAGTAACTTGCGGGTCACAATGGACTGAGGGACTCCTAAAGTTGCAACCAGGCACAGGCTGCTGGCCGCCTTCAGTACACGCCGAGGTCCACCTCAGATGCTTACCTCGTTCTTGACCGGTGAAAGTCGAGGTGGAGAGCCATAAGGAGTCCTGGGGCAAAGCACAGCAGACTTCTCTATGTATGCGGTGGGGTAGTAGCAACGCAACCGCCATAGTAGTGCTTCCGAAGACCTGCTAAAGCAGGGAAATATACTAAAAGGGATCCCAAGCCCTGGAGCCTAAGCGCGGCTCGACCTTCTGTTGGCCATTCGTTGTACAGTGTATATACATGAGTAGCTATATGAGCTATAAATTAAATACATGTGAGAGAGGGGCCAAGGAGAGATGAGGGGCACCATGGTGGGTGGTAGTCAGGGAATACATAAAGAAGGTCATGGAAGGGGCACCAACAAAGATTGTCGCCCTGGGTGCCACTAACGCACATAGTTTAGAGTTCGACAGTTCTTCCAGAGCCTTTGCAGCAACCACCTATAACGTTTTTGTCCTGTTTTTGTGGTACACAGTTACACGAAAGCTACACCTCATTGTTTAAAATAAGTTTGCCATTTGCAAACAAATACAGAGCAGAGACGTTTTAAGGCAAGGGCAAAGTGTGCAACTTCCAAGGACCCCAAGCTATAAAGCACCCTCCCTCCCCTAGGAAGATGATCTATTTCTATATTATTTATGTCTATTTATCTCAATGTAACCCCCTCTCCTGTGTAGTTTTAAGGTTTGTTGGGCCTCAAGGGAAGACATATATCAGCTGTTTCTGCATGATTCAATTTCTAAAACTTTAACATAGTTTAATATTTTTGTGCATTATGTAAGCTTCAGTTTTCAGAAAATGGTATATAAAATTCACAAATGTTCCGAACAGGGAGCCCCTAAACATGTCATGCACAGGGCCCCGAAAATCATTAAGATGACAATGATACAGGGCAGTAGCTATCAACGGTGGAGAAGGAGCAACGACACCGGGTCCATTGCACACCAATTACTGTTGCCTTTTACTGTGCAAACAGACAGCGGGGTGCATAGCTGCCAAGGTTTCAGATTGCTTGTGTGTGACATTTTCAGAATTTTAGTGTAATTATGAGTGACATTCAAGGACTATGAGTGACACTTTCTCGCAAGCAAAATCAAGCAGATGAGAGCACATATAAATATCAGAAAAACACCCATTTGAGCAACCAGAAACTCTAAGGGGCAGATCTACAAGAAAGTGCCGCAGCGTGGCGCTGCAAGCCCTTTGGCTGCGCCACGCTGCGGCACTTTCAGAGCACAGGAATGCGACATATTTACAAGAATATGTCGCATTCCTGTGCTCTCCCCTGCGCTGGCGCACAAACAGCTGCCAAGCGCCGGCGTAGGCACCCTTGCACCATGGTGCAAGGATGCCTGCGCCATGGGGAGATTGTTTCTGTGCAGGAAGGGGCACCTTTCTGCACAAAAACAATCAGTACAGGCTTTTCCTCTTTCAATGCGTGCTGCAGAATGCAGCACGCATTGAAAGAGGAAAAACGAGGAGAAATGAAAACATTTCTCCTCGGTGCGCCTCGCTACGCCACCTCTAGGGTGGCGTAGCTTTCAGACGCATCTCCAGAGTTACGATTTCTCGTAATTCTGGAGATGTGTCTTGTTCCATGGGTGTTGCGTGGGAACACCCACAGCAACACCCATGGAACGCCCCTTCATCGCAAAGTGCTGCGTGTGAAGGGACGGTATTTACAAGGAGAGGAAAAGTCACGCATGGTGGCTTTTCCTCTCCTTGTAAATATCGAGGAGCCCCCTGCGCCACCAGTAGGTCACGAAAAGTGACGTACTGGTGGCGCAGGGGGCTTGTAAATCTGCCCCTAAGATCTTAAAACTGCAGCAAAGCACCAGCGCCAGCTGCATTGGGGACAGAAGCTGCATTTGCTACAGAAGCAGTCAGAGCGGACCCCCTTTCTCTGTACACAGATGATTACAACAGGCACCCCAACCACCCTGCTATCTTTCTCAGGTTCAAACTCTTGTCCTGAGGGATGAATACACAGATCTTCACGGATAGCACATGAAACCACTCTGATAATAGCAAGGAATCAAACCTGTAACTTGTAGTTTACACATAGGTTTTTCCAGCAGGCTCACTAAGTGTCTGTGCTCTTTCACCAAGGCTCACACCCCTTTGTTCCCTGCAAGATGTATACACATTAAAGCAGAGGCACAAATCCCCTGAGATTCAGTGCGTGAAACTATAATTTGCAGTCTACAAATAGATCACCTCTCCCAAAAAATACACAGACCTTTACAGCAGACACGCTGGTCACTCTGAACACATACCCTGAACACACATCTGCAGCTAGCGCAAGAACCCCTTGGGCTGTTTTATCGTGCTCATACCTTTCCCAGTAGTTTGCCCCTCCAGTAGAGTTTGCCGCTGTCCATTGGGTGCACTCAAAATTCAAGATTGGATAGATTTGTTTTGATAGAGCGCTTCCAAAGCAAATATCTACAGGCCCAAAATCAGGACAGGAAGAGGGGAAAAAGGAAATTCCAAGTTGCACCTGGGATGGAGTTTGTTTTGACTACCCACCTCCCAAAACCATTCCCTTCCGTCTTTCACCCACCTCAAGGCCCTTCTCATTCGGTAACAGGATACAGTCCTCAATAAAAAAATTGTTATTGTATCTATTTGTACAGTAACAAGCCACAACATCATGTTATTGCACAGCACAGATGTTCAAGTGAACCTTCGGCACTGATAGCAGATTCTATTGTGTGCATCCATTGCTGCGTTTTGATCAACCTCATGAAGATAAAAGGCTGCGCACTGCTGCAAGAGGAATCTATGACCAAAGGTTCATCTAGAGCGCACCTTAGTCCTCTGAGCCACCGGCCCGACTTGAATACCAAGGCAGCTGAAAGCGCTGTGAGCAGGAGCCACGAAAATTCTTCCCAAAGTGCACACATCTAACAAAAAGTGAATAATGTTTGTAAATGAGATCAAACTCATCTTTTTCACCAGTGCTCAAAATACGTTTTCAAGATGCAAGTGCAGCTATAGTCTCCCTAAAATCGATTTGTCTGCGCAGGAAGAAATATAGCACAATACACCAGAGCCTCTGAATGGCTTGCAGAGCTGACTCAGAGTCAGTTTAATAGCCAGGTCCCCGCTTCCAATGTCAGAAAGGTAGTGCAGTGGGTCAACGTGGCTTATACATGCATCTGCATATGGTAAGAGGCATATGGTCGTTTATTCTTCCCAGTTCAGAATACGGTGGGCCCCATACTAACAAGGGCCCCGTATCAGAAAAGTATTACAGAAAATCTATCATAATAACACTTAAATATACCATTGCTAAATGTCATTGCACCTACAAAAATCCCGAAATAACCTCATGTAGGTGTTTCGCTATATTGCATGTCGTGCACACATATTGCACGGCATGAAATAAACACTTAAACTTGCGTGGCTATACAACAGCTCAGTGGATTAATGCTCTGGCTGAAGATTTCTTTTTAACCCTCATCCCTCTGAACTGTAACTGGCAGGTCACAAGTTTAAATACTTACAATATTCACAACTGTGTCTCAGAAAGGCCGGGTGGTACTTGGCAGGGCTGGGGGTGACATTATCATTGCTTGCACTGGGGCCCAGTGCTCTCGTGTTACACCACCGCACAGAGACCATATTTTATCTGTCATTTAATCTATTTAATGCGTCGTGTGATGAGGATCTCCTGAAGAATAGCCAGAACTGCAGGAAACCTCCAAAAATGCATTAGGCTCGGATTCTGACATTAACAGTTCCCCAGCCTCCAATCCAGGCAATGGCCCCTTGAGGCCTGGCCTTTAGAACGCGTTTTACTGAATCTAGAGGTCAGGGGTCGAGTAAGGGTCCCGAAAAATGTAAAAAAAAAAAAAAAATGAAATGCTCAAAACGTGCTCAGGGCCAATGAGAGCACTCCTGCAGTGTACCAGCGAGCTCTAGGATTGGCTGAGGGCTTTCAAGCCAATCCTAAATCGCTTTGTTTGCTCTCCACAGCAAACGGTTGGCATTAGAAAGGCACATGATTGGCTGTCACCCAACAGCTGTTAAAATTACGGACAAATGGCGTCCGTTAAAGAAATCTTCACGGACAACGGACAGACGGCCGAAATTACGGACTGTCCGTGAAATTTACGGACGGTTGGTCACCCTACTCAAGGAGGGTGTCACCTATACAATGTCACGTGTTTCCCCACTAAGTATAAATTGCTTACATGGAATGTCTGTGGAATGGGTGGGTATGTGGAACGCTACAGGGTCTGTCGCATCTCAGGCGCCATGAAGTGCACGTTGCATGTCTGCAAGAGACCCTCTGACTCTGAAGGACTGAAGCTAAAATGAAATGGCTCGGACAAAAACACTCTGCCAATTAATTGGCATTCGCCAGAGGGCTAGCTATATGAGTCACCTCCAGGGTGAAATTCCGCCTCATGTACTGACAAATGACAAGTGGACCTGTATTAGGGCAGCTGGGTGTAGGGACACAGCTGAACTGGGGGGCATCCGCCAAGGTCGAAGTGGCATCCATGGGCTTAAGGCGATGTCTGAGGAGATCAGGCATAGGAATAAGGACTTTTCAGATGTCATAAAAGGTAACAGACAGTGTGAGGACAGAAAACGCCATGAGATGTGTTGACGGCATCATTCTGAAGTGGCATAATGAAGGTGACTGTCCCACCACTCAGGTGAGTTAGATCACTACGCCTTCAAAATCCATGAGGGTTTTGAAAACCATCCCTACGCCTTATTCGGGTAAGTGCAGCACAGCATAACTCACTGGTCTTAGCCTGGTGTCACTTTCGGACGTGGCAGCCTCCACCGGGTCCCATACAGTCTCCACCGAGACCCATGCAGCCTCCACCAGGACCCATGCAGCCTCCACCGGGTCCCATGCAGACTCCACCGGGTCCCATGCAGGCTCCACCGGGTCCCATGCCGGCTCCACCGGGTCCCATACAGGCTCCACCGGTCCCATGCAGCCTCCACCGGGTCCCATGAAGCTTCCACCGGGTCCTATGCAGCCTCCACCGGGTCCCATGCAGGCTCCACCGGTCCCATGCAGGCTCTACCGGGTCCCATGCAGCCTCCACCGGGTCCCATGCAGGCTCCACCGGGTCCCATGCAGGCTCCACTGGGTCCCATGCAGGCTCCACCGGTTCCATGCAGGCTCCACCGGTCCCATGTAGGCTCCACCGGGTCCCATGTAGGCTCCACCGGTCCCATGGAGGCTCCACCGGGTCTCATGCAGGCTCCACCAGTCCCATGCAGGCTCCACCGGGTCCCATGTGGGCTCCACCGGTCCCATACAGGCTCCACCGGTCCCATGCAGGATCCACCGGTCCCATGCAGGCTCCACTGGGTCCCATGCAGCCTCCACCGGGTCCCATGCAGGCTCCACCAGGCCCCATGCAGGCTCCACCGGTCCCTTGCAGGCTCCACCGGGTCCCATGCAGGCTCCACCGGTCCCATGCAGGCTCCACCGGTCCCATGCAGGCTCCACCGGGTCCCATGCAGGCTCCACTGGGTCCCATGCAGCCTCCACCGGGTCCCATGCTGGCTCCACCGGTCCCATGCAGGCTCCACTGGGTCCCATGCAGGCACCACCGGGTCCCATGCAGGCTCTACCAGTCCCATGCAGGCTCCATCGGGTCCCATGCGGGCTCCACCGGTCCCATGCAGCCTCCAACGAGTCCAATGCAGCCTCCACTCGGTCCCATGCAGGCACCACCGGTCCCATGCAGGCTCCACCGGTCCCATGCAGCCTCCACCGGGTCCCATGCAGCCCCCACCGGGTCCCATGCAGCCTCCACCGGGTCCCATGCAGGCTCCACCAGTCCCATGCAGGCTCCACTGGGTCCCATGCAGCCTCCACCGGGTCCCATGCAGGCTCCACTGGATCCCATGCAGGCTCCACTGGGTCCCATGCAGGCTCCACCGGTCCCATGCAGGCTCCACCAGTCCCATGCAGGCTCCATCGGGTCCCATGCGGGCTCCACCGGTCCCATGCAGCCTCCAACGAGTCCCATGCAGCCTCCACCGGGTCCCATGCAGGCTTCACCAGGTCCCTAGCAGCCTCCACCGGGTCCTATAGGGAGCATAGACTTGCAGGCTTTTGCATAAGGTTTCTCATGGTGGTCACCTCAGAGTCCATTGGAGAATTGGCTCAAAAGCTCCAGCCTTAGAGGGTGTTCTTTATTAAAATTATTTTTATAATAATAATGAGATTTCTACAGCGAATAGCGACCTCCCGAGAGGTGTCCCAGTGCTTGGTACCGGGCCCACCCGTCTAAGTGCAGTTCTTAAACTCCCACTACATCCTGATCTGAAGAACCATGTTGTAAGTTTTTTCCTGTATATTTCTTCTGACTGGGGCTGCCGAACGGCTAACGGCAGAGAATTCCATAGTTTGGGTGTTAGGAAGCCGAACGACTTTCCGCACATCCGTGCTTTCCTCACACTGGCTATATATATATATATAATTGATTTTAACATCAACAGTGCAAAACCATATGGACAGAAGCTCATGGTGAAAAGATTCAGAACAAACTTGTCGAGAAATACACATTTCCCATCTGAAGATACAGAGTATTAAATGCCCACCCTGGCGCGGGTGGGCAGCGACTATGACACAAGGCAGATGTGCAGATGAACGTCCCCGGGAGCAGGAGAGATTCACTGCTTGTAAACCACCCTCTGGGCCAGTGTGTAATGCCAAGCCCCCCTGAGCAAAATATGTAAGCAAAGATGCTTGTGAAGATGACATTTTGGGGAGTGGGTTTGATGTATAAGGAAACGTCTTTAATACATTGCACTTAGGAGATTATTCAGTGGTATCACAGTCCCTGGTACGGGTCATTCCTCTTGTCTCCGCACTCCTGCAGCGCTCTCTCCCTACTGACTCCTGCCGCGTTCTCTCCCTGCTGACTCCTGCAGTGCTCTATCGCTGCTGACTCCTGCAGTGCTCTATCGCTGCTGACTCCTGCAGCGCGCTCTCACTGCTGACTCCTGCAGCGCTCTCTCCCTACTGACTCCTGCCGCGCTCTCTCCCTGCTGACTCCTGCAGCGCTCTATCGCTGCTGACTACTGCAGCGCTCTCTCACTGCTGACTCCTGCAGTGCTCTATCGCTGCTGACTCCTGCAGCGCTCTCTCGCTGCTGACTCCTGCCGCGCTCTCTCCCTACTGACTCCTGCAGCGCTCTCTCCCTACTGACTCCTGCCGCGCTCTCTCGCCTCTGACTCCTGCAGCGCTCTCTCCCTACTGACTCCTGCCTCGCTCTCTCCCTGCTGACTCCTGCAGCGCTCTATCGCTGCTGACTACTGCAGCGCTCTCTCGCTGCTGACTCCTGCAGCGCTCTCTCACTGCTGACTCCTGCAGTGCTCTATCGCTGCTGACTCCTGCAGCGCTCTCTTGCTGCTGACTCCTGCAGCGCGCTCTCGCTACTGACTCCTTCAGCGCTCTCTCGCTGCTGACTCCTGCAACGCTCTCTCACTGCTGACTCCTGCAGCGCTCTCTCCCTACTGACTCCTGCCACGCTCTCTCCCTGCTGACTCCTGCAGCGCTCTATCGCTGCTGACTACTGCAGCGCTCTCTCGCTGCTGACTCCTGCAGCGCTCTCTCCCTACTGACTCCTGCTGCGCTCTCTCCCTGCTGACTCCTGCAGCGCTCTCTCCCTACTGACTCCTGCCGCGCTCTCTCCCTGCTGACTCCTGCAGCGCTCTATCGCTGCTGACTACTGCAGCGCTCTCTCGCTGCTGACTCCTGCAGCGCTCTCTCCCTACTGACTCCTGCCGCGCTCTCTCCCTGCTGACTCCTGCAGCGCTCTCTCCCTACTGACTCCTGCCGCGCTCTCTCCCTGCTGACTCCTGCAGCGCTCTATCGCTGCTGACTACTGCAGCGCTCTCTCGCTGCTGACTCCTGCAGCGCTCTCTCACTGCTGACTCCTGCAGTGCTCTATCGCTGCTGACTCCTGCAGCGCTCTCTCGCTGCTGACTCCTGCCGCGCTCTCTCCCTGCTGACTCCTGCAGCGCTCTCTCACTCCTGACTCCTGCAGCGCTCTCTCGCTGCTGACTCCTGCCGCGCTCTCTCCCTGCTGACTCCTGCAGCGCTCTATCGCTGCTGACTACTGCAGCGCTCTCTCGCTGCTGACTCCTGCAGCGCTCTCTCACTGCTGACTCCTGCAGTGCTCTATCGCTGCTGACTCCTGCAGCGCTCTCTCGCTGCTGACTCCTGCAGCGTGCTCTCGCTACTGACTCCTGCAGCGCTCTCTCCCTACTGACTCCTGCCGCGCTCTCTCCCTGCTGACTCCTGCAGTGCTCTATCGCTGCTGACTACTGCAGCGCTCTCTCGCTGCTGACTCCTGCAGCGCTCTCTCGCTGCTGACTCCTGCAGCGCTCTATCGCTGCTGACTCCTGCAGCGCTCTCTCGCTGCTGACTCCTGCAGCGTGCTCTCGCTACTGACTCCTGCAGCGCTCTCTTGCTGCTGACTCCTGCAGCGCTCTCTCACTGCTGACTCCTGCCGCGCTCTCTCGCTGCTGACTCCTGCAGCGCTCTCTCACTCCTGACTCCTGCAGTGCTCTATCGCTGCTGACTCCTGCAGCGCTCTCTCACTGCTGACTCCTGCAGTGCTCTATCGCTGCTGACTCCTGCAGCGCTCTCTCACTGCTGACTCCTGCAGCACTCTCTCACTGCTGACTCCTGCTGACTCCTGGAGCGCTCTCTCACTGCTGACTCCTGCAGAGCTCTCTCGCTGCTGACTCCTGCAGCGCTCTCTGACTCCTGACTCCTGCAGTGCTCTCTCACTCCTGACTCCTGCAGCCCTCTCTCGCTCCTGACTCCTGCAGCGCTCTCTCGCCTCTGACTCCTGCAGCGCTCTCTCACTGCTGACTCCTGCCGTGCACTCTCGCTGCTGAATCCTGCAGCGCGCTCTCACTGCTGACTCCTGCAGCGCTCTCTCGCTGCTGACTCCTGCCGCGCGCTCTCGCTGCTGACTCCTGCAGCGCTCTCTCGCTGCTGACTCCTGCAGCGCTCTCTGACTCCTGCAGCACTCTCTCACTCCTGACTCCTGCTGACTCCTGCAGCCCTCTCTCACTCCTGACTCCTGCAGCGCTCTCTCGCTTCTGACTCCTGCAGCGCTCTCTCGCTGCTGACTCCTGCCGCGCGCTCTCGCTGCTGACTCCTACAGCGCGCTCTCGCTGCTGACTCCTGCAGCGCTCTCTGACTCCTGACTCCTGCAGCGCTCTCTCACTCCTGACTCCTGCTGACTCCTGCAGCCCTCTCTCACTCCTGACTCCTGCAGCGCTCTCTCGCTTCTGACTCCTGCAGCGCTCTCTCACTGCTGACTCCTGCAGCGCTCTCTCACTGCTGACTCCTGCAGCATGCTCTCGCTGCTGACTCCTGCAGCGCTCTCTCGCTGCTGACTCCTGCAGCGCTCTCTCGCTGCTGTACCTCTCTCACTGCTGACTCCTGCAGCGCTCTCTCGCTGCTGACTCCTGCAGCGCTCTCTCGCTTCTGACTCCTGCAGCGCGCTCTCGCTGCTGACTCCTGCCGCGCTCTCTCGCTGCTGACTCCTGCCGCGCTCTCTCGCTGCTGACTCCTGCCACGCTCTCTCGCTGCTGACTCCTGCCGTGCTCTCTCCCTGCTGACTCCTGCCATGCTCTCTCCCTGCTGACTCCTGCAGCGCTCTCTTGCTGCTGACTCCTGCAGCGCTCTCTCACTCCTGACTCCTGCAGCGCGCTCTCGCTGCTGACTCCTGCAGCGCTCTCTCGCTGCTGACTCTTGCCGCGCGCACTCGCTGCTGACTCCTGCAGCGCGCTCTCGCTGCTGACTCCTGCAGCGCTCTCTCGCTGCTGACTCCTGCCGCGCTCTCTCCCTGCTGACTCCTGCCGCGCTCTCTCCCTGCTGACTGCTGCAGCGCTCTCTTGCTGCTGACTCCTGCAGCGCTCTCTCACTCCTGACTCCTGCAGCGGTCTCTCAACACTGACTCCAGCAACGCTCTCTCACTGTTGACTCCTGCACTGCTTCTACGAGCTTGTGCAGTTTCCGTACCTACCCCCTGCATTTCCAAAGACACTTCTCCCTTTTTTGGGGTGGGGGGCGGGGGGAGCTTTTATATCACGAGAGCTAAACCCGAAGGTATCAGAGTATTAGAGTGCTTTACATGAGCACCAGTTGCATTACAGATGGACTCATTCATTCATGTTAGGCAGGGGGAGATTATGTGATTTGCCCAGAATCACAGGATGGTGGGCTTCCCTGCCGAGACTCGAACCCGGTTTCCCAGCTCCGAGGCCGACAGCTCTAGCCGTTAGGCCACATCCTCTCCCCTACTTGCCTGCTCCTGCGGCAGTTTAGCCCTCCTGCTGGCCTCGTTTTATTGCTCCAGGCTCTTCCAGTACATCCCGACTCTAGATTTTGCAGCATTCTTTTCCTGCAGCGATTCCTTGCCCACGCCTGCCAAATGTAATGTGTGACCGGCTGCTGCAGTCCAAATGTTTTTTTATTTTGCAGTCCCAGACTTGTAGTCCAGGTTTTATAATGTGATCAGTAAAATTCTAAGTCTCAGAGGGTAAAGTCAGTACTTGGACTGGGGCAGCTAGTCATGCATGGGTGCTTACTTGGCCTGTGTGAAATTTGTGGAATTTACTCCGCGAAAATGACCCCTTAAGTGCCCTCCTTTCCCCCAGGAGTTTGGAGCTCTCCCAGACTCATGCACTGATCTCTCCCTCTATAGTTCATTGGCACCAACCCTACTGGCTCCTGCAAAGCCCCCTCCCCTTTCAGTCTCCTCCAGTGCTCCATCCCTTGAGACACCTGAAGTTCCTCCTTCTGGGGTTGCCACCTTTCTCAAACGACAATACTGGCCACGTGCACATGTTTTTGGGGTTCTAGAAGGGCCAGAAGCTGGTACTGGAACAAGAGGTTTTGTAAACTCCCCCATGGGCGATTTCAGCACAGCAATTTTGCCTCTATTTGATTAGAAAACCCTAACATTCTTTTGACACTTTTTTGCTTTGAATGTGCTGTTTTCAGTTCCCATTTCACAGCAGAAATAATACCAGGTATCATGAATGTTCCTGATATTTTTACCTGCCTTTGCATGACAAAATTGAAGAGATTTGGAAAATACTGATCATTCGCAAACCTGACCCTTTCCTGCAGAGCCCCGTCAGCCTGCACAGCTGCACCCCTCCTTGAGCTCACCTCTTTATGGACGTTTTTATAATACAATTAGAACTGTTCGTGAAAAGAAATCTAAAATAAGTCTACTCCCCACAATCACACTTATAACATTTTTACCAGCATTGTGTGGATTATGCTTGTTTGGGTTTGTTTCCACAGGCAGTTGTGCTTGTTTGCTTTTCCACTATTGATTCATTAAGGGATGGAAAGATACTGAGGCCCTCATTTACAGAATTTTGGCATAGGGCACCGCAGCATGTCACCTTGCTGCACTGCCCTACGCCAAAGTGAAAGGGCAGGAATTTATGAAATACGGTGCATTCCTGTCCTTTTTCCCTGCGTTGGCGCCGTATCGGCAGCCGAGCGCCAATGCAGGCACCCTTGCACATCTGTTGCAGGCAGGATTTCTTTGTGCAGGAAGGTGAACCCTTCCTGCACAGAAACATTCCTAAGAGGCTTTGTCCTCTTTCTACGTGTGCTGCAGAATGCAGTCTGGAAAGAGGCAAAAACGAGGAGATATAAAGACATTTCTCTCCGTTACGCCACACTCAGGAGGTGTAAGGATTTTGTGCTTCCCCGGGTTTACATCATTTTGTAAATCTGAGGCAGCGCCAAAATCCAAAGGGTTGCGTGGGAAAACCCACCACAACGCCCATGGAATGCCTCCCGGGCGCAGAGTGAGGCAACGCAGCGATTTGCGCTGCGCCACCTTACTCGTATTTATAAGGCCAAAGCCACGCAGGGTGGCTTTCCGTGGCTTCATAAATCTAATTGAGAGCCCTGCGTCACGCATGTAGCACTTTACGTGGGGCACAAGTGATGCCCGGCTCTCGTGAATATGCCCCTGAGTTTCTCATAAGTGGAAGTGCGCACCACTAAAGATGGAGCCACGGCCCCAGGGGGAGGGGGAGGGGGAATGCACCACCGTTTGAGGGACTCTCCTGTAAGCATCATTGGAGTCATCGCCACTGACGATCATTGCCCGCATCTCCTGTTTTGACTTGATCTGTCTTTCACGTTACGAAATGGTTGTTCTCTCTGCTCTGGTGATTGTTAGCTGCTGATTTACTAGGATTGTTGGTGAAGTGTTTCTTGTTCTGTAACGTCCTTGCTGGAAAGAACTGTTTGTTTCTTTGTTGTCCTGGTACTGAAAGGTTGTTTTATGATGTCTGTTACCACAACTCCTTCCTTCTCTCTTGTACAGCACTCTACTGCCTTTGGCCAAGGCTGCGCTAAATGAAAACCGCTAAAATAAAATAAAACTAATAGTTGAATGACTATCAGCGGAGGGGTGAAAAGAAAAGATGTTCTAGCTGAGAAACATATATCAGAAGCAGTCTTGAGCTCAGTCTGGTCTAGTGTTAGTCATTGTATTGCTGAACATTGCCACAGTTTGTCAAGCCAGAGGACATTGTGTAGATGTGTGGGGGTTGTGTAGGGGATCTCTCTCCTTGCTTTACAATGCAAAGAGTAGTCTTACAGTCCCTGTTGTGACACAGCAAGGCCCAGGTACCTTTCCTTGTGTGCCGCCTCCCTGTGTGGGACGCTTCTTGGCGGATGTCAGTCAGATCGGATGGAGTTGGCCTCAGTGTGGGATTCTTTGCCTACCTGAGTCCGTCAGAGATGTTGGGTCCACATGGGAATGAGATCTTGGATGTCTAGGGTAAGAGCAGTAGACAAAGGGCCAGATGGCATTGCGTTCCTCAGTGACATCATCACGCCCTCGCTTGAAACACTTTATATACTTTAACCCTGAAAAAGTGTGGATAATGGACGGAAATTACAACCCAAGCTGCCTCGGCTGCAGATCCACAGTCGGCACCTTATGTTGAGGGTCTGACGCATAGTTAGAGTGTGGTGGACCCAGACACATCATGCTGTAGGGAAATTACTGGGACAACCTGTAATCCAAGACCCAAACTTGGACATCCTGTGGTTGATGGGCGATTGGGGTGGGTCTGGGGTGCTCCTGTGCTGGTGGGAGTAGCCTTACTGGCTTTCACGGGGGACATTGACCGCCGCTGGCGGTCGGACAGCCCCCTCCTTTTAACCACTGGCTTGTGCACCAAGGCCGAAGAGGTGGTGTCCAGAGCCAGGGGGTGTCTGAAGAAGCATGCAAGGATCCCTGGGACAAGCACTTCCGGGGTCTGGGATTCCATTCAACTCCGAGGGGCCAAACATCACCTGCTAAGGATTGACCGTGTCCCAACTGACAAATGTGTCGCTAAACAATGCTTCACACTCTGTCTTCTGTTATATTGTGGACTCACAAATGAAATCAATAAAGAAAATGTGTAAAAAAATAACTTGTTTAGGTAACAGAGTGTGATGCTGAGGGAGCTTGGACGGGAGCCCCTCGGGGACACACTTAGCTGCCACTCGGCCCCCTCCCTCCTTACTCAGCGTTGAGTGAACCCACAGACCTGTGTCTAGAGGGAGGAGTGCGCTTTCCATCTCTGACTATTCTCCCCACATGCAGATCACTGGCGTCCTCGAGGGCAGCGCCTGCAGCACGTGCTGCATGTCTTTGACTCGGGGCGCTACACAGTGGTGTTACATGCTCTCTGACTAAAATTCACAAACCCCTAGGCCGAGGATGTGCTTGAAAGAGGGGGTGAAAGGTTATTATTTGTCTTTTCTCCACTTTCAGACCCTTTGTTAGAAATGAGATTTCTGGTTGGCTAGGGCATGCGCCTAAGCCAGGCAGAAACCACCACTCTAGTCAGGGCGAGGGAGTTACACACTGAAGATAACCCCTGCTCACCCCCTCGGTAGCTTGGCAGAGCAGTCAGGCTTATCCCAGAGGCAATGTGTAAAGTGTTTGCGCAACACACTCACACACCAGCGACAGACTAGGCACACCACAAAGGAAACTCCACACAAGTTTATATAAAAATAGCCTTTGTATTATCCATAAAAACACATTAGAACACCATCACATATATATACTGTGCCACCAGGCACTGGCCATGAATTTACAGGCATAAATCACCTGGCCAATTGGGCCACTGTAAAAACACATTACAGTAAGGATAACCAGTAACTACTGGCTAGGACTGCACTTAGCACAACACATTATGCCTAAACGTCTGCAGCAGGGTCAAGACTGATTTGCATATGGCTGGGTCCAAACTGGAATGGCATGGTGAGCAAAAAAACGATGGATTTAGGCCCAGATCTCTGTACTGGGGTGAATGTATGACATTGCTCTGCATTCTGTCCATCAATTGTTGTTTTGCATTTGTCACCCCGAGGGGGACGGGTATGCCCAGACGTGGGTCCCGTGCTCTCCATGCCACTGGAGTCAAGCTATCCTGGCTGATGAGGGCTGAAAGCCCGAAACCGGTCCCTAGGATGCTTGTTTCCAGTCCAGGGAGGACCTGGCCTGGCAGTTCGGGCTGGACTGTTCCCATTGGGCGCAGGGTCAAGACTGATTTGCATATGGCTGGGTCCAAACTGGAATGGCATGGTGAGCAAAAAACGATGGATTTATGCCCAGATCTCTGTACTGGGGTGAATGTATGACATTGTTCTGCATTCTGTCCATCAATTGTTGTTTTGCATTTGTCACCCCGAGTGGGACGGGTATGCCCAGACGTGGGTCCCGTGCTCTCCATGCCACTGGAGTCAAGCTATCCTGGCTGATGAGGGCTGAAAGCCCGAAACCGGTCCTAGGATGCTTGTTTCCAGTCCAGGGAGGACCTGGCCTGGCAGTTCGGGCTGGACTGTTCCCCATTGGGCGCAGGGTCAAGACTGATTTGCATATGGCTGGGTCCAAACTGGAATGGCATGGTGAGCAAAAAAACGATGGATTTAGGCCCAGATCTCTGTACTGGGGTGAATGTATGACATTGTTCTGCATTCTGTCCATCAATTGTTGTTTTGCATTTGTCACCCGAGTGGGACGGGTATGCCCAGACGTGGGTCCCGTGCTCTCCATGCCACTGGAGTCAAGCTATCCTGGCTGATGAGGGCTGAAAGCCCGAAACCGGTCCTAGGATGCTTGTTTCCAGTCCAGGGAGGACCTGGCCTGGCAGTTCGGGCTGGACTGTTCCCATTGGGCGCAGGGTCAAGACTGATTTGCATATGGCTGGGACCAAACTGGAATGGCATGGTGAGCAAAAAACGATGGATTTAGGCCCAGATCTCTGTACTGGGGTGAATGTATGACATTGTTCTGCATTCTGTCCATCAATTGTTGTTTTGCATTTGTCACCCGAGTGGGGCGGGTATGCCCAGACGTGGGTCCCGTGCTCTCCATGCCACTGGAGTCAAGCTATCCTGGCTGATGAGGGCTGAAAGCCCGAAACCGGTCCTAGGATGCTTGTTTCCAGTCCAGGGAGGACCTGGCCTGGCAGTTCGGGCTGGACTGTTTCCATTGGGCGCAGGGTCAAGACTGATTTGCATATGGCTGGGTCCAAACTGGAATGGCATGGTGAGCAAAAAAACGATGGATTTAGGCCCAGATCTCTGTACTGGGGTGAATGTATGACATTGTTCTGCATTCTGTCCATCAATTGTTGTTTTGTAAACGTCTGCAGCAGCACACATTCCTTAACACATCATGCCCCTCTTAGGCATAAACATCATTACTGCACATATTCAGTAGTATACCATAGTACCACACTTCCAGAGGGCACACATTTAGGCAAAAGCAGTAGGTAAATTCCAGCACAAGAAGTACCTCTGTCCTCCAGTCAGCACGGTAAACACCCATTGCTGCCCAGGTAAACCCCTCGACCGCTGTGAGTGTCACCCGGTGTCCTCCCCGTAGGCTTCTGGGCCACGTGCCTGCCTACAACAGGGAATGCGGCAGTTCACTTGATCCCCACCCCCCACAGCACGAGGCTTCCCCAGAAAACAAAGCTGCTCAGAGGCCCACAACTGGACCTCGACCCGCAGACATGGGCCCAAAGGCTAACCTGTCTGGAGCCCTTCGGGGCCGCACGGATGGCTGCGGGGAAAATGTGCAAGGGAGCGGCCTCACCTTGTCTCCTTCACTGGAGAATGCCCCTGATGCGGAAGAAACGGATGCAGCTGCCCTCGACCACGCGGCGCAGCTGCAACTATGCGGAAAATGTGCACAGAGCTCCTCGGTCTCTTGCTGGCGTGGAGACCCTCTCTTGACTGCCCAAGGAGCCTGCAAGGCTCCGGTTTGATCTCCTCGTTGGCCCCGCCCTCAGCTAGGCTAAGGGAGCCCGCGGGGCGCTCCACTCCCTCACGGGAGCCCCGCCCAAGGTCAGGCATCCTCTGCCTGACTTCCAGCACGCTGGGAATCACAGAGCGAAATCTCCGTTGATTTCGTAGGTCTCTGGCCACGGCGTGACAGCGCCCACTATCCACATTGCTGGAACCCACTCCTCACCTCAGGGAACTGAAGCTACAATAATTGCTCCTACGGCTTGGGCAAGCTAAAGCGCCCTCCACTTGTCTTCCCCGATCAAGAAGGCAAATGGCACAGTGCTCACCATGCGCTGGATTAGGGGGGCAATAGTAAAATCATTCAGCCTGTCTCCCACCTGAAGCCACAAACAGGGAGCAGGTAGCGCTCTTCAACAAGAATCATCAAGACAGAGCTGGGAACAGGCATGCCAGCACACCGGGCCACCCAGCAGGTGGCAGGTCAGTCCCCAGTGGCGGTTCCTCCTGGCGCACTGCAGTCCACGCAGTGCCTTAGTTCCAACAAGCTCAGTTCCAAAGTAAGCACGCCAGACATGGGGTCACAGCCCCAGTACTTATAGTCCTACAGTCTTTGTTCTCCCCCTGGCACAGGCTCTGAGACCAGTCCAAACCAGTTCTGGGGGCACTTTGTAAGTGCACAACAACCTCCATTGTCAGTGTAAGCCCTGGCCCCAGACACACCACAGGGGGGCGGAGCCATCATTGTGGAAGGCAGGCACAGCCCTATTCAGGTGCAGGTACTACTCCTACCACCACTCCAAATGCACACATGGCCTATTCAGCCTAGCGCTGACTCATCCAGACTCTCTGAAGCCACTACACCTCCCCAGCCCCTGTCACTCCAAGGCCAGACAGGCAATACACAACAGGCAGGCACAAAGACACATAGCACACAGAAATGCCTACTTCTAAAAGTGGCATTTCTAAAATAGTGATAATAAATCCGCGAACACCAATATGCAGCATTTATCACCACTATTCCAAACATAC
Organism: Calotriton arnoldi; assembly: GCA_963921515.1. Classification (NCBI taxonomy): domain Eukaryota; kingdom Metazoa; phylum Chordata; class Amphibia; order Caudata; family Salamandridae; genus Calotriton; species Calotriton arnoldi. The sequence goes on from CAWUFW010000137.1 coordinate 5,915,215, forward strand.
CAAACTTGATCACGCTACCTATCTCATGTCAGGAACTACCACTGAAGCATATATCAGGGAATCCCCAATGCATCCCTATGATAGGGCAGCCTCACAGCAGTGAGAAACCAAATAGGCTGTTTGTCACTACCAGGACATGCCACACAGTTAAGGCACATGTCCTACCTTTTACCTACACCGAACCCTGCCCATAGGGCTAGCTAGGGCCTACCTTAGGGGTGACTGATATGTAGTAGAAGGGGAGTCACAGATGTGGCAACCATTTTATGTGCCACGTCACAGCAGCAGTAAACGGCGCGCGCAGGCCTGAGTCAGGTTTGAAAAGCTACTTTGGTGAGTGGCACAAGCAGCGCTCCAAGCCCACCAGTAGCATTTAATTTACTGGCCTTGGGTATATGAGATACCACAGTACAAGGGACTGATAGTTAAATTAAATATGCCAAATAGATGTAGACCAATCTTACCAAGTTTACAGCACATGCACTTTAGCACTTTAGCACTTTAGCACGGATCAGCAGTGATAAAGTGCCGAGAGTCATAAAACCACCCACAGCAGGTCAGAAAAAATACAGGTGGAAGGCAAAAAGTTCTGGGATGACCCTGCAAAAAGGGCCAAGTCCAACACCCTTCTAACTGCTGCTTCTCGCATTATTCTGGTAAACAGCTTCATTTGTGTTCCAGGGAGTGTTAATGTTAACCCATAAGCAGTGAGATGCTGGCATTTCCCTTATTGGCCACCTCCGCCTTCTCACCCACTAGCCAGTTTACCCGTTTAAGTTTTATGGGTTTCATCATTTCTAAAACTGCTAGTTTCACATGTAAAACCTAAGTGTTCAATCTCATAATAACATCATGCATTAAACAAGCATTGTCAATGTGAATTCTATGTTATTTGCGTACTAGAAAGCTTTATTTCTTGCTTCACAACACAATAAAGTTATAACATGGGCACCAGCAGTGCAGCCTTCCTCAACACCAATAAGCAGACGTGAGATCGAGGGTCATTCTCATATGAAGGAATCTCCTGGGCAGACCCTTCTCTGTGTGAGCCTTGGCAAGACCAGCTGTAGGGCTGCCAGAGACAGACTGGGCACCAGAAGCAGCAGTGGCAACAAATGTTCAAACCAGCCCCGCTCACTACATTCTCTCTCTTGCTTCTTCGGTCTTTTGTCTTCCCCCACCCCTCTCTCTCCCTCCTCTGTTCTCTCCCTCCTTTGGTCTTTCGCCTGCCCCCTCTTCCCCCACTCTCTCTCTCTCTTTCTCTCTCTCTCTATCCTCTCTTCTCTCGCTCCGCTCCTTTGGTCTTTTGCCTGCCCCTGCCCCTTCCCCACCCCCCTCTCTCTCTCTCTGTCTTGCTCTCTCTCCTCTCTTCTGTCGCTCCTTTTGTCTTTCATCTGCCCCCTCCCCCACTCTCTCTTCTCTCTCTCTCTCTCTCCTCTCTCCTCTCTTCTCTAGCTCCTTTGCCTGCCCCCTCTCCCCCTCTCTCTCTCTCTTCTCTCTCTCTCTCTACATCCTCTCTTCTCTCGCTCCTTTTGTCTTTCGTTTCCCCCCACTCTCCCTCGTCTCTCTCTTAAGTACCCACTGTGCCAGCTGCAGTTAACCTGGTAGAGCTGGAGAAAGTAGCAGAGGTGCCAGCAGCAGCCCTTTGTCTTCAAAATCTGGCATGCAAAGGCTCCAGCCCACCGGGGAAATGCCCAGTGGAATAAATGACCTCTCCAGCTCTAAGTGCAGCCCTAGAAGTGTGACTCAATCAGGGTCAATGCAGTTCTCACGGGTTGGTACCACCGAGGTGCCCCATCAGTTGTGCCCTTCTGGCGGTCCTGGATGCTGGGGTGGTAGCGTCCATCAGGGCACACTGCACGCCTCTGGTCTAGTAATGCTTCTCTGGGACCCTCTGCCAGTCTCCTCTCTCCCTACCCTGTAAGCTGGCTTGTCCCCTGGGCCTGGCTGGTCCCACCGTCCCCAAAGCGAGTGAGGCAGTACTCACCCATGGCCGTGGTGCATTCTCAGTGTCAGTGTCCATGGTTACCGCTTCAGTGCACCACAGGGCCTCTTTGTTAAACACTGCCGCCCCAAGCCACATCAACACAGCTGCTGCCTTGCACCTCCCCTGGAAGTTGGTGCACACCCTCCGCTGGCGGACCCCTTCCTACCTCACTCCCTGCACGCAGTGCCGGCCCTAAGCGCCAGGGGCAGAAAGAAATTTGCCGCCCTCACTACAGATGGAGAATAAAATGAGGCAGCAACCCGTTTTCACAGGTCAGTCCCTGGCTGGCTACATCAAAGCAGCGACTCGCCTCTGAACACACAACTACGCACCTCCCCCAGCTCACATGAATCAGCTTAGCTCCATCAGACTGGTTCCAAGTTGTTTGGAGGGGAGGGGGTGTTGATGTGTGTCGGCAGGTGTGTTGGAGATCGATGGGAGGGCAAGGTATGGGGCAGATAGGGTGCTAAAAACAGCGACCCTTGCACATTAAAAACCAATTGAAAGCACTAAACAAAATCACTGGAGCAGTGAGGCTACTAAGAGGGGCATTGCTGTTTGCAGGACCTTTATGTAGACAGTTCTTTTCGCCCCTCTGAAGATTGACACCCTGGGCTTGGGCCCAGCTCGCCCTGCCTGCACACTTCGACCCGCAAACCTTGGCCAGCAGAGACCCCCCTTGCTTTTCTTTGTTGTTCACAGCATGCATGTGGACCCCTCACATACACTTAGGGTTGTAACCGCGGTATTCAGGGACCTCATAGCCCCTGGAAGTCGAGTTTTCCGAGGCCATGTCAGGGCTGTTTGGCCCTCACCAAAATGGTGCCCACTGGTGGCAGGAGCCTGCTGCAGGACAACAATGTGTCTCACAGTTGGATGAGCTCTGGGATTGCCATAGCTACCAAGGTTTCAGATTGCTTTTGTGTGACAATTTCATAATTTCTGTGTAACTATGAGTGACATTCAACGACTATGAGTGACACTTTTTCGAGAGCAAAATCAAGTAATGAAGACAAGGGAAACATATAAATATCAGAAATGACACCCATTTGAGCAAGGAAAAACTCTAAAAAGAGCTTAAAACTGCTGCAAAGCACCAGAAATGGAAGGGCACTAACTTAGTGCGCACAGTCGACCCGGGCCTACTCTGTAACATGGGAAAGGCCCAACACAGATCTCAGCTGCCTCAACCTATATCATAAATGAATTATGGAATCAACAGTCAGCAGACTGGCAGACTCTGGCCGCTGCAGACAGCACGGCATTGGGCAAGCCTCAAGAGCGGTTCAGGCACATATACCAAGGTCACACAGCCAGGCAGGCGTTATTACATCAAAAACAGACACACTTAGGTCACTATAAAAAATAATGAATACCTGAGCGGCCGACCACCCCTGGATCCAGCATGCTGCCCACTACCTACGAGTTTGCACCACAGTTGCTCTAAGTCTAGTCACCCCGACCCAAAACGGGTTAGACTAGTGCCCGCCTAGTGCAGCTGAAAACTAAAGTGAGCAGACAGACTGCGTGACTGCAGTTTAGTAACACAGGGCAGGCGGCTCAGACAATGATTGAATCTGTCATGACCCCACTAAGAAGCACATTATATTAATAGCTGGTGCTTGTTTATGCTTCTTTTTACACCACACAAGTGCAAATAGGAGATTATACCAGCGCTCTCACGCAGGCACTTACGTCTTTGCAAGGCATGCCGGCGCCGTGCAACAGTCGGTCCCCGTGGCCGGCCCACAATGACTCGTGAACTCCCGCCATGGCAGCCAACACCCTCGCCACATGATTCTAGCATACACTGTGACTGCACTGGTCTGCGGGCAGCGAGCTTTGCCAATATATTGCCCGCACTGACTGAGCAGGTTCACGACGGGAAGAGTCAGCCGCTGGTGGGATGCGTCCGGTCACGGGATCCATATCCCAGCTGGGGCAGGCTGCGGTGCGAGCAGCGAGCTGCGCTGCCATTGCTAACAGTACTGCTGCAGCAGCCAAAACTTTATGAAATAGCACCCTTTCGCACCGCGGGCGGCCAGACGGACCGCCACTCACCTTTTAAAGTGTATCATCTCACACTGTCTCGACTCGGTAATAGCAGTTGGGCACTAACTCCTGACGTCAGTTATGCCATGTGGTCTGTGTTACATTGTAGCAAGCAGAGTACTACTAGCAGCTAGAGCTGAGCTGTGAGCAGATGAGCCAGCCCCCAAGACTGCGGGGAGCAGTGCGTGCCGCGCTGCTTTGCAGCTTTCAGTGCTCAATATGCATTAAAGCAGCACTCCGGCTTGATAGCCGAGGAGGTGCTATAATGAGTGATTTTGCATTTCAGTTAGGTGATGCGGACCACACTGAAATGCGTTAGTCTAATGCCTGATGCGTGGTACATGGCAGGGCTGGATTGCCCGATTGGCTCTTCGTCCCATCAGACACTCTGTGGCAGTCAAGGGCTTTGGATTCGTGTGTGGGTGCGTTGATTTTTTTAGTTAGGCCTAGACAGGAGCAGCGCTGGTCGAAATGTCACCCTACTCCATGCTCTAAAATGCGGGAGTTGGTGACCCTGAGAGATCTCGTGGCTGGAAAGAGTGCCAGAACCTTGGGTCCCTCCTGGAGAGGGCACCGTGCAGTGCATAACATTTCTGGTGGACTGAGACGTTTTAAGGCATAGGCAAAGTCGGCTCTGGACCAGGGCCCCCCTGATAGAGCCAGCTCTGTTCTGCAGAGTCTTGCTCTGATGACCTTGAATAATTCTCAAACACAATCAATCAATCAATCAATCATGTCACTTATAAAGCGCACTCACATACCTGCGAGGGTCTCAAGGCGCTGGGGGAAGAGGGGGTGGTGCTGCTACTGATCGAAGAGCCAGGTCTTGAGGAGTCTTCTGAAGGCCAGTAGGTCTTGGGTCTGTCGGAGGTTGGTGGGGAGGGTGTTCCAGGTCTTGGCGGCGAGGTGGGAGAAGGATCTGCCGCCGGCGGTCGTTTTCCGGATGCGGGGGACTGTGGCGAGGGTGAGGCTGGTCGAGCGGAGCTGGCGGGTGGGGGTGTAGAAGCTGAGTCGTCTGTTGAGGTAGGCTGGTCCGGAGTTGTGGAGTGCTTTGTGTGCGTGGGTGAGGAGCTTGAAGGTTATCCTCTTGTTGACAGGGAGCCAGTGCAGGTCTCTCAGGTGGGGTGTGATGTGGCTGCGTCGGGGGATGTCGAGGATAAGACGTGCAGAGGCGTTCTGGATGCGTTGCAGCCGTCTCAGGAGCTTAGCCGTCGTTCCTGCGTAGAGGGCGTTTCCGTAGTCCAGCCTGCTGGTGACGAGGGCCTGGGTGACTGTTTTTCTTGTTTCGGTGGGGATCCACTTGAAGATCCTGCGGAGCATTCGGAGGATGTTGAAGCAGGATGAGGAAACGGCGTTGACCTGCTTAGTCATGGAGAGGGTGGGGTCGAGGATGACCCCTAGGTTGCGTACGTGGTCGGTGGGTGGCGGGGCTGTTCCCAGTGATGTTGGCCACCAGGAGTCGTCCCAGGCTGAAGGGTTGGAACCAAGGATGAGGACCTCCGTCTTGTCCGAGTTCAGCTTCAGGCGGCTGGTCCTCATCCATTCGGCGACGGCCTTCATTCCTTCGTGGAGGTGGGCTTTGGCGGTGTGAGGGTCTTTGGTGAGGGAGAGGATCAGCTGGGTGTCGTCGGCGTAGGAGATGATGTTGAGGTTGTGCTGTCGGGCGACGTGGGCGAGGGTGCCATGTAGATGTTGAACAGCGTTGGGCTGAGGGAGGAGCCTTGGGGTACGCCGCAGATGATCTTGGTGGCCTTGGATCGGAAGGGGGCGAGGCGGACTGTGAGAAGTTGGCCTGGTATATGCTGTTCACTAATTAAAGTGGACACCTTGCACCAGGGCAAATCGACTCTTATGGTAGATAGGTTTAAGACAACCTTTTAAAGAAAGCTATCCTAGTGGTAGCTGTGGAGAGCAGCCTTCAGGCTAAGTCTCGGAGGAATGTAAAGCAGCTTGTTTTACCATATAATCTCTTGAATCACCAAATGAAAAGACACCACACAGGTATATATATCAAATATATATGTATTTATTTCTAAATAACTCTCTACTAATCTCTTTATGAGATTAGAAGACAAACATATGCACAAATCAACGTTTCACAATAAGTTAAGCACAAAATATGGCTGGGGCCCTAGGGGCGTACCAGACCATATACTAAGTAAGAGACTTAGAAACAACGACTTGCAGGGAGACAAGGCCTAGGGCCTTCAGAAGTGCTGGGGCCTCACAAAACCACCCAAGGCAGGTAAGTAAAGGACCCACGGGGGACGCGTGCAGTGTGGATACACAGGCGCGGATCGCCGTTAACTTCAATGGGGCAAGTCGCGGTTGGAAATAAAGAGTTTTAGGATACTTCGGGAGAACCTACAAGCAAGTCACTTACAGGGTAAGTAGTTCTAGGGCCCACACCCACAGGAGCACCGTAGTGCTGGAGTTACCTCACCCAGGGAAGCCGGGTGCACAGGTGTCCTTTGGTGTCGGGTCGCGGCGTCGTTTTCAATGGCGAACAAAGAAGACTTGCTGCTTGCGGGAGCTGAAGAAGTGTCCGGTGGAATCCAAGCCTGGATTCTGAAGAAGGATGACCTGAAAGCAGAGGGGACAGTGTTCAAAGTCACTTGGCAGTGACTCGGGGCAAGGAAGATGGATGCCCACCGTCGTCGAGTTGATTCAGGTCGGTTGCGGGTGCCTTGACTCTTCAGCCACGTGGTCCAGGAGGCGTCGACGACGACCAGGAGCTGGATTCGGTGTGTCCCTCGACGTCTGCAGCTGACTGCGGTGTCGGCAACTCGATCGGAGCCAACAAGCCTTGGCAGCCGCAAGTCTCGGGGAGATGAAGAAAAGTCGATGGCGCAGACCAGCAAGGTCTGAGGAACTCACCCAGCGAGGGTAAGTCAGGGCAGGCCTGGAGCAACCAGGGGAGCCCTTTGGTTTCTTTAAGAAGTCTTCTGGGGACCCACAAGCCGGCGGGCAAGGGATCGCGAAGACACCTCGGGCGGAATCACTCAACAGGGGCCCACGGTCACTCGGGACGGTGTAGGCCTCTGATCTTCGGAGGGATTCCTGCTGGAGGTCGGGACCACACGTGGTCCAAAGCACAAGTTCGTAGAACGTTGTGAAGGGGTTGCACTTGACAATAGTGCACGGTACCCAGGGGTCGCGGTTCCTCGTTACTCGTGGGGTCCACTTGCCTCAGCTTCGCTGGGGACTCACGATGGCCTGGGAGAGGTCAGGAAATCCACTTCTTGGGCTGCAGGGACTTCGGACTCCGGCGGGAGCGGCGTAGTTTGCGACCGTCGTTGTCGTTTTTGGTGCCTGCCAAGCAGGGGAGTCACTCCTTGACTCCAAGGGAGATTCTTCTGTCTTCCAAAGGTAGTGGAACGTCGAAGGGCCAGGATTCTTCTGTAGAGCGTCGTCCAGGGGTTATCTGCTTTGCAATGGCAAGGTTCCCCCTCTTATACTAAAAAGAGGGGATGGACTAGCTCTATGACCCCACCTATGGGAGGGTCAAGGGAGGGGTGGCTACACCCACTTCCCTTTGTCCAGTTTCGCGCCAGAGCAGGGGCAGGTAGCCCCTGAGCTGGTTTGAACTGGCATATGCACAGAGGAGCCTTCTGCTCCCCCAGTGCAGGACTTCAAAGCACTCTAAGAGTGCACCCACCCAGCCCCAATACACTAAACCCTGTCTGGAAGGTGGTTACACCTCCCTGTGACAGGATGCCTATTGTTGGGCTTCCTCCACTGTGAGTTTCGGTCATCAGCAGGAGGGCAGCCCAGTGTCTGTGACTGGTGGCATCCATTTTGTGATGCCAGGGCTCTTTAGGATTCTACCGCGTTTCCACAGCAGGTACATGTCTTATCCCTCTAGAAGGGTGGAATGCTACCCCCGCCGCCAAGATTGGCGGGGGGTAGTATTCCAAGATGTTTGACACCAAACACGACATGTTTTGATGCAGCCATTCCAAAGTTAGCATTTACCGCGAGGATATAATGCACTTAAGAGTATATGGTTTAACCGCATCCACAAACAGCACCAGAGAATGGACTCTGAGAACTGCAGAGGGGCCCTGCTCATGCAGAGGCACCCCCTCACATAGAAGCCAAGCACCCTGCCCTCAGGATTGATAGGGCCTGCCTTAGGGGTGACTGATAGGTTTATATGTGTGTGCAGGAGAGATATAGGAAACCTATATCTCAGTGAGGGGTGCTAGCACCACCTCACCCAGGCTGCAGTAGCAGGCCTGTGGTGTCAGATTTAGACTGCTTCCCAGGGGTGGCATAACATATGCTGCAGCCCCTGGGAGGCCTGTGAAGTACCTATGCCCTTGGCACCTAAGGTACCATATACTAGGGACTCATAAGGCACCACAGTATCCAATCACTAGTGCACCTAGAGTGCACTCCATGTCGTTTAGAGAGAACAGAGAGGCTGGGGCCCTGATTGGCAGGGACCCAGCCAGACTATAGCCAGAAACCAGTGCTAACATCAGAAAAAAAGTGGGGGCAACATAAGAGGCAGATCCTACTCTCCTACACAACCCCCCCAAACGTAGGGACACTAAACTAACCTTGACCAGTTGAGTCTTCGTGTTCAAAGTGGAAATACCTTGAGAGTCCATCTGCATTGGCATGTTGGGTCCCAGGCCTATGTTCCACTGTATAGTCCATCCCCTGTAGGGAAATGGACCACCTCAAAAGTTTTGGGTTTTCACCTTTCATCTGCTTTAGCCATAGGAGGGGCTTGTGGTCAGTCTGAACTATGAAGTGAGTACCAAACAAGTATGGCCTCAGCTTCTTCAGGGCCCAAACCACAGCAAAGGCCTCCCTCTCTATAGCTGACCAACGTTTCTCTCTAGGGGTCAGCCTTCTGCTAATAAAAGCTACTGGCTGGTCTTGACCTTCATCATTCAGTTGAGACAGTACAGCTCCCACACCCAGCTCAGAAGCATCTGTTTGGACAATGAACTTTTTGGTGTAGTCTGGACTCTGTAAGATGGGGGCAGTGCACATGGCCTGCTTTAGGTCTTCAAATGCCTTTTGACAGCTAGCTGTCCACTGAACCTTTTTTGGCATTTTCTTAGAGGTAAGATCATTCAAGGGGGTCACTATAGATCCATATCCCTTGACAAACCTCCTATAGTACCCAGTCAGGCCTAAGAAGGCTCTCACCTGTGTCTGGGTGGTTGGAGCAACCCATTCCATTATGGTTTGGATTTTGCTCTGTAAAGGCTGAACCTGGCCTCCACCTACAAGGTGGCCCAGGTACACAACCTGACTCTGCCCTATCTGGCACTTGGTGGCCTTGATAGTGAGGCCTGCTTTCTGCAGGGCCTCCAAAACATTTCTGAGGTGGACCAGGTGATCCTGCCAGGAGGAACTAAAGACAGCAATATCATCTAGATAAGCTGAGCAATAAGTTTCCATCCCTGCCAGAACTTTATTCACCAACCTCTGAAAAGTGGCAGGTGCATTTTTCAATCCAAAGGGCATCACCACAAAGTGGTAGTGCCCACCAGGAGTCGAAAATGCTGTTTTGGCTTTTGCATCATCAGCTAATCTGATTTGCCAGTAGCCAGCTGTTAGGTCAAATGTGCTTAGATACTTGGCTGAGGCCAAAGTATCAATCAGCTCATCTGCCCTTGGTATGGGATAGGCATCAGTCCTAGTGACTGCATTGAGGCCTCTGTAGTCTACACAAAACCTCATTTCTTTCTTACCACCCTGGGTATGAGGCTTGGGTACCAGGACTACTGGGCTAGCCCAAGGGCTATCTGAAGGCTCAATCACGCCTAACTCCAACATTTTCTGGACTTCAGTCCTGATACAGTCCCTGACATGGTCAGGTTGCCTGTAGATTTTATTCTTGACAGGCAGACTGTCCCCAGTGTCCACCTCATGGGTGCACCAGGTAGTCTGACTAGGGGTCAGGCTAAACATATGTCTAAACTGTTGCAGAACTTGTCTGCACTCAGTTTGCTGATGGTCAGTGAGGCTGCTTGCCAAAGCAACACCATCTACTGACCCATCATCAGGGTTCTGAGAGAGCAGGTCAGGGAGAGGGTCACTCTCCTCCTCCTGGTCCTCATCAGTTGCCATGAGCAAGCCCATGTCAGCCCTGTCAACATATGGCTTTAATCTGTTGACATGAAGCACCCTTAGGGGGCTCCTGGGAGTTCCAAGATTCACCAGATAGGTGACTTCTCCCTTCTGTTCAACTATTGTATGGGGGCCACTCCATTTGTCCTGGAGGGCTGCTGGGGCCACAGGCTCCAACACCCACACTTTCTGTCCTGGCTGGTATACAGTCAGCACAGCCTTTGGTCATGCCAAGCTTTTTGCAATTCTTGGCTGGCCTCCAGGTTTTTGGTTGCCTTTTTCATGTACTCTGCCATCCGGGAGCGGAGACCAAGTACATAGTCCATCACATCTTGTTTGGGGGGCTTGAGAGGTAACTCCCAGCCCTCTTTTACCAAACATAGTGGACCTCTCACAGGATGCCCAAACAGAAGCTCAAATGGGCTGTAGCCAACCCCTTCTGTGGAACCTCTCTGTATGCAAACAAAAGGCAAGGAAGAAGAAGGTCCCATTTCCGCCTAAGCTTCTCTGGGAGTCCCTTAATCATTCCTTTCAAGGTCTTGTTGAAGCGTTCAACTAAACCATTGCATTGTGGGTGATAGGGGGTGGTGAACTTATAAGTTACACCACACTCCTTCCACATTGCTTTCAGATATCCTGACATGAAGTTGGTACCTCTGTCAGAAATGACCTCCTTTGGGAAACCCACTCTGGAGAAAACTCCAATGAGGGCTCTTGCCACCACAGGTGCTGTGGTGGTCCTCAGAGGAATTGCCTCTGGGTACCTGGTGGCATGATCCACTACCACCAGGATAAATCTGTGCCCAGATGCAGTCTGAGGGTCAAGGGGACCAACAATGTCAATCCCTACCCTTTCAAAGGGTACCCCCACCACAGGTAGTGGTATCAGGGGGCCTTTGTTGTGCCACCTGCCTTACCACTGGCTTGGCAAGTGACACAGGAGCGACAAAACTCCTTTGTGTCCTCTGACATATGTGGCCAATGAAAATGTGGAACAAGCCTGTCCCAGGTCTTGTTTTGGCCCAAGTGTCCTGCCAAAGGGATATCATGTGCTAAGGTCAAGAGGAACCCCTAAACTTCTGAGGTATTACCAACCTCCTGGTGGCTCCAGGGGCTGGGTCTCTACCCTCAGAATATAGGAGTCCCTCATCCCAATAAACTTTATGGGACCCACTAGCACTCCCAGCAGCCTCAGCAGCAGCCTGCTGTCTGAGGGGTTCAAGAGAGGGGCAGCACTGTTGCTCCTTGCTCAGATCTTCCCTGGAAGGGCCCCCTGCCCCCAAGAACTCAACCTGGTCAGGTTCAAGTCCCTCTGGGGCAGTTCCTTCTTCAGGTTCTGCTTCACCTCCCTCTGGAAGTGAATCCTTGATCTGAGACAGAGGGGAAGGCACTGCCTTAACCCTACTGCTCCTCCTCTTGGGAAGCATCTGGTCCATTGTTCCAGGATCCAGAGCTGGTTCAGTGTCATGCATTCTTGCTTGTGACCTGGTCACAGCAAATACCTCTGCAGGGATGCCCAACATCTCAGCATGAGTCCATAACTCTACTTCAGACCAGGCTGAAGTCTCTAGATCATTGCCCAATAGACATTCTACAGGGAGGTCTGCACTGACTACAACCTTCTTGAGGCCAGTTACCCCTCCCCAGGAGAAATTCACAACTGCCAGACTATGGTTGGTCTGGACATTGCTTGCATTGGTCACCTGGTACATTTCACCCAGGATGATCTGTCCAGGGTCCACTAGGTCCTCTGCCACCATGGTGACACTAGCACCTGTGTCCCTAAATGCCAAAGCCTGTTTGCCATTTATCAAAGGCTGCTGTTTGTACTTGCCCAGATTACTGGGGCTTACTAGGAAGGACATATCAATGTTTCCCTCACAAATCAGCATTGCCTGAGTGGTCACTCTGACTAGGTCAGAATCCACTTCAGAACCCAGGGTCAACCCTACTACACCCTTATTCTGAGTACCACCTCCACCAGTAGCTGAGCTAGGGGGCACAGTTGCCTTAGGGGCAGGAGTGGTGGTGGTTTGGTCTTTGGACTTGGTACAATCAGAAGTCCAGTGCCCTTTCTGTTTACAGAATTTGCACCAGGGCTTCTTTTGGCCTTTTCCCTTGTTGGACTGTGACTCCCCACCAGATGCAGATTTTTGGGGCCCTTGTGAAGACTTCTGGTCTTTTGACTTATCCCCACCTTTCTCAGAGCCTTTAGGATCTTGCTTCTTAGTGTCACCCCCTTGGTTCTGGGTTTTCTGCCTCACCCTGGTTCTGACCCATTTGTCTGCCTTCTTTCCCAATTCTTGGGGAGAGGTCAGATCAGAGTCCACCAGGTACTGATGCAACAACTGGTTCTGGCAATTATTTAGGATCTGTTCTCTCATCATCAGATTATACAATCCCTTGAAATCAGTAACCCTACTGCCAACCAGCCAACCCTCTAGAGCCTTGGTTGCACAATCAACAAAGTCAGTCCAGTCCTGAGTCTGTGCCTTCTGGGTATCTCTGAACTTCAACCTGTACTGCTCAGTGGTTAAGCCAAACCCATCTATCAGTGCACTCTTCAGGACCTCATAATCATCAGCATCCTCCTCTCTAACAGTGAGGAGCTTGTCTCTTCCTTTATCTGAAAAGGAGAGCCACAAGATTGCTGCCCACTGCTTTTGGGGGACCTGCTGTACTCTACAGGCCCTCTCCATAGCAGTTATCCACTTGTGGATATCATCCCCACTCTGGTAGGGAGGAACAACCTTGCTCAGGTTCCTATGGTCAGGAATATATTCTCTGCCTCTAGGGACACTGTTGCTGCCACCAGGGGGTTCTAACCCCTCTTTTCTAGAAGCTCTCTGGATCTCCAGGGCTTCCCTATCCAGTGCCAACTGCTTGGTTCTGAGGGCCACTCTGGCTTCCTCATACTGGAGCAGTTTGCACCTTCTCTCAGAGGAGGTCTCTCTTAAGGAAAAGTATGAGCTCCTCTGCTGGACAAATTCTCTGCCAGAGTGATAAGAGTGGTCAGATTCCCTGGAAGGGGATCTGTGCCTCTCCTCCTCTCTGTCAGTTCTCTTAGGGAGAATTCCTCTGTCCTTTTCAGGCCCCTTGGAGCCTGGCCCTTCAATCACAGAGTCTTGGTCATTCTGATTTTCATCATCTGACCCAGATACTATGACTGACCCACCCACTGATTCAAACCCTTTAGCTCCTAGAGCCAATCTAAGGTCATCTGCTGTCAGCAGATCTATCAGGTGTAGTGTTGAGGGACTCTGTCCTAGTCTCAGGTGTCTGTCAACACACATGGCTCTCAAGTCAGAGAAAGCCATGTCCTTATACTGAGGCTGAGTGGATCCACTGGGTCCACCCTTTAAGGACATTCTAGTGTTGTGCAGTGTTGTACTACCTACACTAGTTTGTGGCCTACTGATCCTAGCTTGAGCTGTGGAAAGGGTGTGCTATCCCTTGGCACACAGCTCTAAGTTCAGTAGAACTTATTGATACTAAGCTTGACTTTATATGTACCTTGAGTACCTATAATGGTTTTCAGTTAGTAATTCAAATAGAGATTTTCTGGTAAAACAATGGCAAGCTGGAATCCCACACGCTGCCCACCAATGTGAGAAGTTGGCCTGGTATATGCTGTTCACTAATTAAAGTGGACACCTTGCACCAGGGCAAATCGACTCTTATGGTAGATAGGTTTAAGACAACCTTTTAAAGAAAGCTATCCTAGTGGTAGCTGTGGAGAGCAGCCTTCAGGCTAAGTCTCGGAGGAATGTAAAGCAGCTTGTTTTACCATATAATCTCTTGAATCACCAAATGAAAAGACACCACACAGGTATATATATCAAATATATATGTATTTATTTCTAAATAACTCTCTACTAATCTCTTTATGAGATTAGAAGACAAACATATGCACAAATCAACGTTTCACAATAAGTTAAGCACAAAATATGGCTGGGGCCCTAGGGGCGTACCAGACCATATACTAAGTAAGAGACTTAGAAACAACGACTTGCAGGGAGACAAGGCCTAGGGCCTTCAGAAGTGCTGGGGCCTCACAAAACCACCCAAGGCAGGTAAGTAAAGGACCCACGGGGGACGCGTGCAGTGTGGATACACAGGCGCGGATCGCCGTTAACTTCAATGGGGCAAGTCGCGGTTGGAAATAAAGAGTTTTAGGATACTTCGGGAGAACCTACAAGCAAGTCACTTACAGGGTAAGTAGTTCTAGGGCCCACACCCACAGGAGCACCGTAGTGCTGGAGTTACCTCACCCAGGGAAGCCGGGTGCACAGGTGTCCTTTGGTGTCGGGTCGCGGCGTCGTTTTCAATGGCGAACAAAGAAGACTTGCTGCTTGCGGGAGCTGAAGAAGTGTCCGGTGGAATCCAAGCCTGGATTCTGAAGAAGGATGACCTGAAAGCAGAGGGGACAGTGTTCAAAGTCACTTGGCAGTGACTCGGGGCAAGGAAGATGGATGCCCACCGTCGTCGAGTTGATTCAGGTCGGTTGCGGGTGCCTTGACTCTTCAGCCACGTGGTCCAGGAGGCGTCGACGACGACCAGGAGCTGGATTCGGTGTGTCCCTCGACGTCTGCAGCTGACTGCGGTGTCGGCAACTCGATCGGAGCCAACAAGCCTTGGGAGCCGCAAGTCTCGGGGAGATGAAGAAAAGTCGATGGCGCAGACCAGCAAGGTCTGAGGAACTCACCCAGCGAGGGTAAGTCAGGGCAGGCCTGGAGCAACCAGGGGAGCCCTTTGGTTTCTTTAAGAAGTCTTCTGGGGACCCACAAGCCGGCGGGCAAGGGATCGCGAAGACACCTCAGGCGGAATCACTCAACAGGGGCCCACGGTCACTCGGGACGGTGTAGGCCTCTAATCTTCGGAGGGTTCCTGCTGGAGGTCGGGACCACACGTGGTCCAAAGCACAAGTTCGTAGAACGTTGTGAAGGGGTTGCACTTGACAATAGTGCACAGTACCCAGGGGTCGCGGTTCCTCGTTACTCGTGGGGTCCACTTGCCTCAGCTTCGCTGGGGACTCACGATGGCCTGGGAGAGGTCAGGAAATCCACTTCTTGGGCTGCAGGGACTTCGGACTCCGGCGGGAGCGGCGTAGTTTGCAACCGTCGTTGTCGTTTTTGGCGCCTGCCAAGCAGGGGAGTCACTCCTTGACTCCAAGGGAGATTCTTCTGTCTTCCAAAGGTAGTGGAACGTCGAAGGGCCAGGATTCTTCTGTAGAGCGTCGTCCAGGGGTTATCTGCTTTGCAATGGCAAGGTTCCCCCTCTTATACTAAAAAGAGGGGATGGACTAGCTCTATGACCCCACCTATGGGAGGGTCAAGGGAGGGGTGGCTACACCCACTTCCCTTTGTCCAGTTTCGCGCCAGAGCAGGGGCAGGTAGCCCCTGAGCTGGTTTGAACTGGCATATGCACAGAGGAGCCTTCTGCTCCCCCAGTGCAGGACTTCAAAGCACTCTAAGAGTGCACCCACCCAGCCCCAATACACTAAACCCTGTCTGGAAGGTGGTTACACCTCCCTGTGACAGGATGCCTATTGTTGGGCTTCCTCCACTGTGAGTTTCGGTCATCAGCAGGAGGGCAGCCCAGTGTCTGTGACTGGTGGCATCCATTTTGTGATGCCAGGGCTCTTTAGGATTCTACCGCGTTTCCACAGCAGGTACATGTCTTATCCCTCTAGAAGGGTGGAATGCTACCCCCGCCGCCAAGATTGGCGGGGGGTAGTATTCCAAGATGTTTGACACCAAACACGACATGTTTTGATGCAGCCATTCCAAAGTTAGCATTTACCGCGAGGATATAATGCACTTAAGAGTATATGGTTTAACCGCATCCACAAACAGCACCAGAGAATGGACTCTGAGAACTGCAGAGGGGCCCTGCTCATGCAGAGGCACCCCCTCACATAGAAGCCAAGCACCCTGCCCTCAGGATTGATAGGGCCTGCCTTAGGGGTGACTGATAGGTTTATATGTGTGTGCAGGAGAGATATAGGAAACCTATATCTCAGTGAGGGGTGCTAGCACCACCTCACCCAGGCTGCAGTAGCAGGCCTGTGGTGTCAGATTTAGACTGCTTCCCAGGGGTGGCATAACATATGCTGCAGCCCCTGGGAGGCCTGTGAAGTACCTATGCCCTTGGCACCTAAGGTACCATATACTAGGGACTCATAAGGCACCACAGTATCCAATCACTAGTGCACCTAGAGTGCACTCCATGTCGTTTAGAGAGAACAGAGAGGCTGGGGCCCTGATTGGCAGGGACCCAGCCAGACTATAGCCAGAAACCAGTGCTAACATCAGAAAAAAAGTGGGGGCAACATAAGAGGCAGATCC